>JAULKM010000001.1:8912485-8958926 GCA_032355605.1 Rubia tinctorum
TTAGTTTTATTTTTGAATACATTATATACACAATACGTATAAATACATGGCGTATACAGTAAAATACAGGGCGTGATGTAGCAATTCACTAATTATATTGCAAAACTTTTCCTGTATTTCATGAAAAACCTACATATAGAGAGTATTTTAATGTTTTTATACTGTGCTTAAAAATCAGTACTCCCTCTATCCCAAGTTAAATTGCACAACAATCATTATCACATTATTCAAGAAATATGTTTGACCGTTAATATGTTCACCCACATATAATAATGACAAATGAAAAGTTGATATTTAAAAACTGCTTGTTACGACGAATTCAAAGATATCACATATGATAATATTGTTTATATATATATATATATATATATTCAAAAATGTTGTCAAAGTTTATTGAAAAATAGTGATAAAAAGTAGTGAACAATTTAATCGGGGACAAAGTAGCATACAAGTTTATAAAGTATGTCACTGTTCACTTAATAATGACGTGCGTTATAATTTTAAGTATATGCAACTATAATTCCATTCCATTTCAAGATTCAATTTAAATATTCATTTAGTCAAAATTTCTTAACTTTGACCATAAAAATGAATTAGTGTTTAAGTGTAAATACTACCATGTGATACATTGTTTGATTCGTTTTAACTTATATTTTTAAAATATAAACTTTTCACAAATATTAAGTATCCTTAGTGAAATCTATTAAAAATCAAACATTTTTCAAATCAACCGATGAAAGTCAAAGTGTGTAGTTTGAAATGTAACAGAGGAACAATAATATTTTTAAAAAAACCGTCCTAATTATGTTCATCAATAAATGTACATTTTAAGATATTAAATTATTTAAAAGTTTTTTTAGACCGGTTACTGGTTAGACAAACCATTGAAAATATCATTTCAATAATTTTAGGGTTGTATTATAATAATTTATAGAGTAAAATGCTTAGATGACTCTCAGTTCTTTGGAAAATGTAAATATAACTCTCAATTTTTCAAAAGTGCTAATATACCCATGATCGATTTTCAAAAGTGCAGATATACCCATTGCCGGCCAAAATATGTAAATTTATACCCGAGTACCCACTTTTTTCCTCCTAATTTATTTGGGTACAACCGCTCATTTCGATGACTTTGGGTACAACCGCACTTTCAAAAAACTCGGGATTATATTTGCACATAACAAAGAACTGAGGGTTATATGAGCCCTTCATTCTAATTTATATTTTGAGATATATTTTAGAGAAAATAGCGTTTTTAACCCTATATTTTGGTTGAAAGTGCCAATATAATCTTGTAAAATCTGAAAGTGTAAATCTAACTCTATGTTTTGGCCAAACGTGTCAATCTAACCTGGAAACCAAATTGTGGCCGGAATTCTTTAAAACGACCATTATACCCCTTTGAAAAAGAATTTTTGAAAAATATAATAAGACGATATTACCCTTCTAAAAAAGTGTTCAAACCCTTTCAACGGTCAATGCCGGTAACGATGGTCAACGATGATTAACGCCATTCACTGTCGTCAGACTGCTGGCAGTTGATGGTGACCGGGTTAAATCAGTACTTTTATTAATAAGACAAGTTTAGAATAACACTTAAGTAAAAAATACAGGGTTAAATTAAGACTTATGTAAAAATGATAGGGTCAGATTAGCACCATCATAAAAAAAATATTTCTTTGTGGAGAGCCCACTCCTTATATATATATATATGTATATGTGTTCAGTACAACTTCATAATCTAATGTATCATAAATATATTTATAATTTGTATGATTTGGTTACAAAAATAAGAAACTTTGATAAATATTTTCCGAAAGAAATTCAGAAATTTCGATAAATAATTTCCTTAAGAAATTCGATAATTTTGTAATTATAAATTGACACATAATGCTACTCGATACTGCTAGGGACAATCAAAATTTTATTATGGAGACCGAATTTGCATACTCCTTTCGTCCCAGATAAATTAATATATTTTGACTTTTGAAAATCAAACAAAATCAAATTCGATCATTAAATTCTTTTATTATACATGCAATACTATTATCATGTCAAATGTTGTTGGATTCATCATCACATATATTTTTAAATTATTATATTTTCAGATTTTTTTACACGCAAGAATAAAGATATTAAAGTAGTTGAAAATTGATTCAGCTGACTTCCAAAAATAAAATGTGCCAATTTATCTGAGATAGAGGGAATATTAAAAATTAATTAGAAATTAACATACAAATTATAAATATATTTAGGGATATATACAAATATAACCATACCTAATTGAGTAAGTGCCAGTATAATTCTCAGATAATTTTTAGTGCAAAAAAACGTTACTTACTTATTGTAAGTGTTAATACAAACCTAAGACACCATTTTTGGCATTGACCACACATAAAATGACTAAAATACCATTTGGGCTAAAATCTAAAAGTGTTAGGATAGTTTTACCCTTGTGCCACTCCACCCCTCCACTAGCCGCCACCACCCCATCACAATTCATATCGGCTTAAGTTCAACAGCCACCATTCCATCCGCGCCTTCCGCCGTTGCGCCGCCGCCGTCATCCGCCGTGTCTCCGCCGCCCTCAACTTCAAAAATTTTTTTACTCTCCTTCTCAGCCCCCTAGCACGAGGTTCTGGTTCTGCCACTGTCCATATATAGAGTTTCATTGTTCATGCGGAATACTCCAAGCGATAAATAAGAATACCCATGGAGTAATTTTTTTCGGGGATATATACAAATATAGCCCTATATATTTTAGTAAGTGCATATATAATCTTGCAATAATTTTTAATACAAAACCAACCCTAACTATTTTACATAAGTGCAAATATAACCCTAAAGACTATCTAGGGTTCTGTTTGCACTTTAAATTATCATGAGATTATATTTGCACTTATGTGTATTATGTAGAGTTATATATATATATACATATATATATATATTCTCACTTTTATCCTACGTGTCATGCTTTCTTTGCATCCATTGGGCTGTGCTTTCATTTTTACTATTTTGGGACCAGTAATATTATATTTGGTTGATGGAAGATTATAGAGTAAATGAGGGGGGAAATAAGCGAAAAAAGTGAGGTGGTGAAGGGTGGAGGTTGAAATGGTTTGGGTAGGCAGAAATAAAGGCGGAGAATGAATGGCAAACAAACCATTTCCATTCCCACACCATTCAATTTATGTTCACTCTCCATTTCTCCTTTTATTTCCCCCTTTTCTACACCTCCTTCACCAAAATACACCCACTGCATCGTATCGCATACGTATATATTTGTATTGTACTTGCTCCCATTTGAGAGTTATTGTATTTTTTGAAGGGACACAATAATACAGAAAATGTCGTGGCAAAGTTACGTGGATGAGCACTTGATGTGTGACCTGGATGGCGGAGGCCACCTCTCCGCCGCCGCCATTCTTGGCCACGACGGCTCTGTGTGGGCCCAGAGTGCCAATTTCCCTCAGGTCCGACGTCTTTATTTTATCACATTCTACTTTGTGTATTTCATTTCATTAGTTGATTGGTTGATTTTAGATTCATAAAAAAAAACGATATTTGAGTTCGGTTAATCGCACGGAGCCAATGAACATGTACAAAATTGCAAGATAATAACATACTATTGATCCTAAAATTAGTCAATACTTTCTATCCCATTTCAAACTAAAATAATGAGTTATACTGTGTATCTTGTACTCCCTCTATCTCATTTCAAACTGTAATTTAACTATTTATTTAGTCAATATTTTATAACTTTGATCCTAAAATTAAACTAGTATATATGTGTACACATTATTATTTAATACATTGTTAGATTTGTTATGACGTATGTTTTCAAAATATTAAATTTTCATAAGTTTTAATTATCCGTAGTGAAAGACATTAAGGATTTCAAGTCAACTGATAAAAGTCAAAGTGTGTAGTTTGAAATACAACGAATGGAGTATAGTATTTTGTATGTTTACTTTGATTTTTATTATGTAGAATTGTACATCCGTACACAAAGTCAAAACCTTATAATCCCTCCGTCCAACTTCGGAATTCAATGATTTTTTTATGCCAGTAAAAGTTAGTAATTTTGATCATATATTTAAGAGAAAGACTCCCATGACGCGAAATAAAGTGTGGGATTGGTGGCTTTAAATGGGCCGAGCCCACCTTATATTATTGTGACCCATTTTTATTGTGAAGATGCAACCTACGAATACAAAATATACTCCCCGTTTCTTTATAAGTGGTATCATATATTTAGATGATTAGATTTAGGTAGAGAAAATGAGTGGATAAAATTGAATGTATAATGTAAAAAGTAGAATGAGTGGATGAAATTGAAGGAATATTACCAAAAATGGAAAGTGTGCCAATATAAAAGAAACAACTCAAAAAGGAAAGTGTGTCATTGTTAAAGAAATGGAGGGAGTAGTTGCAGAAAATAAATTTTTAACAACTTTGCATGAAGGTGTACATTAAAATTTGAAATTAATAATACTGATATAATTCATATGTGCATGCACACATGCCTTGCACTTATTTTGACTAAAAATGTACATGTCTTGCACACGTAATGCACATATTTTTCTAGAGTAAATGCCATGGTGGCACTATAACTATCACGATCGTCCACCTTCGACCGCTCATCTTTGTTTTTTGAACAATTTTAGCTCCTCAACATACAAAATTGATGAATTGTGGCAACTCCGCTAGGTCAAACCATTAACCTAGATTTTCAACGTTAATTTTAAGGGCAAAAATGACATTTCCTTTTTCCTTTTTCTCTTTTTCTCTTTTCCCTTTTTCTTTCTTTCTTTTTCTTTTCCCTTTCCCCTTTCTGCCGCCCCCAACCCTGCCCTTCCCCTTTACGCCGCCTGCCACCCCTACCTTTCCCATTCCCCCTTTCATCCTCGCCAAACTACTTATCAGGTTGCAACTGAATTAACTGAAGAAAACATCTATGTTTGGGAGGAAAATTTGAAAAACTGAACGTGTATCGAACCACTACAAAAAATAGTTCCAGTAGTGACATTTATTTTGGAGATTTATGATGTTTATAAGTGTCACAAAAATAAATAGTGATGCCTTGTGAAATTGCCTCTATTTAGCGTGTCAATAAAATAATTCTGACACCTTCAAGCGTCACTATCCTTTTGTGACACGTAAAGATGCAATTTTGTTTTTGGCATGCGAAAATGTCACAATTATAATGACTTGCTCAAGCGTCAGAAATTTAGTGAAGTGTATAAGAAGTGTCGCACAATATGTCTACGCTTAAAAGGGTCGCAAAATAATACAGAAAATTTTAAAAAATAAAATTTTAAAAAATAAAATTTTAAAAAATAAAATTTTAAAAAATAAAATTTTAAAAAATAAAATTTCCAATTCAAGCCTCATATTTTAATAATTGAAATTATAACCTGCAAATTCAAATAATTTCTATTAGACCCACTAAATTCTAATTACTACAGTTCAACCCACAAAGTTCTAGTAATTCCTATTAAACCTATAAAATTCTAATAATTTCAAACCTATAAAATTATTAAGAAATAAAAAATCCACATAATTTCAAATGTCTTCAGCAAAAGTCTTCATCACCTAGCCCTTCCTAAATCTGGTAGTAAAGGAAAATGAAGTTACTTTTAACACACAAAGTGTTCAACAAACTACAATAAAGATACCAAGTATTCAACTAGAAAAAGAACCCTGATTTCTTAGCACAAGTAATTCCTCCATACAAATTATATAGCGAATAAGGAAGAAACATAATAATTACCAAGAAAATGCCCAGTCCTTGGAGGTAGTCAATAGATCATTGAATGCACCATCTATAGATCATTGAATGCATCATCTATAAATCATTGAATGCACCAATACTAACTCCCATGGAAGTCGCGCACTGAAACATGCGAATGATTTTTTTAAAAAAAACTCATTTTTTTGAACCAATGAGATTAATAATAAACAAGCGGGAGAAACCATGGCGTACCTTATCGCTTTTGGGATTGCTGATGAGCAGGACTCTTGGCTTCCATACAGCAACAACATACAACATGATAAAGAAAAAAAAGGTTCTTGGCTTTCCAAACACTAAAGTCCGGTGCTTGGGAACAAATGGAAAGGCCAAAAAATGATCACGATACTTTCGCGTTTCAATAATAAGTGTCGTAATAAGCTGCAGGAACGCAGCATTTGCTATTTGGCTTGCTGCGCTGGAGCTGCAGTTGCAGCTGATTGTGCATAACCTTGTTGAGTATATGCCTGTTTAGGAATCAAAACCAGAGAAGGGAATCATTAACAGTGCCTAGGGAAAAACATGAGCTGATGCCCCAAAAGGGATCAAAGCTAAATAGGTTCCAAATTTATCATCAACAAGACAACTCATCAATTTAATTTAGGGCTTCTGTTTATAATATGACTATTGACTAAACAAGAAACTTTTAAATGAATGGTATTTCAGAGAGAGATGGAGTTTCACATAAGACAACATATTATGAAAAATAGCACATTCAAAGCAGCAGAGAAAATTGCAATGAGAAAACTGTTGCCAAAAGGCATCAGCTTACCTGAATAGGATAGTGGGAGAATATGCACCATAAACAGCAGTTTGGGGCACTGATGCAGGCACTTGTTGCTGTGGATATGTACTTCCAAAAGTGTTGTATGCACCATATGCAGGCTGCAAGAAAGAATTAGAGAGTACATAATCAACAATCCCAAAAGCAAATAGGAGAGGCTAAGTGAGTATACCTTCCGAAACATAACAAAATAATCCGAAGTAGAGTACTGATCCAACTTCTCTCTTTGTAGATTACTCAAACCTGATTTAATGAAATGGAAAAATCACCTCAGAAATCAGATGCCGAAACCATAACAAACCCTTTTGACACTTGAATAAACTAAGAACAAATAACAAAGTAACAATCCTTTCAAGGTGTAATTCCATGTAAAGCAAGATAATTCCATGTAATTCCAATGTATAATCACAAATTCATCAAGATACTCACTGGTACATTATGAGCCAATAATGTAACTTTATATCATATTCTAACTAAATTCATAACAAGAGACTAGATATATTTGTTCATATCATATTATTAAAGCAGAGTTGTGCTTCATCCTATAATGGCATAGTTTAGTTAAAGGCAGAATTTTCAAAAACTTATCAAATACTGGTTTGAAATACTTTCCATCATCAAAATACAATCTAGGGCTATAACAGGAGCACTTGGTTCAGATATTACAGAACACAACTAACCTGGTGATGAGAATTCCTAATATGAATCAAACAAGTTTACAATCATACTTCAAGGATTGTATTAACTTGAATTCAAGTACACTTAAATAGAGTTCATAAAATTATTCAAGATCTCAAGTATAACTAACAAATTTTAGTTAACTAGTGTCATTGAGAGCAAAATATAGAGTAGCACAAGAATTTTTAACAAAAGGTCCTATGACGGTGATCTTAAAGACGCAGTTGGATATCATGTGTGCAAACGTTCAAGGTATAAGGGTGTGAAGAAAGATGTTGATCTGTGTTTATCTAAGAGCAAGAAGAAGGTCCCGTTGAAGTGTATGTGGTATCTTCCTATAATTCTGAGGCTGGAGAGGTTATTTCCAAATCCAAATGATGCAAAGAACTTGAGGTCGTATGCAGAGCGGGATATACTAAGTGACGGAAAGGTTAGAAATCCGGCAGACGGTGAGCAATGGAATTTTTTTGATAAAAGGTATCTTACATTTGGTTTGGAGGTTAGAAATTTATGCCTTGATCTTTGTACTGATGGGATGATTCCCTTTGGAAATATGTCATCGAAACATAGTTCTTGGCCTGTGATGTTGGTTATCTATAATTTGCCTACATATTTATGCATGAAACGGAAATACGTTATGATGCCTGCACTAATCTCAGGTCCTGGACAACCTGGAAACGACATTGACTTGTACTTGCGACCTTTGATTGATGATTTGAAGCTGTGGTAGGAAGATAATTGGATGACGGTATTTGATGGCCATATGAATGTGGAGTTCCAAATACGGGCCTTACTTTTTTTGCACGATTAATGATTTTCCTGCGTATGGAAAATTGTCGGGGTATGTTGCGGAGGGGCACAAAGCATGTCCTATTTGTGAGGAGAAGATAGAATTCAAATAGCTAAGGCACGGAAGAAAGATAGTGTATCTCAGCCATAGAAAATGGATTCAAGGGAATCATAATTATCGGGATGATATGGTCAACTTTGTTGGGGAAAAGAACGAAGGAAATCCCCCACATCACTATCTGGTGTGCAGATTCATATGAAGGTAAAAACACTGAAAGTAGTATTGGGAAAGCACAAAGGCAAAGGAAAAAATCCAATGTGATGGTCTATATATTTTTATTTACCGTACTGGGAGCATCTTGAGGTTAGGCATTGTCTGGACGTGATGCATATTGAGAAAAATGTATGTGAAAGTCTGATAGGCACTCTGTTGAATATTTTGTGGAAGACAAAAGATAGTTTGAATGCCCGGTTGGACTTGGTTGAATTGGGAATCAGAAGTGACCTTGCTCCAGAAATGAAGGGAAAGACGACTTACTTACCCCCTGCACCTTGTACATTGTCGAAGGAGGAGAGAACCTCTATTTTTGAATGTTTTAAATCAGTGAGTGTCCCTATTGGTTATTCGTTGAATGTTAGTCGGGCAGTTACAGAGGATGGTAGGATGATTGGTTTGAAATGTCATGATTGTCATGTTTTGATGCAGCAAATGTTGCCTATTGCTATTCGTGCAGTTTTGGAGGATGATGTGAGGTACACAATCACTAGACCTTATTCTTCTTTAGGTCCATATGTCGGAAGTCTATTGACCGTCTCGAATTGGAAGCCTTGCAAAAAGAGGTTGTTGTTGTGCCGTGCAAGTTGGAAATGTATTTATAATGGGTCACCTAGTTGTTCATTTAGTACGGGAGATAAAGATATGTGGCCCATTTGGTATGCATTGGATGTATCCTTTTGACAGTCACATGAAAGTATTCAAGGGATATGTGAAGTGTGTGAGTCGACCGGATGCTAGTATTGTTGAGAGGTATGTTATTGAAGAAGTAATTGAATTTTGCTCTAGTTATCTTCATGATTGTGCTAGCATTGGGTTGCAAAAGAATTGACATGTTGGACGGCGGGTGGTAAAACGAGGTCTAGGGGAATATTATTCACTTCATTGCATAGCGACTTGATGAAAGTTCATTTATATGTGTTGAGGAATCGTAGGGAGACCGTAGATTACGTGACCGAACACCTTAATTTGATCACATAGGTTCATCCTACGTGGTCCCCCAATAATGTTCAGTTAGAGCACAATGAAACGTTTGTGAATTTGTTTTATGATCGATGTATTGTGGGGGACAAAAAAATTCGATCATTTGCAAGGAATCCTAATTGCACAGTAATGATGTATTCTGGATATGACATGAACGGTTTCAGTTTTGCTACTAGGGACCAAGATTCAAGGAGCACGACACAAAACAGTGGAGTTTATTTCGAGTCCGAAACAATGTGGCAAGCAAGTAAGAAAGACAACAAACAATCCTCGCTGTAATGTTGTTTTATGGCATTGTTGATGAGATTTGGGAGCTTGACTATGGAGAATGCAAGATTCCAGTTTTCAAGTGCATATTGTTTGACAACAGATCCAGAGTTTGAATTTAAGATCCAGTGGGATTTACACTGGTCGACAAGAGTCGCGAAGTATATGGAAATGATCCATTTGTTTTGGCCGACCAAGCAAGGAAAGTTTACTACGTTGATGATCCGTGCAATGTCGGGTGGTCGATTGTCTTACAAGGTAAGAAATATTTCTTCAGTGATGATATTGATTCGGAGGTTACAACGGAGAAATTAGAGTTTCAATCTATTTTCTCCCAACTGAATCACGATGAGGAGGGAGCGGGAGCCGCACGCAGAAACACAAAGATGACATTTGTATTGGTGCGGATGGTAGGGAATTGGGGGTCGTGCAATCGAAGAAGCAGAAGGTGGTTGGAGACTAGTGATTTAGTAGTATAAACTTGTCTGGGTATATTAGGTATGTTTGAAGTATGTTCCTTATTTCAAAACTAGCAAACACTCTGAAACTGTGTTCCATTAGGTACTAATTTTGATAAAGGATAGATCATTCAAGTTTCATATACATTAACCTCCCCTAACAGTTGCATTTGGCACAAATGATTATGGAATTCGGTGCTGCCTTCAGCTGCGTGCAGCTGCTCTAATAGTTCCAGTCAGCAGGAAGAAAAATAGAAATAGGCGCTGCGCGCAGCTGCTCTAGTAGTTGCATTAAGAAAGAAAAATAGACTTGGCCGCTGCTCGCAGTTGCGCGTAACTGCCCTACTAATTCAATTTGGATTGTGGAAATATACAATTGGTTTTGGCCGCAGCTGTTCTTTCATATCAATTTTGCAAGAACTATGCTGGAAATGGCCACTTACCGCAGCTATGCGTAACTACTCTACTATTTAAATTTGACAAGAACAATACTTTAATTGGGCACTAACCGCAGCTGCTCTATTAATTTGTTTTGTGACAAAGAACAGTATCATTTGCCTCTGTCCCCAGCTGCTCCCAACCGCTCTAACATTATCACTACAAACTCTAAAAGAGTCCAACAACATATAGCTTGCCAGATTCAGTATCATGAAAAAAACAATCCCCAGAACTTAACATAATCAAGAAAAAGTAATCAATCATTGGCAATCAAAGGGAATGGTTCTAAAAATCTAAAAAGCATCATCCTAATTAAGTAAGCATTTTAAACCAGAATTAGTAACTAACATCCGAAAGTAGCAATAAAAAAGAATGGATCTGTAATTCCATATACACATGGCAAAAAAACAACATTCAATTTCAACCTGTGTCCACGGCACCTCAGCGATTCACTCCTCCTCCGAGTCTTCCTCGTCCACCGAGGTCGATGACGTGTTGAAGGTTGGTAATGCTCCAAAATCCTTCACCTTTTCCCTCCCATCACCATCAAGTACTTTCCAACCTCCTCGGTCCAGCGAATGAGGTGATCCATCTTGGACTCCAATGCGTCCATTCGGGACTCAAACTTTTCAATGAGGAGTTGACTCGTTTCTAGGCCGGATGACTCTGATACGGTCGCTCTTTTCCTTTTCTCAAAGATGGCAGGATTGATGGGACCCATCATGTTGTGTGGAATATCCGTCCTCCTGTGCTCGCAACCTGCCTCGGAGCACAACATGGTGAGGAACGAAGAAAAACCGATGGGTTGTGGTGATGAAGACTCTCTCAAATTATGCCATAATGGTACTCCCAACGTTGATGCTCAAATTTTTCTTCACTTTGTAGAGAAGCAAGAGACATGAGCGAGGAACTTCATTTTTTATCCTGACCGGCTTCTGGCGTGCAGCGATGATGTGGTATCAAACGTTCATCTCATTCGACAAGTATTTCTTCTTGATGTTTGACCATTCAGCGGGGAGATTCTTTATAACACTATCGACATCCTCGCGGGCTTCCTTCACAATTTTAGGCCACAACGCTTTCTCAACGGCCTTGTCCGCAGCTGCGTACTTAGCTGCTAGCCTCGGGGGAATTCTATAGAACCCGTTGATGGCATCGGCAGATATCAGGGTTCTCTTCGAACGGACAAAAATTTCCTCCAAATTTGTGTACTTGAGGATCGACATAACCTCACATGTCATCATCATGTTAGCACGCACCGGGGAGCTGCAGAAATGTTCCCATCCGTGATGATGATTCCTTTATATCTTTTACTCATGAAAGGGCCCTATTGCATTGAATGGAGAAGGAGAAGAATAAATTGGTTCTAAAGAACATAGTTCATACTGATGAAGTTGTGGAAAATTGTCACCCGCCAATTAAACAATATGAAAATGAGGACGTCAAGAACAATGTTGTGGATGCTGCATCTACCTCAGAAAAATCGAAGAATGACCATGAAATAAATTCGACCGAGGACAAGGGGGAGAATTTGGACAAGTTCAAGATCAAGGAGTATTCCAAGCATAGAGGTAGAACCACGTGTAAGTCAGTCTTACTAGCAACGTAAAAGAAACCCCTACAAATATCCTTCGACAAAGACTTTGAACCTATGGTTATGCGCAGCCGATGGTCCGGATATTGTGGCTATACTTTTTGGCAACGAATTTTCTTCGGGACATGGCATAATTTGAAAGCCGTCCCGGAACACGTTAAGAAAGAATCTTGGGAAGACATTCTTGTAAGTATGTTCCATTCCTTTTTCATAATTATGTGTTCTCCAACAAAATTTAAAATTTATATTATAAAATTTTAACTTCTCGTAGAGGAGTTGGGATATATAGGCCAAAATTAGCTTCGATGAAATGAATGAGTTATGCAAGAAGTGGACGGTTTATACGGGTGAAAAGTGGAGAAATTGGAAGGTAAAGGTGTCTCGAAAGTACATCGTCGATGCCAAACTGGGTATCAATTCATGGCTGGCGTATCGATGGATGGATACAAAAGAGTGGGAGCTATTTATCAAACATAAAATGACCCCCGAATTGAATGTCAATATTTAAGCCCCCATAGTTTATTTTATTCAATCGATAAATATATTTCACTAATCATTGACCATATAGGCTAAAAGTGATGTGGCAAAGGTAAGTTCCGCATGTAAGGACTACGTCCATCATAGTGGAGGGAATAGCAAAATTGCATCGTAACTAGAGAAGAGGAAAAAACAGGATCAAATTTATGTACTTATGAGTCATGGTCGTAGTGTTGAAGAAGTAGAGGTGGAAGTTGAAAGCATGAATTTCAAACTAGACCGATCAGAGGTGTTCTTGGTAGAAAATTGGAATAAGAAATTATCTACCTACACCAACGTTTCCGTTAAAAGAGCAGCTTCAACTATTGTAGGAAATTTAATACATAAGTGTGCTGCTACTTACATTCTCAAATCAAATGCATACTAATGGCTCTCAATTTTGTTTTGATGGCTAGGAAAATCTTTTGGACAAGAAGCAGAAGGGAGAGTTGGTAATAGTAGGAAAAGAAGGCAACATGCAAAAATGATCATGGGGGTCGTTGGAGAGGTTGCCCTACAATGACAAAGATGAAGGATGCCCTCCACATATTGATGTCATCCGTTACGCATCTAGTTGATGTGGGAGCACAAACACAATAACATTTGAAGAAACTTCAAATTATAAACATGTGTCAACGGAGGTGGTCGACCTCAATGAAAGGTTGGTTGCCCTCTTCGAGGGGCAAACACAGTGGCTAGCAGGAAAATTGGGTAAACCTATTCCCGCACACTTGGACTCCCCCAATTTCCTTGATAAATCGTCCAACCCAACAAATAAATATAGCTGGTTATTCATTCCTTCAGCATCCATATCAAGTGACCAAGAGAAGAACCTTAACGATGACAAGGTATTCTATGAAATGAACCTTGTCACTTATTACGTTACAAACAATGAGATAGTAAGAATTTAGCGTGATAACATGTTTCCAAAGTTTAATTAAATAGATTTCACAAACACACCCGCTCGTTTGCCCCAAATATGTGATAGTAAAAAAATTAGGTTGTAGTTGGTATGCTATTCATTGTCGATTTGGTTATTTAAAAAAGGGAAGCAATGCTATTAGTTTCTCATATGGGAATGTGATTAAGGACGTTGATTTATGATGTTGTTGGTTGATTTCCTAATGGCATTCATTTTGGATTTTGAATTAATGTCAATATTGTTGGTTGTGTGACATATATTGGGATGTGTTTAGTTAGGTGCATTTATTTAGCTATCGTTAGTTGTGGCCATGTATATGTTGTTAGTTCTGCTATTTTTTCTACTAAAATAATAGAGCACCTGTGCGCAGCTGCAGTCAGCGGCCAGTTCTAGGTTCGGTCCTCCCAGATGAATGTTAAAGAGTAGCTGTGCGCAGCTGCTCTTAGGGGAAAGATTTTTTGTTCAGGCTTTGTTGACCCCATTAAAAAATAATACCGCAGCTGCGCACAACTACGGTCATCTCCACTTCTATTTTTGACTATCATAGAATTACATAACAAAGTGGCTACTCCCACCTGCTCTCTTAGGAACAAAAATTACAATAGGTTTTTTATCCCCAGGTAGAATAGACCTAGATTTTGACACAGATGATATCATTTATTTTATCAATTACCGACTGACCTCACCGGCCTTCTTGTGAAATTCTGTTTAAACAGATTTGATTGCCATAATTATCTTGTCCACAACTGTTTTTCACAATTCCTTCTCCTGACATTTTACTCAAATTCTCTGGTTTTCGTGCCCAGATAGGTAAGAAGTGCTTCCTATATGTTCTGAACCATAGTGGACAAAGGGATGCTGCTGCATTTGGTATCTTTCTTCCTAAGGATAAGAAAACTGACTACCTATCAGGTGGGAGCAAGTTAATCTTTGTGGACCTATGATGATCCCGAAGGCAGCTTTGCCTATTGAATGTGAAGAACTTGAGTTTATATCTGAGGCTATTGGATATAAGATTCTGTGGCCAGGAAAACTAATCGGTGACTTTAACCAACAAGAGGATCACGGGGTATGATAATTGTATGTTTAATATCGATACGTAGATCTCTTTACTCAAATGAACATAACTTAATTCATCGTTCTATGATTACCTAGGAGCACGAGAAGCTATCGACTTGCAACTTGCTCGTCGTTGAAGATGGAAGCTATTGTGAAACAAGGCTGACACCAAAAACTCCCGAGGAGGAAAAAGTGGTTAGAAAAATAATTACATTACAATACTGGCATTAGGAAATACTGATAAACACACTCTCTCCCTACAGGAGGTGGTCGGTCATGAGGAAACTCCTAACGAACAATTCACAACCTATACTCGATCGATGAAAGGGGAGGAGTTCACTTAATCAACTCAACCCAACTCGGTTTATGACCATCAACTTTTCATAAGGAATCATTTAACCCTTCGCAAATACCACCAACTTCTGAATTATATTCCCATGAAACTCAACTATATCACTTGAAAATCATGTATCTTGCAGAGGGTCATAGAAGACTAGGAATGCAATGCTGCTGTGCAACAGATATATGAATTTATAAGTTCAGCCACCAAGTATTTGAACCTAACAAAATCTTCCGCATCCCTTTCAGTGCGGTTGTGTTTGGATCCAATGACATCTCCAAGGCCATTTTTTTGGACAAACTAAAGTTGTTCATGATCAGCCTCAATAACGGACATGAAATGGAGTGGATTAGTGGATCACAACTTGATCTATGGGCATCGTAAGAATGTATGCTCAAAATATTATACATGCTGCATAACAATTGTTCATTTCTAATATTTATTTTCCAGACACCGATGCGATGGGATGGTTGATTGATGTCACATCCAGTTTGTTCTGGCTGCTTCAAATTCCCTTGCTCAAAATGCCCTTCAAAGGATTAAATTAACTGCGAAAGAGGTTTCAATTATCACGCGCCACACACAAGCAAGGATGTACATATTCCCGTACAATCAAGAGTAAGTTCTATGCATGTACATGATTAAATAGTTTGGGGTATTATTAGTTTCACGTATCTTCATTTTTTTTGCAAAGTTATGCATTAATAATCACATCAGGTACTTTCTTGTTTACTATTGTAGTAGCTATTGGTTTTTTATCATCATTGTGCCGGAACATGAACTAGTATATTGCATCGACTTGATGACTGGGGGAATTGGAAAACGTAACAAGACTTGCCTTCAATTCATTCTTTCGTAAGTTGATGAATTTCTTGCCAACTCCAGCAAAATTACACCTGATTAAACTATTAGGATCCTTATATGTTTTCGTATTCATATATTGATAAAATTATTTTTTCATATAATTCTAGGATTGAAAAAAATATCGGTTGTACGCCAATTCAGATCAAAGTAAAACCTACCCTCCAGACTATACATGGAATGTGATAAACATCAATGTACGTATTACCTCATACAATTGTAAATCCCGTGGCAATTTCATATCCGTAACCATTTAAACATATGCTTCTCCGTATGAGCACAAGATTCAGCGTAGTACTTGGGAATGTGGATACCATCGAATGTATTATATGGAAAAAATAGTTAAAGAAGTGCATGGGATTGATATAATTCCGGTATGTTTTCTTATGCTGTTTTTGAGTATGTGTAATGTCCGTCACATGTGGAATATAACATTAAATTTAATACATGTTTCAGCAATTTCCAGAAGATCGCACACCTTTGGGGAAAGAGAAATTATGCAGCATTGCTCTTAGTTGGGTTCGTATTTTCACAAAAAAATTTTCCCCATTGCATGGCTCAAATGCATGTCAAACAGGAAATTGAAACCATTGTTGGATAGGTTCATCATTACCTATATACCATCACTTAGTATCCCTCTTTATAAAAGGTAAATGTCACCAACATTCTTTACACACCATCTCCGTGAAACAATATGTCCTCGAATCTTATGTAGGGTTGTCAACACAATTTTGGCAACCATTGCCCACGTTCCTATACTCCATCACCTAGAAAATTACATTTGATCATATTCAATAGCCCTTTTCTACAACATTGTTGTTTATGTCTGATGAATTGTGAGTGTTAGGAATTTGTGTAGTATAATCGGTGCACCAGTTTATTACATTGCACAAGAAACTCGAAATTTGTGGAAATGTTTTTTCTTATTGCTAGATGTGGCCATATAATCGTTGGACTGTTATACTGTTTTTATTGAAGTGTTAGTGCCACTCCATGGTGTTGCAGATTAAGGGCCGAATATGAGTGTTGTGTTTCCCTCGAACTACTAAAGCAGATGCGCGCATCTGAGGTTAGAGCTCAATTCTAGTTTCTTTTTCTTAAATCGAACTACTAGAGCAGCTGCGCGTAGAGCTCAATTCTAGTTTTTTTCCCTAAATTGAACTATTAGAGCAGCTTTGCGCAGCTGCGGTCAGAGACCAATTCTAGTTTTGTTTTTTTCTAAATTTAACCATTAGAGCAGTTGTGCGTAGTTGCGGTCAGCGCCCAATTCTAGTTTTCTTTTTCCTATGTTGAAGTAATAAAGCACCTGCGCACAACTGTTGTCAGTGCCCAATCCCAATCCTATCCTAGCCAAATGGAACTATTAGAGCAGCTGCGGCTAACGCCCAATGGCAATTCCAAATCGAAAACTGGTGAAAATTTCAACAACGGATTCCTACAAATTGGTGAAAACAACAAAACCAGTTTTTTGAACCAGTGCTAATATATGGAAACCCGTGCCAATTTAACATGGGTTTTATTAAATCAGTGCTAACCAAACAAACCAGTGCTAAATCTAGCATCGGTTTCATAAAATCGGTGCTAACTAAAATAAAATGGTGCTAAATTTAGAACCAATTTTTTTGATCGGTGCTAAAACATGGAAATTGGTGCAAATTTTGCATCGGTTTTATAAACTGGTGCTACCAAAAAATCGATGCTAAAGCTACCACCGGTTTTATAAAATCGGGTCTAACCAAAAAATCTGGGCCAATTTAGCATAGGTTTAATAAAACCGGTGCTACCCAAAAACCTAGTGCTAACTCTCGCACTGGTTTCTCAAAAATTGGTGTAAACGTTTCCCCGGCTACTTAGGCACAGGTTTTTTGGACCCCCAAAAATCGGTGCTAGAGGGGCAGTCCTGTGGTAGTGCTTTTTAGATTTTACAAAACACTTTATTTTTTTTAAAAAAAATCACGATTTATAAATATATTTTTGTTTTAATATTATAAGAAATTCTTCCATCATCCAAACCATTATATAGTCACTTATAAATTCTAAATAGTTAAATTGTTTCTATTTCAACTCATTATAAAAATAAATTTATCTTATAAATAATCTTTAAGCAAAAACATTTAAAAGAAAAAGAAATGGGTGTGGATATGAGCATCTCCAGTTACTCTCGCTTTTGTTTTTGCCGCTTCCGTCCAGATCTACTATATCATTAATTTCTCCATAATTTCCAATGCCCTTCTGGTCAATAATTATAATTAATAATTACTCATATCTTTGAAGATACCATATCCGGGTGTTGGATTTAAGGATCGTCGTGATCATTATTTCAAAGCTTGATTAGTATTGGAGGACCAATTTCGACCATTTCTACGCCAAGGAAAAGATTCAGAATCAACAGTGGTAGAAAGTGAACGAGCATGAGTTGCAGACAAGCCAACGATCTTGTGTCATTGGAGTTAGTGGAGAGTCAACTTGATTTGAGAAGATGAGATTAATTAATGGTATGTTGCATTCGTAGTTAATGAGATTGGAGTATTAGGGGCCAAACAAAGGTTGTGGGTTAAAGGAGATAGAGGGAGGGGGAGAAGTAATTTTGTAGAATTAGGGGGTATTGGGATGAAAATATTTTAAGGGATAATTTAGTCCATTCAAAATCATTTGGGGTTGTATTAAGTAAAATTGGGCTGCATGGTGAAGCTCTATAACTCAAAATTTCCTCCTCACCAAACCCCTAACCCTCCTCTAAAATAAAATTCTCTCTAACCTAAACCCTCATTTCCCCCCTCCCACCATTAACTCGAGGCACCATTTCTCACTCCTACCATTAACTCAAGCCATAGTTTATCCCCCCAACCACTATATATCCCTCAAGCTACCATATATATGACCACTTCCGCCAAAAGATTAGGACTAGTGGCCCAACCAAGCTTTACTGGAATGCTACAACCGGGATGCTCAACAAAATCAAGTGTATCCAGTCGCCTAGTATGGAGCCGACATTGGCTACCTCTATAAAGAGAGCTTCGAAGAACTCATCGTCAAAACTGAGACAGGTTCGAAGTTGTCTAGTATATCCTTAGTATTTTCATTATTTTTTGGAAATATATCTCTTTGCTTGTAGCCAATTTTTTGCATCGAATTACGATTTTCTAGGTTTTAATGGAAAGTGGTGTTCTTCGGATCTAGATATGTTTTTGAAATATTTTTGTCATTTCTCCATGAATATTAGTCATGTAGTATGTTAAGTAGTTATTTTTTTTAATTTGTATTCTGATATGAATAGTTAGGTTTTACATTATTGCGAATCTGGGCTTACGCTAATAACAAAAACAAAAGCCAACATCGGCTCTACTTTTTAATTTTCATGTGGATACATCTAACTTCCGCATGGTATCTTATAGATTATCAGTTGCCATAGTCATGTAAGTGAAGTAACCTAAGCTTTTGGTATATTTTGATCAGTATATTTTAGGATCTCATATTGGTACGGTTTTGGATCCACTTTCAACTAGACAAAATTATCACTAGGATAAACTATAGATGGATCCGACGTTGGTCAAACAAAGGCTTATTGTTGGTCAATCCAATTTTGACCAAGAAAGGTTTCATGATTTTGACCCGTGCAATAACGGACATCGGTAATGTGTCAAACCTGTTTTGGTTAGACTATTAGCTTCATTATTTTAGGAAACAAAATGAGTGCTAATTTTAATGAGTGTTTCATTGGTAAGGTGTAATTTTTTAGTGCTAATTACCTTGATTGTGTAAGGGGTGAATAACCCCATAAAAAATTGGTAAAATCCCCTTAGAAATCAAGGTAAAAGGTATTGTTTCTTATAGTGTTTGAAACCTATAAAAGGTGACAACTGCAGTCTGTTTTAAAGCAGAAAATAATAATTTTAATGGTGAGTATTGAAATCATTTATTGAACAACTTTTGATCTCGGAGGATCAAATACGGGTCCAAAGAAGTCCCTTTATGATAAGATAGTACCGAACTGAATATAACATTAGGGATCAATTTCCTTAATCTAGATCTAGAAAAAGACCAAATGACTTCGGTGACCCCTTAACTATCACGATTGTCCACCTTTGGCCCCTTATATATATATTTGAACACTTTTGGACCCTCAAATAGCAAAATTGATGAATCATGGCCACTCCGTCTAGTTGACCCGTCAACCTAGTTTTTCAACATTAATTTTAAGGGCAAAAGTGACATTTCTCATTATTCTTTTCGCTTTTTTCCTTTTTTATTTTTTTCCTTTTCCTTTTCGTTTTCCCTTCCCCTTCTCTCCTTCCTTCATCAACCACCCTTACCCTTGCCCTCCCTCCATTCCGCCGCCTGCCACCCCTGACCTTCCCCTCAATTCTATCCGTAAAATTAGGGAAGAAGGTGTCGCAAAGGAAGGCTCCGATGAGGGTTTGGAAATTGCAGGTTCCGTTGAAGATGTTGGGTTTCCTCCCTAATTCTAGAGCTCTCCATTGATGGAAAAGGGAGATGTTTCGAGGATGATGGGGGGAAGAATCTAGGCTACCTTGTAGAAGGCTCCAAGCATTTATTATGGTTTTTTGAGAAGATGGAAGAGAATTCTAAAGCATTCTTGGCTCATCAATAAATAGAGGTGTTGGAGAAGAGTTCATCATTCAATCTCATCCACTCCATTCCATAGCTACTTCTATTCCTTTCTTGTGAGAGATCGACTCTTAGAGTGAGGAATTAGAGACAAGTCGTCATTCTCTCTAGTTAGTGTGCATTCACCATTGTGTGAGTAGCCTTGTAATCCATCCTACTTGGGTGAGATATTCTTAACCCTACTATAGCCTCATATAGTAAAATATTTGGACTATATAGTCCCGCGGTTTTTTTGATTTGGGTTTTTCGCGTTACCAAATTTTGATCTCCTATTTTTATTTCTTTTTCAATATTCATCTTGATCATACAAAGAGGGAAATACCATTTTTTCCCAATAGTGGTATTAGAGACAGGTTGATCAGTATTAGTTTCTTGTGGAGTCAAGATGGAGGCAAGTATCACTCATGATGGAGAAATGTTCAAGCTCACGGTGGAGAACTATGCCTGTAGGAAGCCCATAATGGAGGATCATCTATTTTTCAAAGATCTGTATGAATCAATTATGAAGGAGACCAAACCAACGGAGAAGAACGATAAAGAGTGGGAGCTCCTTAATAGGAAGGCGGTCGCCATGATTCATAAGTACATTGATCGTAGTTTATTTGAGTATGTTTCTACTTATACAAATGCCTTTGAGCTATGGACAAAAATTGAATCCATGGTTCAAAAGTAGATACCACGTAAAAAATCCCACTTAGTGAGGCGATTAGTAAAATTGGAGTGAAAGGATGGACAAAATATGATCGAGCACTTGAATAGCTTCAAGGGGCTTGTGAACCAGTTGACAAAGATTGAGATGAAAATCGACAATGAGTTGCAAGCCTTGCTGCTCCTTAGCTCACTACCTGAAATTTGGGACACTTTGGTAGTCATGCTTAGCAACTCGGCCCCAGAAGGAAAGCTTACCATGGATGGAGTCGCCGATAGTCTAATCAATGAAGAAGCACGGAGAAAGGAACGTGGTACAACCACCTACTCGGAGCTGAACATGATCGAGAATCGAGGTAGAAGTGAGTCACGTGAAAGATACAAAAGTGGCAGACATGACAAATCACAAGGGCGGCCCAAATCTTGTTCCTGAGTTACTTGTTATTATTGCGGTAAGGTGGGCCATAAGAAAGTTGAATGCCGCAATCTCAAGAGAGACCAGAAGAATGGAACAATTAAACAAGACCAAATCGAACCAAAGAAGAAGGAAGAAGATAGCATTACTACTGTTGTATCTGTGGAGTGTGATGAAGTATTTGTCATTGATGACTGTGTTAATCTCAACTATGTTGATAACCTTTGGATCGGCGATTCTGGTGTCTTTTTTCCATGTTACCCTACATGAAGGGCTTTTCTCGTCCTATCAGAGTGGAGATTTTAGTGTTGTGAAAATGGGAAATCAATTCACAAGTAAGATTGCTAGCTTAGGAGACATAATCTCGAATACGAACATAGGATGCAAGCTCATTTTAAAGGATGTACGACATGTTCCAGAAATGCGGCTCAACCTTATCTCGATAGGGAATCTTGACGAAGCTGGAATGACTAGCCACTTTGGAGATGGAAAATGGAAGATCACTAGTGGCCGTATAGTCGTTGGTCGAGGAAGAAATGATGGATCCTTATATGTATGCAAGGACAAATCTTCAAGGGGAGGCTAATGTTGCTAACGACAACTCAAGTATGGAGGTATGGCACAAGAGGCTCGGCCATATGAGCGAGAAGGAATTGCAAATCCTCGCTCGAAAAAACATCCTCCTAGACATAAAAGGTACACCACTTGACAATTGCACCATTTTTTAGCTGGAAAACAACATAGAGTTTCATTTATTAGACCAGCACACCCACGTAGAAGAGAGCATATTCTTAACTTAGTCACACTGATGTATGCTCTATGATTGAAAGATCTCTTGGTGATGCATTTTATTTTGTGACTTTCATTGATGACTGTTCGAGAAAGGTTTGGGTGTTTTTGTTGAAAACAAAAGACCAGGTGCTTGAGGCGTTCAATGTGTTCCATGCAAGGGTGGAACATGAGAAGGGAAAGAAGTTGAAGTCCGTCAGAGCAGATAACGGTGGAGAATATCGCGGCCCATTTGAAGAATACTGCAAGTCCTGTGGCATCCGACTTGAGAAGACGCCGCCAAATACCCCTCAGTTAAATAGAGTTGCTGAAAGAATGAACCGAACTATTGAAGAATGAGTTCGGTGCATTTTGTCCCATGCCAACCTCCCTAAAACTTTCTGGGTAAAAGCTCTAAAACCGGTGTTGACATAATCAACATGTCCCCTTTAGTGCCCTTGGACGGAGACATACCGGAGGAGATTTGGACAAAGAAAAAGGTGGCATATGACCATCTAAAGGTGTTTGAATGTCGATCATTTGTTCATATTCCTAAGGATGAGCGGGCCAAGCTAGATTAAAAAATAAAGGAGTATGTCTACCTTGGCTCACCCAAAGATAAGTTCGGGTATTGGTTGTTGGATCCAACCAAGAAAAAGATCGTCAGAAGCCGAGATGTCATCTTTCTCGAGGACCAGACTATTGGTGATTAGAAGATGTCACAATAACCCTAGTCTAGGTGGACCAAGGGGTATTATGATCCTCCGTCATCTCCGGCGGTAGGAAATAATACAAGAGTTAAGGGCAATCATGATGAAGTTGAGATCAATGATGAGCTAGTCACACGAGAGAAACCTCAGACAAGTGGTGGAGAATTGGAGGAAATAGATGATCCAGTAGAACCTTAGCCTCGGCGTTCCACTAGAGGGAGATGACCTTTATCCAGATACCCTCAAAACGAATGCGTAACACTCACCAATGAGGGTTAGCCTCAACACTATGCCGAAGCCATGGCAAGCGATCATAGAGATGATTGGGAAAGAGTTATACAAGAGAAGATGCAGTCCTTCCACGAGAATTATACCTTTAATCTTGTGGTGTTACCTAGAGGGAAACGAGCTCTAAAGTGCAAATGGGTGTAAAAGCTTAAGACCGAGTAAAACAATCCCTAACCAAGGTACAAGATCAACTAGAAAAAATTATCAACAAGATCAGCTATTTATGGATTCGACATCGGTCAAACAAAACTTTAGTGTCGGTGAAACCGTTGTAGACAAGAAATGTTTTGCAATTTTGACCCGTGCAACAATCGACATCGATAGTTTGTCAGACCGATTTTGGTCAAACTGTTAACCTTGGTATTTTAGAAAAAAAAACGAGGTAAGGTGTAACTTTTTACTGCTAATTACCTTGATTTTTTTGGGGTGAATAAGCCCATGAAAAATGAGTTAAAACCCTGGAAAAATCGAGGTAAAATGTATTGTTTCATATAGTATTTGAAACCTATGAAAGACGACACCTTTATTCTGTTTAAAAGCGAAAAATAACCACCGTTAATGGTTATCACTGAAGTCAATTCCCAGATAGCTTTTGATTGCGGGGATAAAAAACAAGACCAGAGAAGTCCATTTATGATAAGATTGTCCTACACTAAATATAACACTGGGGTTCGATTTCCTTAATTTAAATTTTGAAAAAAGAAATATGCATCACAGGTGCAAGATATGTACTTTTTTTTGTCAAAATAAGTGGAAGGCATGTGCATGCACTAGCGCAAAGATGAATTTTACCGGCCTTAACTTTAATGTAGACCTTCATAAAATGTTGTTGCAAATTCATTTGCTACAACAATCTTTTTCCCCGCTCGCTAAGAAAAAATTCAATTGGAAAAATGTGTTTCAAAATTTAAAAATTTACTACACCATTAAAAAACAGAGTTAAGTTCATTTAACGACATTGGGTATAGTAAAAATACCATGGCCTCCTTCATTCAATATTTTGCTTCAAACAAAATTTGTTAAGCTGCATTTTCTTAGCATTTATTTTAAAATAATTATTAGCATTCAAAGAGATATGTTATTTGTAGCAGCATTGGATCAAAAATGTTTAGAATTGCACTTGTATTCATAAATTGCACACACCTCAACTCATAGTTTTCCCGTAAATGCTCTGCATGCAAGCTTAGATAGAACTTAGTTTAAAATTCATACATCCATATTTAGTCAACTGTAATAGATTGTGTTAATTCCTTTCTTAATAATTAATTTTAAAATTTTAAATGAAACATGAGATTTTATAGATATTTATAATATTAACATTTCATTTGCTACATAAATCCTCCGCTGGATCTCGCCATTTCACATAACCTACATATCTCATGAGGGCTTTAGGATGAATTCTTCCTCCATTGCCGTTGTTGTCAGTTCTGAGAGTTTCGAGTTGGTTATTTATTCCTCCTCTGAGCAGGAGCATTATCGACACTCCTGAAAGTTTCCAAAGAAATCGCATGGTTTAGTATACAGGTTCCTTTTTTTTTTGTATGGCATATTTTTGGAGCCATTTGAATAGTTCTCTATTTTAAATTGTTGTTGATTTTCTATTTCTAGAATATATTCCTTAATATGGATACCATTAAGACTGAATTGTCAATTTTTTTCCATATAGTTTTTATATGTTTACGCACATGTTTATGATGGGTTAATTACTGGAAACAATAAATACATACTTTCTTATTTGAATATCATTTTCAAAATTTTGAAGTGCTAACTAAGGAAATATTTTGACATTCTCCCTCCAATTTTTCCATCTCATAAAGGCTTAGAAATTGCCCGCACACTCATATATCAACTCAATGTTCCCCTATTTTGTTTTGAACCAATAGAATGTTCTGCTCTTTAAATTGTTTTTTCTTTTTTTCTGGAATATATTTTACCCCTAACCTGTATAACGTGAAGACTTAATTTACAAATATACATGTTTAAATAATATTTATCTATAAATATTTTATAATTATTCAAAAAAAAATCTGTTATCAAACTTCATTTTTGAATTTTTCTCATTACTACACTCAGGTTAGCCTTTGGATACTCTCAATGCCATTTGTGAAAAAGGGTAGAATAAAGGTTGTCTTTATAAATCTTCAAAAAATAGAGGCCCACGTGACATCGAACATCCTCTATCATATCCAAAGAAACCTTCACCCGCATATTTTTGTACAAGTATGTGGGTTTAAATTGAAAGTTTTGTACCGCACTGAATATAACATGGGGATCAATTTCCTAAATCAAAATTTATTTTTTTAAAAAGTTCAATACATGTGCAAGATATGTACTTTTTTAATCAAAATAAGTGCAAGGAATGTGCTTGCACGAATGCATAGATGAATTATATCAGAATTATTCTTTTAAAATTTTAATGTGCACCTTCATGAAAGTTATAACAAATTTATTTTTTACAACTATCATTTTCCACGAAGAAATTTCCCCATTGGAAAAATATGTCTCAAAATGTTAAGAAATTAATATTAAAAAGATTAAAACTATTGAATTGAAAGTAATTTTTAATTCTTGTACATCATTAATTAATAGAGTCATATTCATTGAACAACATCTGGTATAGCACAAATACTATGGCCTCAGTCATTCAATATATAGTTTCAAACAAAATTTGTAAAGCTGCATTTTCTAAGCATCATATTTTTTGAAATTATTGGCATTCAAAGATACCCCTCCGTCCCACTTTAAATTGCTTATTTGCTTTTTCACGGTCTTCAATGAGCATGTTTGACCGTAAATATGTCTAGTTACATATAATAATGTCGCATAAAAAAATTGATATTTGGAAAATAGATGTTAAGACAAATTTAACAATATTTCACATGATATATTTACTATTTATATTTAAGGTCAAAGTTTGCAAAGTTTGACTCTCAAAAAGTAAATAAGCAATTTAAAGTGGGATTTACGGAATATATGTTATTTGTAGCAGCATCAGATATGAAATGCTCAGAAGTTGCACTTATGTTATGAAATTACACACATATCAACTCATAGTTTTTCACTAAATGCGCTGCATGCAAGCTCATATGGAACATAGTTTAAAATTCATACATCCATATTTAGTCAGTCGTAATCGATTGTGTTAATTACTTTCTGAATCATACATCCATATTTAATCGATTGTGTTATTTAGTCAGTCGTAATCGATTGTGTTAATTACTTTCTGAATCATAGATTTTTACAATATCGATCATTTCATTTGTTATATAAATCCTCCGCTAGAGCCCGCCATTTCACATATACTTCCGAGAGCTTTAGGTTGAATTCTGCCTCCGCCGCTTTCACCATCACTTCTGAGAGTTTTGAGTTGGTTCCATTGATTCCCCCTCTAAGCAGGTTCATCATCGACACTCCTAGAAATTGCCGAAGAAATAGCGTGGTTAGGTATGTAGGTGTTTTTTGTATACTATTTTTTCTCAGTCATTTGAATAGTTAGCTATTTTAAAATGTTGTTGATAATTTACTTCTTCTATATATACCTTAATATGGATACCATGAAGACAGTATTGTTCATTTTTATATAGTTTTTATATATTTACGTATATGTTCATGATGGGTTTAATACTGGAAACAATTAACGCACACTTTGTTATTTGAATTTCATTTTCAAAATTTTGTCATTGTTAATTCAAGGAGCCTTTTGATATTTTTCCTCCATTTTTTTGGTCTCAGAATGGCTTAGAAATATTGCACGCACACTCATATATCAAGTCAAAGTTCCCATATTTTGTTTTGTTCATTTAATTTTTTTGCTCTTTTGATTTTTATTTTTTCTGAAATATATTTAACACATAATCTTGATACCGTGAAGATTTAATTTACATATATACATGATTAAATAGACTAAATTTATTTATCTTTTATAATTATTCAAAATAAAAATAGATGTGTATATATATATGTTCGTGATGCATTTCATTAATGTAAAAATTAACGAGTTCTTAAATTGCTACTCAAACTTCATTTTAATTTTTTTGTCATTACTACACTCTGGTGAGCTTTTGGATACTCTCACTGTCATTTGTACAAAAGGGGCAGAATAAAAGTTGTCTTCACAAATCTTCACAGAATACTGACCCAAGTGACACTAAACATCCTCTATTATAACTAAAGAAAGCTTCATCTGCATACCTTTTGTATAGATATGCGGGCTTTAATTGAATGTTTTGTACCACACTGAATATAACAATGGGGACCAATTTCCTTATTCTAATTGTTTTTTTTATAAAAAAAGTGCTCTCATAACCCTGAGTTCTTGGGTATGTGCTAATATAACCCCCAATTTTACAAAAGTGCTCTTATTCCCAAGTCCAGCGAAAATATGTGCTTTGATACCCCAGGTCCCGTTGACCAGTGTTTACCCACAAATTTTTGGCGTTGACATAAACTGAAGTTACTTAAATACCCTTTGTTGTTCTCCTAAATTATTTCAGACAGTTTTACCCTTGGAAAAAAGTGGGGCCCACATTTGACCTCCTGGATTTAAACCGATGGCTCATTAAAACCTCTTATACCCCAAGGCCAAGAAAGAAGATCAGAAAGTAGACCATATTCGCTCCCAAGAAGACACAATTAGGATACCTCATTATCTTGCCAATGGCTCTACAGTTGCACGACTTCAATGTTGCAACGTTGCGAGTTACAACAGCTAACATCTCTCTTTCTTCATCTTCAGTACCCCTTCTTAGAACATCACGTTGGGAGTTATTAGAACTTACACCAATCCCTCTTCCCCTTTCGGCCGCATCAACAACCACCATCCTTTACAACCATGAGCAGGACAACAATAATATTGTTTCCCTGGATTTTTAGACGTCTTTAAAACATCTATTTAGGTTTCCATCGTACATATTGGACAAGCAACACACTCGCAATGGATGCGATTATTACAACTAGAACCCTCCATGTCGGCTGCATAACAAAACAACATAAAGACTTCAACACCACATTAAGGACATCAACCAAACCCCTAAAATTTTTGCATAATTGTACCTCTCTTTTCTCAAATCAATGGACACTAAATGCCTAAAATCAAATTAGAGTTAATGTATTATAAATTTCTAATTCCCAAGCAAACATTTCTTCCACCTTTAATCAAACATGTATATCAAATCCTACATTCCCCAATGAAATTCCAAGCTCTCCACAATGACTTCGATCCTGACCGCGGCTCCAAATCCTAGCAAATTTGTTCAAAAAGATGAAATATTTTAATGAGCCATTGGTTTATATCCAGGAGGTCAAATATGGGCACCACATTTTTCTCAGGGTAAAACTGTCTGAATTTATTCAGGAGAACAACAGGTGGTATTTCGGTAACTTCATTGACATTTACATCTGTAATGGTATTATCGGCCTCCTCCATAGCGGTCTCAGCCGCAAAGACCTCCTCAAGAGCCACCGATCCCCCAACATTCTTATCCCCATCTTCATTCTCTTCAGTTTCTGGCTCACTCTCGGTAAACTCTGGTGCAAATTTTGGCATTGGCTCATCACCAGGAAACTCCAAGTGCAAGCCCAAGATTTCAATCAGTTTGGCTTATCGAGCTTCAACTTGAACTAACTCCTCGTTTACTTTACTAACATCACCTTGAATGCAGGCAAGGTACCTATTCACAGTATTCTTCCAAGTTCTAACTACCTCGGTCACCTAGAAATTTTTAGAAAACAAGCAAAAAAGAATTATTTTTGATAAAAATAGAGTACCGTACTTTACATGAAATGAAAACCAATAACACGTACGAGAAGAAGATGACTCGGCCATGTCTAACTTTGCATCCCTTTTTCTTTTAGCTCATTTAGCTGCTGCCCTCGGAATTTATTTGTATTTCTCGTCATCACCTATTTTTAACTACTTGTGCGTGAACCAGCCCAAGTCATAGTACTCTAACCTCAAAGGTCTATCCACTTGTTAGATATCAAACTGGTTTAGCAAAGCAGTGATAATTCCACCAAATGGTAAATCCTTCTTCCTAGTCCTCGCCGCTTTTAACATATAGTTCTAAATCATATATCTCGGGTTAATTGGGATCCCCTCCGTCACATAATAAAACAACATCAAATTGCCAATAGTTTTCTCATAGGCGTGGACACCAGAGGGGAGAACATTCATCCAGATCCACTCGTAAACGAGTCTTTGTTCAAAACTTAAGACACATACATCGTGAGAATCTGATAGTGAGCCAGATTGACTCCCTCTCCTACCAAAATACTTTCTAGCCATTTCTACTGGGCAACGAGGGTTGGCTTCACTAAGGCCCAACCATTATTGTTAATGATAGATCTCTAGGGGTCCTTTGGGATTATTTGGCCTCAGGGTCTCAGCCGATATATAGGAATTACCTAAAACTACATTTATAGTATATTTTATCATGGTGACTTGCTTCCCATTAACTAGAGTCATATCTTCATTCCCAAAATTTTGCCCTATATTGGCTTAGAACTGCACCACCTCGTTGGTGTGCATACTCTCCTCACATGTCAATAATTTTTCCATACCCTGATTCCTAAAGTAATGTAGGATTACAACATAGGGAAAAATCATGTGCATCGACACTACGTATGACTTTTGGTTATGTGTATTACCTCATTCTTAAGAAATCTATGTACCTTCTTTCTGCTTCCATATTAAAGAATTTCTCCGACTCTCCCACCTCAGTGAAAGGAGCATGACTCTGGGATGACGCATTACCTCCTCCTTCTCCTCCTTTCCTCCTCTTCATGATTATCGATTCAAAAAATGTGTTTTTAAGTGCAGGAAATCGGATTTTCTAACCCGATATAAGGTTCATATGCAAATTGAGTAATCGTTAAGAAAAAATGGTTTTTGTTTTTTATATACCCCGACTACTTCCGAGTTCAGAAGTTAGTCAGCCAAGAATTCTTGAATAACCGAAGAAATTCTGAATCCGTAACCTTTTTAGCTCACAATTAAAATAGAGTCGCATCTATTCTGAGTTCGGAAGATATAGACGATAAGGCCTATTTCTCATCATTAAAGACTTTTTCAAAAAGAATAATAAATGATAAGTTTTGAGAGCGAGTTTCCCACCATTTCTCTCTTTCAAAATCCACACTCAATGCTCATCTTCTTCTTCTCATCAAATTGTTCACAAAATCAAAGAACACACATTTAAATCATCTCATTATTCCTAGGACTTGATTTTGGGCAAGAATATTGTTGGCAAGAACCAAATTAGGAGCTAGGGTTTATGGTTCGAAGAGAACTTGAGATGGAAAATCGAGTATGAGCTAGGGTTTATTCTACAATGCTAACTAGTTACTATGTTATTAGGGTTAAGGTATATAATTACAATATATTTTTTGTGTATATTTGTGGCCTATAATTTAATACTCTTCATTTGTGCTCAATCATAATTTTTGAGTCAATAATAATTTTGTGTATATTTATGTAAATTACTATATCATGATACTATTTTGTTCTTGTTATCGGGTTTGTGAAAGTAGAAACAATAAATATTGACATGTGATGATTTCAATGGGTGGGTTGTAGTACAATGTCAAGGAAGAGGGGTCGAGATGATGCATTAAATTCCAATGATGGAAATACGGAAACAACAGTTGTTTAGGATGAGGAAGAAAAATGAAATGGAGAGGTGGGAATTACAAAAACACATTGTAGAACATTGGAAAGAACAATGGCTAGGAAGGAAATAACCCCGTTGGTTTTTAACGCAACGGGCTGATGTTTGTCGGAAGACTGGGCGACGTAATCAAGTTGGGTTGGGAAAGTCTGTCATACTCGGGTGGGTATCCATTACGATAATTGGCATAATATTCCAAAGGAATACAAAGCCACCCTTTGGATGGAATGCAAGGTACCCCGTCATAGTTAATTAATGTTTTTTCTTATAACACCTTTTTTATGGGAAGCCAATCATTTTTAATTTTTCCTTCTTTGTCACATTAAATAGAGACCCTTTGAAATCAATTCCCCTAAAATGGATGAGTTAAGGTAGATAGCAATGAACATGTTATCCAAAAGTTGGCGAGAACACAAGTACACACTTTCTAGAGATTTCATATTCTAGAATAGAGAAGGTGATCATCCATGGATAACTTACACATATATTCAACCAGAGAGTTGGGAGATACACAAAAAAAAAATCCTTAGAGAACGAGAAAAATGTTAGTATACTACAAATATAAATGGTTTACATTTACATTTTGTGGTGTTCATGTCACATGGATTTTCTCTTTTCTCATAGGTTACGAGGGAAGAGAAAACATGGAATTCTAAGTTAAAAATAACACCGCATCGAAAGATTCGTGGAGGTTAATGATTGGTGACAATTGAGATGGTAAGAGCAAAATTAGAACAAGATGTTCTACTAGCAATTGAAATGGGAATGTCTGAGGAAGAGCTAGGGCATCCGTTGTTTTGATTGAAGTCAATAAAATAGATCGGCGTGATCTATTTCTAAAAGCTCGCAAAAACAAAAAACGTCCGTATGACAAAAATCAGGAGAATGAACTTGCAACAAAGTGGTTTTTGCGTCATTACCTTTGTCTATTTTTGTGTTTATATTGTATATTTGTACCTGGTTGTAAAGTTAAGGTATTAATTCTCTTCATCTTCCTTTGGGGTAGGCTAAATAAAAAAAGATTAAATGGAAGGTCAATTCATTCCCACCGGTAAACATGGCATCTTGTTCAAGGTAACTGAAAAATCTGATCACCCAGATTGTGCTAGAGGGATTTGTGCATTCATGACACGAAAAGAGGCTTTCAGAATTTTCCATTCTTATGAGAGGGCTAATCTATCGATAATATTTGTGTTACAGAAGGAGCCCACTCTTCGGGATAAACGATTACATAAACAAGAGATTTTGATCTGAAAGTTAGTGAACCACACCGGCCTTGTCGTACTTGAAAGTCCTGACGATCTTAATAGCGACTGGGAAATGTCATCGGTGACATTGAGGTAAATCACAATGGAGTACTACCGAGACCCACAATTGTTGCTTTTCTCGACAAGACAATCCTATCAACATCGAAAAAGTTACGGACATTTTTCAAAAATAAATAAAATCTATTTAGGTTGTCAACAAAACATTGTTTATTTCATGCAGGGTTTTCAACTATGCGAGCTTTACGTAGAGGTTGGTGAAAATAAAAGACCGCAACATGTTGCAGATGGTATATTTTACGTATCGATGAGACATCATCACTCCAAACCAATGAAGGATTGAATCTAAATGGTATTTGTGGAGAAACCATTCATGCAAAATGAAATGTTGCCTATTCTTGATGGATATTACAACAAGGTTGTGCTAAACCCAAGGAATATTTCTTTAGTTTCCTCGGTGTCTTGTTTATGTCTATCCTAAGATGGACGGCGATTTGAAGGAGAAACACCCAGCACCCACAAAAACAATTCTACCGGCGGGGAAAAACACAACCAAAAACAACGAGAGCATGAGTGGAGAAGGTATCACTACCTTTTGTAGGGGTATTGTCTGATTGGATCTTGGCCCTCCAACATAACTCAACATACATTTTTTCCAGAAATGAGTGTATTTTTTTTAAAAAAGCATGACAACATTGCATTATGGAGTGAGTTCGAAGATTTATGTAGGTGTGAACAACTCAACCAAACAATCATGTCCCTTTTTCTATTGTAAGTGCTAGTTTCAATTTTTTATTTCTCTTTTTACGAAGCTCTGCCAATACATATTCAAACCTAACATTCTAAATTGTTCATTTAAGGTACACGTATTACTTTTCTAGCCAAAGGGATAAGAGTTAGGTATACTATTTGTCTCCGGTGATGACTCGATGGATTGGGTATTCGAAGTAAGAGCGGATAGAATGCATATGCAAATGCATAGCTTGGAAGGATAAAAAAATCTTTATTGCACCTTATATTGAGAAGTATTGAGTCTTTTTTAAAAACTTTTCTCCATACTAAATATCCATGCAAACTTATATAAAGGTTTAGTGTAGGGATCATTGGAGATTAATTTTCATTTTTTGGACGACAAACCTGTGTATTGGATGAATCCATTGCACTTTCAACCTTCGCCAACATTTGTAGATATTTTGGAGAGTGTATTCAAGGAGCCTAATTGACAAAATGGCATACACGTAGTCCAAAACAAGGTTTGAATTGCTACAATCGTCACCTTCTAAATTAATTCAATTACATTTTTACAACTTATTTGCAATCACATTAATTAGTACAATAAACAAGCAAAAACATGGGAGTGTGGGTACTACATAATGTTATACGTTGTCGAGTGTGTTAAATATGTCCGATTGGATTACCTAGAGATTGATAAAGTAAGTATGAAGTTCATCTTATTCAATTACATTTTTTCACTAGGATAAACTACTAAGCTACAAGAAACTATTTTATTACATTGTAATGTCCATAGATTTTTCCAAATGAATACAAGGCGTATTCACAAGATGACATAAACATGGAAATAAATTATTTGGCAAGACTTCTAATAAATGTCCGATCCGCAACTCTTGGGAGATCTAACATGGCATTATGAAACATATATCAAAACACGTGGGATGTATTTTGCAGAATAGAATTTGAATAATTTCTATTCCTATATATAGATTGTTACTTAATTAGCATTATCTATACATTCTTGTCGAAACTACATTCATGTTCGTAGTGTTAGAAATAGCTAATTTTAGGTGTTATGTGCGAAATAGAATCTACGTGATTTTTATTCCTATGTATAGATGATTGCTAATGTAACAATGTATGCACATTTTTGTAAATTCTTGTAAACTCTACGAATGTATTAGAAATTTGTTGGAAACATCATCTCTCTATTTTGAGGCTATTTTTGGCCAGCTTTACTTTAGAATTTAATATATAGCCATTGCAGCCGAATTGGCTTACAAGTTTAGAAATAAGTTCCGTCGAAATCCTAAGGGCAGAAATAAGTTTATGAACTCGTATGTAAAAAATGTTCCATCCAATCAACAAACCCAGTTCATTCCCGAAATTGGACCTAATTCAGAAAATAGTACAGCTTCCAAGACCGAAAATGAAAATACGAGTCGGGGGTTCAATCAGGTTTCAAACTAGGAACCATAAGAGCCGACACTAATTCTGAACTCGTAAAAAAATACTGAATAATGCATTATATAATAAAAATTATTTTTTGACCAGAAATTGGACCCAATTCGGAAACCATTACATTGGTGCCGACAATGCTTTAGGTAATCGAACCATTGTAGCTTCCGGTATTGGAAATGTCATGACGGGCCGATGGAAGTAGAGATGAATAGAACATGGAAGATGTTTCAAGGTGGTTCCTCTGTCAGAAGGAAGGTAGAAAATTACCGCCTTCTGTGGGTGGTTCTTAGAACCGCCTTTGATCGAAGAGGATCAAAGGCAGGTTCAAAGAAGGAACCTTGTGGGTGCCTTCTCTGGTTTGATAGAACTGCATTTAATCCCCGTTTCCCACACTAGTGAGTCTCTAATTCTTAAACAAATTTTTATTAACCTCAGTTTTCAAAATTATCTTATTATTACATTTAAAATGCATGATTTGATATATTACTACTAATTGTAGCATAATTCGTCGTTTCATTCATTTATGGGAATATTTTTTTTAATGATAAAAAATGAGTAATACTGTTGTAAGGGGTTCATGAACTAGTCCGGACTGGTAAAATGGATCAAATTGAACCAAAATTTAAAGACCGTGTTTTGAGGAGAATGTGTATATGGCGAGCATAACTTGCCATGAACTTTGTTTAGAGGACATGTTACCAACGAAATTCATACCATCAATAAACAAGGCAAGCCTTGATATCCTTGTTTCAGAGGCAAATTCTGAATACACATTGCCAAAATTCTTTCAATAATATACATCGGTTGGATATCGAACAATATAATCGCTGATCCGAGTACCATGTCATATCCTTTGCATCCATACAATTCCGACACAACATCTTACGTCTCGAAACAGTTTTAAATACCACATGCATTTAGTCGGCACTCTCATCTTTATATTCATTGTAATATCTCCATCAAAAACCTGATTTCTATTTTTTCTTATAATGGAACACATGGCATACGATGCAAGCCACCTCTTTTTCCAAATCAACTATTCATTTGCTACTTGAACAGGGTTTAAGGGAAAAACATAGTACCATAGAAATGACTAATATGTTATCCCACACTATGAATTGGGGGAGGATACACCCTATGATACGAATTATGAATTCTTAATTTATTATTAGATTAGGGTTTTAGAAGGATAACACTATACTCTTTTTCCACTGCATTTTTTAGTGAGATAGTGTGATCATTTTATTTTTATTATTTTTAGAATAAGACCCATTTAACTTGTCCATGTTGGCGTTTGAAGAGTTCATTTCGGCCATACCTTTATTTTAGACTTTAGAATATTCAGTTTTGATTTGATTAGAATTAGATATGATAAGTTTAGATATGAAAGATTCATTCAAGAATTCAACCAATATTTGAATTGATTTACTTGGATGGATATGGTCATCATTTAGAATTAAATTAGTTATTTTAGTTAGATGTGGTTTTAGTTTCTTAAACCTTCCATAAGTCAATCCAGTTTCTAAGAGGAATTAGTAAATTCTTATCTTCTTTGTATTCTTGAAAGTTATGCACTACAACAAACAACATCTATTACCTCGGTTCTACAGGGATTTTTACCCCAGTTTTCAACCCTCTAAAAAAAGAGGTAAATGTGATTGTAGTAAAATGTACATTTTTTACCACGAATCAGAACCGAGGTAAAAAAGTACTTTTTACCTCTGTTTTAGACCGACGCTGGCTGATTTGTGTGCGACGCAGATTCAAGGAAGATGATCGAAAATTGGAGTTCATACTTGCGACATAATTTGGAATGACATCCGCCTGCATATGGAGCAACCTCTTTGATAGGAAGAAACCAGACGAGGGGACTGTAATTTCTACGACGTCGTCGATGCCAAGGTCACAGATAAGTAAGGGCATTGTCATGGGTAATGGTCTGTGATATTTCATGCTCCATGCCACCACCGCCGTGTGTATTCTGACGTGGAAGGCTATTTAATACAACGTAATTTTTTTTGGGTGACGTTGCAAAAAAAGCCACTGGTTTGTGCGACGTCGATCTGGTTTCGTCGCTCCACTGGTTAGTTCAATGTCACGAATTAGTCTCGGAGACATCGGTTCTAGTACAATATTATAACATTTAATATTTGATTACACAAACATTTGTTACGTGTTACCTAATATTTGATTTAATATTTGAGTACACAAACATTTGTTCGTAGGCAACATTAATCTGAATATGTTAAAAGTACCTGGATGGCTTGATAGCAACATCGTAAGCAGTGTTGAAGGACCTCGCAAAGTTTGAAAAATTAAAGAGCGACATCGGATGCTCTTAGATATGACAATAATTTCATAGCATTTGCGACATTGTCCCGTCCTATATCGTTTGGGCTGATCACCTATAATGGACTTCACACATTCAACATGTGTTCATACGAAGACAAGATTATTTTCTACAATCAGCCCTAATCTATGCCATTTTTATCACAACTTTCAAACACTGTACTATCTAAAAAATACAAAAAAATATACAATATATAAGTACACAATCATCATACTTTATGAAAATGTCCAATATTTGTTCGATGACAAAGAAAAACATATAGAAGGTATATGGTAGTAAAGATTGGAAATGAACATGGAACCGATGTAGAACTACCTAAATTATTTAGAACCCGGAAATGCTTCATTCTCGTAGGCTTGTTGATGTTTTAGAGAAGCAAATTGAGTAAGTTCTTTATTGGTTGTATTTGTGTGAAATGGAAAGGATGGTATGTAAATGGGTTTGTAGGAGAATTGATGTGAACTGTGTATTTCTTGCTGAATGTTAATAAAAATGGAAAATTGATGGGGGGGAGGCATTTTTGGCCCAAATTTTCAGTTCCCCCCAGAAATTTTAATTCAAGCTACGTCGCAGAAGGATCTCTTTTGGATTCATTTTGTACAATGAAATTGCGACATCACACATATGCATCATAATCAAATTTAGATAAAGTGTCGTAAAATAATTCATGTTAAGATTACGGCCCCAAATGACGACTAGTTTATGCACAAATGGGAACATCATTATTCTAAAAGTGTGAATAACAAATTGTTATCCTTTTTTTTACATTTCAAGTTCTCCTACTATGTTGGAGATATCTAACTGAAAAATTATAAATGTACACTGGCATTCCCAAACCTGATTACGCTCGACCCAAAACAAAACTTTGACATCCAAAGTTTAACTAATACTTACCGTGGATAGTAAAGAAACTGGTCTTATTCCACATATACTGTGCACACGTTCTTCTGGATGACGCCTTGTATACTCGAAGTAATCTTCTACAATTAACTATGCCTTTTACTATCATTTTAATTTTTTTATGGACTTCTGTTATCTTTTTATTTCTTCGAAAACCAAGAATATGAAATTTCATGTGACTCTATGTGGTGGAAATGAAACAGTCTCACAACACTTATGGTAAGGGTATTAATGGAATATTTAAAAAATGATAGACGATTACCCTGTTATATCCGTCCACGACCAAATCAGTACATTGTGGTCATGAATTGGTGAATTGATTAAGTGTATCAGTTTTACATTGCAAGTTCTCCCACTCTGTTAGGGGTACCTAAGTGCAATATTATGAATGGACACTGGTATTCCCGAACTCGATTGCAATCGGCCCTAAAATGAAACTTTGACATCCGAAGTTGAACTTATACTTACTGAGGGTAATAAAGACACTAGTTTTATTCCACATAAACTTCCACAACTTCTTCCGAATGACGCCTCGTATACTTGTAGGTAATCTTCTACAATTTACTCTATGACATATACTATCGCTTTAAATTTTTTTATGGATGTAATTATATTATCTTTTTATTTCTTCGTATACCTAGAATATGAAATTTCATGCTATTCTGTGTGGTAATTCCCATGGAACCACCACGTCAATAAAGTTCACCGTTTGTGCTTAAATCGATTCCCATCAAACTGGACGTCCATAAAGTTCATGGACATTTACAAATTTCAATTAGTAGTATCTAATATACTATTAACTGTTATTATGGTCAATTATGCTCGTTTTGGTCAAATGCAGGCCAAATTTCTATGCTAGTGGGCCGATATTGTGAGGCCCACTTCAATGCGATCCGACGTCAATCCTATGCTGGTGAGTTGTCGCTTAACATGACAAACTTGTGACCTCGCATATGTCGGCTCCATGTCTGTTTGTTCGACAGCTCTGCGATATCGCTTTATCTGAGGCAGAATTCACAACGCTTCATATTTACTATATATATGGAGCCCACCTTATATATTCTTTTAAATATTCAACTTTCCCTCGAATTTTAGCAGTCCCTTAACCCATAATTTCGAAGGTATGCTTCCTAGATTCCCTGGAGTACTCTAAATTTTGTATTCATCATCAAATTTGATATGTATATGATGTATTAATGTGTTCTTAGTTTTTTCTATTGAAATTTGAGCGGATTTTGGCTTTAGGTTTTAGGAATTTGGTTTTTACGTTCTTTCCTGTCAATCGGCCCTATTTTCTTTACTAGTTTTCTTGAAGAAGAGGAACTCGACATTGGGAACACACTATTATTCGAGGTGTTAAATGATGCTGGGCCCATTGTTTTTCATGTCACCGTTCTTGCCCATCGATTTTAGTTTTCCTGTGCTATTTTCAACAACTGTTTCAAACCATTTTATTTGAATTTGGAATAATATTAATTTACATATATTAAACTTTCAATATATAAACTTTTCAATTAAATTTTATTTCAATATTTTTATACACTGTATGGAAAGTACGTAACATGAAGCAATAATAATCCTAGAAGGGCCATTTCAATAATAAAATTAGAATTAGACACCAACCATCATAAAATAAGAATTATAATCATGGAGGGCTCTGTAATTATCTTCCATCTATTTCAAAATATCCCTCTTCAATTTATTTGATCTCACCTCCGAAGTAATTGGTACCCGCACTACTGGATTGTTCACCAAACCTAGAACAATATCATCATATATTAAACAACGTATATATTATGGATTTAATGAGCCACAAACAACATGAGCATTATAAATGACCGATCTAAATGTCCACAAACAACATGAGCGACAATGAGAGACTTATTAATAACAATACTTTTCATAGTCAACATAGAATTCTACAAGTTCTTACGGCTGAACATTGTATACTCTTAAGTAATCATTTACAATTTTCCTCTAGGCCACGCACTAATCGGCCCATAATCAAAATTGCGGTGTTGCTAAAGAAGCAGAAAACATAAATAGATAATGATGAAATGTAAATGCAACATCCGGCTATCATGATTTTTGTCCACCAATGACCAGGCCCGAAGATATTTTTGGTTTGGGCTGCTTGACTATTTCAGCCCACTCATGAGTACATGCGAAGTCGCATGATTGTCAATTTTTTTCGTATTGGTCGATTGGTTTGCCACCTCGGCTATTTCCGATTAGGTTCGATTCGGGCCCAGGCCCAAATATTAAATATTTGGGCCCAAGCATATGTGTGGCCCAAAATATGTGCACTGAGACGTCCCACTAAGATCTCTCTTTCTATCTTTCCATGCAACATTTCCTGTGATGCCACACATTTATAAAAACAATTGCATTCCACCACGGGTTTAATAGCTAACCAACGACCAACCCTTTCGTATTCGCAACCGACGATGTCGCATTGAAGGTAAACCAAGGTAAGTCTTTTTCCCCCAATTTTGATAATGGTTTTTTTGTCTTTGAGGGACTTCTTGAGTTCCCCATTACATGATTTTACAATATTCACAATGCATGAGCTTTTGTGTTTTCAGATTTTGGGTTTATTCAATTTGGGTTGGGACTTGTTCACAAATTCTTGGCTATGGCTTGGGTTTAGGGAACTGTTGTGGCACTCATTCTTGATACTTTTTAATGGCATTTTACTTGATCATGTTTGGCAGTTGATGTTAACACATACCATAGGTGTTTTAGGTCCATTCATGTCTCATTCGAACAGTATTTTGATGCAACCAACGTGTTGGTGCAATGTTGCAAATTAATACACAAGAATTTGGGAATTTGCACGAAAAACATTGGTTTAACTGATATATTTGCAACATGAATGCGAGGTTGGTCCTTATCCAAGCATGATCTAGGTTATTCCTTATTGAACTAATTGTTCCAAGTTTACGGCTCAAATGAAGCAGGAAGCCAAGAGGTCAAGGGAAAACACCGCAGAAGAAGGTCCATCACGTACCAAGATGACGAAGACAATGCCTACCCTCCACCGCCAATTTTGGACAACATATTTTTTTGTAAATATGGAGGCACATAAGCTTTTCAAAATGATCCGGGGCCGTAGGATATAGGAGGTCATGCTGATGAAGCCTGGGGACGTGGAGTGACTCCATTTCGACGTTTTCCTCGAACCATTCAAACCGTTGGGAATAGAGGGTTTGATATGCTTGGCTAGACCAATGTAGGATACAGAGGTCAAGGAGTTCTACGCCAGTTTCACTCGAACATCTAAAGACAGAGTGGCCGTGGATATGATGATGGAGTTCATCAATCAAGTGATTGGGTGAATAGTCGGTGCAGAGGATCACCCGGAGGTTGAGCCTCTATGGCTGTACTGCCAGGACAATTAGCCTCCACCGGTTGCTAAGAATGATCAATCAGGGGCGCTTGACCCCAACCGAATGGTGGAGAAGTACTTCAAAATTAAATTGGGGAATATTCTCATCCAAACAAGGCGGATCAAAATTGATGTCCTGAATCTCGAGGAAAGGATGATGTACAATATAATTGTACAAATTCTAATCCTGGCCGGATATCCTTCATAAAGCACGATCAACGGGGCCTTCATGTAATACCACCTTGCTAAGAAGAAGGTAGTAAACCCCGGGTACGCCATCATCCAGGATATGCACCAAGTGGTCATTGCAAGGAAGAGGCAGACACTCTCCTACTTCATGTACTCCACTACTTCATGTACTCCACTACTTTATGTACTCCCCTACAACAACGTCATCACATCCATTCTGGAGAAGAAGAAGGTTCAGATCAAATCAAAGGCGAGGATCCAACCAAATTACTACGATGCGAACTACTTCAAGGAGAACCATTGACATTGGGAGGCGGGGTAATGGATTTGATGGCAATGTCCCCACGGGAAATCCAGAAGTGCATCTACTAACTGGGACCGAGGCGCTCCATCGAATTACATAGAAGAGGATCCTTCCACCACTAGTATTCCTGCTCTGCAATCAGGTATGAAAGTTTTTAGGTTTTCTAGATATTCCAAAATATTCATTATTCACATTTTATAATTTTTATTTTTTTAAACTTATTTTTCCCAAAGGGCCTTAAACATTACTCCCGGGGCATCCTCATGAAGGATGTGACTGAGACCAAAGCCCTGGCACAGACCGCACCGTGCAAAATATTTTGGATGAATTGGCAGAGCTGAAGTCTATGATTGCTGGTGCGGTCAATGCAACTGGGGAAGACAAGGATGGAGTGAGAATGACAGATGATGAAGAAGGGTCTGGCGACAACGATACCTAGTCTTCCACCGAGGAGTCGAATGGAAATAGTTCATCGGTAGACGATATCCCAATCCTGACACTACCCCATTGATTGCCATGAATGTTATTTTTTCGTGTATAATGATGATTATTTTTGGAATTTATTGGGATATTTTGTCTTTTGATTGATACCTTTTAATTTTTGGGATGTTTCATGGATATTGTATGCATGGTATCAATATTAGTGTTTCTAATTCAGTTTCATTATATTTCAGACATGCTTTTGTGAAATTGAGATGGGACCATTTCATGGTACATTCCATGTTCTGGGTGTATTGATTGTCCATTGTTGATTTATTAGGTACGATAAAGAAGTCCGACTTTGCACATCATTTGCAAACATGATGTCGAGTTAACCTACATGTTACCGACTTAACTGCAGCGTTGCATGATTTAATTAATTTAATTGGATTCAAGCACTGGTTTGAAGCGATGGGCATGTACGACATCGCTAGTCCCAATATGCGATGTCACTTTGACGTCGAGATAAATCTGGTGCATCCGACTATTTGTGGGAAGTCTTTCAACTAGTGATTGACTATTTTTCTAGGTCATACCCATGTTGCCGACATCGTAGCTACGTCGGTTGCACTTATTACTTCGCATTTGTAAATTATTTACCGCAGTTACCACGGAATAGCGATAAAAGCTTTATTTACCTCAATTATTTTTTAACCGTGGTCAGAAATATTATTTACTTCAGAAAATAAAATAACCGAGGTAAAAGAACTTCTTACCTCGGTTATTTGACCTAAGCAAGAAAACCGAGATAAAATGGGTGAAGTAATAGGTCCAGTTTCTTGTAGCGGTACCTATGTACTATAAACAGAGGATGATTTTCAACATTTTAATTTACCTTGAACATTTTATACATCATATATTCATATTTTGAGTATATACTCTTTGCTTAAACCGTTAGGTTTGTCCATTTTATATTAGTGCTTGCAATCGTTAGTATTCTTTGTGTTATTTTTGGTGCAACTAGTGCTTGGGTTCATGCAAAGTAGTCCTTTGTGTTAGTGAAGTTCAAAAAGTTGTATTCTTGACTAGGCTTTGTCTGTGTCTTCTTATTTCAAGAGGGTGCTTCAAACAACCTTCTTTAAGTGTGCTTCTCAAAATTTAACAATCCAGAGTCTTCGTGAGGATATTAATATCAGTTGGTATCGGAGTTGAACGTGAGCGGTATCAATTGGTATTGTAGGGCGATATATGTTGAAACCTTAATATCCATATTTTTTTAAAATAAAATAAAGGAAAAAATATTTTTAAAAAGTCAAAAAAAGAAGAGATACAAAATTAGAGAATCCTCACCACCGCTGGACATCTCACCTCTGCCACTTAAGTTTAGTTCCGACGACCATTGTTTTCTGCCATTGCTCTGATCATCTCCGTATAACCACCGTTCTGCTTTCCGTCTACCGCATCATTCTCCACCTTGACGACTCTAGCTCCGGCGAGTGCCTCTAACCGATCTATTATAGTTCTTCTCCGACCGATTAGCTTCATCTCTGGCAATTTTAAGATCTTCTTTGTCATTCTCTCGGTCATATTCTGTTTGTCCTTTAGAAAGCTACTCAATTCACCGCAACTTCGGCATAGCCCGTTCCTGGTTCAGCGCAAAAAAAAACCCGCGAAAAAGAAGACGACACAGTGTCCTAACGCGCTAGCGCACATCCAAACGCGTGAATCTCATGTACCCGTCACCTTGAAAATGCATCATTTTCATGCGCATGACACCAAGATCATCTCTTCATCTCGCGACGCATTCAACTTATTACGGGTGTTAAATAATAACTATTGAATAATTATTTTAAATGAACACGTTTTTAATGTAGTGAGTCTTTTTGTTCAGGATAATTTATTGTTCATACTTCTTGCTGAGCTTGTTGATAGTGACATCCATGTCATGGTGGAAGGTAAGGTGGAAACATTTTTAAAGCGTGACGGGCACATGAGTTTGCAATTTTTGCTTCCTATTGGTTGTGCACAATTCTTTAATGAATTTAGCGTAATTAGGAATATGCTTCATAGAGTTATGAGTTGAAAGTTTACCTCACATCTATGAGAGTAGACATCGTCGGTGGCTTCCTTAGTTATCCCTTCCTTCAAAGCTTCCAGAAACGGTGGTTCCGACTCATAGACGGGGGACTCCACCCCTTTTGACTTCTTGTGTGGAGGGGATGAGGTTTCGGGATTTGATCCTGACCATTGCACGAACCCTTATTCCTCCGCTTCTCATCTTTCATTTCTTTTCTCTTCGGCTATTTCACCGGCTCTCTCCCCCTCATTTCCTTCTTCTTCAACCAACCTTTCAACAACAACAGTGCCATGGGGTTCTTGCACTTCATTTTCAGTCCTCGATGAGATAGAACTCACATTTGGACGAGGGTTGATCTCTTGTTGAGAGGGAAGCTTTCCCAAGTCTCTAGCTTCCATCCGACTAAAGATTTGAGCCATTTGGCTCATTTGTGTCTTTAGGTTCTTGATGCTAGAGTCAGTTTTCTCTTGGTGCTTCTCATGCTTATCCATACACATTGTCAACTTCCCAATGGCCTGCATGATCTCTTGGTTTGACATCCCCGAACTCTCACCTTGATTGTGAGGTTTATCACCAAGTCTTGGGTATTGCGGTTGAGGTGGCTGGTATGGTTGTTGAGGAGGGCGGTAAGATTGGACATTTTGGCCACCTTGTGCATTCCCATATCGAAGGTTTGGATGCACTTGGTTAGCCGCATTGTACGGATAATTTTGGTAACCCTTGTCTCCTTGGTATCCTTGATACCCTTGGTTTTGGTACCCTTGGTTTTGGTACCCTTGAACTCCTTGATAGCCCATAGCATTCACTTCTTCTACATAGTCATCTTGCAAAGTCGGACAAGAGTCTATAGGATGCGGAGAGGAACAAATCTCGCAAGATTTGACCTGTGGTTTTGCCCCAGACTGAGTTATCAATACCTTGACCATTGAAGTATGATTTGTCACTTGGTCCTCCAGCTTCCTAGGGTTGGAAGAGGCACTTGCATTGTGGGGATTTTGCCTTCGCAAATCTGCTCTCGAGCTAAAGTTTCTCGACTCCTCAACAAGTTTTTCATAAAGGTCCATGGCCTCTCTAGCGGATTTGGTCCCAAGAGAACCACCACATTCTCCCCTCACTAGCCGTTGGTCTTGATCAAGAAGACCATTGTAGAAGTAATACACTAGATCTCCATCCGAATATCCATGGTATGGACAACTTGCGAGAAGTTTCTTGAACCTCTCCCAATAGTCGTAAAAAGACTCCCCATGCCATTGGATAATATTGCCGATGTTCTTCTTCAAGACGACGGACTTTGAGGCCGGGAAGTACTTGGATAGAAACTTCTTCTTCAACTCAATCCAAGAAGTTATACTCCAGGGTGGAATATAGTGTAGCCAATCCATTGAAGCATCTCAGAGTTAGAATGGAAATGCCTTCAGCATATACAACTCCTCATTGACCTCATCGGGAAGCATCCCACTACACACCATGTAGAAATCGAGAAGATGCTTGTTGGGATCTTCCCATTGCCTACCAAGGAATGACGGTAGCAAGTGAATCAACCCTGACTTCAACTCAAAATGCCATTGAGCTCCAACCGCCAGATATGTGATACACATAGGTTGTTGCTCAATATTGGGAGCCATCGTCTCCCGCATCAGTATTTGCCTCACCGGGACTTCTATCCCTTGTTGGGGAGGAGGTTGTGGTCCTCCTCCGGGAAATTCACCTTCTTGCTCCTCGTGTTGATCCATGGAAGTTGAAGATGTGGCAAAATGGTCACTAGGAGAATTGATATTCACACTTTCCAATGAAAGCCTCATAGTCATTCTAATGTTTTAACTCCAACTCGGGGTCGTAGTGTAAGGGTTCTTGTGATGAGGATCGCATACAAACCATACACCAAGAACTCGAAAAATACGTCCTTGAGCCAAACAAAGATCAAATAAAATAAACAAAAACAAGCCAACAAATATTCACAACTAGCACATATTCAAACATAAAATGCTCAAACACTTAACAATATATACCCTGTCCCAGGCAGCGGCGTCAAAATTTGGGAGGTTGTTACCGTACCTCTCAAAGATAATATTTTAAGCCCTTTTACTTACTAACTACAATTAAGTAGCTAGTGGCAAGTCGTGATCGTCCAATGAGACGGGGGATATTCTCAAGTGTTTGCTCATAAAATGGTAAATACTATGCTAGATATATAGATACACATATATATAAGCACATAAAAGGGGGGTTTTTGGTTTGGCTTTTCCAAGTTAACAATTTAAAGACAAGTTAAACTAACAAAGAATACAATAGCTAAAACGGGATTAAGTACGAATTACGGAGTCTTGGGGGCAATTGACTTATACTTCTAAGCATTCTATCGATCATTGACATATAATCTATTTAACACCTTTACCACTTATTGTGAAGATAAATCTTCCATTCCTCTTTGATTGTAGTTTACTAGAGTGAATTCAACATCTCTAGCTAAACCTCACT
>JAULKM010000001.1:8970442-8984218 GCA_032355605.1 Rubia tinctorum
TGTTGATCCTGCAGGTTTTACCTCACCACCAATGCATAGAATGCGTACACGTTTACAAAATAGTGTACTACAACCCAAGCAGTTGAAGGATGGTACAGTAAGGTATCCGATTCGAGGTCGACGTGCATTTCATGTTCAGTCTTCTCCAACTAAACCTTCAAACCTTTGTGAAGCTATGGAAAACCAACATTGGAGGTAAGCAATGAATTATGAGTTTGCGGCGTTGTTAAAGAATAAAACGTGGCATCTCGTTCCACCACGACCAGGAGTTAATATCATCGATAACAAATGGGTGTTCAAATTAAAATGAAAGTGGGATGGTACAAATGATCGATACAAGGCACAGTTGGTTGCTAAAGGGTTCAAGCAACGACATGGTGACGTTCAACCCAGTGATAAAACCAACAACCATACGTCTCATTCTTGCCTTGGCAGTCTCGCGGCAATGGCATCTGAGGCAAGTTGACGTCCAAAATGCTTTTCTTCATGGCTTTCTTAAAGAAGATGTTTACTTGAGACAACCGCTGGGTTACGAAGATTCTAGTGCTCCACATCACTTCTGCAAACTTGACAAGGCACTTTACGGGCTTAAGCAGGCTCCACGAGCATGGTACTCTGGTCTGAGTCATAAACTAAATGATTTGGGTTTCATTTCTTCTAAAGCAGATAGCTCTTTATTCATTTACAATAAGTGCAGGGTGATCATGTACATTCTTGTGTATGTCGATGATATCATTATTGTGAGCTCTTCAAGTCCAGCAACTGATCGTCTACTTCACCAACTTAAGGAAGATTTTGCTATCAAAGACTTGGGTGAATTGCACTATTTTCTTGGTATCCAAGTGACCAAACGTGGAGATGGCATTGTACTTCATCAAGAAAGGTATTTGGGTGACATCTTGAAGCGAGCAGGCATGGAAAAGTGTAAGGAGATATCCACACCTATGAGCACATCCGAGAAGCTGTCAAAATTGTAAGGAACACCACTAACAAGTGAAGGAGCCACCAGGTATCGCAGCATCGTAGGAGCTCTACAATATCTCATTATAACAAGGCCAGACATCTCATTCTCGGTAAATAAAGTATGTCAATTTATTCATTCACCTTCAGCCGATCATTGGACAGTAGTAAAGCGTATTTTGCGTTTTCTAAAGCATTCCAGGAACATAGGCCTTGAAATTCAGCCTTCTTCGTCAACTCTTCCAAGTGCATTTTTGGACGCCGATTGGGCAGGATGCATGGATGACAGAAGATCCATGGGTGGTTTTGCAGTATTTTTTGGAAGAAATCTCGTGTCATGGAGTGCTCGTAAACAAGCCACGATGTCCCAGTCAAGCATGGAGTCAGAGTACAAAGCCTTGGCAAATGCAACGGCATAATTGATTTGGATTCAGTCACTGCTCAGTGAATTAGGTGTCTGTCAAAAGAGATCTCAAGTTCTGTGGTGTGATAATTTGGGAGCTACCTATCTCTCCGCCAATCCGGTTTTTCACGCACGGACAAAACATATAGAAGTTGATTTTCACTTTGTATGCGAACGAGTGGCTCGTAAGATGCTTGACATCCGGTTTATCTCTTCAAATGATCATTTGGCAGATATATTTACCAAGCCTCTGTCGGGTTTGGTTTTCTCCAAACTTAGTCGAAGTTTGAATCTTTTTTCCTCATGTTGTGATGAAGGGGTGTGTTGAAAGAGTCAGAATCATCTCAACGTGCAACATGATCATAAGTGGTCCTATTCTTTAGGAAGCAGTGAAGTAGTGAAGTAGTTGCGTGATGTTTGGAAACTGTTATTGACATGTCATGTACTGTTATAAATATAGACTTTGAGACCCGTTACAAGTGTGGGTTCTCTTTTTCTTCTAGTAGTTCTCTTCCTCCTCGTCTCTTTCTTCCTTAAATCTTTCAGATACTACTCAATTTATATTAATTCATTATTTTTCACGGAGGATGCAATGTTTAATTCTCTTCACAATTGTTGTACCAGTTGCCAGTTGGATGCACTTTTTAAAAATTCTTTCTAGCAAGGGTTGGTTCGGTGGGACAGATTCCATTATTGGGATTGGAATCAATGATCTGCCTTAATCTTGATTCATAATTGATGTCAATCCAAATAATAGAGTTGGTGACGTGCTTTGCCACCAACCTGATATGCCTAAACAAGTGCATTAACCGATGCCTAACATGATAAAATTGTAATGATAGTCGCTTGGTAGTTTTGGTTACACTTGACAAGACTTTGTAGATACGAAATGCGAGCTAATACTTGACTGTAAATAGTTTTCCATAAGCATTTTTAAGGGCATATCGTGACAAGTGGCTTGCCTGTAACTTATGTACAAATCACTGTATTTCTAAAGAGTATCACTGTTTATTAATTATTTAATTAAATAGTTAGCCGTGGTTAGATTAGTTTTACGAGCAAACGACTTATTTGACCCTCGAACTATCCTCATCGTCCACCTTTGACCCTCCAATTATTTTCCCTAGCACTTTTGATCCCTGAACTTACAAAACTAGTGAATTGTGGCCCTTCCGTTAGATCAAACCGTTAAGGTAGGTTTACAACGTTAATTTAAGGGCAAAACTAACATTTCTCATTTTTCTTTTATCTTTTTTTCCTTATTCTTTTCATTTTCATTTCTTTTTTCCCCTTTCCTTATTCTTTTTCTTTTCTTTTCCTATTTTCCTTCTCTTCTCTTTTCTTCAGATCACCACTCTCTTCCTCCACCCCACACTGATGCCCACACCGTCGCCCCCACCACCTCACACCGCTGCCACACCATCGCCCTACCACTCGGCATCATTGCCAACACTTTCGCCCCACCACCCCATCCCTTCCCGTTAGGTTAATTCCATCGCCAGAGTTGCGCTACCTACTGCGGTGCGGCGCGGCGCATCGACCGCCTCCCCGCGTTTCTTCTCTATCTCTATCTGACTCTCAATCTGGGTAAGCTGAGCATTCAACTCCCTGATTACACCGTTCTGGAAGGTGTTCGCCGCCGCCGTTCTGGAACCGGTTCTCTACCTACTCCACGCCAGGGATTCCATAGGAGAACACCTTCCCGCTAGCGAGAACACGATCAAGGAACTGGTGACGACGTTGGGATGAACTCTCCGACGGCGTTGATTTCTCTAACAACGATAGGATAAACTCTAGATCGGGAACTGGTGGTGACCGATGAATAGGTGGCGGCAGACGCGGGGTCTATCGAGCTGAGCAGCTGGGTTGATCGACCCGAGAATAAAAAAATGGGTCAAAGAAAACCCTAGTTTAGGCGGCGGCGGTATTAGATGGAGGAGGGCGGCGAAATTTGGATGGAAAGGGGAAAAGGAAATGAAAATGAAAATAATAACAAAAAAAGATAAAACAAAAATGAGAAATGTCAGTTTTGCCCTTAAAATTAACGTTGAAAACCTACCTTAATGGTTTGACCTGACGGAAGAGCTACAATTCACTAGTTTTGTAAGTTCAGGGGCCAAAAGTGTTGGAAAAAATTGGAGGGCCAAAGGTGGATGATGGTGATAGTTCGAGAGCCATATAAGTCGTTTGCTTTTAGTTTTACAGTTAGCAATATTTTTTAAAAAATTTGAAACTGATTCGTTATGCTAGTTGGTTAGCTAGGTGATTAGAGTAGCTTTCCATGTATATAAACAGCCTGGGTTGTACAGATCGAATCACGTTTTTTACACTTCATTCTGAATACACAAAAATTTCCTCCCAATTATTCTCAGTTTTCCTTTTTCGCTTTTTTCATTTTGTTGAAATACAAGCTGATTTTCAACTTGTGCTACATGGTATCAGAGCAATTAGATCTTTGATTACTAAATTCATATGTTTGTTGTTAGCCAGATTCATCAAATTCGAGACGAGTACCTCCAATTCTGCTACGTCAAGGGCGAAGAAGTCAAGCTACATGGTTGATGAAGAAGGATTCGTGAAAATTCAACTGGAATATTATCTATTCTTCTAGGCCTCAGACTATATGAGTATGATGATCGTGACTGAGAAATTGAATGAGAAGAACTTTCTGACGTGGAGTCATGCGATGATGACCGGTCTCCATTCAAGGAACAAGCTGAAATTATTGACAGGTGAGTTCCTTGAACCTGAGGAGGATTAACCGATCTTTGAAGCGTGGGGAATAACTCATTCCTCTCCGTTCAAGTGGATTTTGAACTTGATGAATCCATAGATTGCTAGTGCCTTTGTTTTTGCAACAAATGCTAAGTTTCTATGGAAAGAAACCAAGGAGAGATTTGGATTTGTGAACAGGACTTTCTTTTATCAATTGAGGAGAGTTACGTGTTTGATCAAACTGGGAAGTGATACCGTGAAACAGTTTTTCTCAAAACTGAAGCGGTTGTGGGATGAATATGAGATCATGAGACCGACTAAGAGATGTATCTATTGCAAATGTGTTTGCAGTTGTGGATTCAATGTGAATCAGACAGCGAATAACAATGAAAATAAACTGTAGCAGTTTCTTATGGGTCTAAGTGAAGAATATGAGGTGACGAAGAATCAGATTCTCACCATGGATCATTTGCCATCAGTGAGAAAAACTTGTTCTCTGTTTGTGAAAATTAAGCAACATAAGGAAACAAATATGAACTATGTGAATGTGATTGGCAACTCAACAATGTTTGTCAAATCTGTGAATCCAGGATAAGCAGATGCTGTGAGATACAATTAAAGGAAGAAGGATTATGAACTGAATAAGTCTTTGAAATGTTAGCATTGTCAAAGAACTGGACATACAAAGGATATGTGTTTTAAAATTCACGGATATCCTGATTGGTGGACTAAAGGCAAGAATAAGAGCGGCAATCACAACCTATATTTGTAGCTAATGTGATACCAAGAGATTAGATTGATAATCAGAATCAGTAGAGTCCTTAGGATCTAATAGGAGTATCCGGAAGAAATATGCAAATGTTGGTTGCAAGCATGATGCGAATGCAGCAGGATCTTGGAAAATTGCTCAAAGGAATGGGAAAGGAGATGACAGATTCAACTAAGCAAGCTAACTTCAATCACTACAATGGCTTTGCAGGTAGTGTATTATCTCATCTTGTTAATTCTCTAGTTTGTTTTAAAAATGGTGCGGGGATTCTTGATAGTGGAGGCTCAGCTCACATGTGCAGTAACCCGAATCTGTTTACATCACTAAAACCAACATTAAGCCAAACTCATGTATACTTTCCTGACCACTCAGTTGTGTTAGTTGATGCAATGGGACCGTGAAACTGAATGATCAGATTACCATAAATGAGTGTTTACATGTAGGGGGTGGGGATTGGGGAGGCAATAAATATGATTTACTAATGTACCCCTTTTCAACTGAATTTATTACAACTTTTTCAACCTACTTGTGTTGTCCAAATGATTCCCTAATAATGTCGAACCACACTAATCCAAAATTTTCACCAGACCTATAAAATCCAATCCTGTAAATCTTCCCTCATTTTTTCGAATATGATCTCTTTGAACAGAGACCAATTTAAATTTGGGACCAAAACCTAAAGTCATTACTCCTTCTCTTGCCCACCACCAACCAACCCAATCTTTAATTCCGTCTCCCTTCTTTTCTTTTGAAACCCCTCTCCATTCTGAAACCCTATAATTGTAACCCTCATATTTTATCATTTACCTCACACTAGTACAACTTTCCTTTCCTAATCTCTTGCCACTCAAAACAGCCATTGTCATCGACATACCGTAGTCTAGGGTTCCAGCATGGATAGTAGGCTGTCTGAGATCACAAACCCATAAATTCCACGTGTTTCCTTTTCGTTTTACACAACCCCGGGTGATTTATGTAATGGAATTCCTCTTCTTGACGAGAATTCATTTGTGAAAGAGAATCATGAGGAGCACCATGCTGAAACTCAAAACGACTTTGTTGACCTTGCTCTTGGCTAGTACAAACAAATATACGGTTCTTCTTCTCGGACCCAAACTTTCAAAGCGTTCAACGCGAAGGATTCAGGTGGTCGTCCTTGTTGTTTGAAACACCATGTTACGAGAAACCTAGTGGTTTGGCCTCAAGGAATAGGTTGTTGGTGTTGAGTCTCAGGTGGACCCTCGCTCTTCTCAGTGGTGTTCCACTCAGGACGGTGTGTGATCCTCCTGCACGCAACTGGTGGTGAAGGGTGGTGGTGTAGCGCCTGGATCAGCGTGGTCCACAAAAACCCAGGCTGCCTACTGAAGGTTAACCAACATTTCCTTCCAATACTTCTAGGAAATTATGGAAAAAAATCCACCCACTCAGAGGCGGATTTACAACTGGGTTAAACTTGTTCCAAAATGTGATTTAGATTGAATATGTTTGCTGTATAATTTGAAACCTAATTGACTATTTGAACAGTACTTTAGTTAGTATTTTTTGGCCTTTCTTTTGTAACTGCTTAATTGAATCTGTAATTTTTAGTTAGTTGTCCTCATTGTCTGGATTGAATGTATGATTATGAGGGATAATTATGGTTGTATTTTGTATTGAAGTAGTTTACCATGTTTCCACCCTTGCTTGCCTTTTACTTTTGTAGATAGGTCGACCCTTACTCCATTTTGTTGTTGTCTTCTTTGCAGTGCAGCCAATCTGGTCATTGTGCGCATTGAGATGCCCCAATTAGTAGCTGCAACCTGCCGCTTGCTTCTGGTAATCTTTCGGGACCGTTCATGCTGGGCAAGGAATAGACTGAGGTTACTTCTCTCCAAGTCAGACAAGCGGTGCCTCCCTACTCACAAACTCAGACTCCATGTTAGAAAATTCTGGTGTTATAGTTCAGGAAAGATCTTGTTTTTTACCTTTTACATAATGAAAGATGGTTTGATTGAATGTTTGGGGCTTGTAACAATTGTTGGTCATGTAATTTTATTTATAGAGGGAGAGTTTTCATATGTGAGATTTAATGATGTCCTGCTATTAGCCTTGAAGTAAGTAAATTTTGAATTCTCGAAAAATTTACCTCCAATATTGAATTAGTGTTGAGTACAACAAGTTTCCCCCCAAAAAATAACCTTTGTTGACCTATTCTATAGTATTTTGGGAGGGAAAGATTTAGGAGACTTTGGGGGTGTACTTTGCATTAATTAAAAAGTAAACTTTTGTCCCCAAATACAAAACATGTCAAGTCTCTACCCAATCACCAAAAAAATTTGTAAAAAGCTAAATCTCTTAAATAATGTGGCATTTTGTTTGGAGATAATCTTAAGACACCACATGGGGTATCAAAAAGGGAAGTGCCACAATTAAATGAACAAATAGAGTACTAAGAAAATTTTAAATGAGTGGAGATTAAATAATTAAAGCAATGGAGAAAATAATATAGTAGAAGAACCAAAGTTATATGGATGAGAGTGAATGACAATGAATGATAAAAATAAAGTAATCCCTCCGTTTTGTTATATTTGACACCATATATTTAGGTGTTGTTATTTTTTCAAGTTGAAATATGTGGAGAGAAATGAGTGAAGAAAGTAAATGAGTGGTTGAAAGTGATTTACTTTTTACCATAAAAGGAAATGAGTCAATCTTAACAAAACATACAAAAAGGGTAAGTGCGTCAAACTTAACAAAACGGAGGGAGTAGAAATTAATTATGGTATATATTAAAATAAAATGAAAAGTATAAAGAATACTGGTTTCTAGCTCCTACTCGCACTATTCCAGTCCAACCCAAATTCACTTATTTTCTAGCTTAAGTATATCGGAACATTATTAAATCACATCTTGTATTTTATTAGTTTACCATCTAATATGTATACACACAAGTACAATACTGATTTTAATTTAATCACCATTTATTCTTTTTTGTGACCACCTTCGGCACCACTATTCCATCACCTGGACCACCACCAAAAAAACACTCTCAAACGCCACGGTATCCCCACCTCGCCGAAACTGTGAGCCCATCACCCCAACCTTTGTTGTCACCGTCGCAATTTTACAAATTTACACCACCTGGAACTCCCTCCCTTGCGACGAAGCTCTTCCCAAAGAAAATCCAGTTGTGAACTTCCCGCCTCACCACCTAGTCATGAACCCAATGATAACCCAGTTGTGAAAACCCCCACCTCACCCCGTCACAAAAACCGGGCGAAAACCTAGTCGCGAACCCAACATCGAACCACCCTACCCTATCGTGAGCTCCCCATGTCACTACTTCCCCTGTCACGAACCTCGCTGACGTCAAACCACCTTGAGTTCGTCACGAGCGAACCACGCCAGTATTACTATCGCGTCGCCACCGCTTTCTAATTCAGGTTTGGCTTCGCAACGGATGGATGATGGGAGGTTCTAGTAATAAGAAGGGTGGCGGAAATTTATTATGAATTAAACACATAAAATATTTAAGTAAATATAAATACAAGGTGTAAAATACAAGACGTGAAATAATATTTTATTGGGTTAATGATTTAAATGAACAATTCGGTATTCTTCCTTTAACTTGGATCCATCTTCACTTTTGGGCCAACTTTTGGACTTTCTCCGTTTCCAATATTCTTGTATTTTCATGAGGAAAACTCCATACTAAATTACTCATAAACAGCCATTTAGAAGTTTATGGGTTAGTAAATACTTCATTAAATATATTCGTCGATTTTGTCAATTTTAAATTATTGAAGCTTACGTTGAGCCAAAGAAGTAGAGACTAATATGGCTATATTTGGTGTAGCTTATAAGCTATTTTTCTTATAAACAAAACACTTTTTAATGTCCGGTAAAATACTACAAAATAGTTTATTTTGAAAGTAGAAATTATTTTTGTGGAAAAATTATAAGTTGGTCTCCTTTTATTTTTAAAATAAGCTACCTTTACATATAAGCACAACAGTGTCAAGCATACCCTATGTCGATTTGGTTGATAAACTTCTATACTCCGCATTAAAACTGTAGTTTTATGTAAAATATTATATAAAATATACTCCCTCCATCTCTGCTCCATATACACTTATTTTTTACACTATTTTCTACTAAAATTTGACCGCGTATTTGAATAAATATATGAGCAACAATATTGACGTATATAATATTGTTGAATTCGTCGTAACAACTAATTTTTAAAATTAATTTTTTTACCTACCATTACTATACGTAAACATATATATAACAGTAGCATGTTTTCTGAACAATGCGATAGTGATGGATATGCAAATGAAGATGGACCGAAGGAAGTACTAAACCATATTCTATTTTTACCGCTATATTGGTTTAATCTCCATGTATAAGAACATCGTTGGTTTTGTTTTTTATTTCTAAAACGATGGTTTTGCTTTAACATACCAAAAAAATTAAAATTTTACTGCACTCCCAAGCCAACCAAACACATCCTATTTATTTCTCTGATCGAGCGCCAAATATCGATCTCCATCATTTTGATTCTCTCTTATTTTCGTAATCTGTAAATACATTATCCAATTTAATTCATTAGAATTTCTTTTTGTTCGTATTTGGAGATAGAGGGGCTTCAGATGTTCAGTCTTTTGATTTGAATCTTAACCTTTATGGAAATCTGAAGCATCCCTATTTCTCCGGTGAACGCTGACCTGAAAGTGATTTAACCGTCCCGCCGGCATGGATTTCCGCCACATCACCCTGGTTCTCTCGCTCCTTTCGCTCCGCCTTTGCGCTTCGATCGGTTTGCAAGATTCAATCATCCGAATCGTGCCGGAAGGCGGGGGCGATTTCCCCCACCGGAAGAATCCCCGGGAAGATGAACAGCGGTGTGCGAGCTGGAGATTCACCGTCGAGACCAATGACGCCGGTCCCTTCTTGACTGTCCCGTCTTTTTGCGCGGCGTATGTGAAGGCCTACGTCACCGGGTTCGCTTATTTATCCGATTCGGAGGCCGTTGCTGACGCTTCGCTGGCGTTTGCGAAGACCGTTAAGCTCGCCGGCGACGGGAAGGACGCCTGGGTGTTCGACATTGACGAGACTCTGCTCTCCAATGTGCCGTATTACGCGGCTCACGGTTTCGGGTCAGTCCATTAAACATTCGATTTCCAATGCTTCAATTTCCCTCATTTCTCAATTGAATGAATATGAATAAGAATGGGTGAATCCCCTTCCTTTCCCATTTTGGTTGGTTTTTGAGTTGATAAAATGAGGTTGTTGGGGAAAACGAAATGCAACCCAATGATATGAAGTTTTACTTGGAATAAGTAAAATACTACCTCTCTTCCTAACTAAGCTGCACTTTCTCTATTAATTTAGTTACAATTGCTCAACTTTGAGTGTAAATTTTATTTGATATGTGAGTGAGAATATTATCATTGATACTGTACATATTGTCGCCCTTGTCTTATTGTATACATTCAAGTCCAGCTTTTCGTAATTTCTATTAACCATGCAAAGTCAAAGTGTGAAGCTTGTTTGGGGTTTGGGACAGACGGGATCTATTCATTTCAAATCCTGACAACCACTGGGAGATTGCTTTGGCCTTCTACCGGGCACTGGACCTCTTAGTTCGTGTGTCATTAGTTACCCCTCCACTACTCGGTCGAGTCAGGGTGAAGATGAACTAGATAAAATTTGAAATGAGTCATCTAGAATGTAAGTGAGGAATCACTTTTGATTCTTGTAAAAATAAGAAAAGAATTAGGCCATGGGGAAACAACATTTTGATTGGCTATTATAGGTAACGGGTAAAGAATAATTTAAGCATTGCCTGTACTGATTGTAACTGTTAATGATTGTAGTGCATTGATGCATTTTTAAGGCATTGTAGCCATGTGAAGCTGGGGACCTCATAATCTTTGTGTTGGTTGGAGTAAAGAGTAGATTAAAAGTGGTGGACCTTGGTTTCCTTTGTTAGTTGATAATGAGATTGCAGAATAGTTGGCCATTTGGATTATGTATTCGATTAAGCTGTCTACCTAAGCCTTTGCTTCCTGTTTCGGTATCGTGTTAGACATTGTCAAAAGGCCTATAAAAAGTTCATGCGTTAGCAGCATTTCATGTCTTCATGTGGCATCGTTTTATGATGAATGTAGACCAGTCATCTTTGATAAGTGATGATCTGTGCTGTATTGAATTGATGAGTCTGGTTTTAACATGATCGTACCAGATATTACCATTCTTGTGGATTTGGAGAAGTATTACTCACAGACATGTCTGCCATGCTCATAGTTTTGTAATCCTGATTTTTTGCAACTTCTGTATTGATTAAACACTAATTCTTAATTCTTACGGGCTCTTTAAGTTTGAGGCTACCATTATGTATGAAATATTAGTACAGGAAAAAGCAAATATAATGAAGTTGTACACAGTCAATAGTTTCCCTTGGGTCTCATAAAACTCAGAATGAAATGTGATAGTAGCCTATGGGCTAACCTGACTGATACTTGTCGTTGCTCATTGATTAGAATACACATTTTGCGCAGAGATGAAGATTTCGATGATGTTTCCTTCAACAAGTGGGTTGATACGGCCGAGGCCCCTGCTTTGCCTGCAAGTTTGAGGTTGTACAAAGAGCTTGAGCAGCTGGGCTTTACGATATTCCTATTGACCGGCAGAGTTGAGTCACAAAGGGAGGCAACAGAGAAAAATCTTTATCACACAGGATACATCAATTGGGAAAGGCTTTTCCTAAGGTACATAAAAGCCACTATGTGTTCATTTTCTTCACTATTTTCAGCTCAAGTATGCACTGTTGATAAACGTTAACAAGATCGAGTGACGTTATCTGATTAGTGCATGATAAGTCTCCGTATGCATTCTCTAATTGTTAATGGGATCTACTTCATGGATGTTACAGGGGAGCTGAAGATGAAGGTAAAGTGGCAGACCTATACAAATCCGAGAAGCGGAAGGAGTTACAAAACGAAGGGTACAGGATCCACGGGTCTTCGGGCGATCAGTGGAGCGACTTGAATGGATTTGCACTTGCCACGCGCTCCTTCAAACTCCCAAATCCAATGTATTATATTCCCTAGTGAAGAAGAAACTCTGGGGATTTTCTCCATTTGTAAGTGTGGCATCCTCATCATTCATTTATCAAGAAAGAACTGACAGTTTTATTGTGTTCCATGGCTGCAGGATGTTAGGACTTGGAAATTTGAACTTAGTAAAAGTGACATTAGCGGAATGAACATAGGTTTGGCACCGTCATTACAATTCTAATGTATTGGTGTACTTTTTTAGTGTCAAATTTGATGATATTATTATCTTAACATTTTTTTTAGTTTGATATAAATCGTAACTTTATTTACTATCACTTCTGGACATATCCACAGTTTCAATTCACTTCATCAGGTCTAATTACATGGTCAACGTAACCGGAATTGACCTAGTTCATGAAGTAGGTTATTCCAATTTTGTACTGGGTCTCTTTAGTTTTCCCATGCTTGAACTTTATTTTAATAAGAGTAGGTTTGTCAATTTACATGAAAGTTTTTAGAATAGGTATTTTTAGTTTTAAGTTTTGGTTTTGATTCTGTAATACTCCCTTCGTTCCTCTCTATATGTGACATTTTTTTTCTTTTAGGTTGTTTAATTTTTGTTGAAATTCTTTCTATTTTGGCAAGATTTATTCAATTTTATCCACCTATTCTACTTTTACTTTCGAAATTTAGTTTGACCCATTTATTTCATTCATCTAAATCTAAGTACTTAAACACGTGACACCATATACAAAGGAACAAAGAGAGTAATAGTTTGGGATGAACATTTTTTCATGTATATATACTTATTGTATAGGTAGGTGTGGCGAGTATCACGTACTGTCATGTGTGGGAAAAAAAGGTGTTGCTATATCACGCCCTGTATTTTATTTACTTATGCCCTAATGGGTATGTATGTGTATAAAACAAATTTTAATTTAAAAAATAAAAAATAAAATTTATTTTTCGATAACAAAATAAAAATTGAAAAACCGGGTTCAGTAACACCGGCCGCCACCACCTCACTACCACCGTTGCCACCACCTCACCTCACCGCTACCGCCCATCGCCGCCTCACCCTAACCCTTCTTCCCCCTCGTTTTTCTGGCGAGAACCCCACCGGCGAAGGGAACCGGAAGAAACGGACCCGCGAAGAGAATTGGGGGAGGGTGGAAATGAGAACCGGAAAAAGAGATCGGGTCGGAGGAGGAGAAGAAAACGGGGGAGTGGGGAGGAGAATGGAGGAAAGAGAAGAAAACAGGGGAGGCGGAAGGAGAACGGGAAAGGCGCAAGGAGAACGGGGGAAGCAGAAGGAGAACGGTGGAAGGTGGAAAGAAAACGGGGGCGGCGGAAGGAGAACAGGCGGCGGAAGGAGAACGAGCGAAGGCGGAAGGAGAACGAGCGGAGGCGGAAAGAGAACGGGGGAGGCCGAAAGGTGAACAGGTGGCGGAGGGTGGAGAACTGAGAAACGAGAATCGGGTTTGGTGCGGGGAGAGACGAAATGAGAACCGAAGATGAAGGACCAAGATGAGAACTGAAGATGAAGGATTAGGGCGGAGGAGAAAGATAAAGGCGGCGGAAGAAAAAAGGGACAACGGCGGAGGGGAACCGGAGACGAACGACGGTGGGGAACAGCGGCAGAGGGGAACTGAATACGAACGGCAGAAGAAGAAGGGGACGACGACGAAGGGGAAAATGAACGGCGACGGGGGGGACGAACGGCTAACGGAAAGGACGAACGGCGAACGAAAATGAACGACAAACAGCGGGGAAAACGTGTTGGATCTTATATTGGAAATTACGCAATTAAACTCTCGAAAATAAAATTGGCACAAGCATGCATCAAAAGAATAATTTTATTAATTGATCATGCATTACAGTTTCATGCT
>JAULKM010000001.1:9010130-9031799 GCA_032355605.1 Rubia tinctorum
AGTGCTCTAGGATTTGAGGTTGTAAACATGGGTTCAAATCCTGCTAGCCCTCTTTTTTTGAAGAATTTATATTCTTTCAGATATATGATGAGATTTATTATTATTTGACTGAGAGAATGTTAAGAAGTTGTTCTTTGGTGTAATGGTTAGTAAGCGGACTTTGAGGTTAGTGACCTGGGTTCGAATCCCATAAAGACCTATTTTTTAAGTATTTATGTTGTTCAGTTACTATAACTTTTTTTGTTGAGATTTGTAGCTTTTTTTCTCTCATGTTGATATTTTTCATTATTCATGTGAGTTTTTTTTATATGAGTTGATGTTTTGTAGTTTATTTGGGTGATATGGATTGATACCTATAGTTTTCTTTTTTAAAAAAAATTCTCATGTTGATATTTTTGATTTTTCAGCTGAGATTTAGGTGATAGGAGTTGATGTTTGTATGTAGTGTCTTTTTTCTCATGTTGAAGTTTTTCATTTTATGGATGAGGTTTAGGTGTTAGGAGTTGATGTTTGTAGTTTTTGGGTGATATAGGTTGATATTTACAGTCTTTTTTAAAAAAAGAATTGTTCATATTTTATTTTTAAAGTGGAGAATTTATACTCTTGAGGTACCGTAGTTTTTTTGTTGATATTTTTAGTTTTTTCCTCTCATGCTGATGATTTTCATTTTTCAGGTGAGTTTTAGTTATATGAGTCGATGTTTTGTTGTTCTTTTTGGGGTTATATGTGTTGATATGTTTAGGTTTTCCCCACTCTCATATTGATATTTTTCATTTTCTACTTGAGTTTTAGCTTACATGAGTTGATGTTTGTAGTTTTTGGGTGATATAGGTTGATGTTTGTATTTTCTTTTTGAAAAAAAATTGTTGATGTTTTATGATTTTCAGAGTGAAGAATTTATACTCTTGTGGTATAGTTGTTTTTTTGTTGATGTTTTTAGTTTTTTCTCTCATGTTGATACTTTTCATTTTTCGAGTGAGTTTTAGTTGATATGAGTCGATGTTTTGTAATTTTTGTTGGGTTATGTAGGTTGATATTTTTAGTTTTTTTTTCTTCTCATGTGATGTTTTTCATTTTCTAGGTGAGTGTTAGGTGATAGAAATTGATTTTTGTAGTTTTTTTGGTGATATAGGTTGATGCGTTGTTGTGTTTTTTTCTTAAGTTGACGTTTTTCATTTTTCGAGTGAAGTTTAGGTGATAGGAATTGATGTTTTTAGCTTTTGGGTGATATAGGTTTATGTTTGTAGTTTTTTTTAATTTTTTTTGATAATTTAAACTTTGTTGATGTTTTTTTATGATTTTCAGTTTATGATTGTTGATGTTTTATTGATTTTCAGTTTATGATGTTTATGATTTTCAGTTGTTAGTTGTAGTCGATGTTTTTTCACAATTTTGTTTATTTTTATTTGACTTTTTGATATATTTTTTGTTGCAATTTTGTAGTCGATGTTTTATGATTTTTCGTTGATTGTTTGCTAGTTGTAGCTGATGTTATTATTTTTGATTCCATGATCATATTGATTTTTTGCAGTTGGGCAAAAATTGGACAAAAAAATCTCTGAAAATATTCGAAATAGGTCTCTGTAAAATTATTAGACATAGGTCCTTGAAGTTATAATATAATTAGAATTGCATAAAGTCTTCTGCCTAAAGTTTAGGCTGCCTAACATGAGAACATCTAGTAAAAAAAGGAGAAATTTATACTGCTGTTGGATTTTGTCATTTTATCTCTAGGCCAGGTTCTCTAAAGTTATCTGAATTGATCCGATTTTGATTGAATTGATTTGGATTGAACTGAACTAAAATAAATATGTTGAAAATAGTAATAATATGACAGAATAAAGCTAAATTTCATCAAATTAAATTCCCATTTAAATTGAACTCAATTGGAGTGAACAGAATAGAATTGAACTGAAGTGTAGATGAAGTATGGAGAACAAGCCTTATTCTTGAAAAAATATTCCAAGCATCCCTATCTTTATTCTATTGTTGGAGTACTTTGTTTTATAAAGAGATATAAGATAAAGGTAAAAGTGTTAAAATAATTTTATATTTTGGTCAAAAGTGACGAAATAACCATGTAAAATATAAAAGTGTCAATGTAACGCTGCACTGGTTTGACTATTTTGTCAACGGCCAATTTGATCGGAAATCAACAAAAAGATTACTATACCTTTCGGATAAAAAAATTAAAAAAAAAATTTAAATGGAAAAGACGAGATTACCCTTGTTGATTAATAACTAAATAATTCTCTTTTCTCCCTTTCCTTATTCTTTTTCTATCTTTTCACATAGAAGCAAGGGCGGCCGTCTGTTGTGGATATCAAGAAAAGAATGGATATGATAAAATTATGCAACTCAACTTTCACAACAGAAACAGAGGAGGGGGAGGAGGAAAGCTGTTGTGGCGACGGCTTCTGTAAATGAGGATGATAAAACTAAAGATTCTCCGGTTGCCACCCCTGGGCCGCCATGAGGGAGTTGGAAACTGGCGGTTCCTCCACCTTGTTGGACGACGACAACTGATCCAGGGAAACGCCGAGACAGAGGTCCAGCACCTAACAATATCCTCGTCGAGAACGCATTTTTTGGGTCCGGGAACAGGCCTCCCGCAGAGTAGAAGACGGGGAAGCGAGAAGCGATGCCACCAGGTGGTCTGCAGCCACCGTCGAATTATAGTTTGTTGGAACTTGGGATTTCGTGAAATAGGGAAAATCCGACCTGGCAGGGGCAGATCTACACGGGGTCTCCAGCCACGCCGATACGAAAATTACGCGGAATTTGGATAGTAATTTTTTTTTAAAAAAAAGATCATCAACCTTTTCTGATAATGGAAAAAATTAAGATTTTTTTCTTTTACTGATAGATCAGTCCCACCAAGTATGTATCATGAATCCGCCCCGCGACCTAGGGTTTATAAGATTGGGCAAATCAGACATATGGTTCATAAGATGAAGCCAATCAATAAAATATGGTTACCTGGAATGGAATGAAGCGGGAGATGCGACGGAGACGGAGGAAATTCGGAAAGAGGAAGAAATGACTTTCTCATTTCAATTTTACTTAGAACCTAAATTTCTTGAGTCAATGACGGAATTGAGGAGTTTGGGTTTATGGGCACAATTCATCCAAAAGTTAGGGTTATATTGACACAGTTGGTAATGAGTTATGATTAGATTGTCACTTTCTCATATTATAGAGTTATATTGGCACTTTCATCCAAAAGTTAGGGTTAGAAGTGTATTTCGCCTTAAGATGAATTTTCCAGTCTGCGTCACTCCTCTTAATTTTAATAGGTATATTTGTTGGGTTTGTACAACCCAGCTCCTATAGTGAAAGTGAAAAGCTCATGAATTTGCCAGTCTGCGTCACTCCTCTTAATTTTAATAGGTATATTTGTTGGGTTAGTACAACCCAGCTCCTATATTGAAAGTGAAAAGTTCAGTAGATCAATATATAATTGATAGTCTCATCATATTAATATGAGATTTCTAGGGATGGAAAATTATTAAAATCGTGTGGGTTTGATCCAAAGCGGACATTAGCGTATTAATGTTGGTTGAGATGGACTACGCATTCCCTATAAGTGGTATCAGAGGCATGATTGTTCTCGTGACAGGAACTGCATGTGTTTCCAATGTGAAGGCTCTCAATTGTGCCCTCAGCGGTGACAATTGTGCCCTTGTGTCGAAAGTCTTCTTGACCAAGGTTGTTGTCAAATGGCGAGCCCACATATGTAGAGACATTGCAAGATGGTCTGCGAGAATGAACGATACTGTTGTGTGGTCCTTGGTTTGATAGAGAGATTGTTGGGTGTATACCCAACTCCCACTTTGGAAGTGGAGAGCAATTGATCATTACATAAGTAATAGTTCCACCACATTATTATGAAACTTTTGGGGATGGGCCCAATATTAAAATCATGTGGGCTTGATCCAAAATAAAAAATATCACACTAATGTTGATTGAGATGTGCTATGCAGTCTCAACAATATTATTTTCTTATCCCTAATAATTTGGAAGCTCCATACTCTCCTGGTTGATATATAAATATAATTTGTATTCATTCATAAAATGTGTGTTAAAAGTGTTGGACATTTTCTCATTTAAAGATTTTTTTTGCATGCTGAGCTGATGCGTGGGCAGTATAATTTCTCTGTCTTGTAATCCATGACAATTCTTGATTTGATATTTTCAAGTAGTCTAACTGTTTCATCAACGATAAGGCCAAAATTAGATAAGTCTTCCTTGTGGTTCTTTACGAAATTTAAAAATATTTGCGCATTTCCTTTATGAGGTTGATTTGGATGCCCTTTCTGAAAGATGTTATTAAAGTTGTATGAAGGATAATTGTTTTTGCGTGTTTTGCCATGTAAACAAAAAGTATGCATTGGGATATTACCTACAACAAATCTCCATTATAAGAATACATATATAATACAATAAGTTTGTTTCGTAAAGTTGTGCGTATCGACGAAATTGGCTATATTCAAAAGATGGGGAATACCAGCTTCTACTTTTGTTCTAGATAAGCACTTTTTAAGCCTTTTGTATCTAAGTAAGAACTTTTATATCTGTTTATCAAACACCAAAACTTGATTAGTTTATAAGTAAAACACTTAAAAACTACGCCAAACAACACCAATGATACTCTACACCTATTAAAATAAAAAAGAATCACCGCATTTATTAAGGGTAGAAAATTTACTTATTTAAGGAAAATCTAACTTTATAAAGAGAGAAACTAAACAGATTTTTTTAAAAAAAGTTCTCCACCTTCGATAAAAGATAAAGTTAGGAGAATATGACCGAAGATATGAATTTTTTAAAATTAAATTAACTAAAATGATATATATTTCATAATTATGGAGTATTTTAGTTGACCACATCAATTTAATATAAATTACGAAAAATGTGTTTTTATAACGCTCAGTTCTTTGATAAGTGTCAATATAACCCCATGATTCTCAAAAGTGCTAATATAATCCTGATGTCATACGAAAATTTGATCAACTGTGATCATTGCCAAATTCAAATGAAATGACTGATTTATCCCTCTTAAAAGAATTAAAAACTAAAATAAAATGTGTATTGACCGTTTTACCCTACAAAACCCTAAATCAGAAATCCACATTCCTTCTCATTTCTGCAATTCATTCTCATTTCTGCACTAGAGGTCTTTTCCGGCGCTTATGGATATATCTGTTTTGCAACCAAACCTTCATTAACCGGCCACCATGGAAACCTACAAAAGTCCCTGACATAATCTACAAATTTAAGGATTCGATATTTGGGGTTAACAATAGTGAGATGAAGTAAAATAACTGTAAAATTATTTTTTATATGCCCCAAAATTTTCATATAAGTGCTGATATAACCTTGATATTTTGTTTATATTCTAATAGTGGGGTCCATTGTAGGGGTAAATTTGTTCGAAATTAATATGAAATTTTTGGATCTATAAATTCAAGCTGAACTTTTAATTTATATTTTTATATTCAAACATACCTTATTACATGATTTAATCTATAAATTCAAGCTTAAAAAATAAAGTTTTAAAGTGTTTTTCAAGAGGTTGGTATATAAATTTATGAAAATGTCAAAGTCTTGTGCGAGATCGTGTCACAGAGAGATCAAGAATTAATGTGCAATATTATGAAGTTTTGGAGAGGAATGATGAATTTGGGTGCAAATACCTATTTTTAGGGGTGGTGAGTATAAATAATTGGGGAATTAATAATTTCAGGTCATAAGAATCTCACGGGTCAAGAATCCGGGTTAGAGAAATTTGTGAATCATTTTTTTCCTCATTTATGCGCAATGCACGGGTTTTTACTTCTAGACGTGTTGTTTTATTTTCACTACTTGATGTTTCAGCCAAATATTTTGGTGTTTTTCATGATAAGTTTTTCCCCCCACTAAAATCATGTGTTTTAAAGTTAATTTTCGATCTTTTATTGTAAATATCGTGTTTGCATGTTAATTTTTTGACACTTTATACATGATGACACTGGTTAGTGATATTTTATTATCTTAAATTTTAATTTATAATTTATACTTTCATTTTTATTGATGTATTGTTTTTCCATCGAGTCATTTTAAAAATTGATATTGGTGTTTGTTTTAGAATATTTTTATTTGGTGTATTCTTTGATGTTTCAAGTGTGTGAATTAGTTTTTAAAATTTTACTGCTGATGTTTTATTTTTTTCCATATCTGTGTCACATTTTGATGTGACACTTGATTTTTTTTAAAAACTTTATGTGTATTTATGTGTTTTTAGTGTATTTTTTTCATGTTTATCTATTCTAATTTGATGTGTATTATATATAGTATTTTAAAAAAAATAAGTATATTTTAGTGTTTTTATTTGATGTTTCAACAATATTGATGTGTTTCTTGTGTTATCATTTGATGTTTAATTATTTAATTTGATGTAAATTTTTAGTGTTTTATTTATTTCATAAATATTTTAATTTAATATATTTTAGTGTATTTACTTGATGTTTAACTATAATTTAGTGTATTTGTAGTATTTTTATTTGATGTTTAACTTTTTTTTAGTTTGATGTCTATTTTATTATATTATATGATTTGATAGTTTAGAGTTTTTATTGATGTTTAAGTATTTTAGTTTGATATCTATTTTAGTATATTATTTGATGACTTAAAGTTTTTATTAGATGTTATTTATTTTTAATTTGATGTGTTATTAGTTAGATGTGAATTAGAATATTAAGGCCCAATCCATATCAGCCCATACAATCTATTTTTTCAGCCCACACTTGAACTGATTTTGACCCATCCCTTTCCCACAGCCCGAACCTGGATCCCTCCCAGCTGAACCCTAGCTAGCAAAAATTAGACTGCCAGCATAAATTCCTCGCGAATCGGACGGCGCAAATTTCTGACAACGATGGCGACAGAGCAAAACCCTTGTCAATCCAACCCTGACAACGCCGGTGAACCCATTGTTGAAGCCCTGACCTCTAACCCCTTCCGAAATTGCCTCAACGAGGACCTTATCCCGACAAGTATACGACGTTATTCCTGCGACGACAATGCGATTGCCCATCAGAGTACTCCCTCTGTATCTGACCCGGCAGGATTCGGTTAAACATCAAATGCCAGGAATGGCCGATCGATCTCGAATGCCAGACACCCGACATCCGGAGTTTAAGGCGATACAACGCAATGTGGCGGAGAAGGCAATGTGAAGATGGCGGTTGCGATGGTTGATGAAATGGCGGACGAAGGCGAAGACAACGGTTTTGCTGGAGACGATTGCATGAAGGCATAGATAGAGGTGGCGAGTGGTCCACCACGCCAACGACAGCGACACCATTGTCGATTAGGGTTTTCCGGAGAAGAAGGGGACGATCTAAATTCTATTATTTCAAATATTTACAATTTAGCCCCTAAAGTTTACAATTCCTTTTACCTTTGACTCCAAATTATAAATTATTATATATAAACACCACATTTGAGATTATTCTATCTATTACTCCCTTATCTCACCATGAGACGGTTTCGCAGGAAATGCTCTCAAATGCTAGAGACTATCTCTATAAATTATTATATATAAACACCACATTTGAGATTATTCTATCTATTACTCCTTTATCTCACCATGAGACGGTTTCGCAGGAAATGCTCTCAAATGCTAGAGACTATCTCTATAAAATTCAATCCCGAACCCGTCTTACCAATCATTTTAAATGGTTACATGTGGCCAGGTTATCTATAAATTAACCCGTTGGTTTAATCTCTTCCAGCTAAACAAACAATGTGCAAATTTATGTAGAGTGGGTTATTCTTATCCTTTATAGTAGGTCGGAATTTTGCACGGATTTTGTGCGATTCGCATTTCCCCGAACCCTGGTTAGAGTTCTCGTGCTGAGATCCTTTACGTACGGCTTTAATCATTTGTAGGCTAAATTGTAGTAGTCATCTGATTGGTCAAAAATCGCACAAAAATAGGGCCAAAATCCTGTTTTTCTTAGGTTAAAATCTTTGAACTAATTCTCGTTTTTAAATTTTAAAAAAAGTGTTAAAAGTAGAATGCCTGGTAGTTATCGGTGGGATCGATGAATAAACACACACACAAAAAGATGAATAAAACGTGGTGATTTCAAAGCTAAAGCTTATTCTTGTCCTCTTTATAATATATTCCTCGGTTCTATGTGATGTGGGGTTTCTTTAATTTATTCGTCCTTTGTGATAAAGATATTAACATGAAGCTGTCTCATCTATCTCATTCAGCTTTCCTACATGCACGTACCGCCATATCTTACAAACTAAACATACAGGAAAAAACACCATGCACGTCACTCAAACAACTCTCCGGCATCCCATAATAAATTTCCTATAATCTTTTTGCACGAATATTTATACATGATGTATCTGAAAAAAGAAAAGTTGGAGTAATCTAGTTAAATTTCAATGATAAATTTCATTCAAAATATACCAACGTTTGAGTGAAACAGATATTGATGAAAGGTAAAAACCCTACACAAGGACAGAGAGTATCTCTTTCTGTCTATTTCCATGATCGTTAGCACATGAGAGGACTTGTTACATCATCAGTTTATATAAAAACTATCAACATAATATTAGATCTTGAATCACATCATATATCATCAATTGATTTTAAGATGAAACGACAAAATTCACTGAAATTTAACATTACTTAGTGCATAATGTAAGGCATAGAATAAAGCATCAGATAAAGAAGCACTATCTTGAAATTTCACGTAACAGAGAAATTATGTACGGCTATCATGAATAAAAATGTGGTTTATATCTGCTACTGCATGCTATAGCGAGATTCCAGTTTCCTGTTTATAGAAACGCTTTTCCCCCTTTGTCTTTATCCCAAGTTGATGATGTGAAAAGATGCATTAATCTCTCCGCGCTTATGTGTCTGTCTGTTTCATACACCAATCTTTAGTTACTTCCTCGGTTCCAGACCAAGCTGCATATAATCTTTTTTCACGGTCTTCGAAAAACATGTTTGACCATTAATATGTTTAACTACGTATAATATCAACAAATAAAAAAGTTAATATTCAGAAACTACTTATTATGACGAATCCAACAATATCACATATGATAATATTATTATTTATATATCTATTCAAATATGTGATCAAAGTTTGACAGTGTTGACTTGTGAAATAATAAAATTGCAGCTTGGTTTGGGACAGAGGGAGTACTACTTTTTAAGTGCACTAAAATCAGATCGGATATTCTGTTTAAATTATGTGTATTCAAATCATTAAATAACGTTTTGATCTAATGTTATTAAAATTAGATATATAAAATGTTGTTTTAATTTTTCTTTTGTTTTTTCTGTTATTTTAAAACTTATTAGAGATGGATAGAGGATCTCAGATGCACTAACTAAATATAAAACGTTTTTTTCTTAAACACACAATATAGTCCTAATCTTTTCATCCGATCTAAACTTAAACAGATATGAAGTTAAACTAGAAAGAACATGGCCTAAGTTGTAACTTGTAAGATAGATAGAGGATCTTGAATGTACTAAAATAAAACGATGTCATTTCAATTACATACACGGTAAATTGTAATTTGGATGGAAGTTCTCGAGTGAGTTAAATTATATCGTACACTGGGGATACATGGAACATTGGTATACGAAGTAATTGTATACTCCCTTGATCCTTCCCAGTTTAAATTGCACGCTTGCATTTTTGACATTATTCTCTATCAAAGTTTGACCCCCATATTTGAATAGATATATGAGCAATAATACTATCGTATGTAATATTGTTGAATTCGTTGTAACATGTAGTTTCTAAATATCAACTTTTTATTTGTCATTATTATACAAAGATCAGCGTATTAACGGTCAAACATGTTTATTGACAAACGTAATAATTAATGATTGCGGTACAATTTGATCTGGGAGGGACAGAGTAGACTAGAGTTCTTTGAGTGTGGACTCATTGTCCTGTGTGAACTAGTAATTGCTAGCTAGCTTCAGTTTCATATTATAAAACAGATGCAAAGCTGATAATTACATCAAAGTACGGAATTTTGGCACATACATCAGGGATATATTTTAAGGAATCTATACGCAGAATAATCTTCATTAATCAATGGATGCTTAGCAAGTTAAGTAATGAATAATATCACTATAAAGAGAAAAAATGGCGAGATTCCTAGAAGCTTTGTGAAAGCAAGAAACATCAAATAATGAGCTTCCTTTTATATACGTATGAGAGTAAAATAATACTGCAGTATTTCTATAAAAAGAAAAGAATAAATTAACAGTATTCTTCTGCTATTTATCTAAAAGGGAGCTCCAAACAAAAGTATTTCCTTTGCACTTTGCACAAAATAACTCTACAATATTCATTGTTCATTCTTTAATCTTCTGTAAACAATTAAACAAAACGAAAATACATACAGGTATCTAGAATTACGAGAGAGAAAAAAGAAATAAAAATATAAAGAGATGATATGGGTAATGATAGAGGTGGTGATTTTGATGCAGATCTTTGCTTTGGAGGTCATTGGAAACCCTCTGTTGCATATATGTCAGAAAAGAGCAGCCTTTCCTTTTCCTTCTTTCTTCCTTTTCTCTATATTCTTCTCTGCTTTTCCACATATATATAAAGGGAAATATATATGTATCATATATATTTATATTTTTTTATAAATGGATATATATATAAAGGGATAGATATATATGGCGTCTCTCTGTGGGGCCACTTATTGAAAAAGAAGTTACTGGGATTCTTGAGCTTGATTTTGTACTGGGCCTGCATGCATGTTTTTAGGGTTTTCGGTTCTACCCATGATGATCCGGGTTGTCAGGATCGGGCCAGAAGGTGGAGTACTTCAACCAGTCTGCTTCTTGTGGATTGCCCTCCTGTAAAATTTATCAGATTTATCAGTTTTTTTTTCAGTTTGATCCCAAAAAAGATTGAAAATAGCTGATTGGACCACAGTTCTTTTTACTACTTTTTTTCCTCCAGCTGTAGATTGTACTCTAGCTCTCCGTCCCTGTCTAGTAATTTGATAATTTCTTTAATTTATACGTTTTTTTCTTCTTTTTTATACATTATTATGTTAATATAGTATAATAAACTCTTATAAATTCATATCAAGCGACAATGTACTTGTTTAATATTATCTCTCTCGTCCTCAAGATTTTGAGAATTTATGGATGGTGTATTCGATCCTCAAATCCAGCTACAAAATAACTAATGCTACTAGGATTAAGGGTTAAGGCAAGACCGGCCATGTAGTGAAGCAAGTACTGGATTAGCGTCGGGTCCTCCAAATAAAATTATAGGACCTCATTTTTAGAAATAATTCTTTTGATCACTTCAAATGCATTGCTAGAAAACAAATTTTTACTACTCTCTCAAACTATGGCTCTATTGGGTATAAAAATTATTTACCAATTGTAAGAATCAAATTTAGTTATAAAACTGGGTTTTTTCCCCCTAATATACATAACTTATAAAAATTAGTAACATCAAACAAATAAGAAGCTGCCAAGGAGTACAAAAGTAATTCCCCAGTCTTTCTGTACAGATAAGTTTTTCTCAACTACAAACAACCTTAAATTGTGCATAGAAAAGTGCAGTTCGTTACACTTTGCACAAAACAAGAGGAACTAAAGAACATTATTGCCTATTCCTAAATCGACGGGCGCCCCTTGTTAGTTTAATTTCTTTTCTAAATACCCATACCCTCTAAAAAACATGCTTTATTTTCCTTTCAATCAAAACAACAAATGACACAATTTTCCTGCCAAACAAATAAACAAATTTCTGATTAAGCATAAAAATACAAAAAAGATTTGTTGGATCAAATTTCAGCTTTGGCCACGCATGCACAGAAGCAGTAAAATGGCAAAAATCCTCAAAAAAGAAGCACCGGAAATAAGACACCGTTGGAAGGCAACCATTCCCACTTCACCAAAATAAGAAAAGATGAAGAAAGACACAAAGGGAAAAAAGGAAGGCCACGAGCTAAGATTATCCTTCGGTTTTCCTCTTTTAGTATTTTTAAAGTTTTCGTTTCTATTTAAGGGTTTTTTCTGTTTTTTAACTCCTTATCAAAAGTTCACACATAAAATATAGCCTAGTCATTGCAAAGAGCAACTCAATGCTACCATTAGGCCCATGTAATTATATTCTTTTATGTTAACAAACAAACAAATTGCAAAGTAAGATTGAGCTTCGATTAATGAACTGAATCAGCTGGATTATATATACTTAATTGCCGTGTCATCTCAAAATTAGATGGTACATGAGTTTATAAACAAAAAAGACTAAATTAATACACATGATCAGATTATATAATCATAGTTAACTTTAAAGAAACAACTTTTGACTGGTTTTTACGGCATTCTATATAATATAAAGAAAGTTATCCCATTTTTTACCTACACTGTTACTATCTGCTGTAGAATGACTTTAAAAGGCCACGTGTTAATAAAAGTATACAAGTAGTAAAATCAAAGAAAAAAATATAAAAATGTGAGAAGTAACTTTCGGGTCAAAAGTGGAAACTTACCTCTTTGATATCAGTAGATGTGCACCCCATAATGAGCTCTTCCAACCCAGAAGCAGACTGACCTCCAATTTTATGATGCTGTTGCTGCTGCTGCTGCTGCTGCCAAAAGGAAGAAATCATTTGGAATAATTTAACAAACATAATCATCAGTTTTATCATGAATTGTCTACCAAATAATTAATTAATTTGACAAAGCTAAAATATATTATCACATGCCTCTATCTTAGCTGACAATACAACCTCCCCTTCATTATGGTAATAAGTTAGTTTTTTACATATGTCTGAAATTCATTACCCAAACAAAAAAGCAAAAAATGTATACCTGAAAATTTTCATTTTGCTGCTGGAGCATGAGCCTTGAGACATGAAATGAGTCGTCGTCGAGAATGACTGATGTGTGGTGGAGCGGTGGTGGAGCGATTATGGTTGATATCGAATGCGTGGGCCGCGTGGTGTGAAACGCGGTTGTAGACATTGGAAGTTGGTGTTGCTGTTGCTGCTGCTGTTGTTGCGGGTGGTGGTGCTGGTGGTGGTGAGGTGGCTCGTGCGACACGATGTGTTGCCTTTGGTGATCGGAGATGTCACTCTCTTCGCACGTGACTGCAGCCGCTGCCATGGCCACTGAGGCCGAACCATGCTCTCCCATTCCACCCTGAAATCGAATTGACAGCCCGTAGTAAAGTAAATAGTTAATTTTTTATTAGTTACAGTTTAACTAGCATTTGTTATTGAGGGTGGATAAACAACTCGAGACTAATAGTTTTTAAGCTATGTAGTTTTTGTCAAGCAAGTTATAGCATACTAGTTTTCAAAGCTTCAAACACACGGCATTGCGTATGGGAAAAGCAACGTTTGAACCAATTAACCACACCTTTGATTGTTCTCTTCTCTCTCTATCACATGTCCTCACCATTTTACGCAAATTCTTTCTTTGACTGTCACCCTTGAAAAAGCTACCAATTCTTTTCCTCTTTATTTCCCCCCTTTAATGATCCGCATCTTAAGCTTATAAATATATCAGTTAATAAACACAATTTTGTCATATTTTACTAATGTTCTACGAAATTTAACATAAAATGGACAAAGGGAAAAGGAAAATTAAACAATTCCATGTCCGCGGGGCATGAAATTTAAAATTTATATGTCGGTTGCTTAAAAGCAAAGGTTGATGAGGAGTTGTCCAAATGAAACCAACTGATCTACTCTTTGACCATGCAATCATGACCAGATTAATTTTTTGCATTGTTGTCAGAAAGATGAGAGGAATTAATTAACATTAATCTGATAAAAATGACAACTGATCAAGTAGTTTCTGCAGCAAAAGTTCCTACGGTCCATTTTCTAATTTTGAAAAACGGTTGTCATAAAAAAAAAACCAACTTCGAGAGGAACGGATGTAAAAAATAAAACCTTAATTTTGGAACATAAGCGATCTTAATTACGTCGAAACGCACGATGAAGAATCGCATAGAACTGATCATGTACCTCATCAAAGCCCTTTCTGTAGTTCAGAAACCCAAACTGGTCCGCTTTCAGCTGCTGAATGTCCATGGCGCCATAACCCGACATCGCAGCGCCGACGGCGGCGGAGAGCTCATGATCCCGGCTCATCATTTCCCTCGAAGAACAGCTTCCTCCGCCGCCGCTGTCTCTCCTCGCGAGACCAACATTATCCACAGTGTTTGCAATAACGCCGCCATCCATCGCGCTCGCATTCGAGCTAGTAGGAGTGGATCGCTCCGACCAGTTGCATTGCCTCGGCTGAGTTTGGTAGAAGATTTTGGACACCACAAGCTCCCCTTCCTTCTCCTCCTCGTGCTGTCCTAAATGGTACTGATGCATCACCCAATTGGTCTTTTCCGGCTTCCGATTCTTCCCGAAGTTGGTGTACAGAACCAGAATCTTCTTGCACCCCTTCTGCTTCCCGTTAACCATCACAGGCCGCGTTTTTCCGGTCTTGTGCCACCGCGTTTCTCCGCCTTGTAGATCGCATTCAGTTTGGATTTTCCTCCGCTTTCTTGTTCCGGTGGTGTAAGCCTTTGAGGGCCTATGGAAGAAGTGCCTGCTCAGACCATCCCTTGTGACACCTGAATTCAGACAAAGATTTCGTTCACAACAGCATATCAAAGTCGGACAAATTAGGTGCAACAAACCCTAGAATTCAAGAAACTAATTCACATCTTTTTCCAACTAAATTAGCTGCATCTTTTCAGCTAAAAGAAGCCAACAATGGAAACAAACAAACATTCTTACACATGGTTTTCAGTGCCGGATTTCAGTAGAGCAGTAAAAAGTACCTGGGAGTTTCTCAGGATGCGTGTAGCAAATCCCATCTTCGCCTTCGATGGTGGGGATGAACTCATCAATCAAAGGGTGAGATTTAGCTTCTGTGTATTCAACCTTAGCTTCGAGGTGTTCTATCAGCTCTTGATCCGTCGGGTCGAACTTCACCCCGGCTGGTAGACCTACCCAGTCCTGCAGCAACAAAAACAAACAAAAGAATTTTCATACATGTATTTATAGTGGGATTCTTTTATCTCTTTTGATTTGATTCTTCGCTTTCGAAAATCGTAAGAGTGAAGCCAAGAATTAAAATACATATAAATTAGGCCATACCGGCTTGCCATCGAGCTTGTGGCCACAGCTAGGACAGTGTTTGGATCCGGACATTTGATGCTCCTCCAGCTTCGCGTCGATCAGATCAGAACTGCTGATGCTGCTCAAACCAGTCACGTTCATTTCTCTCCCCTACAACTTGCCAAACAAACCCTACAGCTAATTCCTCATCTCTTTGGTGCCTTCAATTCACCAAATCCTACATGTGCCTGATTATATATACCTGCGAAGAAGAACTAATCAGAAGAAGAAACAAAGATAAGGAAGAACCCGAAATGGAAGCTCTTTAATTAATGCTAGATGAACAAGTACACCGGGGATTTATACACAAACGGATTAGCACAAAACGAGAATTTCATTCCAAAGGCTGCAACTTTTCCCGAAAACCGCGATTTCCAGTGGATTGAAGACTCACGAGAATCAAGCAGCTGGAAACGTGCCTTTTGCCTTGTTGCGAAAAGAAGCGGCGGAGAAGCGGTGGAGGAGGAGGAAGATGTTAACAAAGAAAAAAACAAAAGAAAGAGAGGAAAGAAAGGAAAAAAGAAGGGAAGTAGAACCTGCTTTAAACAAGCGGTTTCCTCAACTTTAACTGATGAAATCCCCCAGCAGAAAAAGGGGGGAAAATACAAGTGGCTACCGCTTCTGCTCCTCCTCCTCCTCCTCCTCCTCCTCTTCCCTTAGCTCGCTCCTTTAACACTCAGCTGATTTAAGGCCAATTAACAGAGATTAAGGGAAAGAGGGGAAAAAACACAAAAGCATGGAGAACAAAACAATGAGAATCAAGAGGAAAGAAAAGGGGAAAAAAAACTGGGAGTTGGGTTTTTTTGGGGCTTAAAAAGTTATGTAACTGGCTTTATTTTGGAGGGGTGTGTCATGTCTTTCTTTGACTACTAAAGCAAACACTATGAAACGGCCTTCCTTCTTCCACCTTTTCTTCCTTCCTTCCTTCCTATCTAACTTTTTTTTAATTGTTTTTAATTTGTACTCTTCTGTCCCGATCAAAGTTTTCTATTTTTTATTAAATTGCTTTTGAATAAATTAAATTACATAGATGTATAAAAATTACTTTAAAAAATACATATTACATAAATCTGAAATATTTTTACGTTTAATAACTGAAATTTATGATAACTTTGACTAAACATTAAGAAGTTTTAACTGAAACGGATGGAATGGTAATAAATAACAATGATACACAAAATCTTAATTTAATATTTATATTTGATGGTGTCAAATTAATGACTAATTGAATGGTTTAATATTTATTTTTATTCACTGCAATGATATTCATATAATTTAAAAGAATTTATATATATCTTGAAATATAAAGAATTATAATTTAAAAGAATAATTTTTTTTATGATTGGTCTAACCATTAGACGGTTTATAAGAAACTTTTTTATTGAATAGTCACTCAAAATCTAAAGCAACAAAGTAAGGCTCGGATTGCTTAATTAAATCTAGACAGTCGATATACTGCGTCCTATGTTGTCTGTATTACCTTAGTTAAAAATTAAAGCGGTGCCCATCCTATCAATATCAAGGCCACCATAAAGTGTATTCCTCTATAGAGTATATCGCTACCATATTGGTAGATATAGAGTCGGTTGTTATGACTCTTATCTTAGTTTGTTTTTTTGAGTAAGAATACTATTCAAATTTGGAAGAAGAGGAAGTCTCTTGTTAGATTAATTATAAAAAAAAAATTGCAATAGTTTTTAGGGTTAAATTAAGATAAATTTTTGGGAAAGACGAGTTTGAATTAGAATTATAGAAAGTTAAAGAGTTTTAATTGCAATATTAAAATTTTATTGTGCAACATGTTGTAGTTGTAACTTTATGACCCGATTAATGCAACTCAAAATTTTTATCTTAATTTCTTTTAATTTACAGTTTAAACCTTGGTTTTTCCATAAATTATGGAAAGACCGTCTTTCAAAAGACAGACTCTTAAATTATAATTATTTATAAAATACTTTAAAAATCAAAAGTATAAGAATATTGTTACAATAAATAAAAATAAACATCAATTCATCACCCCATTAGTTACATCAATTATAATATAACTTCGTCTAATAGTTAGTTGGTGTAAATATTAGAAAAATTCTATTATTATTTTCATCCAATTTAAAGTTTCATCCTTATCTTGGTGCTTACTGTATTTGACCACTTACTGTATATTTGACCATTAATGACGTATAATTAAAAATTATTAAAATTCTGTATTTAAAAACTGGTTAAAATATGATATAATGTTTATGTAATATCAAAAATAAATCATTATCAAAATTAGTAAATTTTCCTTCACAAAATGCTAGTGAAAAAATTAATTTGGGATCGAGTGTATATTTATATACTCCGTATAGTGTACTCCGTATAGTGTACTCCCTCTGTTTCTCTATTCGTGGAAACATAGGTATAAGTGTTTGGATTTATGTGAAGAAAATTAGCGGTTGAAATTGAATGCTGAAATTAAAAAGTAGAATGAGTTGATGAAATTAAAGAAATCTTGCTAAAATGAAAAATATGTCATTAAAAAAAACCATGGGAGTTTATATCGGTAGTGTATATTTCGAAGAAGCACTATTATCTACTATATTAAGTACAGATTTTTATACTTTTATGGATTACTCTACCCCGTTCGTTGGATTTTGACACAATTTTTAAAATTTTTTTTATAGGTTTGACACTTTTCTATTTTGGCAAGATTTTTTCAATTTCATCCACTATATAATTCTACTTTTTTTTCTATCTAAACTTAATTTCATCTACTCATTTACTTCGCCTAAATTCAATCATCTAAGTATATGGTGCCAAATCCAAGAAACGGAAGTAGTAGTGTACAAGAACATTTAGTTTATCTTTTTACCCCTTTATTTTCACTTAATTTTAAAATATAGTTGTGATATTTTTTTGACAACTACTCCCTCCGTCCCACTTTAAAATTCCTAATTACTTTTTGCAGAAACTTTAAAACAAGTATATGTGACTTTTTTTTAATGAGCGATAAGAGTGAGCCTACATAAACAAATGAAAGAAAGAGTTATGACTACATATTTGCGGCTAAAAGTAGAAAGTTTATAATTAGGAAATTTATCGTAAAATGTCCCATAAACGAAAATAACAAGTTTAAAGTGGGACGGAGGGAGTAGTTTTGATACTCCCTGTGTTTTTTTTAATATTAAAAAATTGGAGGTAAAAACGGATATGGAGAGATTTAAGTAAAAGGCAGCGTTACAATATTATTTCAAGGGGAAAAGAAAAAAAGAAAATGATAGGGATTCACATGGGAATTGATCAGATGGAGTGCTGGTCATGATTCTTTTGGGCGTGAATGTTTGAGAGAGAGAAAACAAGGGGTAGAAAGATGAAAGATACTTGAAATGCAAGGCAAATAAGCAGTATACTTGATGGAGGGCCACCAGCCGGCACCTCTGCTTTATAATTAATTAACTTTCTGATTAAATACACCGAGAAAATTATATTGTATTTAGATAAATTCTTGGTAAAGACCGTTTTTCCATGGATTTATGAAAAGACGGAGTTTCATTAGAAATATAGAAACTCTGGAATTAAGTTGCAAACTTTAAAGAAAGTGTAAGTCACGCGCCATATATAAATAAGATTTCCTCTCTTTTTTTCGTTTAGTTTCCATTTTAAACTGCTGAAATTCTCTCTTTACTTTTTCTCTTCTTCTCCGTCGAAATTTTCTACTAGGTTTTACGATCGCGATTTCTACCCGAATTTCACCGTTCGTTTTGCCGCTACGGTAAATTATCTACATAGGTTATTTTCTACTTTTTAACTGGTTTGTTGTTTCATTTTAGGTTTTTATATATATGATGCTTACAATATTATAATTATAATATGAAGTAATTTTTATTTTTAAATAAATATATTTTAATAATTACTAGAAAATACCGTATGTATTATATTTGTGTGATACTATATACAAATAGATTTCATTAAGATTAATTAATTTTAATTGTGAAAAATAAAATTCACATACTCTGTTGAGCGGTAAGAGAAGATAAGATGAAGAAGATAATGGAAGAAATTGAATACTTTAAAAATGGATAAAATTATTTATAATACATGTAACTGAAAGATATTAATATAAAAATTATTTTAAATTAAAAATGTGTCAATAATAATGATGAAATAAAGCGAGGAACATGTATTTTAGTTTTACACTCATTTTGAATTTCAATACTCCTTTCGATTCACCAAAAGTGGCACACTAAGTATAAACTCTTGGATTTAGCTGAAGAAAATGAGTGGATGAAATTGAATGTAGAAAGTAAAAAGTAGAATGAGTAGATGAGATTGAATGAATCTTGCAAAAAATAAAAAGTGTGTCATATAAAAAAAATTCATTACGGTAACTGTGGCACAAATAGATAAACAGATTGTATCAATTGTTTCCTTTGTCAAGATATTGTGGTACTTCTCTTTTTAGTATAAATATTTATAACAGGTTAAATAAATGGTAGAGATTAAAGTGAGTGTAGGTAAAGTAGAATGAGTGGATAATATTCATTTAAAAATTATCTTTTTTGGTTTAAAAAAATGAACATTTTAAAATTATAAATGTGTCAATATTAACTGACGGAGGAATTAATTGTATGTACCATCAGACTTTACATCCTCTACTCTCTTTTTTTAATTGTAAAAGAGTATTATAGAGTCTTATATTAAACAATCTAACAATTAAGATGATTTAATATTTATTTTATTTATTATAACAAAATAATTTAGTATACTACATCTATTTTGTTAGATGTGACACCATAGATTTAGGTGCTTGGATTTAGGTTAATGAAATGAGGGGATGAAATTAAAAGAATATTGCATAAAAGGAAAGTATGTCAAATCCAAAAAAACAACCAAAAAATATGCCACATCCAATGAAACAAGAGAGTATAAATAAATAGTATACGATTATAAATTTTACACTCCCTCTGTCCCAATTTAAACTGCACAGAATCTTTTTCATGATTTTCAAGAAACATGTTTGACCGTTAATATGTTTAACTACGTATAATATCGGCAAATAAAAAGTTGATATTCAGTAACTACTTATTAAAACGAATCCAATAATATCACATACGATAGTATTATTGTTTATATGTCTATTCAAATATGTGGTCAAATTTTGAGAGAGTTGACTGTCAAATAGTATGTATGCAGTTTAAGCTAACACAGAGGGAGTAAAAAAATAAATTTTTATTATAATTAAGTAATCATTAAGCAATCTAAGAGACGCTCTTAAAAATAAAATAAAACAGTGTTTTTGTTTATTAGTATAGTATTATTATTGAGTCTGTCTCTTGAAAGAAAGACGATTTTTTCATAAGTCATGGAAAAATCAAGGTTTAAAGTGTAAATTAGAAAAAATGAAGATAAATTTTTCGGGTTGTATGAACCGGGTTATAAAATTTATAACTACTACGGGTTGCATAATAAAACTTTAATATAGCAATAAATACATTTTACCTTTTATTATTATAATTAAACTCCGTCTTTCTATAAGTATATGGAAAGACTGTCTTTACCAAAACGTTTCCATTATTATAACATACGAAAGATGTGATAAATGATAATTATACATGTAAAGTATTATTACGTCGTACTCTATGTTTATTATCTTAGACCCCACCATTAGTTGATCGGTCCGCCTTTTCCTCACCCTCTTCAAGTTTTCGTTTTTTAAAAAACTTTCACGAACAACTAAATAATTCTATGTTTTACTGCGAACTACTTGAACAAGAAAATTAGTTCGAACAAAAATCAATCACTAGCACAGTAGTAATATGATCTCTCCTTGAAAAAGATAAGGCGATTTGACTGAATCCGCAACGTTCTTAACTTTTCAAATTGTGAATGATCGAATTTTATTATTTCCTAAAGTAATTAAAATTGAATTCCACACACTCATAGATAAATCCTTGTACCTCCATCGCACCCTCTCTCCCTCCTTTAAAAAATCATTTTTAAATTTCTTTTTCCTATGCAAAGATGGTTGAATAATAATATTTCAATAGATATTCTTTAAGCGTTTGTTGTATTATTAAATAAGTATGAATTTATTTTTATACATTAATATTATTTTTTGACATGAGAAATTAAATTGTTGTGTTTATGATGATCACTCGATTTAGTTGGTCGCGTCGATATTTTGTTCTCGATCTGGTTATATAGATTGTGTTTTTAAACTCAATTTCACACTGTACTTTTTTTAATTTAAACCGTCAATGACGGGGATGTTTGGGGATCCAACCCTTCATATTGATTATCAGATTGACAAATAGCCTACATTTAATTGATATATTACAGCGAGATATGAGCTAGGCTCATTTACACATAGACACTAAATATTGCATTTAGAACAAGAGTCTATATGGCATAATGAAAAAGCATAAACATGATACATAATATACGAGGATCCATAATCTATGTTGGTCCTCCACTGTAAACCATCTGAACAGCTCGATC
>JAULKM010000001.1:9031899-9042606 GCA_032355605.1 Rubia tinctorum
ATAAATTTTTAATATTGTAACTAAAACCTTTTACCTTTTATTATTCTAATTAAACTCCATTTTTTCATAAACTTATGGAAAATGGTCTTTCCCAAGATTTTAACCTAAATTTAAGTGAGAATTTAATTCGTTGCTAAAAACTAGTTGAAATTCTGAATTATTGAAGTCACACATTGTTCTTAATCCACTTTTATAGTGTCATGAAAGCCGTTAAGTTATAATATTTTAATAAAGTATTGGGAAAAATCGTATTTCCATGGGCATATGGAAATACGGAGTTGTATTGAAATTATAGAAAGATAAATATTTTAGTTGCAGTATCAAAACTTTATTGTGCAAGGTGCATTAGTTATAAGTTTTTGACCAGATTAATGCAACCCAAAATTTTTATCTTGATTTATTTTAATTTGCAGTTTAAACCTTATATTTTCATAAAGAGACAGACTCTAATATTTTTAACTGAACAAAATTAAAGTTGATAAAATATAAAAGGTTTATTTAATATAATATGAATGACACATTAATATCACATCTATGACACATATTATCAATAATGAGAATTAAAATATATAGGGCTATAAACTAAAGTCTAACAGGGATTCTAAAGTTTAAAAGGAAATAAACATTTATAATCTAACCTACAATGAAACTCAATTCTATAAGGAAACTGCCATTCATAACATTTCCTACAAAAAAAGTTTCTATTTCCTTATTACCCTCCATCAATCTGGAGCATGATGAACAAAAATGCCCAACTCGCGAAGAAGATTCTAAAATTGCTAATCACTAAAATTTTGGGGAAAAAATCTCCATAGAACGAAATTCAACTTCTGTAGCAGTAGAAGTAGCAGTAGTAGCAGTATTCAACTTCAATAAGAGCAATATTTGTAAAAGGCCATAAACATGAACGATCAATGAGCAACAATGGCGAGCGGAGAAGATCCTTGCAGCGATGGCAGAAACTAAGAGCAGCGGCAGTGGCAGAAAGGACACAGAGGCATCAGTAGAATGGTATTCAATTTTTAATAATATAAGCAACAACAATGACAGTAGAACGATATTGAACTTTAGTAAGATCTGTATTCATCACGAATACGCCAAAATAATAATAATATAAGAGTAGATAAAAAATATCGAAGAATCAACGAACTAGTTAATGACCAGGGCATAAGGGGGACTATTGTCCCAGCGCGGCGGATAAGGCTAAAGGTTCGTTGACCTCGAGATAAACTAAGAGGGGTCACAAATCGAACCAACTCTAGTACCATGATAAATTTCAAGATATATTGGACTTCCATGTTAAACCCAATTGATTTTCGATTAATGAAACTACCATTTATAACCTTTGGTACGAGGAAAGGTTTTTATTTCCTTATTTAAAATTTAAGAAATAATATCATAGAAACACAAAACGCATCACAATTTCAAATAATAATGTTATTTAATTTTATCTTCAAATAGTGATACTCCCTCTAGTCCTCTAATTATGACCCCCTTTTTCCTCACATTTTTTTAATGCGTGTTTGACCACCGATAACTTTGATTGCTTATAATAACGGATTACAAAATTTTACTTTTTAGAAACTACATGTTACGGAGAATCCAAAGATATCTCGCATGATATCTGCTATTGAATACAATAAAAGTTATCCATTATCAAACATGGCATAAAAAAAAGTTGTGTTTAAAAGGGAGACTTAATTTGACAACCGGAGGGAGTATGAAACAAATAATCACGAGGAAAGAAGAGAGATGGGCATGGTTTTGAGTGAAATGTTGAACATTAACCAATGATTGTAATTGTAAGATATGTAAAAAGATGTCAAGCCGACCCTTTACAGTTTACATCTTCCTTTTGTAACACTAACACTATATACCTCATATTCTTTGACTGCTATAGTATAAGAATTAATGAAAAACATCTGAGGAATCGAATGATTTTTGTTCGACTCAAACTGGAAAAGTCACAGAGTATACTCTTTTAAGTGACAAAGAATAAACAAGTACTAAACAGAGATATCAATTGAAATGTTATCCTCTGTACCTTTTGGTTCGAAATTCCTTTGTTTTTATCCTTTTAACATACCGTTTTTACGCTTAAAATTTGCTTCCATGTTTTTGTCAAAAAATACTCTTCGAAAATTTTACTATAATTAGTTTTTTTTAATGTTTAATTGATTAAACCAATGCATTATGAGTAAATTGGCTTTGGTTTAGTGGTAATTCACATCCCTGTAAAAATTTGTGAATATTAAAATAATTTCTTAATAGTAATAATCCGGCATTATGAGCTCGTGTTGGTGGTCCATATTGGAGCTTCCCAAACTGTAAGTGGTCATACGTAATCCTTAAAAATAATGGGAAACAAAAAATATCGGGTGCAATATGAAGTGCGTGCTATAGGTCATTGTGCGCCTGTATTCGACCACGTGACTTGTTTGTCTTTCTCGAATTAATAATGATTTGGCTATAAACAGGCATGCCAACTCACTCATCATTTGCCAAAAGTCTTGGGATTGTTCGGTCGTGAATAAATGGTTTTTAAAAGGATGGTATTGGTTATCATAAAATGAAAGATAGTATTGGAACCAATTTGGGTAGAGATTCCATTCGTTCCAATGAAATGGCAATGGGGAAAGTTTTGATGGGATAGATAGAGTGTTGGGTAAAAATTATAATGCTAAATTGCAAAAGTTGTAAATTTTAAAATAAATAATAAAGTTTAAAATATTTTAAAATTAACATTATTTTTTATTTAATATCAAATTGGAAAATAGTCGAGGTATATGTTAGAGTGTTGGCGTTGAACGATACTCAGGCTCGAAGATGGATCGACACTTTGTGGGTTATTTCTTAAAACTTCAAGAAACACGATTACCACCAATTAAAGTGGTATAACCATAAGTTAAACGGTGAGTCTCCAAACACTGAACTTAGTCAGTGTTTAAGTAACCAAGTATAGTGGGAGTTCCCAAAGATGAGCGAAATGATATTTCCAAAATCAAGGTACCACAGACGTAACGCAAAATTTGAGTAACAACTTGAAACAATCATCAGTCAGAACTTGTAAGAAATGGCCAACTAAATTCAGAACAAAAATACAAGTCGAGTGATGCGTCTCAAACATGATCCAAGCCCAATCTCGATCAGCTCCGGTGTACTCGCGATCAGCAAGGCAGGCAAACCCCAGAGCAATCCGGGGGAGATTTTCCGACGCTCAAGTCAGTCTTGGAACACAAGCCAATGAATAGGAAAAGTAGGCAAAAAGTGAGAGAATACCTAAAATAGAAAACATACTTTTGTATTTATACTCGATCTCCTGAAACCCTAATACTCTAGGCTTAAGACTTAGTTCATTTCTTCTCATAGTAAAGAGGCCCATGGTGATAGATCACCATGAGGGCTCCATATAATCATTTTAGGTTTTGGACCTTAATCAAAAGATTGTGCATGCTAGCCCATAGAGGTTTTATCATACTATGTTATCATCGAGTAATCGTCAAGTACTAAAAAACACCAACAAAAGAGTAGTAAAGCATGAAATAAGAAGAGGGAAAATTGATAAATCTAAGAAACTGAAAATAAGTCAATAATCAGTTGAAATTACGAACCATGTGCAAGAATTAAAAAAGTATATATAAATTTTCTAAAACTCTAGTCAACCGTAGAATTTGTATGTTACCATATATACTTAATTGATATACATCAGTTGTATTCTTTTACAAATAATTTAGGAACTTATTGAGTATTACATAGTTATGTTGTAATTATATATGTAATCCATCAATTCTCCCTGCAAATTAATCGGGCAAAGAGAAAAACACTGCCCATCATTTTTAGCATTTATACCATATCTTTTGATAAAATCAGTTATTATGATTATCTACGAGTACTGTATACGATGCAGTAGAGATATAACAAATTAATACTCCCTCCATATACATGTAAATAAATGCACACTTTGTCTTTATTTTCAAATCATGTATGATTGTCGACAATCCAGTTGTATACAATAATAATGTATACGGAGTATAAAAAATTTATTTTAAAATTACAATAAATCTAAAAGTATTCGCATAATCACATTATTACTTACATACTAATTAAAGTAAATTTATATGTATATATAATTAATTAATTAAAAAGTGTGCAGAGCATTGTAAAAGTTGTAGGTTATTGTAAAGTGTACTCTTGAATAATTATCTAAATATAAAGAATTGATTGAGACTGTTTCACACAATGTTAAAGTGAGACGAAGAGTTTAAATACAATTGTCTAGATATGAGGGATGATATAAGTAGAATACTTTATGTAATTTTTAAAATTTTATTTTGAAGATGAAAGTTTACATCTTTTGCATTCCCAACATTGTGATGGTTTTATTGGTGTAGAAAAATAAGGGTAATAATGTGTGTCTGTATTCAGACTCTGAATTATATCAAACACAGGTAAAAAGAAAAGGAAATCTAATCTAATTGAGTATTCCTTAGTAATTGGGTATCGGCAAAACTAACATGCAGGCGTACAATTTATGTGTATTGCGCAAGTAATGAAGGCCTGCGTACATTAGTTTCTCCAAAAACTACGTTAATGGAATACGGAAAAGGTCAACTTTTGAGAGTACACTGACCAATGACCATGTACCACCTTAACTTTTACTCCCTCGGTCCTGATCAGGTAATCATGTTTCTAATACTACTTCGTCTCATAGTTACAGTTCCATTTTCTTAATAAAATAATATAAATAATTGGAATTTAAATATAAATATTAAAACTAAAATCAATAACTGACAACCTTTCTAATTGCTCGACCAATTTGCTACGAATTATTATGAGCCACACTTTGAAAAGAAAATGGGTTTTTGAAATCAATGTCTATTAGCAATAAGGGATTTTGAGCGTGGCAGTTGAACATTTCCCGGGACCTTGGTAGAATTAGTTGGGACTTAACAAAAGTGTTTGGATTTGTTTGATTTGGTAGGGTTAGGGTACTTCCCTTGCTACTTTGGTTCATCCAAACGTTTGGTTTTGGTTTTGGTTTTGGTTTTTTCCTCTCCATCATTGTTTTTCTACGACAGTTTTGACAATATTGGCCAACATGATATCCATATCCTATCCTAAGCTTAGTACTCCCTCTGTTTCAGGCGAATATGCACTTTTTTAATCAACTTTATTATGTCATGTTTGATTACGGATAACATTAGTTTCATATACTAACAGAACATTAAAATTTAATATATGAAAAATACATAATGCAGAGAATCTAACAATATCTCACATGATGATATTGGTGCTTATATACATATTGAAATTTATAATCAAACGTGCATTGAGAAAATTGATCAAAAAGTGCGTAGCTTTGATTGGGACGAGAGGACTACTAATTAATAACACGGTTATTTTTTCACAATGATCATATTTAACCGTTAATAATTCTAACTACATATAATAATTCCGCATACATAATTAATATTTAGATAATATATATTAAGATAAATCTAACAAAACCGCACATAATATTTTTATTACGTATGTATTAACTTTTATTTAGGTTCAAAGCTTTTTAAATTTTATTTGAAAAAAAAAACAATTGTACCATTAATTTTAGCACACTGGTGATCTTTAAAAGGTTCAGTTCCGCTATGACCTCAAGAAAATGACAGGTTTGAGGTCATTTGTATAAAGTTCAAAATACAGGTTTCGAACGCCATTTCAATGGGTTCCCACTTCCCAGACGCTAGCAACACTTCCCTACTTCTAAAGACTAAAGCTTTAAAAAAGAGTGAAAACCGACCATGCCCCTTTTTCAGTCCCTGAATCTGTTGCAAGAATTAGAAGACATCGCATGGCTTACAAGTTCGCAAGACAAGGACCGGAAAATGATAATAAAGACAACTTCAGCAGTTGATAATGATCAACAACGGTCAGTTTTCAGGGAAAAAATGGTGTCGTGCAGATCGCTTTCGATGGGTTTATAACAATACTATCAAAAAATTGAAAGACGGCACAGCCTGCCTTGCAACTTACAAAGCGTTTCGAAGGTACATAAACCATATTACTGTGCTGACTACCAAATTATGTGTTTGAATTAAGGTGTCGTGAAAAATCCTTATTATCAACAGCTGATGCCACAGGTAGCTCAAAATGTTCAAGTGTCTTCAACGGGAATTTTTTTTCGACTGCAACTTGCTGCTCACGGCCTCATAGGTTGGAAGGTAAAGAACTGTTGGTTGTGGAATAAACCAAATACATTCAAAATGTTGAAAAACAAAGTCTAGGATGAAAAACACAAAAGCACAAAAGCATTTAAATGATGGAAGTTACCGTCTCCATATGATGCCATCGTCAGAGGGCTCTCAAGAATCTTCTGTGCAAGGCTAGTAATGTGTTCCGGCATAATATTATCAATTAGCCTCAGGTAGTGCTGAACAGGGTGCCTAGAGAGTTGAAAAAAACAGACTGAACACGATAAATACAGATTTCTCATGGTTGAAATAAGAAGAGCGGCAAAGAAGATACACCAGGTATGGCATAGGGCTACTCCGCCAGACTAGTGCCTTCTTTATTAGCTTGTGCACGTGTGTGAGGGAGAGGTTAAGGACACAACGGAATAGGAAAACACGAAGCTTTCTCATAAGTAACAACAGCTTAGGGTTCAGATTCGTGGGGCGTACCTTTCACCATATGTTAATATCTGTTTACCTATATCTTCAGTTGTAACAGTCTGCACAACAGCAACCAATGTTAAGTCTGACATATACGAGTGTATCATCAAAAAATACCAGGCATGCTTCTTAAACTCCACAGCAAAAGGCAGTCAAGAAAAGAGGATCCCCTTACTCTTGATTCAAGGTTCATCAAAATGGCGCACTTAGTTGCCTGTTTGGCACGATCCAACTGTGGTCCCTTGACTAAATAAGAATAAACACAACTTTCTTAGTATCAAAACCCTAGGCAAGGTTGAGGGTTTCAAAATTCCAAAGAAATGAGAGTGCCAGTATAGATGCAAACCTTCTCCAGGAGTGGCAACAGCAGTAAGTTCGTTTACAGCAATATCAATCGCTTTGCTTGCAAAATCAGAACTCTGAATCCAGAAAAAATAAGTTTAAGAAGTAAAAAACTTGAGATCAAGAATCAGAAGAAATTTGACTGTCTGACGAGGGATCACTAGATCACTAATGCTTGACGAATTTTGAGACAGGACTCCATCTACAATTATATCCATGAACATCTTGGGGGAAGGACACTACCAAACTCATTGTTCATAAAAAGAAACACTTGACTATTCCCCCACAAAGCTCAGCAAGTTTCCATTTATAGCTGAGGATGAATAAAATCAGACACACCCAACATGTTATATTATCAATCAGGCATTTATGCTATTACAGGGTTGACAGATAGAGATCAAACTGAAGAAATAAATTTGTGATTATGATCAAGTTCATAAAGCACAAGGAAAGTTTCAGCAGAACACAAGAAAATTGTATCATTAGTATCAACAATTAGTTATTTAAAACTGAAAAACCAAAATAGAGGCCAAGAGTAATTATAAATCCAATTAGCATCACTTTTAAGGCAAAACAAATAAATCAATAGACACCAACACATACAACGCAATCAGAATTGAGTTAGGTATCAAAATCTGTGGGAAAGAAAAGTACACGGCATTACAGCTTAACAATGAATCCAGAGAGTGTAACTGAGATGCTCTAATGATATTCATAGTTTTCTGGTTGAAAATTCACAAGGGAAAAGCTTGGAGAAAACTCACAGTGGTAGCTTGAATGCCAAAGATACCACTTTCGTTGTAAATAGAATTGAATGCACTAAACATCTGCATCTGTGGATACTGATTCAAAACACGGAGGTCTGCATACACAAATCCTGTTGTTAATAACTGGATTAACTGCAAATAATACATACAGCGCACACTTGATCAAACCATTCATGTAGCTGTTGAAATAAAACCGTTGCAAATACTTCATTGCATGAGAACTATGACAAGATGAACAACTTTTGATCACTAGAAGAAGAGAGGTTTCGTAGCCCCAACAATGTTTCTAGGTCACATTTATATTCTACAACTTGCAACAATAAAAATTAACATGGATCATGTCAAATCATAACAGAAGGTCCACAAAACTTACATAGTCTTGAGTACATGCCTTTCCCAGGCCCACCAGCGGAGAAGGATCCACCTCCCCCCATAAGCATCTATCAGAAAATCATATATCAGAAAAATCTAGATATGATTTTGATTGACTGCAATAGTAATAAATTGAAGAACTGAGATAGCCTTGAAAACAACATTAATTTAAACAATTCTAGTGAATACAAAAATCACCACTAAAATTGACAAGAAGTTGAGAGATCATTTTCTCAAATAACCTGAAGGACAGTGGCCTGCATAGCCGTATCTTGCGATTTCCAACCTCCAGGAACTTCAAACGCAAGCGCAAAATGAGTGGTCTGTTCCACAAAAAGGAACATAAATATCACTAGTCAGAAATCAAAGCTTCACAAGACTGTTGAACATAACTATGTAACCCATAAGATTTCTGAACTGCACCTCGTCACTAGCTTGATTTCGATAATCACCTCCCACATACACAGGTTTAGGTGCTTTAGGTGGCTGAACTAGAGGCATGTCATCGACAAGTGGTTTGGCATATCTCAATAATTCTTCATGGTCAACCCCAGTTGCAGCTAGGACTATCCGAGGAGCAGTGTAATTTTCCTGTAAATGCATGACAAGTTAAGGCACTGCTGAAGGTAAACGAACTGATGTTGGAACATGAGAGAAGCCAGATACCTCGGCAGAAAATTGGCAATGTCAAGTAAAACTTACGTTAACAAAATCCTCCAGCACAGCACTGTTCAATCTGTTGGCGGCAGATTCTGATGCCATAAGTGGGTAGCCAAACTCCCCCGTGTAAGCAGCAGAGTGGACTCCCTCTAAAAGCATGTGCTGAGGGTTTTTGGAGTGCTCGGCAATTTCTTCTTTCAACTTCTCAATCTGATAAAGTTATGCAGCTTTAAGGTTAACATAAGATTGCAAACAGAGTATCAGGCAGATGTATATATATGTCAACAGGTCCATTCAGTACCTGCTCCTTAACCTCCCAATCCAAAAAGGCAGGATTCCTCACTGTGTCAACAAGAACTTCAACCATTTGAGGTACATAGCTTTTTAAAGCATCAAAGGTGTAAATCATTTGATCCCTCGAGGCAGCAGCAGAAACAGAACCACCAGTTGCTTCAACCTCTCGTACAAGACGGAAATTACTCCTATTCAAAGTGCTCTTAAAGGCCATGCGCTCCAACAGGTGCGTAGCTCCAAATGAGGCAGGCGTTTCATATATCGAGCCGCTATCAACAAACAGACCAATCGAGGCCGTAGGGGTCTGCAATTACACAACCACAAATTTACATTACAAAAACAAAGGGTAAAAAGGATTAAAGAAAAAGGAACAATCACGATACATACTGCCGAAGGTTCAGAGGCGATTCTAAAACCATTTTCAAGCTTGGTTAATTTGCTCGCAGGTATTTCGTAATAATCTGGTATAGGTGACGGAAGAGTAACGCCTTCGAGCGGGATATCTAGAGGTGGAAGCGAAGACTGTGATTTTCCAGTCAAGAAACTCAAGATACTAACTCCCGACGAGGTAGAGGAGACGGCGGCCCCTGAAGTTGCATGCCTCTTCACTACTCCACTGATTGTCCGACCCTATCAAACCATAAACGACACCGTATAACATATCAGAACATGAAAATGCAAACACATAACACCCCACCCCATCTACTAGTGATACACCCCAATCTTCAAAATATGTAATTACAAAGCGGATATTGAAATTTCCAAAACAAAATAAAATCGAAATTGCATCCATGGCATTCGAATTGATCTAACGGGATACTAACAATGCAATAAAGAGATTCCTAAAAAAACAAAATCTGATAAATGAAATGCGAGGAGGCGAGAGGGGACCTTGAGAGCTCTGAGGCGAGAAGCGGCGGCCCGATGCATGGTGGTGCTGAGCGATCTGAGGAGAGGGTTTGATTGGGAAACAAGGGTTTGCGATTAGCGCGACCGAGATGAAAAAGGTCGTTTAGGTAGGGATGAAAGGGTAACTGCACCACAGTTGGTTTCTTGTTGATTAGATCTCCACCGTTGATTTATCTTTATTTCTAGGCCTCCCTCAAGTTTTATTTAATACTCTCCATTTCTATATTATTGACACCCTTTCTTTTTTGAGTTATTCATTTTAGGCAAAGTCTTGGGAAAAAAGGTCTTTCCATAGGCTTATGGAAAGACGGAGTTTAATTCTAATAATAAAAGGTTAAAGGTCTTTGTTGCAATATTAAAGTTTTATTATGCAATGTGTAGTAGTTATAAATTTTATAACCCAGTTCATACAACCCGAAATTTTTATTTTCATTTCTTCTAGTTTACACTTTAAACCCGGATTTTTCCATGACTTATGGAAAGACCGCCTTTCAAGAGACGAACTCTTTATTTTATATTGAAACACTTTTCATTTTTTGTAATATTCACTCAATTTCATCCACTCATTCTACTTTCTACATTGGCAAAATCTTTGGAAAGACGGTTTTTTCATAAACTTACGGAAAGACGGGGTTTAATTATAATAATAAAAGGTAAAAGGTTTTTGTTGCAATATTAAAGTTTTATTATGCAACGTG
>JAULKM010000001.1:9045741-9059862 GCA_032355605.1 Rubia tinctorum
ATTAATTTAAATACATTAGTTTACTGAAAATAAATTGAAATGTAAAATTTAATAATACACTTTAATGTTATAATTTTGTTCATTTTCTACTTTTAATTTTATTTTAGTATTTTATTCTTGTTTTAAAATTAATGTTATGCACTTTGTTTTTAATTGTATTTTCGTTTAATATTTTTTCTAACATCCAGATTTAATATTGTACTTTTTGAAAAACAATATTTAAACAATTTAAAAACAATACGAAATATTTAATTGCTTTGAATAAACAAATAAAAAACAATATTTAAATATGAAAGAGCTGCATACCATTTTTTTAAAAAATGTGGCTACATATAATATTTAAATACGTGGCTATATATTTAAATACGTGGCTACATTTTAAAAAACAAAAGTTGCATACCATTTTTAACAAAAGCTGCATACCATTTAATATTAGATGAGCAATGATTGAAGTGACAGGAGGAAAGCTTGTCTTCCCAAGGAAATGTTTTTAATTTCCATCTTCCCATTTTCCCTGCTTGGTTTTCCCGCCAACTGATTGAATTGTGTGAAAATGGTACTCCCTTCGTCCCATAATTATTGCCCTATTTACTTTTTCGATGTCAAAATCGAAAAAGTATGACCCTAAATTTCTATTTATATAACTATAATGAAAATATCAGGTGATATATTGTTAAATTCATCTTAACATCTATTTTCTAAACATCAAAATTTTATGTGGAGTTGTTTTATGCAGCTACAAATACCGAGTAGGCCAAAATTCAATTGAATAATATGCAATTGTGACTTTGCAATTAGGGCATTATAGGGTGAATGGAAGGGTCTCGAAAGTCAACATTGATTACTTGTACATAATTTTAGAAATTACACTGTGGCCCAAAATTGTGTTTCCCCACTATCCATTGCTCCAAAATATGTGATTTTGGTTATTCTTGCCTAAATATAAAAATATTAAATAATATATTTTATGGGTGGATTGTGGGAAAGCGCTAGTAGATGTTCTAGAGTAAATTAGAGTTGGTTACATAGAAGTAAGGAAGAGAAATCGAAAAGGATTACAGATATGTTCTTGTGACCGATCGATGATAAATATTCTGTTCCAGATTTGGAAAATAAAATGGGAGTGCATAGGGAAGCACCACGTTCGACCATATTTCATTTTGGAGTTACGAGTAAAGTTTTTACCTTTTGCACTTAGGTCCCTCCAAGAAATTTGGAAGTGTCTAATCACGAAATTGGCGATGCGTCGACCAACCCAACAAGCAAATTTTGACGTGTTTCAACCCGACCCAAACCCGACTTGACCCAACCCGGCCAACAGACTTTGACCTGTTTCAACCTGGCCCGTTTCAACCCGACTCGTTTCAACTCGACCCGAACCTGAACCCGAACCCGAACCCGACCCGACCCGACCCGACCAACAAACTTTGACATGTTTCAACCCGACCCGTTTCAACCCGACCCGATCAACAGATTTCAACCCGTTTCAACCCGACCTGTTTCAACCCGAACATGTTTGACCCGAACTCGAACCTGACCCGAATAACCGAATTAACAGCTCTAGCTCTGTGTTCCCCACTTTGATCACCTTCTTCAGCTTCGGGGCCTTCCTATTCTCTCTATCTGAATACCAGAATACAAATGCATCTCTTTTTGTTTTTTTGTTTTCTCATACGCAAAGAATGAATGAAGATGACCTGGGATGAATGGTGCAGCTGGTGGACTAACCTTCTTCGATGACAATGAGACAAAGTCCTCGATGTGCTCAATGCTAAAGTCAACATAAATGAATAGAATGAATATCGTGGTATTTATGGGGGGTGTCCCTATAAATCTTCCAAATCATATCAGGGTAAACCCACATATTCCACAAAATACGCATCGTACCGTAATGGTACTGGTTTTGAGTCATACTTTCTTATATTTCAATCATGAGACCCTTAGGTCATAGTGAGTTCTAGCCTAGTGATGATATCATAACCTAACCAATGGGTTTTCAGCCTAGGTTGATGGGTTTCGGTTTAGTTATCATCACTAGTCCCCGAGAAAGTCGAAGGTCATGCTTTGTCAGAAACATTTGAATTTCTAATCACTAAAAGCATACAAGCATTAGGAACGTTCACACATTTCACATTAATCAATGTTCCACGTGTTGATATCTCGGGTAGAGAGTAACTGCTTTCCGCAGTTGGCGCACGCTATCGCATTTTTTTAGGAAACACAAAAGCACAATATAATAAGTATTTTTTGCTTCTCTGTCGTCAACTCTGGATATGTTCATCATTTTGACTTCCCTGGTTATCCAAAACGACGTTGTTAAAAGATGCTATCTGACTTCCCCATTCTTTGCTAAAACAACATTGTTTAAGCTCTCCTCCATCTCCGCATCAAATCCTTCCCTATCTTCTTTCTTCCCCGAACGACGTCTCCACTTCAATCCAACTTTCTACACGAACAGGGGACGTGCATTTCTAGCCATGGATGTGAAAGTCGACAACATCAGTCGTGTCCCACATTCAATCTGATCCATCTCCTCGTTGGCGGTACATGTTGTCGAATGAGGTGAAGAGGAAGGCAGGAGAGGAGGATGACGTCATTTCACAACGAAGGGGATGAGGGATTTCTTGAGGGTGGTGATTGATGTGCTAAATTCATATCCTATTTTTAGCACATTAGAAGTCTAATTTTGTAATAGATAAGGGATTTAATTGGAAGCAAATTGACATTTTATCAATTATAGGGTTAGGATGACATCACATGTTTAATGTTCTAATTCTTTAATTTATGAAGCGTTTTTAAAATCATTTTGAACACTTCTATTGAAGAGTTCCGAATTGAAGAGGCGACGAGATTCTAAATAGAAGGCCAATTATTCTGGAAATTGGTAGAAGCTGGGAAGATTGCATGTCACAGACCATGAAATAGCTCACGCTCTGTGGCCACAACCCGTGAAATACACCAGAGTTTGTGGAAATTGGGCCAGCGGCCCATTTATATAGTTTTCTCCTTTAATTCCTAGACTATATACCCCCTTTTTCCTCCATTGAAGACCACAAATTTCTTACCTTCAAAACCCTAGTTTGCATTTGCTCATTGTCTTTAATACCTTATTTACCTTAGGCTTTAGCTCATTTCTAATGAGTTTTAGACATCTGGGATAATTATACTCTTAGGGAGAAATTGGTAAGCATTTCTAGTATGAATTTGTGAGGTTTGATTTATCCCATTTTGTGCCTTGATTATCAATCATGTTTTTTTTGTGATTAATGCATTATTTAGACTAGGATGTACAACTAGCTGATGAATCTGAGTTGATTATTTTCTAGGTTTCTAGTCAAACTCGGAATGGTTTATCTCTTAGTCAATGTGATTATCGTTGGTTAATGTTATGTTATAATTGGGCGTGACAACTAATTATGCTTACTAATTGAGGTAATTGTTTAGGTTTAAGATGAATTTAAATGAGGTTTGTCTAATTATTGAATTAGTACACTAATGATTCGTGACATGAATGCCAGTCCTCGTAGTAGTCATTCGAAAACATAATTCGGATATCCTGATGTTTCTCACTTGTAGGACATTGAGTTGTATTGGATCTCCATGATTATTTCTATTCTCGGAGAAGACATTTGATTCCGATCGTTTAGAATGAGTCGAGTGTAAGGATTATTGTGTGGTGCCGATCGTCCATTCTAACTATAATGGAGGAGAGGTGAGAAATGTCTTCACTCGAAAGGTGTTGATAAGTTCTCCATAATGTGTGGTTAATGCATGAAAATAGGATAATCGATGATCAAAGGATAATTAGAAATGTAAACCAACTATGCCTAATCTTCATTACATCTTCTGTGCTAGTTGTGATCGTATTTACATTGGTCGTTCTAATTATATGTTAATTTAGCTGTTTAAAGTAGTCGTAGTGTTTTCTAAAAGCAAAAACCCCCTACTTTGTTACCGCACACTTAGAGTGACTTCTTTGTGCTCATTCAACATTTGATAAAACCCCCCTTTCCTTGTGGACGATCCTGACTTATCACTAACTACTATTTAGTAGTTAGTCATAATTTGAGCCTATACATACTATCTCTGAAAGGCACAACGATGTTCTCCCAAATTTGAGCACCGTTGTAAGAGAGAAGACATATTTTTATTAAAGCGTTCATGTAGTTCTTTGTGTGTTTTGTGTTTTTTACTTCTGTGTTGTTGATGTTTGCTTGCTGTTGTGATTGTTACTTTGGATAAGGTTGTATTTCTTTGGTTCTTGGTTTATGGGTGATACTCGTACCAATAGGCAAGAACCCTTACACTACCATCCCGATCTTTTAGGTACACTCTGAAGAGCAAGGAGACCAACACATTTGCTAGCCTAGGTACTCAACCACCACCACAAATAGTTACACCAACTATAGCAAATGATACTATAACCTTGAGGGAGCTCATGTCTTCTAACCTAAAGAGTCAACCGCTTTGCATCATTTTTCCTCCTTTTCCAGGAAATGTCACTTGTGAGCTTAAGTCTTGAGTGATCCATTGTCTACAAATTTTTAACGGGATGAATGGGGAGAATCCTAAGAAGCACTTTTCCGGGTTCCACCTAGTGAGTATGAATGTGAAGTCAACCGGAGTTTTGGAGGATAATTTTAATCTAAGAGCATTTCTGTTATCTTTGAAGGATGCGGCCAAAGATTGGTTATACTATCTTCCCCCGGGAAGTATAAATATCATGGATGGACATGAAGTGGAAGTTCTCATAGAAATTCTTCTTGGCATCCAAGTCATAGAGTTTGAAGAAAGAGCTAAGCAACATCTCTCAATGGTCGGGTGAATCTTTGAATGAATATTGGGAGTAGTTCAGGAGATTTCCATATAGTTACCCCTACCACCCATAAAAATAAGGAGACCTTGTATACTATTTCTTCAATGGATTGTCTGAAGACATGAGAATGGTTAACACCACTTGTAATGGGTAGATTTCCAGCAAGAGTCCTAAAGATGTCATGACAATGTTTAAAGACATGGCGAATGACACCAGACAATTTGGTGCAAGAGAAATGGCAAGGGTACAAGAAACTTCAAATCCAGAAATTCCCAAGTTCAAGGAACAAGTTCAATCCTTAGCTTCCATGATGAAACAACTAATGAAAGGGAGAGTGCACTAAGTCAAGGCTTGTGGGGTTTGTTCATTGGATCATCCCACTGATGCATGTCCCCAAATCCAAGATGAAGAGCTTGCGGGAGTCAAAGCAATGGGCTATCAAGGAGGGAAAGGTTAAAGTTTCCAAGGGAATAGAGGCTACCAAGGTGGTCAAGCTTTCCAAATTTTATTTAGAGAGATGATCAAGCCGGACAATTAAATTCCCAAGGTGTTTATCAAGGTGTCCAGGGTGGGTACACTAGCTTAGGATGACCTATTAAATGCGGTTATATCAGATCGGAGAAGTCACTTTGTAGGTGACTTCTCTGGTAGTGACTTTGATAGTCATTGATCAAAGTCACTTTGAGGAACCACCTTTGAAACATACTCATCAAAGGCAGTTAATTTGCACCTTTGAACATGATGAAATAACCACCTTTGTAAAGTTTCGAGCTCGAGAAAAAAGTGTAACGAGTCCGGAACACCAAAATTAGGTTCCTTGTTCGGATTCCATTTTTGGCCTTTGTAATTAGCTAGTGAGTCGAATGCATTTTATGATCTGCCACTATAATTTCAAGCTTAATATGCATTTGAATGAATTTGAAGTTCCTGCATCGGGTTCATATTCAGACCCAAAGTTTCGAGACCGGAACACAAATTCGGCTCTCTATAAACATTGTAGACATCACTCTGGGACAAGGTTCCTCAATTATAGCTAGCTTGTGGAAAGTAGTGAAAACCAAAATTACCAATATATTAAACCCGACAAATAAAAAAGCCTCAAATATCAACTCTAGTACATACATAGATCTATAGAATACGCTAACGAAGCACCATTCTATAGATCGAAATAGAAATCTAGAAAATTCTATTACCCAAAACAATTGTCGTCATAATTCTAGATAACTATTAAAAAAAATTATAGACTACGATACCAAAGCAACAATCTATAGATATGAATAGAGTTGCAGAAAATTTTATTCCACACACTATGCATCAACCACATATATGTACACTATAAATTAGATCCCACACAATTCTACACCATAGTTGGACTTCCGAAGATGCCAACCGGACGTTCCTCAAATACGCAAAATATGTGGCGCTAGACTTACCTTGTCGATTTCTAAGTAATCCACTCGGACTTGTCGGATCAACTCGGTGGTGTATAGCAATACGTAATACCCGCATTCCCAAGTTTGTGCTTGTTTTTTGTTACTATTCGAAAGGATTGTAAGTCGTCATAAATCTTGAAAGTATAGAGTACTAGTAAATGACATCATGTGAATTTTCAAACCTTGATTCCTAAAAAGTCCAAAGAAGTATTAGTTGACTCGGCAGTGTTAGTCATTAATGCACCCAAAATCTTCATAAATGTGTTTGGGGGTGCAAAATACAACGGATCTGTCAAAAAAAATGTTTCTTGTCCGGGACTATAAAACTAATCTCCAATGGTCCCTACAAGAAAATTAAATATAAAAAAATTGACGTAAATAAGTTCGCTAATTATAATGAATATGTAACCATCATCGCTTAATGTATGGCGCAATGTATAATTTTTTTTTTATTTCGGAAAAGACTCTCGTTGATGTAGGCGATCCGTTCGTCAATTGCGAAAACCAATTTCTTGAGTCATCAAGGGGCACAAATAACCTACCCATCCCCTTAAATTTTGACAGTAAATGTAATACATATATCTGCAAAGCAAATATCGAGAACATCAATTGCATGTTACTTATTACTACCACAAATATGAATGTCAATAATTAAAAAATACACTCACAATATTAGAAGGACATTATGGTTTGGTTCACTTGATCGCAACTTCAAAGGTCCTCGAAGTCAGTCTATGAGGCGATGATATCTCGCTTATCACCAAAAACACACTCATTTGTAGAAAATAAGTATGTCAAGTTACGAGGGTGTACGGAAAACCAATCGAACAACACTCTAACTAATTGAGGTGAGCTCTTATTCACTTCCACCCGGGAGACCGGAGGTTTAACCTTCTTTGGTGTTTGTACAATTGGCTTAGGTATCTTTAGGGGCACCTCTTTCAAATGATTATCTGTTGCCGGGTCGGCATAAATGAGGTGACGAGGCCAAAGAAGAAACATCCTTCATGAGGGACCCACCTTTTTATAGTTGCCATCTTGAATTGGCAATGCGGCGTTGAACACCACCATTTTTTTCAATTAAACTCGACAAATTCCATCCGCAATCGGTTTTCCATGACGATGTCGCATCACCTGGTACATAACACCATTAGCAACGTGAAGAGGCATACCTTTGTCGCCTTGATGAATGTATAGCTCACAAGAACTTGCTGACTATATGTTTTGTAAACTAAAAATTAATAATTATAACCAAATCCTATTGGGTAGATAGATGGCATGTATAAAAAATGATGTACCTTTTTGGGTGGTGATGTGATCGCCTTGGATAAGTGATGAGACGCCAGAGTGCATGTATTTTCCTAAGCATTTAACATCTCTTTTGTTATCATTTTGTTGGAATATTGCTAGATTTAGGCAGGTTTGGGGTTGGATGACCTATTTCAGTTTTTCATATCTAAATCCTTCTTTTCTTTACCTACTTTGAATCTAATGGAATTATATCCTCATGAGTGATGTGCTCATCTCTTTTTAGCACATTTGAAACTCATATTTGTAATATACTAAGCTTTTGTGTAAGAATAATGGATGCTTTGTTGGTAAGAAAGTAAGGATGATGATTTAGGATTTATATCCTAAGTCTCTAGTTTAAGGTATTCAAGGAAGGCCTTTTATGATCATGTTCATGATGAAAGATTCAAGAATGTATGTTCACAAGGAAATAAGGGTTTAAAAGTGAAGGCTAATACAATTTGTAGAAGAAAAGTTTGGATTTGAAGAAGGAAGGTCAGCCGACTGACGCGGAGACTGGTCGGCCGACCGGCCTGGTGAAGAAGACCGGGCGCTCAACCGCATGACCGCGCATCCCAACGCACTAAAGGAAATCATTCTTAGAACAAAAAATGCATGGGCAGCGCCTGTTTCTGTGCACCCGCACGATGGTCCCTCATGCGCGCCCGGCCAATCGGTTCAGCCCACGCGATGGTGCCTCCTGCGTGTCTAGCCGAGCACTCCAGCCCACGTGTGCCCCGCGTGCCCTGCTCCCTTTTTGACTTTTCTTCTCACCACAACTTGTACTATAAATATCCCTTATCTTATCTTCATCCTCAACTTTTCTCTTGGCCGAAAATCATCTTCCAAAAACCCTAATTCTTCATTTCTCTTCATCTTTTCTCTCTTTGTTTATGTATGAATTTGTCTATTAATGTTAGTATGATTTGTGCCAGTTAAACTTATCACTTGGGAGCAATTGATTGAAGCTTCCAAACCCTTGTAGTAAGACTCTAATTTACTCTTTCATGAGCATTTGTTGTGAAGTATTTATTGTGCCATTTATGTTGTTGTTTACTTCATTAATGTTATGGGTTGTTTGAGAATATGAAAAGTTTGTATGATTAAGTGCTAGACGTGTTAGGAAAGTGTACAATTTCTTCTCACCTTTGGCATGAGAATCCAAGAACATGGAATTAGAACTTCTTGTGGATAAATGATGTTAATCTTGCTAGATGAGTATGTTAACGTTGTTTGTTATCATATTTATCCTAAGGTAGCAATGAAAGATTGAATCTTGAATGTTGTTTGTTCTAGTTTTGTCTAATAAATACTTTGTTTGGTTAAATGGCTAGGCATTTGGTAGAATGCTTGTAGTTGTTATCAAATTTATGGTTCTTAGTATATAATGTCATTGATGAAATACCTTTAGGCGTTGTTTGTCTAAAGTTCTTATCAATGAGGTTTGCAAATGGTCGTTGAACGTCTTTGCAAATTACTAACTAAGAAGAAATGAATGTTGGTCTTCAAATGGAAGTGATAAGATTCCCCATATATATTTAATGTGAATGAATGAGTGAATGAGTCAAAGATCTATAAGAGGTTTGGAAGTGAGAATCAATTTCCCCTAAGTGGGAAGGGTTCTATATATATGTGGGAAGGGTTCTATTAACACCCTTATTTGTACACCTATTTTAACACCAAATCTAAAACATTCATCTAACATAATCTCATGGTTGAGATTAAATTACAAAAAATAGATTTAGTGAATGAGTGAGTGAGATTATATTAGATGGATGGTTGATATTTGGTGTTAAAATAGGTGTACAAATAAGGATGTCAATGGAACCCTTCCATATATATATATATATATATATCTAGTCTAGTATTTACCCTTATATGTGTAAACCCTTAGGAAAATCCTTCTTCTTCGTGGACAACCCTGACTTGCCATTATCTACTTAGTTGTAGCTAGGAAGCAATTAGAGCTTATAAATTGTATTTTTGAGAGGCACGACGACGACCTCCCAAATTTTAGCAGCGTTGTTGGGGGAAGAGACGTGTATTTTTAAATGTTTGGGCATATTATGTGTGAATATGTGCTAGTTGTGAATATTTGTTAGTGTGCTTTTATTTGGTTTTTATTTGATCTTAGGCTGGCTTGGAGACGTGTTGTTTAATTTCTTGGTGTATGGTTCGTACTCGATCCTCTTCACAAGAGCCCTTACACTACGACCCTGAGTTAGAGTTAAATTTGAAAAGGGCTATGAGGCTTTCTTTGGAAAGTGTGAACAACACTCCTCATAGTGACCATTTTGTGGAACTTTCTACCTCTATGGATCATTAAGAGTAACATGAAGGCAAGAACCCCGGAGGAGGACCTCAACATCCTCACTTTCAAGGGGGAGATGTCCCATTGAGGAAAATTCCTTTGAGGGAGATCATGACTTTCAATCTTGAGCAACAACCGATGTGCATCACTTATTCGGCGGTTGGAGCTACCGGGCATTTTGAGCTTAAATTCAGATTGGTACATTGCTACCTACATTTCTTGGTAGGCAGGGGGGATACCAACAAACATCTCTCAGACTTTCATCTTGATTTTTGTGGGATGATTCCCGAAGGGGTGGATGAGGACCTCTACAAATTGAAAGTCTTCCCATTTTCATTGAGAGATACCGTAAGAGATTGGCTTCTTTACCTTCCATCTGGGAGTATTACCTCTTGGATTGAATTGAAAAGGAAGTTTCTTGCCAAGTACTTTCCGGCCTCAAAATCCGCCACCTTGAAGAAGGACATAAGCAATATCCTCTAATGGCACAAAGAATCACTCTATGACTATTGGGAGAGATTCAAAAAGCTTCTCTCAAGTTGTCCCTTCCATGGCTACTCGGAAGGAGATTTGGTCTATTATTTCTACAATGGTCTCTTTGATGAAGATAAAAGGTTAGTGAGAGGAGCTAGTGGCGGTTCTCTTGGGAACAAGATTTTGAGGCAAGCTATAGAACTCTTGGAGGAGTTAGCCGAGGAGTTGAGGAATTATAGCTCAAGGGGCGATTTGAGGAGATAAAATCCCAACACAAGTACTCCTTCCAACAATGGGAACTTGAAGACAAAGTGTCGACTTTCACTTCTATGGTCAAGGCTTTGATGACACAATCCGGGGCTAAACCACATGTGAAATCTTGTGAGATTTGTTCTTTGCCGCACCCTACGGATGCTTGTCCTACTTTGCAAGATAACTATGTGGAGGAAGTGAATTCCATGGGATATCAAGGAGGCCAAGGATAAAAAAATCAAGGGTATCAAGTAAATCAAGGCTACCAAGAAGGCTACCAAGAAGGCTACCAAAATCAATCTTACAATGCGGCTAATCAAGTTCACCCAAATCTACGGTGCTCATTTTTCCCATTATTTTGCTTATTTTTTGCTCTTTGTTTTCTATTCACAACACATAATTCCTTAAGAAATTTAACATATCAAAGAATTTTTTCAATAGCATTCAAGAGGGGGATATTTACCTCACATCTACTAATGACTTCGTAGATGTCTTTGTTGTTCTCTTTCCTCCGTTTATCCTTCAAGGCTTCTGGAAACGGTGGTTTCGACACATAAGGAGGAATTTTCACCATCTTTTCCATCTTGTAAAGAGGGGATGAAGGCTTGGGAATGGATTTTGATTCCTCAATTAGGATCTCCTCTTCCTTCTCCTTACCCTTCCTCACTTTGTCATTGGCCAATTTCTCGGCCTTCTCCTCCACTTCCTTCTCGAACACCTCAACCACGATGGGCTCATTTTCAAAAATATCACCATCCAAAGAACTGCCAACCTCCTTACCACTTCTCAAAGTAATAGCACTCGCATATTGTCGAGGGTTAAGCTCCGGCTGAGAAGGAATTTTGCCCAAATCTTTTTCCTCCATACGACTCAAGATTTGAACCATTTGGCTCATTTGAGTCTCTAGATTTTTTTTATGCTAGAGTTGTTCTTCACTTGGTTTTTCTAGGCCTTGTCCGCACATATGGTCAATTTCCCAATGGCTTGCATGATTTTCTCCTTTGACATCCCGAACTTTCACCTTGATTTTGAGGTTTATCTTGAAACCTTTAGTATTGCGGTTGAGGGGGTCGATATTGTTGTTGAGGGGGTGGGGGATAAGGTTGAGAACTTTGACCCCCTCCCCCTTGTGCATTCCCATTTCCGCTTTGTGTAAAAAGGAGTTACCCCCTAAGTGTAACGATCTCAACTTGTTCACAATCCCTTGCATGATAGGAAACACACACTTAAAAAAAACCATGTTTGATCTAGTTGCATCAATAAATATGATTCCTTACCCTTTGAATGAAAGTCTCGATTTGGGTACTTTGAATAAAACCGGGGTGGTGATCCAATTAGGCGATCGTTCTAGTGCATACCCTAAGGGTATTTTGAGGATGTGTTGGTTAAGGTGGATTCCTTAATATTTCCCACGGATTTTTATGTCCTTGACATGGAGCATGATAAACATGTCGCCCCAATTTTGTTAGGGAGGAAATTTTTGATAACTTCAAGGGCGATGATTGATGTGCATAGTGGTTCACTCACCATGGAATTTAATGGGATTAAAGTATAGTTTAACATAAATGACTCTATGAAATATCTTAGTGAAGAATATGTTTGCCATGATATAAATGTTGTTGAAGATATTGTGCAAGATGTTTCTGAATTGAATGGTGATGATTCCTTGTTAGTTTCTTTGGAAAATAATTTTGAAGATGCATATCTTGTATATTCCATGAATACAAACTTGAAGGAGAGTATTGAGGATTTGAGCATTCTCAAAGAGGTGATTTCAAGCACTTCTCCTCTAACCTTAGAGGAACCAAAGAAGCCGGAATTTCTTCCATCCCTTGTGAAAGCTTCAGAAATTGAGCTTAACACTTTTCCAACTGACCTTAAGTATGTATTTCTTAGGGAAGGAGAGACACTACTGGTCATCATTTCAAGTAAGCTCACCCAAGAGCAAGAGGAAAGTTAATGGTAGTGTTCCGAGGAAACAAGGAAGCAATTGAATGGACTATTACCTACATCAAGAGCATAAGTCTATCCACTTGAATCCACCGAATCTTGTTAGAAGATGATGTGAAACCCGTGGCACAACCCCAACGTCGTTTAAATCCACCTATGATGGAGGTGGTGAAGGCGGAGATCCTCAAATTGCTTCAAGCAGGGATGATTTATCCGATCTCGGATAGTAAATGGGTGAACCCAACTCAAGTGGTGTCAAAGAAGAGTGGGGTGATGGTAGTTGAGAATGAGAAAGGTGAAATGGTGCTCACTCGTGTCCAAAATGGGTGGCTAGTTTGCATTGACTACCAGAGGCTAAATGCGGTAACCTAGAAGGATCACTTCCCGTTACCATTCATTGATCAAATGCTCGAGAGGCTCGCGATTCATCCATACTATTGCTTCTTGGATGGGTACTCGGGGTATTTTCAAGTGGCCAAAGCTTCGGAGGACCAAGAGAAAACCAAATTCACGTGCCCCTTTGGTATGTTTGCTTACCGGCGTATACCTTTTGGGCTATGTAATGCCCTCGCTACTTCCCAAAGGTGTATGGTAAGCATTTTCTCGAAATGTTTTGAAAATTTTGTTGTAGTACTCATGGATGATTTCACCGTTCATGATAATTATTTAGACAATTGTTTAGCAAATTTAGCACAAGTTCTTAAGTGTTGCATTGATACTAATATTGTGTTTAACTTAGAGAAATGTCATTTTATGGTAGAACAGACATTGTCTTAGGCCACATTGTTTCCTCTAAGGGTATTGAAGTAGACAAGGCAAAGATAGATGCAATTCAAACTTTTCCTTATCCTACTAATGTGCACGAAGTGCACTCTTTTCTTGGTCACACAGGATTCTATCGCCGGTTCATAAATAACTTCTCAAAAATTGCATCTCCTTCATGCAATTTGTTGCAAAAGAAGGTGGAATTTGTGGTGGAAGAGGGTTGTAAAGAGGCCTTAAATTTATTGAAAGAAATGTTAGTTTCGGCTCCTATCATTCAACCCCCTAATTGGTCCACGCTCTTTAAGATCATGTTCGATTCAAGTGATTGCGCCGTCGAAGCGGTACTTGGTCAAAGAGTGGGGAAGGTGTCTCACGCCATCTACTATGCATCCATGACTCTCAACGAGGCCCAAAGGAACTACTCCACCACATAAAAAGAATTGGTAGCGCTGGTATTTTCTTTAGAAAATTTTTGATCTTATTTGCTTGGTACCAAAATTGTTGTATACACTAACCATGCAGTGTTTCGTCACTTGAAGATGAAGAAAGAGGCCAAGCCGAGATTGAGTAGGTCGATCTTACATTTGAGCGAGTTTGACTTGAAGGTATGATACAAGAAGGGAACGAAGAACCTTGTAGCCGATCATTTGAGCAAGTTGGTTCCATGCCAAGAAGTTGAGGTAAAGTCACCAATGACGGAGAAAATTTGGGAACAGTTTCCCGATGAACAATTGTTCGCAATCGGGAACCTCCAACCGTGGTATGCCGACATTGTGAATTTCCTTGTCTGTGGTTAATTCCCTCCCCATTTTACAAGGGCTCACAAAGAT
>JAULKM010000001.1:9066740-9085413 GCA_032355605.1 Rubia tinctorum
CCGCTATCGGTGGGGGCTCTCGATTGTCGATGCACCATGTGGCGACGGAGAATTGGGTTTTCAGGCGGGTGGCCGGGGATGAAGCTACTGGAAACTGTGTTTTCAGGCGAGCGGTGACGGGTCTGGTTCGCGACAGGGGAAGAATGGGGGGGGGGGTGTTCACCATCGGAAAGTAGATCTTTGTTAACTGTCATAAAATTCTGACGCCATTTTAGCTGGATTTGAGCAAAAATTCCCATTGAAAGCAGTCGGGGTTTCGTAAAAAAATTTGGATGGTTTTTTCATAGAAAATTGGTCAGTTTTTTTTCCTCCGGACATTCCAAATTCTGAAATTTAATTTTTAATTAATTTAATTTATTTTAAAGATAAATTTAAATAATATTATATTTTTAAAGTATAAATACAAATTGTAATTAGTAAAATAAAGGACGTGAAATAACAAATACACTAAAATTTGCATGCCAACCCACCAAAATTGGGGTCGGGTTATAAGATATATCTCCCCAATCCACTCCTTCTAGGGCTGAATTTTTCCCGAGCCAAAATCCTTCTTCTTGCATCCAAACCTAAGAACTCCAATTCTTCCTACAATTGTATTCATTCATCACAACCACTCACTTGTACTCCTATTGACAACAGTGTCGAGGAAGCAGTCTTAAGGTGGCCATTATTTTTTTAAATTTCTAGAAGTTTTAATAAATTATAATTACACCCTCAGTGTCGTCCATCCACCACGTGGCGCGTCCCCATCGGTCTTTTTCATGTGTGATATTAGGCGGGCGTTTGCTACTTGCTCAAGGAACACAACAATTGGAAATCTTGGTAATTGCACTCAATTTTTTTCACCATTCTTGAAACCTCACATCTTGTACGATATATCCTAATTTCACGCATGTTCGCACAAATGTTTCATCTAGCACCCAACGTTGACGTCGCTGGAGAATTCCTCATTCTCGATTTTCTGGTTTGTGCAAGATTCTCAGCATAGGGTTTGTCACCGTAGGCGTTGATATTCCGACGGAGTTGGTGACACTGAAGTTAGCTCGCTGGGCCACGCCGTGGGTGGCGCCGTCGCGGGAGAAAAAAAATCTTGGCGATTCAGTTGTCTGTTCAAGATTCTGTGTCCAGGGTGCGTCCCCGTTGCATGCGCTGAATATACCGCCAAAGTTGTTATCATTGTTGTACGCTCCGTCGGCCTACCCCGTCTCTTGCGCCGTCGCCGGAGGTGTGTGATTTAAGGTTTCTGCGTTAGCTTATTTTTCGATCAGTGGTCGTATTTGGTAGGACGAGGTAAGAATAATTTACATTGCGATTAGGATTTATTATTTTAGAATGTATCCATTTCGATTAGGAAGATATTGGGCTAATAAATACTTGTGGTTCATTGAACTAATGAACTAATGGAACTTAAGTGAATTAATGGAACTAATGATTGATTGAATAAATGAACTAGTACTTGTGAATTTTGTATGTAACTAGTACTTGTGAATTTTGTATTTACAGATGTGTTCTCTTTTCCCATTTGACCTGAATGTTTACTCATAGGAAGACGAAGGGGGTGCTGAAGCTGCTATAAATCTTGTAATTGTTGGTGGCATAGTTGTTGATCAGAATGGAGCAATTGATGAAGTGATTGATTCAAATGTTGGGATATGAGAGTACGTAGATGGAGATGAAGTGTTACTGGATGGTGAGAGGGAAGCTGGTGAAGTTGTGCATTGTTCGGATAGTGGAGACATTCATATGGTCCATGACTAAAATGCCGGAAAAGAAGGTGTGCGTAATCTTGTAGATTTGAACATGGATGGTGATGAGGATGACTTGTTGAGGGATGATGAGGAGGTAGTCGTTGAAGAGGAAGGGGAAGGTAGCGATCTAGTGTTATGAATTATGAGTAACCGGGTGAAAGTGAACCTACAAGTAAATGTATTGATGAGGTGGCCAAACCAGCTGATGAGATGATATTTAGTACAGGTGAAGAGTTTGTTGCTCACATTCATCGTTATGTGCGTTTGAAGGGATTTCAGGCTGCTATTTGAAGTTCTTATCGATTTGATGATTATAAGAATGTTGGCATCCCTTGTGTATCTGGGGGGGAGGAACATGGAGAGCGCCTATGCTAACCACTAACGAATTCGTATGGTATGTCAGAAAGCCGGGGTCTTTGTATCAAGATTAGCATGCCCCAGCCGGTTTACCCAAACTTGCAAGACAAATTGTATGTATCGGGTGAACGCGAGGAATAATTGCCGCAACGATGGGACATGTAGGATCTCATAACTTGAAGATGTTCATAATCACGTATGCGAACCGGAATATTCCCACCGCTTACCATGGTATCAGATTATAAGTATTTCCGTTCAAAGGCTAATTTTGGAGCTCTATAGCTCCGGTGTCTTAGTTCCACGCAACTTCAACATATCTGTTAATAGATACAACGGGTATAGGGAGGTCCCATTTACTAAGGTGGATATACGTAACTTCATTTATTTTCGGTCAAGGGAGCTTAAGAAACACGATGATTTTGCAATAATAGAAGTACATTTTAAGAAAATGCATGATAAGTGCCCAGGTTTCTTTTACGAGTACGAGATTGATGCTGAGAGGAAGTTGAAGAATGCCTTCTTGGAAGATTCAAGGTGTAGGGAGGCATATAAAGAGTTCGGTAATGTACTGTCTTTCAACATCACGTTTGTGAAAAATTGTTATAGGATGCCATTTGGGCCTTTTATTAGTGTCAATCATCATGAGCAATCTATGTTGTTTGGTTGCGCTCTGCTGGATAAGGAGGACACGAAATGTTTTGTGTGGTTATTCAACACATGGTAAAAGTGTTTGGGCATCGACCCATCATGCATTTTGACGGACTAAGACAAAGCCATAGGTACTATCTTATATTTTGACTTGTATTTTTGAAGTAGTGTTTTACTCATTGTGATTGTCACACATCTAAATTTATGTTATTGGTCATTTATTGTGTACTTAGGGAATGCCATTTAAATAGCATTTCCACGTGTGTAGCATATGTGGTGCTTATGGCATGTTATGCGCAATGTTGCTCGAAAGTTGGGGAGTACCTCAGAATGGAAAGCAATGTATCGTGAAATGTTTGGATCCTTGCATGATTCTTTTACCGTGGAAGAGTTTGAGGGAAGTTGGAAGGAAGTGTCGGAGAAGTTCAATGTTCAATCCAATTCGTGGGTGGTAGAAATGTATGAGAGGAGGGCTCAATGGGTGCTAGTCTATTTCAGAGGAGAATTTTGGGCGGGTATGTTATCGACACAGTGGAGTGAGGGGATGAATAATTTCTTCAAGGGTTTTGTGAATATTAACACTAACATAACCAAGTTTGTGGAGAGGTACAGTTAGGCGGTGTGCAAGAGGATCAAAGAAGAGGAAGATGCTACTTTCAAGGGCGCGAACTTACATTCACACGAGACCAACAACCATTCATTTGTGGTTGTCTTTGAGAAATTATTTACTAGGGGTAAAATTCATGGAGTTCCACGAGGAGTTGACATAGATGGCTAAGGACTTCCCGTTGAAAATTAGGGATGAAGGCGAATTCATAGAGTACGACGTTTCTGTGAAGGAATTTCGTCCTGGATGGACCAAGAAGCGTAACTTTACAGTTATTCTTGATAGGAATTTGATGGACATACATTGTGTGTTCAAGAATTTCCAGTATTGAGGGATATTGGGTGCGTATTCTCTTCGTGTCTTCTGGGAGGAGGAAGTGAAGGATGTAGCTGAGAAATTTATCTTTCGAACGTGGCATAAAGATATCCCCTGGAAGTAACTGAAGGATAAATAATCCATGTCGACTCTCTTTGGAAAAACTCCATTGGGTACGGTAGATATAAGGCAATGCATAACAGTTGGGATGAAATTTGTGTTATGCTAATGAATGATGAAGTGTTGTACCAAGAAGGAATCGCGGAACTTCATAAATTGAAGTGTGAATTGGAGGCAAAGGTGGAGATTTCTGATGGGCTAAGAAAGGATTTTGTGTCAGGATTCGAAAGAGTGTGTACGAGGAAACCTGCTCCCGTTTTTCAAAATGAAGAAGCGGGACCTCAAATTTGGGACTAGACTTATCCATATTTGGTGAAGGATTCGATAGATAGGCGTGGATGTGTCAGAGGTCAACTGAAAAAGAAGATGTTGATATTAGATCAAAATTGTGGAGGTCATTGCGGAGGTGGACGGAGAGGCAGAGGCGGGGGAAAATTTACTCCCAGTTCGAGTCCTACTATAAGGAACTTAGCACCGCATGTATTTTGTTCTCTATATATTATTGTATTTTACGCAATTGTTCAAGAAGTGTGGTAGTATCAATTACCTTGGCTCCTAAATATTTTCTAATATCATGGGCTAGTGATGAATTTGGTGACCATCCGGATTCAACAACAAGAATTCCTTTATTCAGCTATCTGTAACAACCAAATCAATGAAAATTATTGGGTTCAGGGTGAGATTGCTACAAAATATGTTTTTGAGTGGATTTCTGAATGTGTAGTAGCAGAAAGCATTGGCTATGTTTTGTTCTAGATTTCTGCAGGGGAACTTATAATTTTATGTGTTTTGGGTTAAAAAATAATTGTAACTTGTAACTTAATTTGTTTTGGTCCCTTAATTAATTGTTAGGCCCAATGGGTTTCAAATGATAGGGTTGGTTGAGCAAAATTGAGTTTTTTATTTTCACATATCTAATTTATTAATAAAAAATTATGTCATGTATTGTTCATCATTACCATTAGATGAATGATTTATCATTTAAGGATATTCCACTATCATTTCTAGCAAGCACATGTTAGCATATGACTTATGAGGTAGTTATGGTAACTTGCGGGATTTAAATTATAATGATAAAAGAAACTCCAATCAACATATTACGGGATTTAAAAACATAAAAGAAAATGAGATTTAAAAATACAACAGAGAATAAGATTTAAAAACTGCAGCACCATCTGTTCATCCTATTAAATTAATAGGGTTCATCAATATAGAAAATAATGGTAATTAACATAAATAATTATTTAACATTCATAAGAAATAAAGCCAACAACATCTCCTAATCGAAGTTAACGTCCGAGTTGTCATTCGTGACCTCAAAGTCTCTAGCTTGCCTCGCCTCTTCCAAAAACTTCTCTGCCTCCTCCATTTCAAGGAGACGACTCCTCATATTTCGCTCAAGCTACGGGTTATAAAAAGAAGAAAAAACAATTAAGCTAGGTTTTATTATAAAACCTAGTGTAAATGACAAAGATTATTGACCTTTTCGATGATTGTGTCCTCCTCCGTATTCTTTATTTTCTTCATGCACTGATTATAATCCAGACACTAATCAACAATATAACAAGGGAAAAATAGCGAGGGAGTATTTCTATGGTGTATGATTTGTACAAAGATGTTGATAGTATACATTGATATTTACATTCCCTTCCTCAAGCAATTTTGTGGCCTTCTCATACAAACTAATAATCTCCCAATCTTTATGGACGGTATGAGCGAGATCGGCATTGTACTCCTCTAATAAACAAAAAGAACACAACTTTCACACAAAAAGTGAAACCATAGAATTCTCTAACATTGACGTCGTGGTATCTGAATCGGAAATACTGTCAACCTAATGAACATACCTTCATAAAACTCATAATTATTGAATTTTGCTTTCAATACTTTTCGCCATCACGTCAGAAGCGTTAGAAATTGTTACAGAAAGAGGGAGTAGTCGATCAGGTTTGTGGGTTAGGTACCAGTAGAAGATGATTTTGTAATTTGGAAAGGGGGCTTAGTTGTTTGACGATTGTGATGATCGTGAGGGATTATAGTTTTCTGAATAAATGGCATTGGTGGTTTAGGTGGGAAGGCTTTAAATGAGTCATTCATTACACCCATAGTAACCCCCACCATTGAAATTATCGTTTCAAAATCAAATTCAAATGACTCTCCCACCTACCTAAGGAGACAAGGGTTAATGTGAAAGGGATGAGATGATGTGGCACTCATTAACCTTTTAGTTGTAAATTTGGCCATTATAAATAAATCAGTTTCATGGGAACAAATTATCTATATTATCAAGTAACGTAAGATTTAACTAAATAAAACTCATTCCGATGCACGAAATATGAGCGAGTGTTTAAAATATAATATAATTTATAATTAAAATATGTAATGAGTTGTTGTCATATCTATATGAGAATTATACATGCCAAAGAATTTTTAATAAATTCAAATATGGATTAATATTACAATGCATAGAATGAAAGAAAATTGACCCGATCTTTGTCGATACAAATGTATTTTATGTAAAGAAATATTAGATGTATGATATAAATGCTTTACGTTATCAGAAAATAAACTGTTAAAAAATAGAATATCTGTTGATAATGTATAGTTAATTATTTAACCGGAGTTCTAAAAATATACCTCTTTTGAAATGAAATATCAAGGGTAATTTTTATTCTAGTGTTCACTATTAGTAAGATTGTGTCATAAAATTTAAATTACGTGAATGTTATATATTCCGTAACCGGCTATTCTTTTCAATGAAGCTAAAAAATGTAGACGGGTGAAGTTGTAGTGGTCAAACTGTATGTATTTACCCTAACCTCGATTGTTCGTTAGTTTAACATCCAGAGTTTCTATTAAATTGCTTTATTGATAATGTTAAACCAATAATTATAATTAATAGAAAGGGTTGTGTGATAAATTGTAATTTCTAGCTGCATTATAGGGATTAAATACTATTAATTATAATCCCAACGTGAAAGATGTTAATTAACAAGTTCTAAATGACGGAGTTCCTTATCCATATAAGTTCCTAACCCCATTCCATAAATAGGTACCTTCCAGAACTCATACATTTCGTATTACTTTGTTTTTATCTCCCTAAATGGGTGCCGCCATGAAAGCCTCCCCTGCTCCTGACCTCACCCATTCTTCTAGTTTCACTCCCTGGGGACCCACCGCCGCGTCTCTCTCTGCTACGCCCATATCCCATGGAGATAACTATATTTTTGTTGCTTCGTAAGTCTTTGGTTACATTTGAGGTGTCTTCATCCCCATTCAAATACAATTCCCCACTAGGAACCATTGTTTCTTGACTAAGGATGAATTTCCGGTGTGAGTAATTCATATTTGTTCTATTTTAGGGCTTAATTTAATGAAGCTTGTGCACATAAGTTCATTTCATAGGGTCCCTGTTGCTCATGCACAATAAGATCAATATATGCCAACATCAGTCCCTAGTAGTTATTCACAAATTACAATTTTGTACATACTATTTAAAAATTATAGATTTTATAGGATATATGGAACTTGGAAATGTTTGTGCTTGCTTATCTTTTGGGAGGAAATCAATAGTTAATTTATGATATGGTGGAATAATGGTAATAAGTTTTTTCAAATTCCGAATATTAATTTTAGATGCATTATGCCAATATTAACATAATAGAACATGTCATACTTTTGTTTTGATAGTATTTGTAAGAATAAGTAGAGTGACATTTGATTCATAGATGCGTTTGATTTCGCACTTATATTTTGAACATGTTAAATTGGAAAAATGGATGCTAACATGCACTTGATTCCGTGGATATTAATTTGTCAGGACGGTAGTGCTGTTGGTATGGATAGCAAGGGAAACAAGATATTTGTGTTTGAATAGCACACAGATTCAATATACTGAATGGAAACTGTGATCAAAATCTAAAAATTCTGATGTCCCATGTAGCAGGTTAATGTAGCTGCTGGTAGCAACAGTGCTCCAGGCGTTACCTTCAATTTCGATGACTACACATTCTCACTAACCAATCCACGCTTCTCAGTGATTCTTTTGAAGAAAAACATTGGCAAATTTCCAACTTTGGTAATTCTCTTTAGTATTATATTTATCATGTACGTACTGCCGCCATCTTCATTGACCAAATTGTCTTCTTCTCACTAGCACAATCCTTACAAGATCCAGTTTCATTTACCAAGTTTGAGGATGCCAACCAAGATACAATGCTACGGCAAGGTTTGGGATATGTTTTATTCTGGTGATCGTGAGTGCAAGGCATTGAATATGAATATATGGCAACAATTCATCGTAGATGACGAATTGCAGACTGGGGATGCAGTTTTCTTCGCGGTGTTGGTTGTAACCCAATCAGAGATCCTGTTCAAAGTTGTCCTCATCAAAACCGAACCACGCACTAGACCAACACTGCCCATAACATGAGCTATATGTTATATTAGTTCCATAATTTAGAAATTGCATTTTGGGAAGAAAAAATATTGTAATTTGATGGAGTATGCCTTAGTGGCTTTGAATACTTTCACAATTGCTACTCGTTGGTTGAATGAATATTGTGTCCTTAGCTATATATTCTGTTTGATTTGCATCTAAGGGATTCCATGTTAGAACTCAGACCCAATGGTTAGATTTTTTTGTTGGATAGTCAAAATGTTTCTGCTGATTTAATAAGACCAAGTCATAGAAATTGTTCAGGATTGATTTTCAGTTTGCTATAAACTAGGAATATTAGTTTGAATGAAATTTTTTAGTGGCATACATTTAGGAATCTAGTTATTTACCTTTTTTATAAATAAGCTACAGGTGATCAGAAATAAATAAAATTCCTTTGCTGTCGTGAACTTATTTTTACACATCAAACTCCTCCAATAACTATATTTCCTCATTTTCCTTTTTGTTCGTCTCTTGTCTTTTATTTTAATTAAACTAAATCAAAATTTGGTTTCTTTGTACATAATTATGTATCTATTTTATATTAGGTAAGGGGTTTGTTCCAACAGTTTTGTGAGCATGTGATGTAGAAGGTCTTATCCAATATTTTACTCTGGTCGAATTATAATATTAGTATCCCCTATTGGAGTTAGATGTAATTTCATGGAGGATTGGTTTTATGTTAGTTGCTAATGCAGAATTGACATGTCCATAATATATGATGATTTTGGGATCTTTTGTGCTCATTTTCCTATGCTTTTATTCTTTGAATACTCCATTTTACCTTGAAGTTATATTAGGAGAGTGAAGAGCGATTTTAGCTCTATTATAACTTTTCATGAGAATTTTGTGAAACAAGGTAATGGTTGGAAGATTTGAAGATCATGAAGACTACTTTTTGAAGACAATGAAGACCATGAAGACCAGAAGATGGGAAGAGGAGACAACTACCCTTAGACAAGAAGAAGACAATATTTGAGAACAACCTACTCTGCCTGTCGCGAGTCGCGACGGACCAGTTCCCAGATCTAATTTTTGACTTTTTATACTATAAATACTCTCTTATTTTCTCTCTTTCTAGAAACTTCTTCTCCCAGATTCCACAACTATAAAACCCTAGTTTTCCACCATTTTTTATCTTTGTTTCATCTTGAATATATGTTTGAATTGCTATTGTTGTTTAGTATGAACTCTAGTAGCTTAACTTAGTCTTGGGACCAATTGATTAAGACTTCCAAGCCCATGTCTTGAAGACTATATGTAAGCTATTTAATGCTTTGCTATTGTGCATGTATTGTTCTTTAATGTTATTTGTTGAAAGCATTAATGGTGTTAGAAGTTTGATTATATGAATTGCTTGTATGATTACTTATTAGGGTTGGGAGAAAATAGCTAATTATCCTCTCTTTTGATATGAAATCCAAGAGCATGAATTAGAGTTTCTAATATGGTTGATGATTTGATGAATTCTAGATAAATGTGATGATGTAGAATTCTTTATCATGTTTGTTTCGTGTAGCAAATAGGAGAAGTCTAGTAACGTTGAACGTTCTTGACTAATCTTGTGTAAATGCATGAATTGGTTCAATGCTTAGACACGGTGTAGTGCTTATAAGTGTTACCAAGGTTGTTGATTCTTCATACTTAATGTCATTAATGGGATACTTTTAGGCATTGAACGACTAAAGGAGTCATTAGTGAGATTTAGCTAGAAATGTTGAATTCACTCTTGTAAACTACTACTATCAAAGAAGGATAGAAGATTTATCTTCACAACAAATAGTAAAAGTATTGAATAGGTTGTATGTTCAAGGATAGATCAGAGGCTTGGTAGTGGAAATCAATTGCTCCCAAGGACCTGTAACTTGTGTTTAATCTCTTCTTAGTAGTTTGTTGCATATTTACTAGATTTACATTGCTTTCTAGTTAACTTGTCTTTAAATTCATAACTTAGAAAAACAAAAAAAAACTCTCTTTACATGCTTATATATATATGTATATCTATATCTAGCGTAGTATTCACCCTTATATGTGAAAACCCTTAGGAAAATCACTCTTCTTCGTGGACGACCCTGATTTGCCATTATCTACTCAGTTGTAGTTAAAGAGCACTTTAGGGCTTAAAAATAGTATCTTTGAGAGGTATGGCGATGACCTCCCAAATTTTGGCGCTGCTGCCTAGGAAGAGGCATTTATTTTTAATGTTTGACCATATTGTGTGTGAGTATGTGCTAATTGTGAATATTTGTTAATTTGTTTTAATTTGGTTTTAATTTGATATTTGTTTGGCTCAGAGACGTATTGTTCGAGTTTTCGGTGTATGGTCCGTACTCAATCCTCTTCACAAGAACCTCCACGCTACGATCCCGAGCTATAGTTAAACCTGAAAATGGCTAGGAGGCTTTCTTTGGAAAGTGTGAATAACACCCCTCCTAGTGACCATTCTGCAAAAACCTTCTAACTCTATGGATCATCAAGAGGAATATGAAGAGGAGATTCAGGGAGAAGGACCTCAACACCCTCACGTTCAAGGAGGGAACATTCCGTTGAGGCAAATAACATTGAGGGAGGTTATGGCTCCCAATCTCGAGCAACAACCAATGTGCATCACATATCCGGCGGTTGGAGCTAATGGGCATTTGGAGTTGAAGTCCAGATGAATACACTTGCTACCTTCCTTTCTTGGTATGCAATGGGAAGATCCCAACAAACACCTCCTCGATTTTCATATGGTTTATAGTGGAATGCTTCCCGAAGGGGTGAATGAGGATCTTTACATGTTGAAGGCCTTCCCATTTTCATTGCAATATTTCGCAAGGGAAATACCAAAGGCTTGGTGATAAACCTCACAATACAGGTGAAAGTTCAGGGATGTCAAAAGAGGAAATCATGCAAGCCATTGGGAAACTGACCATATGTGTAGACAAGGCTGAAAAACACCAAGAGAAGACCGACTCTAGCATAAAAAACCTAGAGACTCAAGTGAGCCAAATGAATCAAATCTTGAATCGAATGGAGGCAAGAGATTTGGGGAAACTTCCTTCTCAATCGGAGCTTAACCCTCAAAAAAATATGAGTGCTATCACTTTGAAAAGTGTTAAGGAGGTTAGATATTCCTGGAATAGTGAAATTGTTGGAAATAAGCCCGCCGTGGTTGAAGTGTTTGAGAAGGAAGTGGAGGAAGAGACTGAGAAAGTGGCCAATGAGAAATTGAGGAAGGGAAAGGAGAAGGAAGAGGAGATCACCATTGACAAATCAACATCCATTCCCAAGCCTTCATCCCCTTCTCACAAGATGCAAAGATGATGGAAATCCCTCCATATGTACCAGAATCACCATTTACGGAGGCTTTGAAGGACAAAATGAGGAAGGAAGACTACAAGGACATCTACGAAGTCTTTCATAAATGTGAGGCAAATATCTCTCTTTTAAATACTATTGAACAAATTCGTAGTTATGCTAAATTTCTTAAGGAATTATTTGTTGTGAATAGAAAGCTAAGAGCAAAAAATAAGCTAAAGAAAGGGGGAAATTGAGCATGTCTTCGCTTTGTGTCAAAGGAAGTTACCCCCTAAATGCAGCAATCCCGGAATCTTCACCATCCCTTGAATGATGAAAACACACTCTTTGAAAAGTCCATGCTTGATCTAGGTGCATCTATAAATGTGGTTCCTTACTCTTTGTATGAAAGGCTCAATTTTGGGTGCTTTGCCTAAAATCGTGGTGGTGATCCAATTAGCCGATCGTTCTAGTACATACTCTAAGGGTATTGTCGAGGATGTGTTGGTTTAGGTGGATTCCTTAATGTTCCCCACGAATTTCTATGTCCTTGATATGGAGCATGATAATTATGATGCCCCGATTTTATTGGGGAGACCATTTTTGAAAACTTCTGGGACGATGATTAATATGCATAATGGTACCCTCACCATGAAATTCAATGGGATTAAAGTTGATTTTAACATAAATGACTCTATGAAGTATCCTAATGAAGAATATTCTTGTAATTTTTTAGATGTTGTTGATGATGTTGTGCAAGATGTTTTTGAATTAAGTAGTGATGATTCCTTGTTAATTGCTTTGGAATGTGATAGTCATGATGCATACGATGTATATTCTATGAGCACTAACTTGAAGGAAAGATTTGGGGACTTGAATGAGCTTTAAAAGATGAGTTCGAACCCTCCCCCTATACCTTTAGAGGAGTCCAAGAAACTGAAACTCTTTCCAACACTTGTGAAAGCCCCAGTGATCGAGCTTAAACCTTTGCCAAGTGACCTCAAGTATACATTTCTTGGGGAAAGAGAAATACTCCCGGTCATCATTTCGAGTAAGCTCACCCAAGAGCAAGAGAAGAAACTAATGGTGGTTTTTCGGGAAAACAAGGAAGCAATTGGATGGACTATTGCCAACATCAAAGGTATAATTCCATCCACTTGAATGCACCAAATCTTGTTTGAAGATGATGCAAAACCCGTGCGACAACCTCAACGTCGTTTAAATCCACCTATGATAGAAGTTTTGAAGGAGGAGATTCTCAAAGTGCTTCCAGTTGGGATGATTTATCTGATTTCAGATAGAAAATGGTTGAGCCCAACACAAGTTGTGACAAAGAAGAGTGGGGTAATAGTAGTTGAAAATGACAAGGTGAAATGGTGCCCACTCGTGTCCAAAATGGGTGGCGCATTTGCATTGACTAACGAAGACCAAATGCAATTCACCCATACTATTGATTTTTTGATGGGTACTCGAGTTATTTTCAAAAGGCCATTACCCTAGAGGACCAAGAGAAAATGACATTCACGTGCCCCTTTGGTACGTTTGGTTATCGGCGTATGCCTTTTGGGATATATAATGCCCCGCTACTTTCCAAAAGTGTATGGTAAGCATTTTCTTGGAATTTTTTGTAAATTTTATTGAAGTATTCATGAATGATTTCACCGTTCATGGTATTATTTTGAATTTATTTTAGCAAATTTAGCACTAGTTCTTAAGCGTTGCATTAATACTAATCTTGTGTTAAATTCCGAGATATGTTATTTTATGGTAGAACAAGGCATTGTCTTAGGCCACATTGTCTCCTCTAAGGGTATTGAGGTAGACAAGGCAAAGAAAGACACAATTCAAATTTTCCCTTATCCTACAAATGTGCGCGAAGTGCGCTCTTTTCTTGGTCATGCGGGATTCTACCGCCGGTTCGTAAAGGACTTCTCAAAAATTGCATCTCCTTTGTGCAAGTTGTTGCAAAAGGAGGTGGAATTTGTGGTAGATAAGGGTTGTAAGGAGTCTTTCAATTTATTGAAACAAAGGTTAGCTTCAGCCCCTATCATTCAACCCCCTGATTGGTCCATGCCCTTTGAGATCATGTGCGATGCAAGTGATTATACTGTCGGAGCAGTGCTTGGTCAAAAAGTGGGAAGGATGCCTCACGCCATCTACTATGCATCCATAACTCTGAACGAGGCCCAAAGGAATTACTCTACCACAGAAAAATAATTGCTAGTGGTGGTATTTTATTTAGAAAAATTTTGATCCTATTTGCTAGGTGCCAAAGTTATTTTATACACTGACCGTGCTATGCTTTGTCACTTGATGACGAAGAAAGAGGCCGGGTCGAGATTGATTAGGTGCATCTTGCTTTTGAGTGAGTTTGACTTGGAGGTACGAGACAAGAAGAGCACGGAGAACCTTGTAACCGATCAATTGAGCTGGTTGGTTCCATGCCAAAAAGTTGAGGTAAAGTCACCAATGACAAAACAAGTATGGGAAGAGTTCCCCGATGAAAAATTGTTCACAATCGGGAACCTCCAACCATGGTATGCCGACATGGTGAATTTCCTTGTCTTTGGTAAATTCCCTCCCCATTTTACAAAGGCTCAAAAAGATAAGCTTAGAAGTGATGCTAAGTATTATGTGTAGGATGATCCCTTTTTGTGGAAACATTGTGAAGATTAAGTTGTTAGGAGATGTGTCCCCGATAATAAAGTGCATTCAATTCTTGATTTTGGTCATTCTTATGCATGTGGCGATCATTTTTGGAGCGAAGAGGACCACTAGAAAAGTCCTAGAAAGTGGTTTTTATTAGTCTACATTGAATAAACATGCATACACTTTTTGTAAATCTTGTGATCAATGTCAAAGAGTGGGGAATATTTCTTCCAGAAATGAGATGGTTCAAAAAGCTATGTTGTATTGTGAATTTTTTATGTTTGGGGCATTGATTTATGAGACATTTTCCTAACTCTTATAGTTTTAGATACATTCTTCTTGTCGTTGATTATGTGTCAAAGTGGGTTGAAGCAAAACCCACTAAGGCTGGTGATTCTAAAGTGGTTGCAGATTTCTTAAAGGATAACTTAGCCTCTAGGTTTGGGGTCCCTCGAGCCTTGATTAGTGACTGTGGCACCAACTTTTGCAATTGGACAATAGAGACACTTTTGAAGAAGTATGGAGTCACACACAAGACATCCACCACCTATCACCCATAAACAAATGGCCAAACCAAAGTTTCCAATTGGGAAATCAAGTTCATCCTTCAAAAAATAGTTAACCCTAACCAGAAGAATTGGAGTTCTTGGTTGAATGATGCCTTGTGGGCATATAGGACGCCTTACAAGACACCAATTGGTATGTCACCATATTGGTTGATCTTTGGGAATCCATGTCATTTACCGGTGGAAATAGAACACGATGCCTATTGGGTGATCAAGAACTCCAACCTTGATATAGATGAGGTAGGTTTGCATAGGAAGCTACAATTGCAAGAATTGGAGGAGATACAAAGGGAATCCTATGAGAATGATGAAATCTATAAGGAGAAGGCAAAGGCTTGGCATGACAAGATGATTAATGGAAGGAGTTTAATGTGGGTCAAAAGGTCCTCCTATTTCAATCTCGCCTTCACCTATTTTCCGGTAAATTGAGGTCGCATTGGATTGGCCCTTTTGAAGTGATGAAGGTATTCCCGAATGGTGCAGTGGAAATCTCATACCAAGCTTAGTCCAATTCTTTCAAGGTCAACGGACAACGTTTGAAACCTTACCACGAGAGTTTTGTGTCGAAACAAGCAGAGGATGTTGATCTCCTTGATCCTATTTGTGAGTAAACCCAAGAAGGGGGGCAAGTCGTGTCGACGACGTTAAACAAACTTGATTTTGATCATCCGGGTACTACTCGTGACATTCCATTGAGGTAATTTTATTATCATTATTATTGTTTTCAATTTATTTTATTATTTTTTCCTAAGTCGTACCCACAACATTAAATAAAATTGGTTTTGATCATATTTACTTTCTTTATTTTCGTTATTTTAGAGAAATACTATGCTTTGGTGTTTGTTTTAAATTTTTCAGGAAAAGGAAATGAATTGAGGTGGAAAGAAGGAAAAGAATCGTGATTTAGGGCAAAAAATAGCCCGCGCAGGAACTTCAGTGCGGGCCGCTTGTTTTTAAGTTGAGGGCTGAATAGGCCAAAAATTCATGCGCTCAGGATCATTCCCTGCATACTCCAAGCAACGGGGCTCACGCTCCTAGCGGCATATGCGCTAGCCCACGCCGCCCCCTCTCAACACTACCTTTACTTCTCCTAACACCAAACTCTTCTCCTTTCACCATCAACTTCCCAAATATTCCAATTCAACCACACAAATCCTTACCCTTCCATTCCTAAACACTTTCCATACCACAAACAAACCCAATTCTTCCTCCAACCCTAGAAAATTGAAGGTTTATTTTCAAGAACACTCAAAAATCAACAATTTGGATTTCAACAATTTGGATTTCTTCAATCCGGAAGAGTTTTTGTGCAAATGATGATCTTTCTTAACACTTGAGTACTATTGGAGGCTTCCTCACCAACTTGGAGTACCCACCTCTACCCGAAAGGGCAAAAGCACCATTATGGGTAATTCTTGAAATTTTGGCTTCTTGAGTGTTTTGAAGAGGTTAATGGTATAATTGAGATTATTGTGCATAAGAATGGTTATAAGATCTTAATTGAGGTTGTGGAAATATTTTTAAAGTGGTAGTGCTAATGCTTATAGTGGATTCTTGTGGTGAGAATATTGTGGATTGTTGAAGTTGTAGTGTTTATGCTTGTGGTGGATTCTTTTGGTGAAAATATTATGGATTGATGAAGTGAAAGTATATTTGCTTCGTGTGGATTTTTTGTGGTGCACTTTGTTGATCCTTGTGGTGATAGTGTTGAAGCATTATTGTTAATTTTGGTGGTGATAGAAGTGGTGCAATTTTTGTAGACTATTGTGCATTTGAGGTTGGATTTTGGGCTTCATGGTTGTTGTGGGATGAAGATTGAATAAATTCTTTGTATGGCCCCTAAAAAGAGAAGAACGGAAGAAGAAAGTCCTTCTAACCCAACACCTCCTATAGTTTACGACCCATCTCTTTCTTATCATGGCTTGACAAAGATAAGAGGGGATTATGCCGAAAGATGGAGGAAGTTGGACAACACTAGGATGACCATGGCAACTCGGTTTGCGGGTACGGATTTTTTGACTAAGTTTGGTTTGTTGGAGGCGGTTGATGCTATGTTGGGAAAATGTGTCCTAGATGGCTTCACAAGGGTCAATGCCCCAACCTATAGATCATGGACACTTGAGTTACTCTCCACGTTGAAGAAGGTCACTTGTGAGGATGGTAGCCCGGGGACCGTGTTTCACCTAAATGATAAGAAGAAAAAAGCTTCATATGATGATGTAATGTAGGCTTTTAGGTGGAACTACACTTTAGGCGCCGAGGCGAAAGAGGTTTTTGTGGAAGGAGAAAACTACAGGACCCAAGAATTTTGGGAATGCCACACAGGAGAAAGAAGAAATCATCACTCCAAGGTTTCTTCAATTATCCATCCGGCGATTTGGTATGGCCACTGCCTTTTAAATCCTACTGTTAATGGGAGTTCAACAAGTGTTCTACAATTAATATGAAGCACCTTTGGGCATTTACACAGCACGGAGATGGTGCCCCGAATTGGGTTAATGTATGGGTTGATGGTTTCATCGGATTGTCCAACAAGGAGTCGGGGCACATTTGTGTTGGGGAATGATCACCCTCTTGGCACAACATCTTCATATCTATATTCCACCGAGCTTGGTTCCACTTGGTCGCCCCCCGAGGACAGATTCTACACCATCGACTTTTTTAGAAGGAAAAAATGTTGAAACTCACCGAAGACTCCACGAAATTCACTTTGCTTATCTATGAATGAGATCCCTACATGAACTTTCCATTGGACCACCTAGTTGGTTTCCCAGAGACATCCTAGAATTACCATCCCCCTGGGACACTACTTTTATTGGATTGCCCCAATCTCGAAGGCAAGTAGGCCACATTGGCGCACCACCACAAATTACTCCATCAGGCTCATTTACTCAACTCCAAGACTCTTTTCATACTATGCAAGGGATACTTGAGAATATGGATAATAGACTTGAAGGCATGGAACAAAAAGTGGTTGGCATAGACCAACGGTTGGACAATCTTGAGTATTTTGTCGAGGATGCTTATGAGGGCATGAATGACAACATGGATGAAATCCTTGCAATGCTCTCATTGTCCTCGGGTAATGACCCACCATCAGAGTTAGTGGAGAAGAGGAGAAGACGTGAAGAGGATAGAGCAAGGAGATGCACAAACCAAAACGGTGGCATGAGACCTTCAAGGTCCTAATTGTGAGCATTTCGTATTCATCTTCCCTACTTTTTCTTTTATTATTTATATGCATTGAGGACATTGCATGATTCAAATGTGGAGGAGTAAATTTAGATGCTCATGTTTGCTCGTTTGTTTAAATGTAATTTTTGGTTTAAAATAAAATTAAAAGAATCCCTCTAAGTTGAAAGCCCGAGAGGGCAACTTAGCCAAAAGTGGGAGGCCTGGATAGGTTGAAAACCCAAAATGGCAACCTATGAAAAAATGAAAGGCCAAATGGTGTGGAAAAAGGTGAGGGTGAGCATTAAAAAAGAAAAAATTAGTGTGAAACTAGGATGAAACCCCGAGAGGGCTCCAAGGAAAAATGAGAGAAATTGGAAATGTTATGTTTCTCTTGATTTGTCTATTGGGTTGCTTTTTGGGTAGTTAAGTTAACTTGACATTATATGTATATATACCTCACTCTTGCTATGGTTTGTTGAATGTTTAGATTATCTTAGGCTTTGGGATGTGCGACTGTGAGAGATTCTTATATCTTGGGGGTTCGGGTAGTCTAGGAATAATATGTTGGGTGTTTTGGGAAACTATTTGCATGATAGTTTATGATTAGGTACTTGTTCTTGTTTACTCGAGGACGAGTAAAGGTTTAAGTGTAGGAGATTTGATGAGACGCCAAATGCATGTATTTTCCGAAGCATTTAGCATCTCTTTTGCCATCATTTTGTTGGAAGATTGCTAGATTTAGGTAGGTTTGGGGTTAGATGACCGTTTTTGG
>JAULKM010000001.1:9085513-9099125 GCA_032355605.1 Rubia tinctorum
GTACGGATACTCATGACTACTGTTGCCTGAAGAATGTCTTTGTTTAACTCTTGACACTTCACCTATCTTGCAAGTTGAGAATGCTAAGAAAGACATGATTACCTTTTGCAGGATCACTTTGCAAAAGATCGGAAGATGCCTATTAACCTCAAGTACATAGGTATTTACTTATTCTTTGCTTAGTTTCTTGGGCTTAAAATCTTGAAACTATTCACTGAATTTTCGCTCCATTCCATCTGAGACAGATCCCACGTATATGATCCGAGCTATTCCCGGCAATGCGTCAGACAACGTGTACTGCACCCTACTTGCTCAAAGCGCCGTTCATGGAGCCATGGCCGGGTTTACAGGTTATACCTCCGGGCCAGTGAATGGAAGACAATGTTACATCCCATTCAATGTAAGTTCAAATCAATGATCTGTAGCTAGCTTCATATCAGCATAGTTTTGGAAGAGTTGCTCTACTTTATTTCCCCGCTGATTGATAGTTGGGCTCTTGATGAAATATGCAGAGGATCACTGAGAAATCGAACCAGGTGGTAATAACAGACAGAATGTGGGCTCGGCTTCTTTCCTCAACGAATCAACCTAGTTTCTTGGAGAGATCTTCCAACGTGTCCGGGGAAGGAGAAGAGAAATCGTTGAACCAGAACTAGATATGATGTCCACTGAGTTGCCATCAACTGCATCTGCATATATAAGTTATTGGTTCTTTGTGTTTCGACTTTTTATCTTGACTAGCTAGCTAGGGGCTCCGATGTCAAAAGCCCGATCTGTGGTTCAATAAAACCATGCTTAACAAATGTTTTGATCTAAATCATTCTTTCAATAAAATTGGGGCTGTGTGAGGCAAACACAAATAGTGGAGGCTTTCATTTGACTAAAAGTGCGTGTGAAGCCAAACCCGTAAACTAAGATTACTATTGAGCAACAAGCCGAGTCTTGTGATGAATCCAATAATGCTGACACTAGAATGACGAGAAACAAGGTTTGAAGTATGCTAATGATGAAGAGCACAATGTAATGGGCTTGGTTTAATGGTAAGACACATTCTCAATAATTAAGAGGTCCAGATTCAAAACACACATCCATACAAAATTGTGATTATTAGAGCAATTTTTTGATGGGGATTACCCAGTGTCGTGGGACCATGTCGGTGGTCTTTGTTGTGGCTTCACAACCTGCAGGTGGTCGATGACGGTGAGATCGTGGTGGTTCTGGTTTCGGCGGCAGTGGTTCGTTGGTGGTGCAGCGTTTGTGTATTCTCAGGGCGCCCCTAGCTATATCAAATAGATGAAGTTTCATTCTCTACTAAGTTTCAACAGATTCAATGGTGATGTCTCCTAGTTAGGTCCTAAATTAGAATGTTAATGTGTAATTTGGTTGCTAACATTTCAAAAAAAAATGATGAAGAGCACACATCTTCTCATAATCAAGGTACAACAAAACTTTTCTCTCTCTAGAATTGAGAGCAAAACTTTTTTCCGCTTCATCAGTAGAGAAATTCCCCAGCAAAGCCAAATCCAAGGCTTGAAATCAGAAACCGTTCCTTGAAACTTGTTACCATAAAGTCTCATTTGTCCAAAACCACCATTAACCTTTCCTATAACAAGTGAAGCAGCAAAATTGTGTTAACATACAAAGCATCATACCAGGAATATCCAAAACACTATTTCCTCGTATTAATTTCAGGCACCAAACAACCATCTCAGAAAAAACCAAAAAGCCAACCCTACCAAGCACGAAAGTGCTTAAAGTACCTAGAAACAAACAAAACCAATAACTCAACACACACGTGATAGATGGCGCGTAGGTTTCTGGAGGATCATTGGTCGGATTACTCGCAACATGACTCTGTGTTTTCAGAAGAGCATCGTGATGTCCCTTTCGGAGCTGAACTCGAAAGGGATATATATAGGCCAGCAAGAATAGGGCATATCCTAACTGGAGACGAAGACGATTACAACAACGGTATGCAAAACTTCGCAAATGCACGGGTGGGGTTTTTCTTGGACAACAGGCACTTTAGTGCCCAAAGGACCATGTCGACCTCAACTGGAGAGGAGTAGGGGCGGTGGCACACACTCATATTCTACTGTGGATAAAAATCTATGGTCTCCCAGAACACTTGCCCCTGAAATCAGTGGCACGTTATGCAGTAGTGGTCAAAGTGGCACAAGAAGTCAATTTCGGAGAGAGCACCAACAGGGAGAATGCGGCATACACAAATGTGATAGTATAGACTGAAATCCAACAACCCATTTTCTCTGGTTTTTTCCTAAATCTAAGATGAGGTCGATTGGCTTGGATAGTCATTGGCTATGAAAGAGTCCCCAAAATGTGCAGAAAATGCGGTGGGGTCGGTCATACGTTGCCCCAACGTTGATTTTGGGATGATGTCGAGGTTGAGAGATTTATCAGAAGGTTTCAAGCCCTGGGGGAGGATCTGGGTCTCCAAATATACGACAATATGAACTCTATCCACCGTTAATCAGAGTTCACAGAAACATGCCGACACGATATTTCACAAGAATTCCCAATGACTATCTCTGGAACAACTTTTATAGGCTTTAGGGGGAAGGAAATGATATCGCTGATGGTTTTCTTTACCATGAATATTCGTTACTAGTTCCATGAGCTACTGCAAATGGGGAATACAAACCTAGATTTCCTGAGTCATAACAGTGGTGGGTCACCCCTAAACATGCAAACGGAAGAAGAGGAACAACATGCGGCACAACCTGAAGATTGGGGAAAATATTCACACAAGATGGCACACCCTCTCTCGAAGATACACAAAGGATTCAGGGGAGGTCCCAGATCAGTGAGGCAATCTTGTGGATGTGCACAACTCTTCATCACCGGATAATTATCCAAACTTTGACATGTTCGATGGTTCCATACCCTCGGCAGCTCCTAGTTCATCGATAGCTCAAGAGCAGGACAACCAGCAATAAAATCCTCTCCTTCCGGCCAAAAATTCGTATGCAATATTTGAAAATGATGATATGAGAGAGCTAGATAGAAGAGACGGAACATGGACTGATGCCAATAACACTATTTCAGATGTACCATATGTGGTGGAACAGCTGGGGTCTAACGACACCATGACGGTAGCTAACAAAGAATGGATGGAAGAAGCAGAAAGAAATGATGAAAATGCACTGGTTCTAGAGACCATCAATGAATATGGGACACAAATTTGGTGGACTGGTAGGGTGCTTACTTAGCTGAGTGATGTAGTCCCAGAGACTCTCCATGAGAGAATGGAAAAGTCAAATAAAATAATAGATGAGAGAAGCAAAGTACTTGGAGGAAAGAATTATGAAAGAGCATTTAATGAATGCCTCACTTAATGACGACTCGGACTTTAAAGAGGATGTACAACCAAAAATAGGGAGTTGGAAGTGGCAGTAAGTGTGAGCATTCATTGAGGTGTTTATCTCTGGAGGAAGTAATAAGTAGAGATATTAAAGGCAAGGGAAAGAGGCAAGTGGATGAAAATCTGAGTGAAGGAAAGAGGAATAAGAGGGCTCATCATTATGGGGGCGCGAAGAGGAGAAATCAACAATTATAATGATGGGGAATGTTTTCCAGGGTGTCAGCAACAAATGGAACAAATAAAGACGTTGAACATACTGATGTGCCAAGTCAAATAATTAACTCTAGTCAATGCGGATAAGGTACGAGTATTTTAAAAGTCTCCTGTATTGTTTATGATTTAATCACAATGCCATAATTTGATGTCACATGTGACAAGAATTCCCTGGAAAGTCTAGAAGAGACCCAACCAACCATTCAACCCCACATACCATTTAATACCCCACATGATAACATAACCCATGTAATAGAAGCCCAAAGCCCAAACTGAAAGCTCAGCCTACCAAATACTCACACAGACTAAGTTCCACTTACATTGGCCCCATCAACCATACAAACAGATGGACCAACAACCCAAGGTAAAGGGTCAACATTGAAAAAAAACTCAACCAAATTCCCAGAATCCACAGTCAATAGAGTCCATCCCACAAACATTAGACTTACCAGGGCCAAAGCTAGTGTTTGATGAAAGTGAGAAGCCCAACGTGGCCTGGACGAGCTCCACTCCTCAAAATGAATCTAAAAAAGTAGGGTCATCATCCTATCAGCCACTGCGAATCAAGATTTGGAATCAAAAGGGGTGGCAACAGATCACAAAAATTTCATGTGATACAAAGTGGCGCACCTGGTGGTCTTGAGGTGGAACAATGGAGCGAGAATGCAATCTCGCGAGCCAAACTAGAAGACAGGGTCAACGGTCTGAGAGCGCACTCGGAGAAAGATGGTGGCAGCGAATGTGAGGACCCACGGTAGGAAGCGGATGCGAAGACTGAGACCAGAGGAAAATCCAACGTCATCCCGGACTTCGAAAAAGTGCCCATCACCAACTAAGAGGATTTTTTCACCTATGCATTTCAATCTGCCGATGGCGGGGAAGTTCGCGGCGACCAAGGGAAATTTGCGACGAGGAAGGTCTCATCGGAAGGCGGTATAACGATTGGAGTTCATGGAGCTCCGATGGAAGTTAGCGGATCTAGGATCGCAAAAATTCAGACGGAGGAGACGATGTGAAGTGTAGTTATGGGATACAAATAAGAATTTATGGAGAGTGATGGCAATGGGATGGGCCTAATTGGGATGAATTCAATTACGGGCTATGAGGGTAGTGTCAAGGGTGCAATTAGTGAAATTTAGCTACCAAATGCCTCATCGATTGAAGAAGTTAGCATAATCAATGGGGAAATGAGAGCACTGAAGATCTCCGAGAAAAAAACATGTGATTGAGAATTTTGCTAGTCCATCTGAAGTGGAAATCTCAACAAATCAAAGAAGGACGAGGGTTAGAACAACTCTATTATTTTGGCAATCGACTTGCAGAAATTAATTTCACTAGCTCATTAACCACTTGTGCCACACTCCCATGATTTGAAAAGGCCAATCATCACGAAGATAAGATATTTGTATCGCAGAGGCTCGAGATGGGGGACGGGGGTTCAATATTCCCCAATTAAGTCTAACATTGCAACAAGAAGACTTTTGGAGGACAACTTGAAGAGGGAAAGAGAACAACTTCAACTCAAAGATGATGGGGTTCAGGCAGGACTGATCAACACAAACCAATTATCAAAATCTCAAGTTGATTCTTTCTGCTGGGTGGTCGGAGAATTTATACCTATAGCTGGGAAACTAGGGGAAAAGAGGAAGGGTACCCTTCCGGGGGATCTGGGGAAAATAGCATTCTGCAAGAAGTGTCACAACAATGAAGAGGATGAAGGCTGACTAAAGGAAGCAATAAGGAAGTACTAAAAATTTTACTTCACAGAAGGAGTGGAGCAGGGGGAAATGGTCATTGTGGGGTTACAAACTTATGAGCAAGTCTTTACGACTGTGATAAGTGGCAGTGAAAAACTTCTCTGTGGTATTTTGGCGATTGTTCTAAAAATAATCGCTGATAGCTGCATGAAGCTACTCAGTTGGTTCTGTAGGAGGCATACGAACCCCTTTATAGTAAGCACCTTGAACAATCTTGTTTCTCAGTATAAACCCAATATTTTTCCTTATGGAGACTAAGTGTAATAGGGCTAGATTAAGTAAGTGGCTAGATAGGTTGTACTTCACTAGCTGGTATGTAGTAGATTCAATTGGATCAAAGGGAGGGCTCTGTGTAACATGAACCCCGAACATCCAATTACAGGTAGTAAAATGCTTTCAACATATTGTATTTTTTAAGATTACCTCCATAACGGGGAAATAATGGATGTTAGTACTTTTGTACAAGAATCCAGTTAGAAAATTCAGGGCGGAAGTGTGGAATAACCTCAAAGGAGCATTGGTAAATTGTCACTTACCCTCCTAATCATCGGGGACTACAACCAAGTAAGATGTAATGAACATAAGAGAGAGGGATGTCAAGTCGACGAGTGGGGAACAACAGCCCTGAGAGACATGATTAGTATGCTCGAGCTTCCGGAATTAGCAAATCAAGGCCTTTGGTTCACTTGGTCAAATGGTTGCACAGGAGAAGATCAAATTTTGAAGAGACTGGACAGATGATTTGCAAACTAGGCATGGTTCAAAATGTTCCTGAGGTACAGGCTAGATAATCATGCAATTATGAGATCGGATCATGGGGAGGTAACCCTCAACACACACTACAATGATAGAAGAAATCACGACAGTTAAAAGAAATATTGGGTGCGTATAATGAAGGTAAAAAGAATTAAACAATCCATACTGAGCAACCCCGGACGAGAGTCACAATGCGGTAACCACCAACGCCACAATTAGAGCTCGATGGAAATTATCAGCAACAATCTGACAACTACAATGCAAAGATTATTCTTGGAGTAAGGAAAATGTGGGATGTCTTGAGAAGAGGATAAGAAGGAAGAGAAACGAGATCGAGAGGCTGTAGCAGCAGGGTGACTTTGAGTCGACCAAAGAATGCGCCGACCACATGGATGATCTCCTATTCCAAACACTTGACTTCCAGAAGCAAAGGACAAAAATAGACTGGTACAGAGATGGAAATAAAAGAAGGAGCTTATTATAGAAATGGGTTCGAAAAAGACAGGGGAGAAATCACATCACACAGCTCAAAGACAACGGAGGGGCCTGGGTCATGGATCCCGGAAAACTTCAAGAATTAGTCGTGGATCATGTGAGCACGACCATTTTCAAAGAGTCTATCATACCGGAAGATGCGTTTGGCGAGTTAACCCTAGCGGACATCTTAGAGATAATAACGTTGGCAGTGAACGATGAGCAACAAAGGGATATTACGACTGTGGTCACAATAGAGGAGGTGAAGTCACCAGTTTTCCATATGGTGAAATGGAAGTAACCAGGACTGGATGAGATTCCGCCGAGCTTCTACCAACACTATTGGAATGATGTGCTGAAGGAATGACAAAAATAGTCAAGGAATTCATCACGGGGAAAATGCAGAAGGAGTGGAACGATACCAGCACTACTCTCATCCCAAAAGTTAAGGTACTCACAAAACCCTGTGTCTTACATCCAATAAGCCCATGCAATTTTACGTATAAGATAATAATGAAAAGCACGGCTAATAGAATAAAAGGTATAATAGGGTACCTAATCTCAAACAATAAAGCCGCCTTCATCCAGGGTAGATCAATAGTAGAATACTTATTGATAATGCATGAGATGATAGAAAAAAATATATCAGAAAGTACAAAAAAGGAAAAAAAGTGATAGCCACCATGAAAATTAACATGAGAAAAGCATATGATCGAGTGTCATTGGGGTTTCTAGAAAAAAAAACTATTGACAGGATGGGTTTGCCCATAAAGTTCATAAAATGGTTAATGAAGTGAGTCTTCACAGAACGTATGCCATCAAATTCAATGGCGTGTGCCCGGAGAGATTCAAACCAAGGCAAGGATTAAGACAAGGATGTCTGCTATCTCCATTCATCTTTATTATCTTCCAAGAAGAATTGTCGTCAATGATAGTCTCGGCACCATTCCAACATGTGTGTATGGAGTGCAGTGTGGGAGAGGAGTACCACGAGTGTCAAATTTAATGTTTGTCGACGATTGTATTTTCTTCCTCGAAGTTACAGAGCCATGAGTCTGGAAGTTAGTGTCAACACAAAATTTGTTCGCAACCTACTCAGGTTAAAGGCTTAATTTTGACAAATCATCGTTCTTAATAACCCTGAATGTAGATTTATTCACCATAAATATTCTCAAATTAACCTTCAATATCAAGCCTGGTCTCTTACAAGGGAAGTACATGGGGCATAACCTAAATTTTGAAAGCTCGAAGGTCAGACTGTCCAGAATCCTGCTCCAGAAGATCATATCAAAGACGATTGCATGGAGGAAAAGAGATATGTCGGTGATAGGGAGAATCACTCTATGCAAACATGTTCTTACATAACTTTCTCAATACACCATTGAAACCTCTATGATTCCAGAAACAATGGCGAATGAAATGGATAAATACATGGAAAGGTTTATATGGGCGAGTTACCCCAAAGGCAGAGGAATACACTGGAAAGCATGGAGAAAGATATGCACTTTGAAATGGAAAGGGGGACTCGACATGCGATCTACAATAAAGATTAACCAGGCGATGCTGGAGAAACAAGCTTGGTTATTACTCACAAACAAAAAGTCATTCTTCTCCAAATTCTTGTTGGTTAAGTACTGTCAAAAGCAGGATCTACTACGTACCGAATAGGAGCCTACAAACTCTTGGGTATGGAGAGGAATCTTATGGTGTATTGAGCTTATCAAACCACACCACAAGTGGAAGGCTCTGACGGGAAATGGGGTGGACATCCAGTCTAACTGGATCCCAAATCAAGTAAACCCTATCCGTTATGAACAAGGCACATTTCCAAACTTGAGCTTCATGGTCATTGATCTCATCGATGCAAACAAGGCATGAAGAATGCCACTCTTGAAGGTGTTGTTCCCATAACAGACAGTCAAAGAAATTAGAAAAATTCATATCCCTCAATACAGTCCAGGGGAAAATGATTACATGGTCTGAGATAAAGAAATTTTGGGAAAGTATACCATTAGATCAGGCTAACACGTCGCGTGCGAGTTCAAGGAAAATCTCTTACCATCAAGCTTAACAAGCGGCCACTCAGATTCAAAAGAAGAAGGTCATCTATGGAAAACCTAATGGAATGGGAAAATTTTGGAGAATGTAAAATTTCTGATTTGGAGGATGAAATAGGAGGCCTTCTCTACATACCCAAATCTACGGAAAAGAGGGTTGAATCTATCAATAATGTGCTAAGTCTGCCAAGATCCGAAGAAACCGTAGAGCGTATGATTTTCAAATGTGAGCCAATAAAGAGATTCTGGTGGATGAGCAGGCTAAGTCTGGACTTCAACAGAGGACACCGTTATCTTTGAAGGAATGGTTTAGTCAATGGTTTAAAATAGCACTACGGAAGGAGGATAAGGAACTAGCATGCTACATAATATGGGCCATCTGGTGCGCAAGGAACGTGATTATTTTTTACCTCACCAACTTCTCAATTGATCATACCCCCTCGTGATTATTAGGGACCTAACAAAGGAGGCTAACAAATACATCCCACAGAAACAAACAGACACGCTAGATCAGCATGGAACATCTCAGAAGCCGCATCATAAACTAGAATCACAAGATGACCCAATCCAAGAGGTAGCAAAGGTATGTGATATTAATATGATATGGCAAAGGAAAGGCATGATGGCTAACCATCTCTTCCAGGGGAGCAAAGTAATTAACATAGAAGCAGCATTCTGCGAAACTACAAGAAAATGGGTAGGGAGATGGTGTGCGGGAACAACTGGGTTGATGCAAGGCTGGACCAATTACTGCTCTTTTTACACCCTATCACCGGTGCAAGCAGAATTAATGGTCATTCTGGGAGCTATGAAGGAAACGAGTACAAAGGGGGTAATAAGTCTGACAATCAGGTCGGATTGTGAAAATGCACTATGATATATCAAGAACTACTCGAATGTTCTCCTAGACATCAGACAAATAGTTAGGGAAATAAAGTTTCTAGCTATGGTGTTTCCACACATTGCAATTGTAAAAGTTGTTTTTCCTTCTATTTTCGTCTTTCCAACAAATAATGACATACTTTGAAAGTTATCTAAAATGACAAAGAATGTGTTGTTAAATTCTCATAATGTCATCTTTGAATTTAACAACTTTGAGCTGGACCTACTATTTTCCCAAAATATCTCTACTTTTCCACAATTATTCTATGCCACATCACCTTACATAAAATTTTGGTCCAAAAAAAGTTAGACAAATATTCTTGGAACAGAGGGAGTATATTATAGAAACACATAATATTTAATTTAGACATCAAAACAAAAATATTACAATTGAGATTGAAGTTCGATGAATTCATACCACAACAAGTAATTAAATTTCATGTTTTATGTTTATTCGTGTCTCTGCATGTTTAGAAAAAAAGTGAAGTACTCCCTCCGTCCCAGGGGAACCTGCAGAGAGAGAGTGTTTGACTTTTAATTTTTTGCCAAGTGAAATGACCAAACTGCACCTGTCTTCTTCTTAAACCAGAGCTCCAGATCTGCCTGATTGGCTTCTTCCTCTCTCCTCCTATCTTCTTCCTCTCTTCGCGTATCTCCGCACCTCTTTTTGCCTCTCTGTTTCTATGCATCTCTCCGTCATCCACCTACTCCAGCATCCATTGAGCATCGTCGTGCCGTAATGATTTTCTCCACGTGGTGATTTTTGTCGTCGCTGACTCGAGGGTGGTTAGGGGAGGGAATTGGGGGTGGTGATGGCGAGAAAATTAGGGGATAGGCTGAGGGTGGATCACAACGGAGATAAGTTTAGTGTTTAGGTGTCAATGAGCGAAGGGAGCAAGGTGACGTCAATGGGCTGGCATCATTAGTGGTGACATCAATGGTGGTGGATATGGTAGAAGGATCGGCGAGGGGAGGAAGAGGGCAGAGACAGAGGCGGAGGCGGGGGGAGGAAGAGGGCGGAGACAGAGACAGAGGTGGGGGAGGGGAGGGGAGAGGGCAAGGGGAGGCGGAGGGAGGGACGGTGGTAGAGCCGAATACGAGGGGAGGAGGAGGCGATGGGGTAGGTAGAGGAGGGGCAGAGGCGGAGGAAGGGACAGTGGCAGAGGAGGAGCTAAAAGTGGTGGCGAAGCAAAAAAAAGTGGTGGCAAAAGCTTTTGTTTGAAATTGTAGGAATTAGGGTTAAGGAGAGGGTTTGTTGGATTATGTAAATTTTTTAATTTGTAATGATAATTATGTCATTTAGAATTTTGAAATTTTCTTAAAGAGGAAAGGGTGCAGATTTGCCTAAAACAGACAAAAATGGAAAGTGTGCAGATTGCACTGGGATAGAGGGAGTACATATTTTTATCACTAATATCTTTATAACGTAAAACTAAAAATAATACTCCCTCCGTCCCAGAGAAATTGACACAATTGCTTTTGGATCGGTATTTTATGCAAGATGAGGTGAAAATATTGATTAGAAATAAATGAAGAGTATTTTGGTAATGGAAAAGTTGACTAGTAGATTTAATAATAGCAAATGTATAAGTTCATTTTTGCCACTTTAGCTAAGAATTCAATTGTGTCAATTTCTGTGGGACGAACGAAAATAATTTGGGACGGAGGGAGAATTTTTTTAAAAATAATTTTGTTTTCTAATTTATATATAAATAAAATTTAAAAGGCAAGTTACCTTCAAATAGGACGGAAGCCGTATTAGAAATCGGAATAGAATTGTGTAAAGTTTGAACGCAAAAGCAAAATACAAATATTGGACGGGTATCGGCGAGATTGGAGAAGAATAAAGGTTGGGGTTGTCGGAATGGGGATCCGATTCATATTGATGGTGAACAAACAGGGTCAGACCAGGTTAGCTCAGTACTACGAGTACCTCACCATTGATGAAAGGCGCGCCCTTGAAGGCGAGATCGTCCGCAAGTGCCTCGCCCGCAACGAGCAGCAGGTCCTTTTCCCTTCTTTTCTTCTTTTCGATTTTCAATCTCGGATTTCGATTCTGTCAAATCACCGGGCTTTACTTGTTTGGTGCAATCGGAGCTGCATTAGCTCATTAGGGCACAGTTTTGATTTACAAAGGGATGTTCTTTTGCCTGTTTTTGGGTTTTTTGTTATAAGCAAAGCATTACCCTTTTGTGATGAACTAGTTGGGATTTATGTTATTTTCTGTGGCAGTGTTCGTTTGTCGAGCATCGGAACTACAAGGTTGTCTACCGACGATACGCATCGCTGTTCTTCTTGGTGGGAGTTGACAATGAAGAAGTATGATCATCCCTCCCCTCCCTTATTTGTTTCTTTTGTGCTACTAGATTGGATTGTTTCTAGTGTGTGATATGAATTTAATACCTTGTGGTTGCTGATGTTTACAGTGAGATGAAGTATGCCTGGATGCATCGTGTTGAAAATAATCATAATCCCTGTCGAAGCACTTATTTGTTCAGGATTTCATGCTTGTTTAAGTCTTAGAAGTCGCAGTGTTCACTAGTAGTGTGCTTATGGCCCGCACTCTCCATTTTCGTTCGCTAACTGGATATTAAATATGGCTTGAACTACTAGGACTAAGCATATCTCGTATCTAGTATCTTAAAGTATCTGACTATCTGGTATGGTTTTTGGAGGCTGTTTTAGTGATGAGTACGGTGCAGTAAGCCTGTAAATCTTATTGTCTTGTAGTAATTGGCAAGTTAATTGCAAGTAAAGAGCAGTATATCGATTGTATCACTTTATAGAATAAGTTTTTTGCTTAAGTTCTTTAGTTAAATGTTAGATTTATCATATGGGAGTGACGTACAACTTGCTCCTGTCTTAATAAATCATCTTATTGCCTTACAATAATGCATCTTGACTGAGTATTATTTTTCCTCCTTTTTTTTTTTCCAGAATGAACTTGCAATTCTAGAGTTCATACATCTGTTGGTTGAAACCATGGACCGTCATTTTGGCAATGTGGTGAGTTTTGCAGTGAATAATTTATGATGGCGCTTCTTGTTCACTGCTTCATAGCCATACTAACTCTTTCATCTAATTGCAGTGTGAATTGGATATCATGTTCCACTTGGAGAAAGCGCACTTCATGCTAGAGGAAATGGTTATGAATGGGTGTATTGTTGAGACTAGCAAAGCCAACATCCTTGCACCAATACAGCTGATGGAAAAGGCCACATAAGAAGCTTATGTCTTTTCAAGTTGGCTGTTGCAACCCTCAAACTTCATCTGTAATTGTCACTTTGTTAGTTTGTGTTTAGCTGTTCATAACTTCAGCCATGAATTTGACAATTTATTCATAGTGTTGTAAGATTTTATATGACAAGAGGATACAAGTTGAAATTTTGTTGCTACTTTGTTCGATGAAAATGGCAATGATGCTTTGTTTAAGGCATATGAATATCATGATTCTTTAATCACAAAGGTTTCTACTCTTGAATCCATTGACCATATTTTTGTGCATTTACAAAGAATGCATCACAACTTCACTAGTGCTACATGGAGCCATGTTTTAGGCAAATCATCATATGTACGAGTGCCAAGATTCATCATGGTCATCCTGAAGCTGACATAAACTCTATCAGAGGGCGGCTGGCCTCCCGTCTTTCCTAGGATCGCTAACTGCGGTCAGGATTCCATGGACTGCCCCATTGTTTGGTGGTTTCCCCAGTTTCCTGCTCAAGTTCACAGGCCCTCGGAAAGTTTGAACTATAAGTTGGCAAATTGCACCTCCTGCTTTAGCCTCTAGCTGGTGACCCCTTTCGGTCAAGAACTGCTGCTTTTCTTCCGAGAGTTCAATGTGAGCGCCATCCACAACCGTCCAGTTCTCGTACAACACCACATTCGGGATTAGCTGCATTTCCAAATCAACGATGTAAATCAACCTTCATTGTACAGTGAGGAGAAGCAATTGAAGTTACCTCATGGTAGACTCTCGGGCTCTGAACAGCATCCAGAGGATCCATCCCGAGTACAAAATGGTTGATGAAGACCTGAAGCACTGCCGGAATAATGTGCAAGCCACCACTGCCTCCGATGACCCCAGCTAG
>JAULKM010000001.1:9101366-9129829 GCA_032355605.1 Rubia tinctorum
ATGATATAGGTTGATGTTGTAGTTTTTATTTTCTCCGTTCATGTTTTTCACTTTGTGGGTGAGGTTTGAGTGATAGGAGTTGATGTTTGTAGCGTCTTTTTTTCTCATATTGATATTTTTCATTTTTCAGGTGAGGTTTAGGTAATATGAGTTGATGTTTGTAGTTATTGGGTGATATGGGTTGATATTTGTAGTTTTTTAAATTGTTGATATATTTTTTCCCTCCCATGTTGATGTTTTTCATTTTCTAGTTGATTTTAGTTGATATGAGTTGATGTTTGTAGCCTTTTTTGTGACATGACTTGTTTTTTTTGTAGTTTTTTTCTTATGTTGACGTTTTTCATTTTTGGGTGAAGTTTAGGTGATAGGAATTGATGTTTTTAGCTTTTGGTTGATATTGGTTGATGTTTGTAGTTTTTTAAAAAAAAATGATAATTGAAGGTTAGTTAATGTTTTAAATTATTATTATTTTTAGTTGATGTTTTATTAGTTGTAGTCGACGTTTTTAATTTTTTTGTTGATTTTTTATATTAATTACTATTTTATTTGATTTTTTATATATTTTTTTGCTTCAATTTTTTAGTTGATGTTTTTTAAATTTTTCGTTGATGTTCTGTTTTTTTTTGCCGATGTTTATAATTTTCAATTCAATGATTATATTAAAATTTTGCATTTTAAAAATATTTTCAAAAACAAATTCAAATTTTTTTTGCAGATGGCGGGAAAATGATGGGAAAAAATTGGACAAAAAACCCTCTGAAAAAGTATTAGTGATAGGTCCCTGTAAAGTTATTAGAAATAGGTCCCTGTAAAATTATTAGAGATAGGTCTCTGGAGCTAGAATATTGCTAGAATTGCATAAAGGTCCCTGCCTAAAGTTTAGACTGCCTCACAAGAGACGAACTCTTCAAAATATGGCTGAAAATCTTTTTAATTGAAAAATTAAAAATATTTCAAAGTGATGGTGGGCGAGAATTTGATAATTCTACTCTTACTCAACATTTTTGATAATCAGAAACATTTTTGATAATCAGAAACATTTTTTACAGAATTCTTGTCCAAACACCCGGTCTTAGAATGGTGTTATTGAGCGTAAACATGGGCTTTTTTTAATTAAACTGGCTTGTATCATATTAATGCAATCTGACTTCCATGCTCAGTTCTAGGTTAATGCAGCTTTTTAAGCGTTGTTTACCATCAATCTCCTACCGAGCTCAAATTTAGGAGGTGTTTCACCTTTTGAAACATCATTCATCGCCCAGCATCTTACAGTTTTGAAATGTTTTTGGTTTTGCATGTCTTCCACTTCTAATGGATCCCAAAATAAATAAAGTATAACTAAATCGAAACATTGTATCTTTGTTAATAACGAGAAAATGACAGTTTAGGTGCCCACTTTTAGGCAAAATTACAGATTTCGTTCCTCCATTTGCACTATGTTTAAAAAAATTCTAGATTATTATGAAATATTTTCAAATAGTTACTTTATCATATATTACATGTTTTAATTAAGTTAACAAATCCGTCAACAGTTACCGATATTGGATTTAGGGGTTTATCATATATGACATGTTTTAATTAAGTTAACATACCCATCAATAGTACTTTTATCGGATATGACATATTTTAATTAAGTTAACATACTCGTCAATAGTTACGAATATAACCCTATATACTTCAGTAAGTGCACATATAACCCTGAGATAATTGAAAATACAAAAACAGTCCTAACTACTTAATGGAAGTGTAAAAATAACCCTAAAGACTATATTCCAGGATTGACTGTCCATTTACGACCATTGACACACCAGAAATGACAACAACTTGAAAGACAAAAATGACCTTTGCCAAGATAATGTTCCACCACCACCACCACCACTGCTCTGCCTCGCTTCAGCACAGCTCTAGCGCCGCTCCACCTCTCTACCACCGTCGCTCCACCTCCACCACCTCTGCTTCCACAACCATCTCAGCCTTCCACCATCTAAATCCTATCCCTCCAATATCTCTTTCTCGTTGAACCGTCGTCGCCCAGCCCTTCATCCTCCTCTTCCTCACCACCACCATCTCAGCCTGCCACCATCTTTCCTTCCTCGTTCCACCGCTGCCAGCTCTTCCTCTTCTTCTCATCCGCCACCACCATTTTTCCCTCCTCATCCCGCTCGAGGTCCACCATCCCACCATCCAGGCCGTCACCCAGCCTCGTCCGCCTCCTCGTCCTGCCACTCATCTCAACCTATTACCCAGCAACCTCCTCCGCCGCTCCACAACCATAGAAAATGACCTAAAATGAAATAAAAAATTGAATCAACGGAGAGGAGGAAATGAAACAGCCTCATTTAATCGGCAGAGAGGATGAAACCAAAAAGGAAATGAAACCAAAAATTGAATCGGCGGGGAGGAGGAAATGAAACGGCCCCATTTTATCGGTGGAGATGATGGAACCAAAAAGAAAACAAAATCAAAAATCAAATATGACATTTTTTATTATTATTTTAGAGAGGTAAAATAGTCTTATTCCAGCCTAAATATGCCGGAATGAGTATATTTGTACTTATATTATTATCTAGGGTTATATTTGCACTTTCAATTATCAAAATATTATATTTTCACTTATGTAAATTAGGTAGGGTTATATGTGCACTTTTCTATAATAAAAAATTATAATTTAACAATTTTTAAGGTTAAATTAATTTTTAATTTTTTTCTCTTCTTCCAGTTTATTCTCCAGTGCCTCCTCCATCATGTTCCGAACACTATGAATCCAACCATACTCACTGATACTTCTATCGTCCATACTTTCCATGTTCCATACTTCCCAATGGCGACACAATCACCACTAGAAAGGTCGACCCAATGTTGACTCACTTAAACCGGTTAACAGTATGTGGGAATAAATTGAGAACATTTCGTTATAATGTGGGAATTTTTTGGTAACAATTTAAACGGAACCTGTAATTTTGCTTAAAAGTGGATACCAAATCTGTCATTTTCTCGTCATGCCTCTAACTACAAGGGATATAAGTGTCTTGATCCCATTACATGTCGTGCTTACTGTTTATATCAGTTCTCATGTTATTTTACTATAATTTGTCTGGATATTGTTTATGTCGTTAATATGGTTTCTTAGTTTATACACTTTCCTCGCACTACTCACCTTCATGTTTGAAAATAATGTTCAGGTATTTATAGGGTACCTTGGATTTTGGTCTTTTTCTCCACTCGACGAGTTTCCCTACATTAGTGGTAGCCTAATCTGATGCATATTGAGTCGGTTGACCAGATTGCCATCATTCTATCACTAGCTATGTCATTTTTTCTTTGGAAGACTTAGATTTGTTAGTGCTCTAAAAAGAAACCAAATGTGTCAAAATCCTCAATTTAAGCTGAATATCAGACTGTTGCATACACTGCGGCTGAAATAATTTGGCCCCGTCAACTTCTTGCTGGGTATTTTATTCATCGTCGTGTTACATTCTATTGTGATAATGTTTCTATTACATAACTCACTGCCAATATGATTCATCATGATTGTCACAAGCATATTGATATAGACTACCACTTTGTTCGTGAGATGGTTGCATGTAGAGGCCTTCGTGTTAGACATGTTCGTTCGTACACAGTTACAAGTTTATGATATTTTTACTAAAGGTCTTTCCTGTAAGTTGTTTCATCAACATGGTTCCAATCTATCCGTCATCGTACCCTGTAAAATTGAGAGGATGTATTAGGGTATAAGTATAGAATAGACTATTCCATGTAGAAACATTTCCTAAGCCACAATTATTCTCATTATTATACACATGTTCAAATATTTTAATGTTGACTACAAATCAGGTATAAATATATTTGAATTGGGTTCAGATCATGTTCTTTTTGAGTTAGTTTAGGTTGTGTACACTTCTGGTACACCCTCTTTCGAGTTGGGCCGAGTCGGATTCAGGTATATTAAATTCGCACTGGTGAAGGATGTCCCATTAAATTCTTCTAGTAGAAGGCAGCTCCGTGTTTTTTTCTTCTTAAAATCATGTTCGTGATGTTGTTTCGAGTTCGGAACACATCATTTTTTTACCCTAAATATTTATAAAGGCGGTTAATTATTTTTAAAGCAGATCTTTTCAAACCACCTTTGTTTAACGTCCAATTCAGATTATTAAAGAACCGACTTTAATAAACTTGGTTTAAAGACGGTTCTAACGTAGTGACTTTGATCGCCACTTGTTCCAAGTTCGGAACAAAGGATCTTAACCATTTTCAAATTTGGAAGAGGTTGTTACCTTCATATGTGAAGGTCTGAAACGTACTCCATAATCGGAAGAGCATCTGGACCTTGTTCCGAGTCCGTAAGTCATTCCCCGGAAAGTGTAAGGGCCCCAAACTTTACTTCCGATATTGGAACTAGATGTTAGTTTAATTAACAGGTTTTGCATCAAATGGGTTTCATTTTTTAAAGCCAATGCTTTGAAATGAAAACCTAATTTGGTTCTTCAAGGGGAAATTAATTGGGTAAGGTATGTCTACACATTAATAATTTGATATGTGTGTGTGTAGACATCCATAAGCTATGAGTGATTTGTATTGAATTAATTGTTTAGGGTCTAGGTAAATTAATTGGATAGTGTTTTATATGAAAGGGTAAACTTTGTGGAGATGGTTAACATGTGATTGGATGTAATTTTAAGTCTTTAATGTTGTTGAATTATAATTATTGGGGTTTAGGTTGTTTTTTGGGTAATGCATATGTTGATTAATTTCTGCCATATCAATGTAGGATATACGTTTGTGGTAATGGATCACATTGAGTTCATTGGTAATGATCTTAGGAAATCGCCTGATTACCTTCCTTTGGTTGAATCATTTGTTGTTTTGGCGTTAAAACATGCATCCAAGAATGGTGTGGTGCATGCACGAAGTCCATGTAAGGATTGTAGGAATGACTTATATTATTGGGAGGAAGAAGTTAAGTGGACATCTTATCATTCATGGGTTTCAAACAACTTACACATCTTGGGTGTGACATGGGGAGGTTGTGAGGGAAGAATATTTTAAAATAAAGGAGGCTTGTGATGTAGATGGAAACGATGAATTTGATGAGATCGTGGAGGATTTTGCTAGATAATTTTACGGGAAACCTGAGGTTGTAGAAGCGTTGCACAATGACAAAAGAACTTCCTTGTATAAGAGCTCCAAGCATTCGGTATTGAGTGAGACTTTGAGAATGATGAATTTGAAGGCCAAATTTGGATGGACGGATAAAGGTATGACAGAAACTATTGAACTATTTAGGGAATTGTTACCCGAAGGTAATCTAATGCCCGATAGGGCATGTGCCACAAAAAGGGTTCTTTGTCCCATAGGTCTGGAATTGAAGAAAAATACATGCATGCCCCAATTATTGTATGTTATACCAGGGGAATGAGGAAGAGATCCTAGAAAGTGGTCGGGTGTATGGTGAGTCTCGATACAAGATGAAGCGTAGGGAGATTGCCATTGGTGCAGAAGTAGGGTTGACATCAAAATAAAAAGACACCAGCTAAGGTCCTGTGGTATCTTCCTATCATTCCACGCTTGAAGATTTTTTTTGCGTGTCCGGAAGATTGCAAGTTATAGTATTTCCATTCTGAACAAGTTAGACCAGAAGATGATGTGATGCGGCATACGTCAGATGGAGATCAGTGGAAGAAGCTTGATGCCATGTACCTGGAGAGTTTGGGAGGGAACCACGACACTTGAGGTTAGGCCTATCGACTGATGGGATGAATCCTTTTGGTAATATGAGTAGCTCACATAGTTCTGGCATGTTATTTTACTGATTTATAAATTTCCTTCCTTGTTGATAGTGAAACAAAAGTATGTTTTGTTGTCGATGATGATTTCGGGAACCAGAAAACTGGGAAATGATATTGATGTTTACCTTGCTCCTATTGTTGATGATTTTTTGGCATTGTTCAAAGATGGTGTCCAAACCTACGATGGTAGTGTTGAAGAGGAATTTACATTGAAGGCCTTATTGTTTTGCACTATTAATGATTTTCCCGTGCATGGAAATTTATCTGGATACTCGATGAAAGGGCACTTCTCTTGTCTTGTGCATGAGAGGGAAACCTCATCATGTCAGTTGAAGAACGGATGTAAAATAGTTTATCAAGGGCATAGGCATTTTCTCCCCGATTTCCACCCATTGATATTGGCGAAGTAGTGGTTCAACGGAGAACTAGAGGAAAGGGGATCTCTAACACCACTATCTAGTAACAATGTTTTTGAAAGGGTTAGGAATTTGTTTAATAATTTTAGTAAGGGAAGGCAAAAAGTTGCATATGAAGGAAGTTGGAAAAAACGCTCCATTTTTTTACTACCATATTGGAAGGAATTGGTCAGACGTTGTCTCGATATAATGCACATTGAGAAGAATGTTTGTTATTCTTTGGTTGGAAAATTTTTATATACCCCTGGTAAAACCAAAGATGGTTTGAAGGCCCGACTTGATTAGGTCATGATTATTTTGACTCTATCCTAGGTTAGCATAAATTTTAGCACTTCATCATAATGTACATGCTTGTCTAATTTCAAAATTTTGTCGAATTGGGAGTTCTTAAAATAATTCCAAAAATAACCAAAACGCAATTGTGCAACATCTGAGCTAAGAACCACCTTAGGATTAAAACATTTGGGATGGTGGAAATCAGCATACCTTTGTTCGGCCGACTCATTAAAGAACTTCTTAGATGACTCCTAGTTGATGACTCCTAGTTGAAGCCCCTCCCATTGACTTACCACCCCGTCTTCTAATCATCTTAGAACGGAACCTAAAACTTGGGTGTTAAAGTTGGATTGAAATTGGTTCGATGGCAGGGTTATGAAATTGGGGCTTTTCTGATTGAAGTCATACTTTTTTATACCATACATAACTCGTGAGCTCCAAAGTATGTCAGGCATTTCTTGTAAGTCCAAGATTACCTTCCGGACTCAGAAGCTTATCCCAACCCAATTCTGAGTTTGGAAAAGATCTGACGGGCCAATGGTTGAAGAGGGAATTAAAGACGTTTTCAAAACACATTTAATGCCATTTTAACATGCGTACTCCCTATCTTCAAAAAACCCTTTCCTTCCACCCCTTCCTCAATTCCACACCACTTCTCTTCCCATTTTTTATTTCTAAAATCATATTGTATTAAATCTTAGTCCATCCCCTCTATAATTGGGAGATTTGGGGGGTTAGGGTTTTTTGTTCAAAAGGTGTGGTTGGGGGGTTATATCAAGTGGAAATGCCTTTAATATGATGAGAGGGTAAATTCACTCCTTTTACACTATAAATGTGGATGAAAATCTTTTCTACTTTTACATTAATTTGTTTTAATGAAGAAATTACATAGTTGTCCATTGTTTATATGATGATGATATTTAGTTTGGAGGTTATTTGTTTTCTAATTTCGATGTATAAATTAATAAATGATTGTAGTGCTAGGGTTTGAAAATAGATTACGATTAAAATATGTACTAGATGCCAATTTTGCTTAATTATGATTTATTTGGCAGGTAGTATGTCCCGGAAAAGAACTTACGAAGAACTAGCACATTCCTATGGTGGAAATACCGAGAAAAGGTCCAATGAGGGTGATGATGGAGAGGGGTCGGAAGAGGTGGCAGTAGCTAAAACTCATTGTAGGACATTAGGACAGAGAATGGCTAGGAAGGAGTTGACTTTGTTAGTTTTTGATAAGTTGGATAAATGTTTTTCGGAGGAATGTGCAAATTGGTCTAGTTTGGTGGGGAAGGTTGGTAGGGCGAGAGTAGACATAAAATACAATAAGTGGCACGAGGTGCTGAAGGAATATAAAGACATCCTATGGTTAGAGTGCAAGGTACTAGTATTGAAATTCATATTATGGACCCCTTCCTTTTACAATAGTATTAACTCTTACTTTTTCACATCGTGACCCATGTAATTTGTTTTATAGGCTATTTGAGATCGATGCTTCCGACTTGGAATATTTGAAGAGGAAAGCTATTTATATACTATCAAAGAGTTGGAGAGAGCACAAATACTCATTATCTAGAGATTACATATTCTCTAATATGGGAGGAGATTGGTCATGGTTAACTTAATCTACACCCACATTCAACCCGAAAGTTGGGAGATACACATAAAAAGGGCATTGGAGAATGAACAGAACGTTAGTCCACATTTCTTGTCTTTTTTTTGTGTGTATATGGATAATCTTGTCTTTAATAATGACTAAGTTATTACATCCCAGCAAAGGGCACGAGAGATGATAAGCGACAAATTTCCAAACTGAATATAACTCCCCGTCATAAGAATCGTAGGGGCTATGATTTGGTGACACTCCAATTGGTGAATGAACGTTTTGAAAAGGATGTCAAACTTGCAATTGAAAGGGCAATAACCAAATATGACGCAAGGTCGATGGTCATGCCAATCGATGTTGATGACATTGATAGGTGTGATCTATTCTTAAAAAGCCAACAAAATAAAAATGAGCCGTTCGATAAAGAACTTTAATCAAAATTGCGGAAAAAGTGGCAAGCCCGCATTTCTTAGTTACTTATTCAATGATAACTTATTAATTTTTAATATCCATTTATTTTAATGACATCATTTTTGTAGGCTAAGTTGAAACAAGATCAATTGGAAGGCCAATTCATTATGATGGGCGAAATCGACATCCTCACAGAAGCAACCGGTAAATTAGATCACCTAGGACGTGCTATAGGAGTTGGTGCCTCCTTATCACTAAAAGATGCGTTTGGAATTGGTTGGTCTTACCATAGGGAAAAGTTGTCGAGGATGCACGTATTGAACAATAAGGCTCTAGTTCCAGACAAACGCATAGAGCAACAAGATCTTTTGATTAAGAGGCTAATCCAACACACGGGTCTTCTGATACCTGAGAATTTAGACAACTTAACCCTAATTTGGACACTCCCATCCAGAGGGTCGCACCACTCACCGGGGAGGTAGAGGTTAATTACGTTCCTAAACTCCCAACATAAAAAAATTAAGATAAAAACCTTGACAAAGCATCATGTTAACACCCAAAAAGGTACATATATATTTTTCAATCTCTTGATTCTTACCATATTTTCAACACATTCATATTTAAGTTGTTTTTTAATAACGTGTAGAAATCAATTTTTTACGAGCTATACATTGATCAGGGCATGGAAGGTAGGCCTCTACATATTGCCGATGGAATTTTGCACTCATCAATGTGACATCATCACTCGGTACCAATTGTGGAAGATAATTCTCGAGTTTCATTGGAAATTCTATTGTTCCATAATGCCCTATTGCCAATGCTCGACGACGAGTACAGACATGTGATACTCGCTCAAGAATTTTTTGTCCTATGGCCTTGTCGCCTAATATATTTGGATCCTCTATTAGATAGCTATTTGAAGGACCCGTCCCCTTTGAAGAGACCCAAACCAGTGGTTCAAATGCCAAAAATTATTATAGCTCCCGTCACTAAGGCAAATGTGATTAAGGATGCACCTCAATTTGTTTGGGTTTTGTACTATTGGATTTCCGGACACCCTTGTAACTCAACGTACTTATTCTCCGGAAATGAGTGTGTATTCGGTCAAAAGCGAGTAATCATCGCCGCGTGGATGGACTTTGAGGACCTATGGAAGTGTGAGAAAGTCAACCAAATGATAATGTCCCTCTATAGACCGTGAGTTATGATTTAAACCAATCAAAATTTTTATTTAACACACATAACTATTGAGTACAATTAATGTTTTGAGTTTTTGCTTTTAAGGTACATGTACTACATCGAGAATCATTAGGGAAAGAGTTGGGTATGATATTTGTGCCTCATCATGACCCAAGAAATTGATTATACAATCCAATAAATGATTGACTATATTTGCAAGATTACTGGTTGGAAAGATAAAAAAAATTGTTTTCTGCACCATACATTGAGCGGTGAGGGATAAGAGTAATTTAAATTAAATATATTTTATTATTTTATTATTTATTAATATATATCTCTTTCAGGGACCATTGGAGATTAATTTTGATTGTCCCGGAGAAGAAGCTGGTTTTTAGGATGGATTCTCTACACTTCCGACCATCAGATTCGTTTGTCAAAATTTTGGATGCTTCCATCAAAGATTCAAGCGATAAAGGTTTTGAGATTATTGAGATTAAGATGTGGTTTTCTCCCAAAATTGACCTTTACTTTTACTCACCATTCATATTAAACTACATATGATTATCTTTAATCAGTACAAGAAACAAGAAGAAACTTGGGAGAACGGCTACTACGTAATGTTATATGCTGCCAAGTGCGTACGAGTGGATTTCCTTGAGATCGAGAGAGTAAGTTTTGAGTTGGTATTGTTGTCCCTTTCACATTTATTTGTCAATCTGTGTCAAAATTGATGTATTCTTGTATTCACAGATCTTTAAGGCCAACCGCAAGCTGTATGCGCAAGATGATATCAACATCGGATGAAATCACTTGGCTAGGTATTTGGTGAACTCCCAATAGTTATCTTTAGACAATCCAATGGGGGTATAGATTTGTGTGGGACAAAGTGTCTATTGTGATTACATGAAATGTGTGGAATAGAATTTGTTATATTTCTATTCCTGACTATAGAGTGTTGCTTTGTTAGCGTAGTCTATATATTTTTGCTAGTTAGGATGATCATTTCATGTATCTTGTGGAAGATGTTGGGAGATATGTATTGCACACTAGGGATTGATTTTTGTAAGCATAGTCTATAGATTGTTGTAAATATTGGAGCAGTCATATGAGCCTTTTGTTAGGCCCAGTTATATATATCAAAATCAGCATTTTTTTAAAACCAATTTGTCTCACTTAGTTCCGAGTCCGGAACTTTCTCCCAGCCCCTGATAAAAAATCACGAATGCTCGAATTTTAGTTCCAAAATCGAAATTAGGACCCAAATAGGGAGCTAATTATTCATAAAATGCATTTCACGCATCAAATTCCAGTAGTTGGCCAGATTCAACACCCAAATCATGAAATCATTACAAAGCCCAGAAAAAAGATATTGTCCGGAACGTGACCCCAGTTTGGAATCCATAATGGGCGATAGAATAGCCGATGAGGTGCGGTACTCCAGTTCTGAGCTCAGAACAGGTAGAAGTCGATTGCTCCATGAACTTCAAAGATGGAAGAAAACTGCCTTCTTTGAGGGCATTTTAAAGTCTTTTATAGGAACCGACTTCTATTGGTGATGAACAAAGTCAGGGCTAGAGAAGTCACTTTCAAAGTGACTTCTCTTGTCCGATGAAACCGTCTTTAATGAGGCAGTCTCCACTAGAGTTGGGTATCATTCAGGCATCTAGAAAACATGTGATTATAATGACAATAAACATATGAAGAGATCACCATAGACAGAATACTGGGGATTGTGAAAATAAATCATTTACTAAAAAATTTACATATAATATCATTAAAAGAAGAGCAGATAACTTTTGTAGCCCTCGAACTATCACCATCTTCCACCTTTGGCTCTCCATGTTTTTATTTAACACTTTTGGCCGTTGAACTTATAAAAGTAGTGAATTATGGCCCTTCTGCCAGGTCAATCCATTAAACTTAGTCAAAAAGTTAATTTTAAGGGGCCAAATTGACATTTTTTATGTCAGTTCACTCATGTCATTCCACTCAAAATTTAAATTTTAAGGGACAAAATTGTTGCAAGGATCGTTGTGTGAAAAAATAATTTTGTTTCAATTTGAGAATGTGGTTGACAAAGCTAAGGTTCTCGACAAGGAGCCTTGGTTCGTAAAATATCTACTACTTATTTTAAAGGGGCCATTCCCAGAGATGATTCCGTCGGAGATGGTTTTTTATAATACGCCATTCTGGATTCTAGTTTATGGTGTCTCAATATTCTATATGAATGAACACATGTGAGAGAGGAAAGGTAATCGGTTGGGTAAATTCTTAGAAGTCGAAAAGGATAGAGATAGGTTGGTGATTGGCCAAAACTTTCCTACAAAACATAAGGTTAATTTTGTATTTTACCCTTAGGAAAACCGGTTAAATGAATCTCAACATATAGATAATTATAATCTGATCTTAAGACTTATAAAATTGGCATTTTTTTATGATTGGTCTAATCATTGATTGGTCTAACATGAGACGTGATTATAATATTAACTCCCTTAACACAATTTTTTGGGTTCCGTCATTGGCTTTACGCTGCCCTCGTACAATTATAAACAAGTTTAGAATCACATAGGCCAACCAAAATGTAGAGAGTGAGGCATCCATGCAGTTTTAGTTTTTGATTACCAGGTTATGATTATATAGTAACTAGACCTGATGAATACTAAGACTGAGCTTAAAGCCCAGCTCATAGTTAGGCCATAAGTTTAGTCTCGCTTCGGCCCACCCCTTGGTAGCCCACACATGCCTTCGATAGAGAGATAAACCTTAATACTTCATCCACAAGAAAATAATATTCTAACCCTACATAGAAAAGGCTACCATATATAAAGCAGATATGTCACATCTCATGATTTATTCACTATTCATTCATACTCATACACATACACGTATTAATTAGATCGTCGGAGATTTTTCCCCTCGGAACACTCTAGGGGCTCTTTTTTGCAGGCTACACTAATGATCTGGTGGTGCAAGCCTAACAGTATCTCCAAGATACATCAATTGGTACCCCCAGTGGGACCCGTTCAGTCAAAAACAATTGAGTTCTTAGTGTATGCCCGCTTCTATCAGCACAACGCTGCGTAGAAGTGAGTGGTTGAAAAGAAAGAACATGGACGTCGGAGAAGAAGTCCAATCACCCTACCAGCCGTGAAGGAGGAAAACTAGATGGGGGGTTGCTCCTGAATTGCAGTCTACCAGGAAAAATTTGATCAAAACCTCGATTAGGAAAATCTTGGATACCAAGGAAGTGAAGAGATAAAATGTGGCGGCTGATGGATCCCTACAGAAACCAGAAGCAAGTGTCCAACCTTTGCTGAGGGGTGCTAGTGTAACGGATCCCTCGTCGAATCCCCAAACCTATATCGACAGACAGTTCGTGGAGGCCTCGACTTACTCTCTGGATGTGGCCTACAAAAGATTATGTGGGTCGTATCATGCCTTGGTGGATTCAATACCTCTCTTGTAGGTAGATCTCGTTGGAATGATATAGGCCCTAGCGGCGGCGGGATATCGAATAACACTATCATCGATGCTACTGCTTATTCTAATACAGTCGTCTATGCCGCCCTCAGCTTTAATGCAACCGCCATTGAGTTTTTCGACCATAGGACCCTAAACGATGCTCCCGTCACAGCCCATCCTCATGGTACCCTACTCAGATTACCTAACAGGAGAAAGGATGTCTTGTTTGTAATCCTCTTTCTTGAGTATAGATCTAGCCTGGACTCCTCGAATGTGATGACACGTTTTGAAAGTTTCCCTCGGGAGTATCCAAACCCATCAAAGGTAGGGTTTGAGTACTAACCACCTTACCCACACCCCTCGATAGTAGGATTCTCACCTTATCATGAACACATGGCTCAACAGCACATGTACATGCATCATCTAGCCAGGGATCTCAAGCGTCGCTCTAGTATGCAGACACCCGAACACCTTGGCTCAAAAGTGACACCAGCAAGAAATTGGGCAGGCTGATAGATCTTGGAAGGGTAGTGAGTTACTTCCTTCGACCTTTTAATCATGTCCACTCGATGTCCAGTGGATAGGAAGCCACCTTAATGGCTTATGATGTAATAAGTTGATTTGTACCCAAGAGAATTTATTCAAACTTTCCCTAGTCTGATAAACTCTCGAGACTTTCATGAACGGCTGACGTGCAAGCTTCTGGGTAGTTACCTTCGAAGTAAAGCCCAAGAATGGTTTAACAAGCTAACTCTAGGATCTCTAAACTCATATTGAGACTTTGGTGGGGCTCTGTTGGGCCAATATTTCCAAAAGAAGAAATTTACAAAAACAATGGCAAAACTATACCAAAGTTATAAGAAGGTGGGTGAGACCATAGAGGCGTTTTACCATAGATATGTGCATGAGAGACTGGCGATCGTTGATAGTACTGAATCCAGTATTACCCTAGGATAATTGCAAGGCATGAATGGTGTCGACATGTATAATAAATTGATGAACATGACTCCTACAACACTCCAACAGCTCCAAGAAGTTCAATAACATTCAAAGGTCGAAGAGGTATCCAAGAAAAAGAGAGATGGGGGAAAACTACTAGAGAGGCATGTGAAGCCTAACGATCATCGTGGAAAGAAATTGGATGAGGCATCGAGGTATATTTTTGAGAGATACACCTCCTTGGAAAGGTCTCAGACAAAGATTTTAAGCATACACCAAGGCCTGTTCAAAGCATCCCCTCCAATGAGGGATTATACCGCAAGGAAATCATCAAAAAAATAATTGCAATCACCACAAGGACTATGGACACGATACAGAATAGTGTTACCACCTATAAATGGAAATTTATAAATGGAAATTTATAGGTATGAAAGGGAAGGTGTCTTTTGTGATCGATGCCCTTGACCTCCAGCTCAACTAGATCCCCTAAAAGACAAGAACAAGCAGCGACCCTAGCGACCCATTAGGAGGAATTCTGAGCCAAATGACACCAATGGAAGAGCCAAAAAGTATCAGGGTGGCGTTGTTAAAGATCAAAACGAGCCACACACACCCAAAACCCACCAGCAGTAAATGCAAATAATGGGGACCAAAATGTCAACCGATGATTAATGTCATCAACTAAATACTGGGGGATCGGTCCTCGAACACGATCATCAAAGACAGGTCCCGATACATTCCCCTGAAGAACCTTCACAAAAGCAGATTAGGCTGAACGAAATCATCACCTTCTCTAGGGAGAATGTTATCCCCAGTTAGATGCTTCATGCATACCCATGGTCATCTCTTTTTCTGATTAGCAAATCTTACTCCCTCTGGCTCCCTTAATGTTGTCTCACTTTCTTATTTGGGAAAGATTTTTAATGGCTTCCTTTTACTTTCTACCATTAAGGGGAGGGACAACAATGCATAAATCCTATTACACCCCTAACTTTAACCATAATTTACACACTAAAGTTAATTAATGTTTCTCCTAAACAAATAAAACAAAAGTAAAAAAACAAATAAATCACTCAATGTCAATATCACTTGTCATATAAAGTGATTTCTAAAAATAATTGTGCCCAAAAATAGGGGCCATTATATTAGGACAAGAGGGAGTACGTGAAATAGGTATTTATCGATGATGGTAGCGGAGTGGAGATAATGTTTTTTAGTTGTTTTGACCAATTGGACAATGGACGACATAACCCTAAGAAGCCAGTGTCGTCGTTGTCTGGTTTTACCAAAAACAATGGTGCTCCCTATCGGGATGATAACCATGCCGCTTCAAGTGTCAGGGGGTGATAAGGGGGTCACAATCGAGTGCATATTTACGGTCATCGATGCTCATTCACCTTTCCGTGTGATACTTGGAAGGTCATGAATGTGCCAAGTTAGGGCAAAATGGTTCCTCTACATCTGATAATGAAGTTTCTCACATACATAGGAGTACCTTCCGTTTGAGGGGACCAAAAGATGTCCAAAAGTTGTATCTTAACCGCATTGAAAGAGGCTTGGAAGGATAAAGATGTGGCCTCGATCCACGGAGATGTGGGTACAAATAACACCAAGCAATTCCCCATTCAATCCTCAGGCACAATAGTTGTAGGTAAGTTGATCTTGAGGTACATGAAGGATAATTTGAGAGCCTCATTGGAAAAATATGCCAATGTATTTTCTTGGAGTACGACTGACCTTGCAAGGGTACTGAGGAACCTCACGGTCCACAAGCTGAACATCGACCCCTCGTTGAAATCGGCCAAGCAAAGAGAAGGATATTATCTACAGAAAGAGCAGAGGTAATCAAGCTAGAAATAAAAAAGCTACTTAAAGCATGGGTTATCGAGGAAGTGATGTATCCAAAATGGTTGGCCACCCTTGTAATAGTTCCAAAGCACGATGGTGTATGGCGCATGTTCATAGATTTCACCGACCTTAATAGATGTTGCTCCAAAGATAGCTACTTGCTTCCACACATCTCCAAATTAGTTGAGGCTATAATAGGCTATTAAGACTTAGCTTTCTTCAATAAGCACAAAGGGTACCATCAGATCCTGATGGCAAAAGAAGATAAAGAAAAAATGCCGTTCATAACGGATGTAGGAACGTCCCGCTAAGAGAAAATGCCCTTTGGTCTTAAGAATTCTTGTGCGACATACCAGAGGCTAGTGGATAAGTTTTTTCAAAAGAAGATTGGGAGAAATATGAAGATTTATCTCGATATTATGGTAGTAAAGAGACCGTATGGATAATTTATGTTCTACTTAGGCAAAACCTTTGAAGAACTTCGTTGATCAAAATTAAAGTTGAACCTTGCCAAGTGTGTGATTGGCGTCAGGCCTGGAAAGTTATTAGGTTTCATGGTATCCGCGCTGGGTATCGACGTCCACCTAGAAAAGGTCGAGGCATTGATAAACATTAAACCTTCCCAAACATTGAAAGAAGTTCAAAGGTTGACCAGATTGTTGGCTACGCTAAGTCGCTTCCTCTTGAGGGGAGCAAAGAAGCACCTGCCCTTCTTTGATGTGCTCAGAAAGGCCAAAAAATTTGAGTGGACTGACAAGTGTGAATAGGCTTTCGAGATCTAAAAGAGCACCTTCAAACCCTTCCCACACTGATGAAACCCGAGAAGGAGGAAATGCTATACCTCTAAATCGCGGCCTCCCCCTTAGAGATTAGTGTCGTTATAGTAAAAGAAAAGGAGTGACAATAACACCTGGTTTATTTTGTTAGCATGGCCCTACAGGGTCCTAAGACTCGGTACACTACTCTCGATAGATTAATCTTGACCTTGGTACATGCAGCGCGCAAGATTTGTCCTTATTTCTAGGATCATACAATGATACTTCTCACCAATCACCCCATCAGGAGGATACTATTGTAACCTGAAGCCTCGTGTTGGGTGATAAAATGGGTCATCGAGTTGGGCGAGCATGATATTCTGCCCCGACCAAGGACAACCATTAAAGAGAAAGCCTTAGCAGATTTTATAGTTGAGACAAAGGAGAAAGTATTAATCAAAGAAGAACTGCCAGTGCAAGATGCAAGATGAAACATGAAAATTGTATGTTGATGGATCTTTGCACGTAGGGGGAAGTAGAGCTGGAGTGCTGATCACAATTCCCAACAGCATAGATCACCCCTATGCATTGCATTTTGACTTCAAAGCCACCAAAAATGAAGATGAGTATGAAGCCCTAATCACTGGCCTTCGACTGGCCAAGAAAATCAAGGCCAGCAATCTGGAAATATTCAGCGATTCAAAATTAGTAGTTCAGCAAGTTAAAGGGGAGTATGAGACTAGAGAGTTGAGCCTCCAACATTACTTGGAAGTGGCGAAGCCCATGCTGAAGGGGCTTTGAAAATACACACTGACACGGGCACCTAGAGAAAGGAATCACAAAAGTAAACTATCTTTGTTCGACCTTAATATACAATCCCAAAGTCAATTGTTGATGAAAACATTGAGTACACAAAGTTTCAAAGAGGAGATGGTAATGGAAATAAAGAAGGAGGACTCTTGGACGACACCTCTCTTAAAATACCTTTGAGAAGGTATCTTGCCAAAGGAAAAGGCCAAGCTAGAAAGTTGAGGCTCAAGGTTCCTAAGTATGTGATGCAGGACGACGTGATATATTGTTGAGGGCATCTTCAGTCACTTCTCTGATGTCACTCCTTATAAAGCTGACTATCTGGTCAGAGAGGCTCACGGAGAATTATGCGGGAGTCATCAAGGGGCTCAATCAATGGAAAAAAGGCTCATTCGAGCTGGATACTATTAGTCTTTAATGTTTGGTGATGCTAAAAAATATGTCCAATCTTGCCACCACCACCAAAAACATGCACCAATCATCCATGTATCGCAAGAGGAGATGGTTAACATCTACAGTTTTTGGCCATTTGACAAATGAGGGATCGACCTAGTAGGACCTTTCCTAGAGGCACCTGGAAACTTTCAGTACGTTATCCTGGCTATTGATTATTTCACCAAGTGGGTTGAGGCCGAGACTCTGACCAACATGAAGGGGGAAATGGTGATTGCATTTTTCTGGAAGAATATCATCTGTAGGTATGGTATACCCAAGGCTATCATTACAGACAATGGAACACAGTTCAGCAACGGCCCCTGCAAAAGCTGGTGCAAGGAGTACAATATTCAGTAGAAGGCTACATCAGGATGAGGCTAAGGTCACTAATAAAACCATTGTAAATGAAATTAGGACGAGGCTCTAAGGGGCCACCGGAAACTAGATAAATGAGCTCCCTAGCATCTCTTGGTCATATAGAACAGCTGAGTCATCTACCACCGGGGAGACCTCATACATCCTGGTCTATGGATCTAAAGTAGTGATCCTAGCCAAAATTGGGGTACCCAACCCCAGGACCATCACAGCAAGGGGTGGAGGACATTCGGCCAACGAGGAAAGCCTCTTGTTGGACCTCGACTAGAAGAGAAGAGAGAACAAGCTGCCCTTCATGAGGCCAGAGTAAAACAAAGAGTGAAGCGCTACTATGATCAGAGGGTTAAGAGGGTAAAATTTTCCCATGGCGACTTAGTCATGAGAAAAAAATGGGAAAAAAAAGTTGGCAGGAGTCCGAGGACAAGCTAACCAATCCCCGAAAGTATCTTCTACCTTGATCAGGGCGATGACCACATCGAATGATACCTATAACTTCTTAGCAGTATTCTTGATATTTGGTCTAAACAAGGAGTAGCTCACCCCAAAAACTATCTATAGGAAACGACCAGTGCTCTTCGACCATGGAATAAAATGTCCCCAATAAAACTGTCGATATAGGTCGAAGGGCGCATTTTCTCCTAGTAGTGAGAATTCCCTCGAAATGATACTTTTAAAATGTTTACGTGGGTATTTATAAAATGTTTGGTTTCGGTTCAACTACTATCAATGTCCGGATTATGGAAGTTACTTGATTACTCCTACTTACGACGAGCCTCGATACTGGACAACAGTAAGCAAATTATGTATATGCATTCAAAGAGATTAAAAACCCGCATCATCTTATTGATATATAACGAGTAACCTCGATCACAAACCCATGAAAAACACAAGTTACAACAAGAGATATTACAATAAATGTTACAACCCTCCATCTTCTCTGGGCTCCACTTAAATTATATCACCAATAACCGTTAAAAAGTTGGCCTCCATCTCAGGATATTTGGCCTTTAAAAATATAGAACCAAGGTCGTTCCCTCGACCGGGACCGGCACCACGACCAAAACCTCTTCTAGAGCATCTGGTCGAAGGTACGGGGAGTTTAACATTGCCTCTTTGGTTCAAGCCTTACCAAGAGTCCCTATCGCAGGCGTAGAACCACCTCCCAAATTTGAACCCCTCGGCGATCCTTTTTAGGTTGGCGGGTTGTAGAGATTTAGAGTTTCCAAGATTTGGAGCACCATAATTCAAAGTTCTCTGGGATGAACGTCCCCTCCGATTATGAGCTCTGGAGGATGAAGTCCCTCTCGAGGGACCCTCAGCATTTGTAGAGGGTCGAATTTGTTCTATCCAGACCATAGCCTCGTTGAAAACTTCTTCGTGCGGAGGCGGTTGGTAAAGCATGGAGCTGTTAATCTCGCAAAGATAAACAAGGATATCGTCGATAAGGCCTAATTTAACCCTTCCAAACTTGAGCCCATGACCGCGCAGGTTGTCTTAAAAAACTCTTAATTGTTTTGTCCTGCTCGGCCACTCGCCGCTCGAGTTCCTCCTCCTCATCGAAGAAAGAAGAATACAAGTTCACATTTTCATTAATTGTATGGTTTAGCTGAGCGATTCGTTCATCGTCTTTCCTATTTAAGATCACCGCAGTTTCAACTTGGGCCTTTAACCGATGAACCTCACTTCGATAGTAATCAAGTTCTTCTGCAATCCTCGAACTCGAGCCACTCCCACCAGTGTTGTAAGCCCTAGCATCGGACAGGAATTTATGCAGAGACCCAAACTGTGATGTAATATCACTAATAACTTTGTGATGACGCTGATAAATATCATCTACGACTTTTAGAGAGGCAAATTTGTGATCTCTATCCTCCCTCAGTTTACGGAAGTCATTCCGTATTGAAGGATGGCGTCCACTACGCCACAAACCTAGCTCGTGGTTGGCCTTTTCCAACTTTTTATAAGACCATGTGCAGGGGCAAAAATCACTCTCAAACCATTATTATGATTTCAATTAATTAAATAATCAATCTCTCTCCTCCACCTCAGCAATTCAAACCACGACAAAAACACTCCATTTTTTTTCCACAATGGTGAAAATCACTCTCAAACCACCTCATGGACCCCACTTAATTCTCTCTATACTACTCATTAATTTTACCTTTAATAATTAATTCAAATATATTTACCTATCAAAATAAATTTAAATGTGAAATTTAATAATACACCTATAATTATTAAATTGGATTTTATTTTCAAATCTCATTTTCGAAATTATTTTCAATTTTTAAAATTTATTTTATGAAACATAATTAAACAAAAGAAACATAAATTTTTTTAAAGAATGTAATTTTAATTTTTAAAAATATCCAAAATTTTATTTTGATTTTTAAAATAAATATTAGATTTTTTTCTATTTTTTGTATTTTTAAATAACATAAAATAATTTTTAGAAATTATAAAAATTGTTTTTTTTAAATGGAAAGGGGTGGTCAAAACAAAAGGGGTGGTGGTCAGCTTAAAAAAGAAAACAAAAGGGGGTGGTCAACAAAAGAGGGCAGGGAACCACGTGAATCACCTGACAAAGTCAGGTTTGGGATGGTCCCGGGGGTTGAAAGCTTTCATCCCCCTTTCAACCCACCACTATAGGGTGGTTTGACCCCTATATTGTCCCAATTTTTAATTCAACTCACTCTCAAACTCCCATTGTACATGCTCTTAGCCTCTTCCAGTTCCCCTCCCAAGTTATAGGTCGCGTACCAATTTCCGCCAGCCTCGCAACAGTAGGAAAAAGCTCAGTCTTTGTTATCGTGCTACCACTTCTTCATAACTTGGAAAAAGAAGTCGAAATTATACCCTCTCAAAGTGAGATGAGGCGGTATAAAACCATGGTCCTACACTACAAAACATAAAAACAAAGGAATGTTCATTCAAATAAAAAATAAGGAGTACAAGCTTCAAGAGGATATCCTAAGAATGAAATTATAAACATAGGCTCATGCATCGCTCTCTAAGTTATGGGTGTTATCCACCCCTTCGTTAGCAGCTTCGATGTCTTTTGTCGCTTCTTTCTCCTCGAGGGTGTGCTCTGGGGTCTCGGCTTCCTAGTTGGCCACAACAGGAGTATCGGGATCGGCTACCTCATTCGTCCAATCTTCATCCCCGCGTAATTGAGAGCTCAAAGCTCATCGGCGATGTAAGTTTTCCAGGAGGACACAATGAAATTCAGCGAGGGAGCTTTAACCCGTCATCTTGGATCTCCTTATTCCACTTAAAGGCCAGTTGTTTCCCTATCTTAGGGTCGGAGTACTAATCTGTCATATTCTTGTACTCTTGAGGACAGCTGGGAGACCAACTTATCATCCACGATAGTTCCCCCCCCCCCAACCTCTTGTTGGCATCTAGAAGATCGAAGAACAAGTCCTGGAAGGTCTTCACCATTTTTTTTCAAAAAATGCCCCAAGAAGCGTCTTATGAGTTTGGGGAGAGGCATAATTGTCTAGGGCCACCTTCTGCTCGGCGAGCTCGGCCTTAAAATTCCCATTGGAAAGTTGAAGCTCGGAATTATCCTTCACAAGATCCCAGATAAGGGTTCGAAGCTTCCCACACTCCTCAAGAGCCTTCCAGTGGCTTTCCTCCTCACCAACTTGGAGAGCTTGCAACAAAAAGGATCCCATCATCATCTCAAAAGCACTGTCAATGGCTCTGCGAGTGTCGTCCACTGTGTTGAGGTCATTGGAAGCCTATCAAAAGAACATACATTAGTATCTTTAAAAAAATAACAAACAAAAGATAGGCTCAGAGACTCACCGAGGGGGACCGGGGTGAACAGTTCCCTACAAGCGGAACTTGAGGGATGCAGAGCCAAAGCTTGATCACCACTTGGGGAGGGGGAACTAGGCTTGGCTGATCCCCGGCTGCGGTTGAGGAAACCTCAACAGTTTTGGTATTTTTAAGTGAGGGGCCAGATCGATCAAGATCCCCTCGATCCCTCTTCAGCCTCTGGTCAACCCCAGAGTCGCTTGAGAGCTGCTCGTTAGGAACCATTGGGGGTGCCTCGTCGAGGAAGGCTCCTTAGTTGGGTAAGAACCCTTGGTGCCCTCATCCAGTCTATCAAAAAGACCCACTACGAAGAAAGAAAGACGAGGAAGATTAGAACAAAATGGAAGGAGGATATGATAAATAAAATAAATAAAGTACAACATACTAAGCTAAGCATTCTAACACTTTTCCCCTTGACTTGATCCCTAGGAGAAGGTCTCGAGATGCTTCTCCAACCTGGTCCCTCAATAACCCCTCACGATGTGCAAGCCCCAAAGATCGATTTCCCGCACCTTCATCTTTCTTTGACTTGTGTCGTTTTTCCTTCCTCTTCCCTTTACCTATTTTGTTCTTCTTCCCGTCCTTCCCTTTATTGTTGTCCCACGAGACCCTCAAAATGACCCTCATGCCCCAGGTTCTCTGGGTTACATGGTTGGTCGACCTTACCTTGGGTATCGGGTGGCCTAATCACCACTGGGGTGATTATAAATGTACCTCTCTTACACCCTCGAATTCCATTTGTATCCTGAAGATTGGGTACCGAAGGTCTTCACTTCCACGCCCTTGGCCAGCAACTTTTCTACATTCGCAGCATGCTCGGCTGGCATCACCCAACCTTTAATATTCTCAGAAGTTTGGGTTCCATTGAGGAACCAAATGGGCATCGCGACAGTCAAATGATAAGATTTTCTCGAACCACCCCTTCTGATTCGTATGAGTGATGATAACCATCTTCCCGGTGTGGCGGTTGGTAAAAGTGAAGACCTTGTTGTGCATACATGTGCCAACCCTAGAATTCATGGCCTTTTGACAGATAGAAAAAACTCCAAAGTAGTCTGTAAGATGGCTCGATGCCCAGACTGTCGCACTTGTACATGAACGCCATGATCAACATAACCACGTTAGGGTGGAACTATGTTGGGTTAGCTTCAAACTCCTCCAAGAGCATCATAAATAAAGGAGGGAAAGGGAAGCATAGCCCAAACATGGTGTGGCGCTGGTAGATAGCGCACCTCCTGAGGGGCATGTTGTCTGGGGCCTTGTTCTCTTTGAGAGGCTCCAATCAAACATCCTCAGGCACTCGGAGGTGGCTTGGAAGACTCTTCAATAAAGTTGTGACCTCCTCTGTCATGTAATAAGGTTAGTTTTAAAGGGGCGGCAGAATCGTTCGAGGTTTCGTCCACCTCGACTATTCTATAAGCATTCTCGAAGTCATCATAGAAGATATGGTCGACCACTAAGATGATATCCTTTCGATCTACCTTGTTTCTTCTCATTCTTTTCTTTGCAAGGAGATCATCCATCTAACTTCCCCCTTGTGCAGATTTTGTTGAGTACCCTCTCTAGCAATAATCTTAGGGGATTTTTCCCCTAGGTTGCCCTCTTTGGGTTGTCGGCCGGAGAATGAAATCTCATCTCCAGCACCAGAGCTGCTCAAATCATTCTCGTCATCCTGAAACACGGAAAAGAACAACCAAACTTCTTTTTCTCCGGGTTGGTAACCCAGATTACGAGAACCATTTTCACGAGGGTTCAGAGAAGGAGTTGGGGAAGGTCATTATCTTCCCGGCGAGGAGACGACACAGAAACATAGTCGGAATCTCCATTAAAAAAATTAGATTTGGAGAGCTTAGAAGGAAAACTTACTTGGTTATATGTAAAAATAAGGGATGAGATGAAGATGCAAGAAACAGCCGGAATTGTTGAAGATGCGATTTAAGGAAATACTTTTATCCTCTATAATAATCACCTCAAATACCTGCAAGGAAAGAAGTGGAATGGACAGATGCGAGAAATGGGGGTTACGGGAGTTGGAGAGCGGTATTTCAAGAAAAAGGGTAATCATTACCTTGAGAAGCGGAGAAAAATTGAGAAAACGTGTATAAGTGGGAGAATCTATTTTCCCTCTAATTAATGCAAGTTGGCGCATGTCCGCAACCCTATAGTTCCTTCTGTTACACGCATCACTCCTGAACTCAAAAACTCAAAGAGGACCACGAATTGAGAAAGCCAAACGCAACACACACCCCCACCCCACCCCACGAGGTTTTGTGAATAAACCATCTTAGATTCTAGGGTCCCCTCGAATTGAGGCTCCACAAAGAAATGCCCTAGAAAGATTCGCTCAACCCAAGGGTACCCCTCGATAAGAGAGACACGATAATCCTCCTCTCAAAGTTGCCCTTTGATTTTCTAGGGGCTATTGATAATAACTTGACAGATGAATACTAAAACTGGGCCCAAAGCCCAGCCCATAGTTAGGCCATAAGCTCAGTCTAGCATGGGCCGAAAGGCCCACCCCTTGGTAGCCCATACAGGCCTTCGATAGAGAGCTAAACCCTAATATTTCCTCCACAAAAAAACAAGATACTAAGCGTACCTAATAAAGACCACCATTTATAAAGCAGTATGTCACACTTCGTGATTTATTCACTAATTATTCATTCTCATACACGCACTAATTAGATTGTCGGGGAGTTTTCCTCTCGGAACACTCCAGATCTTAGATCTTGCAGGCTACACTAGTGGTGCAAGCGCAACGGTGTCTCCAAGATACATTGGGCTTGGGTTTAGAGTACTTTTTTTGCTAAAATTCTTGCAACAAACATTAACTTTGGTCTCGCAGTCTTACTCCCACCGCTGAGAAATAAATGACAGCAAATGCAAAGACAGATGAACCAAGAAAAGCTTCAGACAAGATGCTGCATTTCTGCTGTACAAATGCAAGAATGTACATTCGGACATGAACTGACTAACACATCCAAGGGCCATCCCACTCTCACTAGTGCACAAGTCTAAAATTAATGCACACTTTCACATGAGCTATCTAAACAGGTACCATCCTTTGCAGACATTGTTCACTACTGAACTGGCAAAATCTACCCTGAAGGGTATAAATTAGAACCAATTTACCCAGATAATAAATATTTTGGCCATGTCGCTCTAAAATGCTTGGTTCACGACCGCCAGAATGCATCAGGGTCAGTACTGTACAATGTGCGGTCTTGGACCTCAAGGTTAGCGACATGGTAATTAATCAGCCTTGCCTGGCTTATTTTACACGCGAGCAGTCCAGAGGGAAGCATCCACCATCCACTTTCATCCCTGTCAACGGCAGTTACCATCAGAAGCAAACATCAAATCCAACTCAACAGAATTGTAGTAAGAAGTGCAATTCATTGGATCATTTTAATCAGTTGAAGAAGCTGCTTACAGGCTAAAATTCCAGGATTGAAAGCTCAAATGCTTTTTGTTTGATGAAGACTGAGTCATAAAGTGGATAAACCCACAAATGAAGGCAACCACCTGATACAGAGTGAAATAACTATCAAGAAACCGGAGTATATACACAATCATTGAAAACAAAGGCATAACGAGACATGAAGCCATATCTCTCCCAGTAAAAGAAAACGGTGGAGAAATCTCTTTGCAGTACAGCTGCAAATGTTATTCAGTACCTTTAGAAGTCAATTTGGGAAACATCCATTTCTAAACCATCCAGTTATAAGTTGAAAAGCAACCAACCAGAAAAAAAAGCTTAAATTAATATCAGTTCATTCAACTAAAAGTTAGGGTTATTCACTAAATCTTTCAATCATAATGATGGCATTGTTCGCTTTATAGTTGGAATAAGCAAAAGATACATCCTCATTGAACACGTGGTAATAAGAAAAATAGGAAGTGGTGACCTTTCTTAAGAGAATACTTTATCATATGGTGCAGTTGGGAGGCATGAGTGCAGGCTACTTACCACATTTAGGACCGAGGCAATATTCCAGAGAGCATATCCACGCATGAAACCAGCCGATCGCCGAGGTCCATGACTAAACAGTGCATTGATTCCAGCTGGGAATGGGAGAAGAATACCAAAAGGAAGTATAAACAAGGCCAGAAAGAAGTCCAACAATGAATTTGAATATAGTTGCAGAAAAGTTAGCAAGAATAAGCTAACATCTCCTAAAAGGAGAACTGACATCACCATACCAACAAGATCCTGCGGCAAACAAAAATGGAGAAGAGAGATAAATTTAAAACATCAATCAAACACCAGTTGACTTCAACAGAGAGTGTTCACTAGATCAACTACTGAAGGAAAAGAGTACCTGATGCCCAATTGGTTTTGTGTTGCGAATTATGAAGTAAAATGGATAATCAATTGTAATCTTCTCCTTCAGCATCTTAAGGTTGTTTCCAGTCAAAATTTCTCCAGATATTTTCTTTTGTGGATTCGAATTTTCACTGACTCTAACGAGATCCAGTGCCTTTCTCCAACGAGTACCAGGCAAACTGCATGTTCCAAATTAACATATAAGAACCTCAATGCAAGGTATCCACAATATTCCTGCATTGGATAGTAAAAGTTTTACCTTGACTCTTTCTCTAAGAATTGTCTACCTGGCCTCTCCACTGCTGATCTTAAACTTTCATCCCCATCAGCACATATGACAAGCCCAAATTGGCGATAACCAGAAGCAGAAGGCTCGAAGCAAGCAAGATTAACAAGCACACCATGAGCTCTTAGTGTGGGATTGGCATGAGTCTCAAGCCAACAAACAACTGGAGCTAAAGTGGCCCTTAAATGTCCAAGGCGAACTAGACGTAGCTGAGCATTTAGACCAGCAACTAGTCTGTACCAGATTGTAGGTGGAACTGACTGCAAAAGAACACAAGAACAGTGGGTGGACCTTAAATACAAAATCACTTGAGCAATGAAGAAGACAATTTAGAAATGTGAAGTCACAATGGCAAGTAGCAGTAACAAGCAAACCTGGCTCATGAGACTAGCAACTATGTTATCACTCTGAATAGAGAAAGGAGATATATAAGATCCATCTCCACCAAACACAATGGACAATGGGAATCTTTGGTGAAGACGGGGAGGAAGGTCATCTCTTTTCTCATCACCGCCAAGGAAAAAATCAACATATCCAAGCATTAAATCTGAAGTAGCAGCCACCTATAATACAATAATCTCATTAATTAACTTCTCAGCAGCTTTGTCAGTTTTCATGACAGCTAGGTCACATGTACTGTTCTGCTAATTTGGATACACGGAGCACATAATTTAAAGCACAGCCAGGAAGACATTCAAAATTTGAATCATGAATGAATTTTGTGATCAGCTGAAAAGATGTTTGCCTTTTCAAGCTACTAACATCAAAGAAATTTTTAGTTAAGATTATCACTTTAATTTGGTAACTCAAATTCATCCCCAAATCCTAACATCACAGACCAGGTTTTGTTAATTCAAACTTTCAAACACACAGGAATAAGAACTAGTCGCTGACCTCCTCAGAATCTACTCCAATGTATATGTTCATACAAACCAACATCTACTTCTCTCTACTTAGTCAAAAGCAAAGTTCTTTTCAGGTCTTACACTTCCCAAATATTTTGAGCCAATAATTCTCTACTCTTGACAAGTACTAATTGCATGTAGATGTCTTCTACACACATTTTCAAACAACTACAAGCATGCTGATCTTTTTCTTTAAATGCATTTACCACTTATTCTACCTAGTCTAATGCGTCCATAATTCTATCACAATATTCTCATCATTGTTAGCTCATTCTTTGTGCGTGTTCACATATAGTTGGCTAACACTCTAATCCTTGCAGCATATCTGATCTTAGGATATTTTCCAGCAGCATTATGCATATCTGATCTTAGAACATTTTCCAGCGGCATTATGCATACATCATCATTATAATGCATAAATGATGTACTTCACCATTCATATTAACCTATCTCAATTTAAATGTTAAATCATTATCCCCTCCACTTTTTTTGGAGGGTGGGTACTAAAACATTCAAAACATTAGATACGTCTAAATCATAAGTTCACAACAGGCAAGTTTTCACTCTTAGCTCATTGCTTCTCTTGTGACTATATGATGATAGTTCATATATTAAGTTATAACTCATCTTTTGTAAAATCTTTTGATTCTAAAGCATCCCTCCAAACTTATAAGTTGTAACATAAACCGGAAAATCAGCCCATGAACAAGAGGATAGGACAAAATTGACCTTGAGTCCTTCATACAGAGCGCGTGAACGGCAAGATCGTAAGCATGCATGATTATATTCAGACCGAACAAATTCACGCAGCTGTTGTATTTT
>JAULKM010000001.1:9158962-9178293 GCA_032355605.1 Rubia tinctorum
GTAAGTTAAGAGTTTCAATTAGTTCATTAAAATATTGTATACTATCAGGATTAGGTGTATTACTGCCTTTATATTCAGCCTGGGATGTTATAACATTAAAATCACCTATTAGGAGCTTAGGAGCCTGTGGTAAATCTAAAATATCCAGCCATAATTGTCTTCTTAATTATCTTAAAGTTTTAGCATAGACAAAAACAGCTAGCCAGTGAATATTATTCCATTTATCAGCTATCTCCATAATTAAACATTGAGAATGCTGAGAATGGAAAGTGCATGAAATATTATCATTCCACATTAACCATATTTTCTGGTTGTCAGCACACCTATGATTCTGCAAACCTAGTTTCATTTTAAGTTTGAGAATTTCTTTATTATCATGCATTGGTTCAATTAGGCATAGAAGAAATGTCCCATGTCTCATAATTAGAGATTTGATCCTAGGGATGGCCATGTTATAACCTCTACTGTTCCAAACTAGACAATTAGCAATTATGTTGTGCTTAATCATTAAATTAATTTGATTTATTCCTATTCGCACATCTAAGGATCATATTTAGGCCAGTGAAATAATTTTTCATTTTAGAACCAGAACCTTTTTTGTTTTTATATTTTGCAAACAAGACATGCATAGGTGAAGTAGAAGCTTGCTGACCTGATTTTACCTGGTTAGAATTAGTTGCATTTGGAGTATCTTCCAGGTCCAAAATGTCCTCAGAATTGTAAGAGGAGCAGTCTGAGGGGGATTCATCCATCATTACTTGTCATACTGCCTCCTTTTCATGTCTTTGAGTGATCAATTCCTCTTCATCATATAAGTCCTGCAAAAGAGAGAATCTGTTAGTTGAAACAGGTTCATCATAAGGTATAAGAGAAAGAGCTGTTGAGCTGAGAGATTTATTTTTAGGAATAAAGATGGGAGAGAGATCATCCTTATAGTGGTAGCTCAGGATATTGTCTTTTATGTTTGCTATAAGGTTTGCCTCCTGTTGTGTGATAAGGACTGAATCGGGATTTTCTGGATCATATTGGACAGCATCCTAGAATTGGTCAGAGGTCTGACTTCTCAGATCATTCTCCTTCTCAAGTGGAGTTAAGCCTGAGGAACTGGCTATGCTGCCTATTCCTTTTCTTCTCCACACTTCCATTGTTTTTTGCAGACCCAGTCTTGCTGGCTTTTGGAGATCCATTGGATGAGGTTAGTGGCATGTTCTTGGATGCGGTTTATAGCTCAGGGGAAATGGCAGGAACACTTTCCAGGGGGGTTCTTAGTGCTTCATGACAGTTTATGGCAGGGGAGGTTTGCTCTTTAAAGATGGTTGGATCAGAAGATGTGTTACCCCCTTTTAAATTCCCTCTACAAGTAGAGTCGGAAGGGCCTAGCTTATAGAATGTGAAACAGTATGAGGGCTTGGATTCATAGACAATGTCGTACCACTTGTTCTTAGCTATAGAACCCAACCTAATCCTTGTTTGCAGTGGTTTTCTAAGGTCAAATTCAACAAACATTCGGATTACTGATGGTCTGGTTAAGTTCTTAGTTGGAGAATCAACTTGGATGAATTTACCAATGGAATTACCTATCTCTTTAAGCACAGATGGATGGAAGTAATGGGTAGGGGGAATTCTATATTAAACTAGATTGGAACAAAAGGTGGTTCTTCATCAGGATTAAAATCAATAGACCATTTAAGCACATGCATATAATGAGATCCGAAATACCATACCAGTCTGCTCCAAATATTTTGTCTATCACTTTTCTGGTTGAAGGTAATTCGAACGTGTCTTGAGTCCATCGTTGTGACTTGAAAATGGCCAGAAGACCTATCTTCATCATCTCATTTTTGATTAAATTTGAGCTTCGGCCGTCCCCTTAAGAATTTTCCGATTAGCGTGTGATTGAAAGGGATTGTGATTTCTTCAATCTTAGCCTGGGGGAATATACATGTCGTTTTCCCTTGTATTGGAGAGGGTGGAGTTGGACGAAGCTGGGAATTGATGTGGGTTGATTGGTGGCAATTCTGGGGTAGATGAGGGATTGGAGGTATGTGGGCGGGCTCTCACCGTGTGGCGGAGTCTTTATATCAGAGGTTGACTTGGTGGAATTCCAGTAAGGCATTGATTAATATAGCCGTTATCGGCAGAAATTGAGGTGTCAGAGGGCGGTTATTTAGAGCAACGAGGTTTTAGAGAGAGGAGTTAACATATAGGACTGGGAATAATTATTTTATCATGCAATATGGCTATCATTACGCCAGCTCTATGCCTCTATCTCATACTCATGCTCTAATTAAATATCAAAGTCTTCTTTCTAAGCTTAAATTAAAACACCTTTTAAGCATACTCAAATTTAGAAAGGGATCCTTACACAATTATTAAATATTTTAATTGGAATGAAGTTTTCTTTTAAAAAGACAAAAAAATTGGGAATATATCGTGCAATTATAGAAAGTTTACGTAATGTGTGTCTACATATATATATATATATCAAAAAATTTTGAAACCCTAATCCAAAATCCTTCCCCAAATTTCAACCATCGCAGCTCCATCCTTACAATCTAAGTTTGGGTGGTGCGTGGAACCTCAACGTAAAAGCGGTGGAGCTTGAATTTGACGCCAGTGTTGGTGTCCCTTCCACCTGAGTTGAGTGATGTGTTAGAACTCCAGCGTAGCAGCGGCGGAGCTCAATTTCGACGGCAGTGTTGGTTGTTGGTGTCCTTGCCACCTGAGTTTGAGTAGTGCATGGGACCTTGGGCTTAGCAACGGTGGAGCTCGAATTTGTCGGTGGAGGTGTGGTTGCGGCTTGGCGATCTAGAGCTCGACTCCAAATAATGTTATGGTCAATGTTTGCCAACTGTTTGGGTCGGTGCTTGGGCAACTTAGTGCTGCGGTGGTTTAAGGTGGTAGAAGGAGGTGGTTTGTTGTGGTTGTAGGTGTTTTTTGTGTGGTTGTAGGTGTTTAGTTGATGATGTTCAATAAATTTTCAATGATGTTTATACACTTATATCAATTTTGTTGAAGCTCATGTTATTGTAGTTAATGTTTATTCTATTTAATTAATTCTATTCTGTTAGTGTTAATACAACTTTCACTTGACGTTTACGTGTAGTTTATTGAGATTTATGCTTTGAAGTTGATATTTAATTTGATAATTTAACCTTTGATGTTGATGTTTTATTATTTTCAGTTGATGGGTTTCATTAGTTTAATTTGATGTTTTGAACCTTTTAATTTGGTGATTATGTTGATGTTCAGTGAGTTGTAGTTGATGTTTATGATTTTCAATTGATGGTATATGTTTTGTAAGTTTTAGTTGACGTTTATTATTTTATTTAATGTTTTACAATTTTTAAAAATATTTTATTTGATGTTTTCTTTGATTTTTTTTGCAACTTCCAGGCCAGAGCGTAGGTGTGGAGAAAAATAAGGGAAGATGAAGTTTTGTGTTAGTTTTTATAGAAAGACCTATGTCTAAAGTTTAGAGTGCCTCGCAGGAAATCGACTCAAATTAAAAATAAAATAAATTCCTTGTAAAATCTGAAAGTGCAAATCTAACCCTGGATTTCGTTTACCTAAATGTCAACGGCCAAATTGGCCAGAAATTATTGAAATGACTATTTTACCCTCACATTAAAAAAAGGAAAAATTGTAAAAGACATCAAGACCCTCCCAGATTTTGAAGAAAACAAATTATATATTTTCCCTATTTTCTTTCTTCTCTGTCATTTCATCTCCCAGTTCCCGCTCACGTTTCCTCTCCCCATGAAAACCCAAAAAGCAAGCTCCCCCTTTGACGCTGAAGACCATCTCCTGCCAACGAAGTAGAAGCATTGCATCGGAGGTTTAACGTTACTCCGTTGCGTAGATAGTTGCTCTATCGAGATGTCGTGTTGTAGTCACGACAGTAAATATAAGACCCGGAAAAGAGGTGAATCCTTATGATATTCATTGATTTAATGTGTGATTTATGCGTTGTGATTGTGACATGGGTGTTATTTTCTAGTTTTTCATGAATGTTGGTTGAAAATTTTAGGGGTGAGGGTTGTTTTGAAAGGGTTTTATACATGTGAATGTTGCTGGCAAAAATCATGTTCTTGGGTTGTTTTGGGTTGTTTTAAACATTATTCATGTTGTTGAATCGTTGTTTGTGTGAACCTGAATGAAATTTGGGTTTTCGTTGGGCTAAGGTTTCACTGTTTTGTACGTGTAAATGCAGAAACTGGTGTCCTCTGTTCTAAAATTCTGGTCATTTTTCTTGGATGGTGTATTATCTTTTTCGTAAGGTTGTTATTTGTTGATGGTAACCCTTTTATTTGTTTGTGCTTAGGTTGTTAATTGTAGGTGTATAGGTGATAGTAATCTTGTTTGGTTTTATGTTCGAACTTCACGGAGAATTTTTGGCTAATCCCAAACTGTGGAAGAGCATTGAAATGCGCCACAGTTATTGGCATCCTGTGATGAAGAAGATTTTATTGCGCAACGAGGAAGATGTTGTTAATATGTTCGAGGAAATGGAGAACAAGAAAGAAGTGGAGGTCTTTGATGAAAATGTAGACCTCATGGTGATGTTCGTGATAAGATCGAGTGTAGTAGGGGCAAGCCTGGGAAGAAGTCAAACAAATCTGGACCAGCAATGGCGAAGTCAAATTTTGACTATAGCAATGATGGTGGGACATATGTTGATGAATCCGAGGATGAGTCTATGTTGGAGGTTGAGGTTGAATGGTTAAACTATTATAGTGAGGATGGATCTGACATTGAAAAGTAAGAGGTCAAAGATGTCGAAGAAGGAGAGGAAAGGGATTATGAGGATGACTAAGAGAGTGGAGAATATTATCATCCTCTCAGGAAGTGTCTCAATAAAGAGCAATTTGAGCTGAGCAAAGACAAGAAGGTAAGATTGAATGCGGGGATGATGTTTCCTTCACAAAAGGATATAAAAGCTCTTGTTGATTTCTCAGTTCAAGAGGGCTTTCGGTATTAAATGGTGAGGAGTGAGAAGACTCATGTGAGTTTTAAATGTAGATACAATGGATGTGATTGGAGGCTTCATATCTCAGCACTACCTGATGGTCACACATTTTGCATTAGGATGCTGGATGGGGAGCACACTTATAGGCCCCGGAGAATTGGATAGCTCGAAGGGTAATGAGCTTGTTGAGTGCGGACCCCAAGGTGTCAAACCGAGTGTTGAAGGATAAGTTGTTGACTTTTAGGGTGCAACCAAACATGCACCAATTGATGAGGGTGAGACTCAAAGCATGTGAGTTGATAGATGGTAGCCACGATTAGTCGTTCAAAGGGCTTCCTTAATATTGCTTGGAGGTGGTTAAAAGAAACTCAGGAAGTTTGACGATGATGGAGTATTTTGGTGGTGATAATCTATTAGTGACTCAAGTGAAGAGGTTCTTTGTTGGATTTGATGCAGCGAAGAAAGGGTTTTTGGATGGATATCAGCCAAATCTGTGTTTGAATGGGTGTCTTTTGAAGGGTATGTATGGATGTGTGATTTTTAGTGCCATTGCAAACGATCCCGATGGAGGATTCCTTCCCCTAACTATAGCCTACATTGAGAGTGAATCAAAAGACAGTTGGCTTTTCTTCTTCTAAATGATGGAAGACTTTTTGGGTAGTTTTGCGGAAGGGAGATCTTGGACCTTCACGTATGACCGGAAAAAAGGTGACAATTGTAAATTCCCCATCATATCTTGAATGTTTAGAACGTTTTTTGTGCAATTCATTGTGATGTGTTGATTGTGTAGAAAATGTGTCATTAATAAACGTCTTGAAGTATAGACTTGATTATGGGTACTGGTTAAGTACTTAACTGACCCTACCTAGTTTTTAATATTGTTGATCTAAACCTTGTTTTTTATTATAGTGCTAATCTAACCCCGTGTTTCTTAGTAAAGTGCTTATCTAGCCCTTGGTATTTTTTTTATTATAGTTCTAATCCAACCCCAACTTTTTCTATTATAGTACTAATCTAACCCTGATTGTTTTATTGATGTGCTGATCTAACCCTGTTTATCTATTTAAGCACTGATTTAACCTTAAACTTTTATAACAAGTACTGATTGATGATTTTATTAAGTTTTGATTTGTTTAAGTACTGATTTATTTAAGAGTTGATTTAATTAAGTACTAATTTATTTGAGTTCTGATTTTGGAACTGCGGGATCTGGGAGAGACCATTGTAGCTTGTGTGCCCCATGCTACCCAAATAAAATGTAGTTGTCACATATATGCTAACTTCGAGCAAAAGTGCAGGGTTATTGAAGAACTTTTTCTGGAAGGCATCAATGGCACACAACATTAAAAACTTCAATCGATCTATGGAGCTGATCAAAGAACTGTTAGATGAGTCATATGATTATTTGGATAAGCTGGGTGACTCCATGTGGGCTAGGTTATCTTTCTCGAAAGAGTTGAAATGCGACAACGTCACCAATAATCCGGCTGAGTCATTCAACCATTGGTTGGGAGATTTGAGGGATAAGCCAAGTTTGTCCCTTAGAGAATGGCTGAGGGTAAGCACGATAAAGATAATGGATCAAAGGTACAAAAAAAACTGCTCTCTGGGATAATGTTATGTGCTCGATATCAGAGAAACTCATTAAGAAAGTAACAAGACAGAGTCGTAGACATGAGTTCCAACCCTGCTCAGATATGATATTTTAGGTGGTTCACCAAGAGACTAATTACATTGTGAGGCTAGGTGTTCGGTCTTGTGACTGTGGAAAATGGGATCACACCAGTGCACCGTGTAAGCACGCTGCTTCTGTCTTGGTGCACAAGAGGCCATCTCTACATGAGTATGGCGACTCGATGTTGTCGAAGGTAGAATTTGAGAAAGCCAACCACCACCTAATATTACTGGTCCCACATCGATCCTTTTGGCCACACGGTGAGGCACAAACTTGAAATCCTCCAGAATTACACCATCGGGTTGGAAGGCCTAAGATGATGAGATATAAGGGAGGCTGACCCTACTAGGTCCAAGACTCATAAATTTGGTACTTGTGGAGCGTATAACCACAACAAAAAGTCTTGTCAAGGTGGGCCCACCGTGAAAGAGAAGAAGCAAGCTGAGTGTACAAGGTTGCATCTGCCCATGTATTAATTTACATAATTTTAGACTTACAAATCTATGGTGTCACCGCTTTACGTTATTCTTACACTTAACATATTTGTTTTATAACAGGCCATTGTGGGTACTCTCAATCCCAACACTCAAGGTATTAATAGTGTTAGCCGACTGGTGAAGACAGGGAGGCCTCAGAGGTAATGACAACACTAGTAAGCCAGCAAAGAGAGCAAGGAACGAGGCGAATACCAGTGCTACCCAAATGATGATAGATAGGAAGACCAAAAAAAATGTATGAATGTAGATCAGAACATTCAATCTAACCTAAACACAAGTTCATACAAATTTTTTAATGTGATGTGCAGCAAAATCCTAAAGAGACAAGCACCATTTTCTGAGCAGCCTGAGGTAATAGTTTCCCTTTTTGAGTAGCCACAAGAGACAAATACAATTTGTGACCATGGGAATGAGGTAACCATGAACCGTAAAATTTTAATGTGTCAACAAATTCATGGGTTAAATGAATTATCGGTTAGATCAATGAATGGTTATATTAACACCAATGTAAATTTAATAGGGTTATATTTGCACTTAAAATTTAAAAAAAAAAAGCTGGGTTAGATTAGCACTTTATGTTAAATTTATAGGATTAGATCAACACTTAAAATAAAAATTAGGGTTAGATTATTACTTATGTAAAATTGATAGGTTTAGATCAGTACTTTATTTCTTTGTCACTTTACTTCAAAATGTTTAATAACTATAAGATGGGACATGTAATCCGTTGTAGGGAATGCAAGGAACCCTAGGTGACATTGATTATTGAAGAACCACAAATTTTAACGAGGAAAAAATACACCCTAAAGAAGCAAAAATCTAATCGTAAGTTGCATGAACATCGAACTTCCCCACAACCCTCGCAAATACAGGTAAACTTGGAAACTATCTTGAACATTTTATTACATTTGTTCTCCTTATTCATTTCATTCAAAATGTGAGGATCACAAGTTGATGAAAGTCTGAATAACCAATTCTCACCTGAGAATGCCGCCTTTGAGAGACTAATGTTGGAAAGATTATCTCAGGTTGAGAACCAATGAATGAGCCAAGGTGTGGGTAAGTCATCCACCAATATTTTTTCCTACTGGTAAGGTTAATAAATGCACAAATAAGGGTGGTTAAAAGGTTGTGGCTAGTGAGGGATATGATGATGGTGTGAATGAGGGTGTGGCTAGTAAGGGTTGTGATTATGGTTTCAATAATGTTGTGATTGGTTTGGGTGTGAATCCGGTTGTATCTCATGAGGTTGGTGATGGTCGTGATGATGACATTGTAAATGAGGGTGATGATGACGTTCTAAATGAGGGTGGTGATGAGGTTTTGGATGGTGTGTGAGAGGAAGTTTTGGCTATCGAGGGTGGTGACGTAATCGGTGAGGAGGCTGTAGATAAGAGTGGTGATGACCTCTTCGTTGATATCCTTATTTTGGAGGAGAGTGAAGGTGACATGCCTTCTGTAGAGGTGCATCATACTGTGGCAATTCCTAACGAGGTCCCACAAGTTCTTGTGAAGGAGATCCCCGACATTGATGAAATTGTTTGGCGTCCATGTTCGGAAAGGTGACATGGTCGAGGATTACTCTCAGGACGAGGGTCCTTATGATAGCCCAAACATGACTGCCAGTGAGCTTATCCCAAATTTGGAGAGGGAAGGTTAGAAGGTTAATCCAACCCTAGCAATCATACCTCACCACTACACCCCTGAGGTACAAATTCTAAAAAAAAATTTGTGTTTAATCTTTAATGAACATATTTAAGATCTTAACTTTTTGCATTCGGTTCACCTTTTATAGCGACTGTCTGCCGCTCTCAGTGGAAGAGCCGCTTTCAGTGGAGGAGCCACTCTCTATAACCTGGCAAAAAATCCCAAATCAATGATATTCCGACACAAATTCAAGCTGACATCGCGCTGGTAATGTGAACGTAATTATTTACTTCCCTTTCCACATAGTATGTAGTTTTATGAATTCTACTTCATAAGTTTTTCTTTTGTACTGTTATCTTCATCGGATGTCAGGCCAATATCTGGAACTAGTCGCAAGGTTATCAAGAACCTGGAAGGAATTTCTTGGTCAGCGAGAGAGCTGCAAGATTGTTGGGGTCATCTCTTGCTCCAACTTTTCCCGACGGTAGTGTAGTTGATGGTCTCACTTCATTAACCTCACTTGAGGCTCCTCCACCACCGCACGTAAGGACAATATCGGAAGCCAGAAGTCAATTAGTATCTCCTCCCGAGATAGGCCCACAAAGCGATGGACGAAGTCTGTCGCCTTCAACTAAAGATGTTTGATTATGTTTGCGCTATTTTGTGATGTATTTATATTTGGGACAACCATATGGAACCTAAACCCTTACTTTTGTAGACTTTGCATTAGTTAGAACTATTTTCGTATTCTTGTACTACACAAATTGGTCTTCTTTTCTCTTTTGTAATTCCAATAATCTCTATTAAGATCTATTTTGGCACAATTACTATTTAGGTATCCCTGCTCTCTATTAATTTAAAGTAATGTTTGTTCTCCTTACTTCTATCAAATGTTGATCGTTGTACACTACAATGTATGCATCATAATAATCGCAGTGGTTATCGTCATATCTATTATCATTGCACTTCAATTGCTGAATAGAAACAAGATGATATCAGCACTACATAGAAAAAACTTTGGGAATTATCAACACTTGTTTGATTAACATAGGGTTAAATCAGTGCAGACTTTGGAAACGTAGGGTTAAATCAGTACTTAGTTACACATTAAAGAGTAAAATCTGCACTTGATTAAACAATACAGGATTAGATGTGCACATTTAATAAAAACATAGGGTTAACACAACACTTACTAAAACAACAAAGGGTCAGTCTGGTACTAATTTTTAAAGATCGATTGCACAACTAAAAGTTGTGGAAACATAAAACATCGTACACAAATGATTCAACATGTCCAGATTTGCAACTGCATCAACTACCAAAGTAGTATTCAATCACACTCAAGTTTATTGACCAAATCACAACAAAAGTAGTTTGTCCACAAAATACACTAAACTACAAGCGACATCATACAACTAACACATACAAGTGAGAATCAGGCCTAGCAACAAACCAAACAACACTAAGTTCATAGCTTTCAAGACCCTAACATGTACCAGACAATTGCAATTTTTAGCGTGTGCAACAATCCCTTGACTTGGGGCAACCATTCGGACAGCAACTTTGTTGGCTGAATCCGCCGTCATTACAATTCTACGAACAACAGGCTGGGGGATAAACGGGGTCGTTACAACACTTTTTCCTCCGGAATCAACCGCATCCGGGACAACCCAACACTGTCATCCATAATACATTTGCCCAGATTACTCGCAGCTCTTGACACATATACAATCGTTTCGTTGGAGCATATCCTGCAAAGTAAACATTCCCATCGAACCTGATTTACACTGCCCGTTGACTCCATTCTTCAAAATTTTCAAAAAAAAATTTGAGAACTAAAACTATAAAAACAACCACCTAATCTGTATGAAACCCAAGACTAGTATGAATACCACTAACAAAAACCGCGGGAATTTGGAACTCAAATATACCCATGCTGAATTGTCATTACTACCGTTGCATTTGTTTTTAAAATTACAAAAGACCCACATAATTATGGTCATGTTAGGTAAGTTTAATTAGGGTCCCAAACTAATTCAGCATTAATTATGCTGAATTATTTAGCCCACCACCAAAAAGTGATTCACGTGATCATTTTCTTCAATCAATGTGTGTCCAAATAATTGTTTTCTTCTTCTAGTCTCTCAGGAAAACCCTTCATTTCGTTGCACCATTTTCTGCATTTTCCCTTTTATTTCTCCACCGAAATCAAATCTATTTGGCTTTGTTTTACCATTGAAATGAAGATCCTCTTTACTGCGGTTTAATTTTCTAGTTTTGTAAAGAACTTTTCAAAAACCCTAACCTTATTTCAATGTTTCTTTGATTAAAAACCCTAAGATTCCTTATCATTTGAGTGTTTATGTAAACAAATATAAGTCAAAATTCGGTTATTTAAACTTCATTAATGTAAGGGTTTTGTTTTTTGAGTCATACATGTTCTTAATTGTGATCTATATATAATACGCATAGATGGCCCTTAATTCCCTTATAGTTTCTTCGATTTAAGGGAATGCCTTTACCTTGGAAGTTGGCCTAAAAATGTGAGCACTAAAAAAAGAAAACATGTTGTGGTTATCCATCAATTGGTGCTGCCATACGTAGTATGTTAGTCGAGTATGATGTTGTTGTGTCTATGGAAGCTGAAAAACTGAAAAATAATTTTTTTGAAAACTGAGACTAATCATGAGAAAGGTCCAGTTTAGAAGAGACCAGGTGATGAACACATTCACCTTTTGTGTTTTAAAAGTTTTCATTTCATTTATGTAGTGCTTATGTTCATAACTAACCCTAACTCTACTTGGTTACAATGGAGGAAAATAAGTGCAAAGCCGCTGCTTATGTGTACCCTTGTTGGTCCTTGCTGACTGTTCTTTTATTATGTTCATGTGGATGATATTGGTGATGCAGTTTTAAACAAACTTATTTGCAGTTGTATTTGTGTCATGTGTATGGCCTTGTTTTTATTGTTGTTGGTGCATACTTTGACCTGTGGCTGTTACTGATGGATCATTTGTGTTGTGGTTGTTGTATGCATGACTAGTTTGTGGATGCGGTATAGATGCATGGATCATAATAATTTATGGTTGTATTGTTGTTGTATTAGCAATATGTGGTAATTGTTGCAGCCTAGTTACCTTATGAACATACTGGCTAGGAAACCTTTGCATGAAATGCCAAAGTCCATGTTAGATTACAGTGTGTTATGGTATCTACTGGCTGTAATGTTATTCCCCTTTTTTCAAAAAATGCAGTCATGCTTTTGATGCATCTGGCGGGGCATTAGTGTGATCTATCTTTTTGCTGGACTTGTTTATGTGTATATGGAGTGGATCATTTTTTTACTTCACCAGTACTTGCATTGAAATCCCAAAATGTTTTCAAAAGAAAATTGTACAATAAACATTTGTTACTTACAAAATATGTGTTTATGTGCCACTATACGTACAAGCTTCCAAAAGATTTCTGAAACTTCTTCACCCTTGAGTTGCTGGCATTTGCACTCCCATTGCTTGCATTAAAGATCCAATCTATTCTATATTGCGAGTTTTAGTTAGATACTATATGCATACATGAAGTGTCTAAGCATCTGTTGTTAGTTCTCTATGCAATAACCAAGCTCTTTCAAGTGCATCTTTCCCCATATGTGGTGCGTTATAGTTGTTCCCACCTCAAACCTTCATAATTTCCAACATCACATTTGGTATGATAAGAAAACCTTTTTTTAGAGTTTGGGGCGTTCAACTTCAAAAGCACGGTTCACAGTATGTATGATGCGAGTATCAAAAAATCATTTATTATGGTTTTCTTAGTTTAGTTTAGTTTTATTTTGTTCCATGATTTTTAGGAACTAAATCTAATCCAATCATAACTAAATCTCCTAAAATTACAATAATTTCAAAATTAGCTCTAAATGTGAGCACACTACCTCACTAAAGAGTATAATGTTAAACTCCTAAAAATCATGGAACAAAATAAAATAAAACTAAAGCAAGAAATCTGTAATAAATGATATTTTGATGCTCGTATCAACGTAGTAGCTCATCTAGAGTACTTGATACGCATTCGTACTGTTGGAATTTGATAGAGTTATAAAACCTACGTCAAACACATTTAAGTCCAGTGAATTAGGGGGTTGACATATTATTTGCATGTTGAACCCGTCTGAGCTAGCAGCTATCCCTAAACTTAATATCACTATTTTTTACATGTGGTTTGGCATTGTCTTAGCGTAAAACTATGTTCCTACTCTAAAAAGGGGGCCATTTACCTTTTATGGCTTGGATTACCTTCTCCAATAGGATTTTCTTTGTAACATCATTGTTTATGGATACCATTGGGGTAGTTACTATTGTTCATGCAGTTCTATTCTTTCTCGTGTTTTTGCTGCTTCAACCCATTTGTTGTGTCCAATGATGCCATTATTTTGGTGCAACAACAAAAATTCAGCAAGCCCTTATATTTCCTCATATGTGAGATATTTGTGTATCATGGTTCTTACCTTTTGATTTCTGCTGCTTTGTCATTTTTGTTACGACATGAAATCAAAAAACTGTTATCTGCCCTTGAAAATTGCTTCCTTTTGATGTTGTTGTCTTGAACTAATACTACACGTTGTTGCGTTGTTCAAGCTCAGTGATCAAGCAACAAGATAGAACTAGAGCTTTTAAAGCTACAGTATGCTTGGAGATGAAATGTTTATTAAAAGCATATGAACTTCATGATTTTGTATTGGGGTAATGGTTGAAAGAGGGAGTTACTTTATAGAGGGTGGGTAGTTAGCATTTTTCTTCTTGATTTGTACTTGTATTCGGGAAAATTCTCTCCATTTTTTTAGGAGGGGAAGCTGTCAAGTAGAATTTTGACTCCAAAGGTCAATGCTAATTTTTAATTTTAGTTACTGTTTTTTTTTTGAGCTACTGTCCATTGTTCACCCACCTTTCTGCCCTTGGTGACAGTCCTATTATTGTAACAAAATTAGTCTCAAAAGTTTGAGACTTACTCACTCTCTCTGCAGCTTATGCTGAGACAGAGGGAGTACTAAAATTTTAAATTTAAATAAAGTAATTATTAAGTAAAGTATTTTACTTTTTATAAAATATTTCTTATATTTTCATATCCAAACACACATTATTACATGCTCTAACTTATAAAATACAATATATTTAAAATACAATTTTTAATACTAAAACGTAAAGTGGCATGTACATAAGTTTATAGACATGTCACCTTTCTTAAAACTTTCCCCATAAGTATATACAAAAACTTGGGAGAGACAGTCTCACTCAACCTTATGATGAGACTAGAATTTAAATACAATTATTTAAGATGCAAGATGACATGGGGCACTTTCGATAATTTTTAAATCTTTACTTAATCTCTCGTCTCACTATACGATCTCATATGAATCTTTCTCATAAGTAAAAATTCACGTATCATTTTGTCTATTACTTTCCATTGAATTTAGTGGTCTCTAGAAAATTATTTTGGAAAAATAAAATGTGATGGTATTAGAAAGAAAAAAGTCCATTAATGCCCCTCATTTCTTTGGTTTGTGCACATCTAACACTCAATTTTTTTAAAGTGCATTTGTACTCTTACTCTCACCCAAAAAATTGCCCAACGTCGGTCTGATAGAAAAAGACAAAATTGCCCCTATAAATTAAAAAACTAAGAACACATAAAATACGAATTGACAATTAGGGGTAGCAAACTAGACCTGGAACCCCCGGGTCAAGCGGGTAATCTATTTTTAAACCCGGGGGTATGGGTAAAATTGGTAATGAGTTAAATGGGTAACGGGTCAAATGAATATTCAAAAAATATGGTCGAGCGGGTTGGGTTTGTGGGTTGACCGCGGGTATATACATATGGGTTGAAACCCACGGGTTTACTCATATGAGTTTGTAATATGGGTTAATATATGGGTATACGCACGTTGGTTTACCCATATAAGTTGGTATATAAACCTATGTGGGTCACTATATGGGTTGAAACCCGCGGATTTTACCCATATGGGTTGGTGCATAAACTCATATGGGTTCATATGTGAGTTAAAACCCGGAGATTTACCCATATTTGACTCATGAGTGGAATAATTTTTTACCCGCGAGTTTCAACCCTACCCATTTGTGACCCGACCCATTTTGACCCATCATAAAATAGGTCGAAATAGGTCACACCCATATTTTTTAAGAACGCATATTACCCGACACACATTTGACCCGACCGTCCATTTGTCACCCCTATTGATAATTTTACCCAACCCTAAAACCTTCTACCAGCTCGTCTATCGGAATCGAGCTGGGACGGTGGTGAAAGTGGCAGAGGAGGGGCGGAGCGGCGGCTCGGCGTTTTTATATTGATGTTGACGAAGGGCGGACCCCACTTCAATAGAGGGTAAAATGATCCTCACTTTCAAGTGAAGGTTAATTAGGTAATTTCAATATTGATCAACGTCGGAAAACAAAAGGTCAACGCCAGACTCATGCAGGAGGGGTATGAGTTTTTAAGTCACAGCTAACACAGGTGTACATGTGCACTTTCGAAAAATCGGGGTGTATGTGTGTACTATAAAGGATCTGGGAGGGGGATGAATGCATTTTTCCTATTAGAAAAAATAGAAAGTATTATATTATTATAGTGCTTTTAAAATATTTAAAATTTCTCTACTTGTTTCAAATTTTTTACCATTTAATTTTTTATTTCATATCATATTATACTTCTATTTATTTAACTTTTTTAAATTTTAAAATTTCTGCAATCTCCTACTTATACTTTATGAATCTACAATTTTTTGTGCTTCAATGGCCGAAGGAAATACAATAATCGTGGAACAAAGTTGGAGATATCAACCATATATACCAAGATTTGTACCGACAAAAAGGTTAGGTTCCAAACTCAAGTTACAAAAAAAAAATAGTTTCTTCATTCCTCACTAAGCACTATACATGAAAAGAAGATTCAATGAAAAAACAAAGAGAAAGGAGACTGTTCATGACTTTTATGGGAAAAACTAGGTACCATGAGAATTATAGGACCGGTAACTAAAGGAGTAACACTTCCTCCATTTTCTAAAGCCGGTTCATATTTATTATTTAGATAATTATTTTATAGAAATTAAATTTATAGATGTAGTTAAATGAAAAGAGATAAAAGACTACTAAATATATAAACAGTTCTTTTTCCGTAAAATAAACTCTGGCAGTTTTAATGAAAAACAAATTAAAATAAAATGTATACAGTACTAGTATCAATACGAAGTCTAGATGTGACCTCGATCCCCATCAAAAGTTTTGAGTGGAGTAATTAAATTAAAATTCCTACCGACATAATACAAGCAGGGTTTATTTTTCACACATAATCTAATGATTTTTGATAATTTTTGGGGTGTCAGATTCAATTTTAGATGTATTGTGAAGATGTGACCTCGATCCCCATCAAAACAATTATTTAGCCGGTGCGGTTTCAACCTGTCGGTTTGTCGGTTAGTCAATTAATTGGTTTCGATTTCTATCGATTTATGAAATTTTAGAAGAAATCGAATAACCGACGGATAACGTTGTCGGTTTACAGGTGCGATTAGTATCAGTTTCGAATGATGTGACGGTTATTACCGGTTACCATATATCATTTATTTAAACTTAAAAATATAAATACATATTAATCTTTATTAGTAGTTAGAGCCGCAAACATAGAATCAAAGGTAAGAAATTTAGTAATTAGATAATTGTATTGCATGAGAATTGAATAATTTTTTTGAATTAATATTAAAATTGTATAATATTATGGGATATTTGAGATAAGAAAAATTCCTTTATTTATGGGATTTGGATATGATTCAGAAGTAGATAAGGAATAGGAATATTATGGAGATAATCATGGTTTATTCTGATCTGCATATGGACTATAAATAGAAGACATTAACGGCTGCAAGACGTATGAATTACATTGAGAAAATATGCATTCACATTTCTATCTTTCGAGAGCTTTGCGAGAGCCGGATTTTATATGTTCCAAATACATGACCCGCTGATCAAGTTCATAACGTACACCTTAATTCCTCGGGAAAAGGAGATCCATCGTCGACGAATTTTGAGATCAAAGGGAGTCTGATCAAGGCAGATCGGTAGCAAGAGGACCTTGCAAAATCCACACGTTAAGAAATAGAAAAGATAAGTATAGTTGTATGGTGTACTTTGTACTATATCTTTCTGATTATTGGATTTATTCTGAACTGGGTCAGACCCTGCAGATGTCGGTGGTTTTCACCGAACTTCGTATCCAAGTTGTGTGTCTCGTTCGTTATTTACTTTACATACTTGGTTAGATACGCTATGTTGGAACATAGGTCTAACAGTTAAGCTAAAATAGTTAAACCAAAATTTCATTTGGTATCAGAGTCATATCACTTACGTTTTACCTTGGTTGTGTAAAGGAAAGTCTGATCTGGTTTCACCATGGCGACAAGGGAATGAGGTTCTGTGTCTCGGCCACCTCTGCTAGAAGGAACAAACTACAATTATTGGAAGGCTCGCATTGGGGTGTTTATAAATTCTATAGATGAACTTGCATGACACTTTGTTGAGAACGAGTGGAATCATCCAACTGAAGATGAAGAATCCAGCTCTAAAGAGATAGAGGGAGAGTCAAGTTCAAGGAAACGAATGCTCAAGAATAAATCATCTTGGTCTCCAGATGAATTGAAGGCATCACTGGCTAATTCTAAAGCATTGAATGCTATCTTCACAGCAGTGGATGAAAATCAGTTTAAACTCATCTCGACATGCCATCAGGCTAAGAAAGCATGGGATACCTTGTAGACTATACATGAAGGAACCAGTCGAGTACGAGAATCCAAACTACAGATGTTGGCAACTAAGTTCGAAGAATAGAAAATGTAGGAGAATGATACGATTGCAACATTGAATGGGAAACTCAGAGACATCTCTAATATGACTTATCAATTGGGAAAAGTTTATAAGGAATCTAAGCTGGTGAAGAAGACTTTAAGATCACCGCTTAAGAGATTTGATATGAAGGTTGCAGCAATAGAAGAAGCTAGAGATGTATCCACAATATCCTTGGATGAATTGATGGGATCATTACAAACGTATGAGATAAACATGGAACAACCTGCAAAGAAAACTCAGAAGGAGTTGGCTTTTAAAGCATCTTCATCGCGGGATGATCACGAATCAAATAGTGAGGATGATATTGAAGAAATTGCTATCATCACTAAGAATTTCTCAAGAATGCTGAATAAAGTGGTGAACAAGAAATCACAAGAAAGAACTGGAGGAAATAGACCACGTGGACAGAACTTTGGAAAGAACCATGGAAATAGCATGGAGCAAGGAAACCATTAGTTTATTAGAAATAAAGGTGGTGAAGCAAAACAGCAAGGAAGGATACAGTGTAGAGAATGTGAAGGTTTTGGACATATCCAGTCGAATGTGCCAATACCAGAAAGAAGCAAGGAAGATCGCATGTTACTTCATGGAGTGAGGATGAAGAAAAGATAAAGAGGAACTTACCGGTAATTATGTGGCATTTGGAGCAAAAATTCGTGATGAAGCTTTGGACATATATTCCAACATAGATACTGCTGTATGTTCCAACACAGATACGGTATGTTCAACATACGTTCTGCTAATACTTCTAGCGATGGTGAAGACCAATTTGTGAGTAGCGAAGACATCTATACTTCATACGAAAAAATGTATGACATGTGGTTAAAGGTGGCTGATGCAAATAAGGCTCTGAAGATGGAGAAAAGTCAACTGGTCGAAGCCAAGAAGGAAATAAAGTGCAGGTTAAAAAACTTAAGAGTGAAGTTGAAGATCTGAATGTGAAAGCAAATTCTATGACTGAGAGGGAAGAATTGGCAGAAGCAACAATCAGGAAGTTAAATTATGGCAAGGCAAAGTTAGACGACATTCTGACCATGGGAAAGAGCTTCAGAGTTGGACAATGAATCGGCTATGTCAATGTATCATGTGATACTGGAATTTTCAAGCCAGAAGTGCAAGACATGAAGAGAAATGTGATTAAGACTCGTGTGCGAAAGCCTTTCATCTGCAGTTATTGCATGTTTCAAGGTCATGCCGAGGAACGGTGTCTCAAATTACTGAGAGATATTATGAACGGAGGACAGCTGTCCGTATGTTTCAACATAGATGATACCCAACAGTCAAAGATGGTTACAAAGGTATGGGTTCTAAACACATGAATACTTGTTTTCTTGCTCATACTTAACTTATTGCACATTCTAGAGACTCGTGGTACTTTGATAGTGGGTGCTCTCGTCACATGACAGAAACTCAGGAGTTTCTGACAAAAATAAGGCCATATGATGATGGTTTTGTTACTTTTTGAAATGGGAAGAGGAGTCGTGTCATTGGAAAAGGTGAAATGCACATTGAAGGATTTCATGTGTTTACTAGTGTGTTGCTCGTTGAGGATTTAGTCAGTTGTGTGATGACAATATGACAGTTGAATTTCAGAAAGACAAATGTGTGGTGAGACATGGGAATGATAAAGT
>JAULKM010000001.1:9178393-9191836 GCA_032355605.1 Rubia tinctorum
TTTAGATTAGTTTTTTAGATATGCTATTACCGGCATATAGATACAGAGATGGTTTAGTCTAGAAATATATTTAAGAATATCTCTGTAATCTTACGAATTGCCTCCCTGTGTGGAGTTATTGTTTACTACTAGTTACAGATACAGAGATGGTTTATTCTACAAATATCTTTAGAATCATCTTTATAATCTTACAAATTGCCTCCTTTTGTGGAGCTATTGTACTTTACTTTTCTGTTTTCATGGTTTGGGGAGCCTTATATAAAACGCCCCACCTACTGTGGTTTCAATTAAAAAAAGATTAATGCAACTCAAAAATTTTATCTCTATTTCTTCTAATTTGCAGAAATCTTGACATTTCCATGGCCTATGAAAATATCATTTTTTCAAGAGACGGACTCAAATTTTTTTAAAAAAGGATAAATATTACTAAATATATAGAAAAGTACTTTTTCCGTAAAATATACTCTGGTATTTTTAGAGAAAAAAATTAAAATAATATGTATAACAATCTTCACAGAATGAAGGGAATAGTCTAGATGTGAACTAGCTCGATCCCCAATCTAATCAAAGTTTAGTAATTGCTACCGACATTATACAAGCATGGTTTATTTTTCACACATGATCTAATGATTTTTGGTAATTTTGGGGTGTCAGATTCAATTTTAGATGTATTGTGAAGATGTGACCTCGATCCCCATCAAAAATTATTTAGCAGTAGTAGTTAGAATCACATTTCTGCCGACATGATATAATAAGCAAGAAAAATTAATTGCTACAACTTATAGTTGTTGGTAATTTTAATCGGTGTTACAGTGACATTAAACAAGCAAGTTAGTACTGTAGTACATATTTTCTTCTTTCTTCTTTAATGATTCACTTATTATTCGTCTCTTTTCTTTAGCAGGCACTGCAAAATACAATGATGGAGCTAGCTATCACGCTGAGACTGTATGAATAATTACGACATTCATTTACTTTCTTTTTGTTTTTTATTTCATTTTAGTACTATGTATAGTTGAGGATCCCCTTACACATATCAAAATAACAAAAATAAAAGTAGAAATATAGAATGCAGATTTTAATGTGATTCATCAAATATATTGACAATTAGAAGCCGATTAATCTTATTATCCAAATGAGTGATATATATTACAGATGTCGAGAATTACATCAGACGTGATCATCTAACTAGATTACAAACTTAGAAGGGACATAACTTTCTCACTTCTTGAAAAATCTCTAACTTTTCGTCTATTTATAATAGTTCGAGTGCAACACACTTTGTTTCTCTCTATACCAGAGAACCTTTATTTGGGGAGGCCGCTATTGCCAGATATGGTGGTCCGATGCCCCTCCCCCACCCCTCTCTTTAGTTATTTTGTTGTAGATTTAACCTCTTTTTCTTTTCTTTTACTATTGCTTTTCAGTTGGAAAACGTTTGCATGACAAACTCCCCTTTCAAGAGTTTTTGTCATTCTCGATCTCCTTCGAGTGGCCGAAAGACAGTGTTTAGAAAAGGCTGAGCAGAAGCTATCTGGCACTGCACGTCGTACGATCAACGAGCACGACATGCTTTACTTGTAGCTCGGACCGAAGGTTAAGTTAAGGAAACGGGAACTCGTGATCGGGTTTCCTCAAGTGGAGCACTCCCACATGCAATGCACACTATGGCTACTGATATTCACAGACGGACGCTAGACCTTGGCTGAACCCGGTGTAGTGGTATCTATCTCTCACCCAACGGAAGGTTGCAGAACACGGCATGGCCACACACCTGGATAGCTGCATAATTCGACAAAACCATAAAGGGCTCAACACTGCTCCTGGAACCCGATGGAAGAAAAATGAGAGAAGTTGCTGATGAGCAACTCACAGCTCCCCTCAGTTTTTAAAAGTACTCAAGGGTTCATAGGCAACCCACAAAATTTTGATGAGTTTTCTTTCTTTATTAGTGATCGGCGAAAACTTCGCTGACATCGGTAAAAATTGTAGGTTATATCTTCCTCATTCAGGACGGTGGTGGGTTTGATCAGAGAGGAAAATAGCTAAACTTTGCCACCAAATTGAAATAACTTATCTTCCATTTTTTCCTTTCCACGTAGTTGACCGATTGGTTCATGTTTTTTACATTATTAGAAACTATTAAATTTATAGAAATAATTTTAGTCAAACAATTTTTACAGGTGAGTTCGAAAGATACTAATTATAGATGATAAAGAATTCTTGTTGTAACCTCCTTTGGCAACTCTATGGTGGAGCTGCTACCATTATTTCCTTCCTCCTTTGAAATTTTTTAGATGAATTTCACGAACTTGGAAGCACCTAAATAAGCTGGATCTACAAGTCACAATGACCTGAGGGAAAAAACTTTGATTGATATCTTCAGGAATGTAATGTAGTTATATGACATAATGACCAAAGGACTGCAATCGGCAATTGAATTTAGGTAGGAAGTGTTCTAATTCGTAGCAATAATGCTCGTTCTTTTGAGTTATGATGTACGGCCTCGGCGATGCGGTATCAAGAGGACGAAATGGGTTGCCACTGCTTTGACTACTATTATTTCTTTTCGGCTGATTTATTTTTGCTATATCAAATGCTCAATTTTAGCTTAGCTCTTATATTTCCACAATAGTCCTAAATTTGGTAATTTTATTCTGAAGCGCTTCTTTATAAGGGGTTTAGCCCCAACTCAATTGTAATAGGATCGACTCAATTGTAAAAAAAATCAAGTACAACTTTAGATTTTTACATTTCATGATAAAACTCTTGCAATTCTCAATTCATGAACCATCCATTGAGTTCCTCATTCATGAACCATAACTCTTGAATAAACATTCATTAAATAATTTCTGAAATTTGAGGAGAAATCTCAACAATGTTGAGGTGTCAAATTTATCAGATGCAAGGTGGTTGCATGTGCCTGATGTATCAGATGAAAACATATGCATGGTGAAAAGTACCAGACAAGTGTACCCAAAGTTAACTATCTATATACCACCAACAAAACAGATGAATAAATCAAATCAGAAAAATAATTTTCCAACAAAAACAAATGGATACCACCAATCAGAATACACCCTTCGGGAAAGGATTTATAAAACAGGACAAAAGGGCAACAAGTTCAACCAAAAAATAACTTATTAAAGACATGCAAACTCCAACAATCTTTTCCTTTTACTTTTCTTCATCTTGAACCCAATCAACCAAAAACTCTGATGTCAGATTACAAATGTCAATAATCATGTCACACGTTACCACCCGATCAAATTACAAACTCAGAAGGGTTACATCTTTCCCACTTCTTGAAGAAATGTCTAATTTCCCCTTTTTTTATCAGCGTTCAAGTGCAACTTTAGAATTTTTCAATTCATGAATCAAATTCCTGGAATTTTAAATTCATTAATCATCCATTAAAATTTTCATTCATGAACCAAAAACTCTTGAATAGCCATTTAACATAGTTTAGAGCATCCACAATAGTAGTGGACTTAAGGAGTCACATCATGAATTTTGATAAAAACTATGTAAGAATTGTTCATCAACAATTGACCTCCTCAAACAATCACTTCTTAGACATTTCTTTTTCATTTTAAATTATAATTAATTAAAAATACAAAATCAAGTCATTAAGTGTCAATCATTGATTGATTGACATTTCTCCTAATTAAGGAGTGATTTTTAAAAATCCATAATAGTTCTCCTTAAATAAGCAGTGCTCCTTGTTAAGAAAAGTGAAGTTAAAAGAGCAACCATCGTGGATGCTCTTAAAGTCATTCTTGTTGCCACGGTAAATACTAAAGAGCATCATCATTACATCAAGAGAGAACTAGGTCCAAACGCTCCCAACTCTCAAACAAAGCCCACAGTGAATTTTTCACCGTAAAAATATCTCAACGACAATAAAGCACTGATAACGTAAACATCACCACCCTTCTGGGAGCCAAACCATCGCTCCCATGGAAGATTCGCCCTCCACTGAGAGTCCGCTCTTAACCTACAAGTCAGCACTAACACAAACCCATCTCTAAAATCAACCAAACACAATGAAATTAAAACCAATTACCCAATACCAAGGCGAAATTGTTGTCCTCTTTGAAGGCGCAAAAATTGATCACCTTTTTGAGTCGTTCAAGAAGAATATCATCGGAAAATTTCCCAGAGATCGACCCACCATTGATTTCATCCGCCATCACTTCAAAAATATAGGTTTCAAAGGTAAAGCTTCCATCACTGCACTCAACCACTGCCACATCTTCATCACATTCGATCATGAAGAGAATATCCAACGGCACTTGATTAAGTGCAATTGGAATCTAGGAGGTTTGATAATGAAAGTCCTCAAGTGGATGAGGAACTTCGATGTAAAGAAGAGCCACCGATGGTCGCTATTTGGCTCATCGTGGATTTTCCTCCGGCATACTATATCCACCAAGATTCAATACCTCATATTTCCAGCCAACTAGAGGAACTCATCTTTGCTGATCAACCAACAATTAACCACACCAGGCCGTCAACGATTCATCTCTGTGGAAATGGGCCTCACATGGAATTTTCCATATCAAATCAGGTTAGGATTAGTTTAAGAGAGTAAATGGTATGATATTAGATATGAGGAACATCCATCATATTGTTGCAAATGCCTAAATATTGGTCACGGATATTCTGAGTGTGGAATTAAGAAACTTGCTCAAACAAAGGATAATTGGAAGCCAATCCCTGACTCTCAGCGGCTGAGAATTTGCGTACAACTGAAACCCAAGGCAATCTGAGAACTGCTGTTCAGAAACAAATGGGCCCTGCTGAAACCCAAGGTGAAAATGAGGGATCTCTTGCAATACCCTAAGGCGAAGAAGAAATATTTCAGGATGCACAAGAAATTATACAATCAGAGCAGCCACAGATCAACAAAAACAAAATCACGGTTGGGCTTGTCAGAGATGGAAGGAATACTGCTTAAAAGGAAATGAGACACTCGGTTAGCCCACGCAAGTCCAGAGGATTTAAAAGCGAAGAAGTTCCAAATAAACAAACAAATAGAAATCATAACAATTGAAGAGCATTGGACAACATGCAACTGCATACAAAAGCTGCAGCTCAAGAATATCAACAACATAAATGCAAATCTCTTCTCTTTAATGATTTTAGGGATTTTGACGAGTCATTGCTTACAAAATTTCAATCTCAGGTAACCTCTCAGCACAACAGCTCTAGAGGACAAACTTCGGATAAAGAAAAAATATTGGATAGAGATAAGACATTACAAAATTAGCCATCAGATTCTCATAAATTAACTCAGGATTCAAGTATGTTCACAGGTGAGCCTAAACCCCCTGATAAACTAAGAAAATTCTTGAAATCCCCAAATGTGGTAATGACTCGCTTGAAATCAAAATCTCAGGTCTCTAATGAATATTAAAACCATGACTTGGAACTTGAGAGGTATTGCAGGTTCATTCATTAGAATTCAGAAACTTATCTATATGCATAAACTATCCATTGTGGTAGTTATTGAACCTAACTAAATTGAGAAGATTAGGTTTTGATAAGGCATTCACATCTTAGGATTCTAGGACTTGGATATTTTTTAGAAATGGTTTTACTCCGGAGCAAATAACTTATAACATAGATTTCCTTCACTTTTCAGTTAGCCATTTGGAATTTCAAAAATTCCATATTGTGGCTATTTATGGGAAACACTCTAGGCAGCTAAGAGTAAAAAAAATTCTTCCCTAGAGTTAGCTGCCAAGGATAACTCAGGCCCCAACATATATCTTGGGATTTTAATGTAATAAGAACTGTTACAGAATACAAGGGCTCATCAACCCTTGATTCAAACAGTATTCTAGACTTTGACACATACCTTAACTCCAATGCTATACTAGACCTACCAACAGTAGGTAACCAATATACATGGTTAAATGGGAGGAAAAAAATCCATAAATTGAGTAAGAGGTTAGATAGGATTACTGCCAACCTTGCATGGACTAATTTATTTCCTAATTCATCTGTATAAGTCCTAAATATATCACCTTCATATCACTCCCCACTAATCCTAGATGCTTAGATATAGAAGGTAACCTAACCTAAATCCTTTAAATTTCAAAATATGTGGACTGAAAGACAGGAATTAAAGAAAATTATCAAAGAGACCTGGGATTTAGATTGCCAGGATCAGGGAATGCTTAAGTTCGTTAACAAACTAAAAAGGTTAAAGTTTGCCTTAAAAGCTTGGAACGCAACCACATTTGGAAACATTTTCTCTAGCATCCTAGAAGCCGAAGCCCAGGTACAGAGTTTAGAAGCTAGATATGACCAACCCTTAGATGATCAGGACTTAACTAACCTAACTGAGGCCAAGAAAAATATTAGGCTTAGACTAAAAGAAAAGAATGAGTCTTGGAAGCAAAAATCCAGGTCTCAATGGCTAAAAGCAGCTGACCTAAACAAAAAAAATCACAACTCAGTGAAGAACAAGTAGGCTAGGCCTAGAATTAACAAATTAAATCATGAAAACAATTATTGGCTCACAGATCAGGAGGCAATAGGACAATATGCAGCTAAATATTTTAAAAACTTGTTAACTGATGCTAACATGGATATTACAGGTGAGGCAATGGCTGAGACTTTAAAATTTATTCCTAAACTGATAGATGACGACGGAAATGTCAATATCATTAGGTTAATAGGCATGGAAGAACTTAAATTTGTAGTTTTTGGACTAAACCCAAACAGTGTAGCAGGGCCAGACGGATATTCAGGTATTTTCTATGCTTGTTCTTGGGATTTTATCAAGTATGACCTATTGAAATGTGCCCAATAGTTTATGTGTGGTATCCCCATAAGGCCAGCCATATCCAGCTCCCTTATATGTCTTATCCCTAAAACTTACATCCCTAATTCCCTCACATATTACATGCCTATTTCCCTATCCAATTTTATCAACAATTTTTTTTCTTAAATACATGCTGACAGAATCTCCTCAGTGATATCCAAGTGCATTTCACAGGAACAAAGCACCTTTATTAAAGGTAGGAAAATATCGGATAACATACTTGTCATGCAAAAGATGGTTAGGATGTTGGATAGGAGAAATCAATCCCTAAATCTAATTGCAAAAATTGACATGTCCAAGGCTTTCAATAGAGTCTCCTAGCCGATGTTAAACTCATTGCTTCTAAAATTTGATTTTCATGGACATTTTGTGAATCTAATCCTAAGTAACATTGCTGCAACTAGGTTTTATGTGCTCATAAATGGAAAATCTAATGATTTCTTGAGGCCAACTAGGGGTTTGAAGAAAGGGGACCCTCTATCCCCATACTTTTCAACCTTATCACTGAGGTGCTGAACAGGGGTCTTAAACATATGTTTAATGCAAAACCTAATGGATAGATTCTACATCCCTAATTCAGCTCAGATCACTCAATTATCATCCGCGGATGATACAGTGATTTTTCTCAATGCCACTAAGAAATAACTGAAAAACCTAGTTCTTTTCCTATCAAAATATGAGAAAACTACTGGACATGTTGTGAATTATAGAAAATGTGCTTTATACATTGGTAATACGACTAGTTCAATAACTAGGAACAAGATTATACAGGTAACTAAAATGGTATAACGAACTTTTCCCTTCACCTATTTATGAGTTCCCGTGTTCAAAGGAAGAAAATTGCATTGCTACTTCTATGGAATGGTCGAGAAACCGAACTCCAGAGTTCAAAGTTGGACAAATAAGTTTTTAAACCAATTTGGAAGAACCATTTTAATTAAACATGTTTTGTCATCTATCCATCAACACACATGGTGTGTTATGGCCCCTACAAAAGGTATAATCTCTAAAATGGAAGATACTTGTCTTGACTTCTTATGGAGAATGGGAGATGATAATAAACCAAGGAAGCACTGGAAGGGGTGGGAGAATTTAACATTCCCGTGTGATGAAAATGGCATTGAGATTAGGGATTTTAGAACTACCATAGACGCTTTTTCATCTAAGCTATGGTGGATCTTGCAAGAGGGTAAGACACTATGGTCTAAGCTTATGTGAACCTTGCCACCATCAGCTAGAAGTTCAGATCCATTGAATAGATTTGTAAAAATCTCCCCCGAGGTGGAGCAGTATTTCATGATTCTTATTGGTAGAGGCAATTATAATTTCTGGACAGCCAACTGGATCCAAGTTGGATGCCTGGCTGATCATTGGAATGGAAAATCAAATATTCCATTTCCTTTCCTCAGAGTATCTCAGTTCCTTAATGATAAATATTCATATCTTAATGATGATACGGGACAGGGTTTGTTTTCTCAAAACGTACAGGTACGCAAAAGACTTATGAGCTCACTCGGGACGAGGATAAAATCATTTGGACATTTTAGAATGCATCCAAAATATAGAATAATTTTTTTAGTGTCATGCCTAGCCTAATCTGTTGGACTTTGTGGGGAAAAATGCTATTCTTTGTATGATAATATCATACCATCCCTGAGCAGCATGAGTTCTGATCTAAGAAGGTTATTAATTGATGGTTTCACTGTGAATTCACAATTTGAATATTCGGACTTTGATTGGCTTAAACATAATGGGTTCCTGTCATGCCCTAAGCTCAGAAGATTGAAAATCAGGAAAGTGATCAAATGGCATCCTCCTGATTCGGGTTACAAACTGAATAAATATGCCACTTCTTCTATCCAAAGCAGGTTTTATTATCAGGAATTCGGGTGCATAGGTGATAAGCCAAGGAGCATTTCCGATTTCTCATGCTACCAGTGCATTTGAGGCTGAATTGTTGGCTCTAACAGCATGTATTGAAGTTTGTACTGAATTACAAACACTCCCTCTGACTATCAAAACCGATCGTTGGCTGGTCACTAAATACCTAATCAAAGATGAAGATCGGCCCCAGAGACAAAGGGACAAATTCAGGAAGCTCAAAGACCTGTCAATCTTAGTTGCAGCAAAAGCCATTCACATATTCATGGAGCAGAACAAAGCTGCACATTCCTTGCTCAACTCAAAGGAATCACAACCAAAACAATTTGGAGCCACAACCAGCTAGACATACACTCTAAGCAAGCCATTGCAGCAGACCAAATGGGACTTCAAAGCTGGAGGAGGATCGACACAACAGAGCTCAAGCCATAAACATTACGTATTGAACAGTGACTGCTTTTAGGAACAATTACTTTGAGCTTGTACACATATGAGTTTGAGCTTGTACACGTGAGTTTGAGCTTAGTTTGAGTTTGTATGGATGTGAGCTACATTCATGTAGAGCTCAAAAATATTCATGTAGAGCTCAAAAATATTGACATGGCTAACACAAGAGCTTACACGAGGGTGGAGGCTATTGGAGTTGGAGTCTAAATCTTTCTCGGGTTAGAGTCTAAATCTTTCTCGGGTCTATACTCATCGCTGGATTAAGAGCGCGATGATTTTTTGTATTTGTAATTTTGGTTGCATCTGGTTCAGGGCACTAGATGTAATACATTAACCCCCACAAATGGTGGTTCAATTTTTTATTTTTTTTAAATACTAATAAAGACCCGTTTTTTTTAAAAAAAAATCAAACGTTATCACAGTATTCAAATGCTAAAAACATCGAGTGCACAAAAAATTTCCTGGATTATAGGCTAATACCTTGTTCTAATTGAACCACTAATCTTAAGAATATTCTTGAACACACAACTTTGAAATGTAGACATTGACAAACTGCTTTTTCAGCAAACCGCATGTCGGTTGTTTTATTTAGTAGTTTTGATGGTTGTATGTTAGTAATTTGAGCTGAAAAATACATTTAGTAAATGATTGTTAAATTTTGGTTGTTTAACACAAAATATAATTACGAAAGAAAGAGGATTTCATGAAATGATTTTTCCCAACGCTTTAATTTAACTACTTAGTCTAAGGTTGCGTTTTTCAAATTTATAAATCAATCACCGCACCTGAACTTAGATTATGTATTTTTAAAATTATAAGTTATACATGTAATAGAGTGCATTCGAATGAAAAAATACAAGAAACATTGTACAAACAGAAAATTAATATTTAAACTAAAGAGAAAGTCTTAGGAAATGGGGCATTTCCTTAAACTTATGGACAATCCACTGTACTTTTTACTTTAAATGTTGTAATATTTTATAAATTTAAATATTGTATTTTAAAAGTTAAAATAAATAATATTGTGTATTTGAATGTGAAAATATAAAAATATATAATGCAAAAAAAATATTTTTAAAATTTTAAATTTAGTATGTAATTCAACAAAAGCAGTGTATAAGGTAAAACAATAAGTGAAAGACACATAAATTTATGGGCATGCCACCTAGGGTGGTAATATTGACTCATAACCCGCGGATCAAGTGTGTTATTTATTTTTAAACCCGGATGTACATGGATCAAACGGGTTATGAATGAAATGGTTAAATGGATAATTAAGATATATATATTAGATAGGTCAGGTTTACGAGTTAAACTGGATTATCCATTTTCATTTTTCCCACGATCCATTTTTCCATTTTATTCTTTCTCAATTTTCAGTTTCTTTACTGTCTTCAAATAAGGGTAAGCAGTCAACTTTATTTTATTATTTTTAAAAAAAACAGGTGTTCTCCTTCTCATTAATATAATATTGTTGCAATGATGTATCAGGTTAAGTCTACAACCCCTACCTAACAGCTATAATTAATCTATCTAATCGATGCTTCAAAACCTATTTGGCTCACGCACTGTGGGGTGAGCCTCCCATAAATCAATCTTTCAATCCAATTTCCAGATTGTAGTCCAAATGTCTTACGACAGTCTACTACTCGATCCGTGCTTCCAAACTTTGTCTTCACCGGGATGCATAAGCTCTGTAGTTTTGGAGAGGTTATTGCTGGATTTTTCCAATTTTGGGTGCAGTGTCGTTGGGGTTGTTCGAGTGCATGTCCGTTTTGTTTTGAAATAGTCTGGTACTGCTTGCCTCCATAATTATTCATCGTTGGCCAGGTTCATCCATACTGGGCTGCTACAACTCTGTAGTTCTTTTTTTAGAAACTTTTTGGAGGTTGTAGCTGGATTTCTCCAATCAGTATTGGAGAATTCATCCAGGGAATTCATGCTACAACGTAACTTCCCTATAACCCAAAAGTATGTATCATTTGAGGAGCATTGCCCTTCAAAACCCGCCATAGATTTGGTGCTACAAACCAGTGAGAGCTCTGTTGTACACTAGTAAGGCTCATTCAACGAATACAAACTACTATAGAACGACCCATTTTCCTATTTCTCAGTGGGCCAGACCATGTACCCGCCAAAGGATGCCCTATTTTGACTGCTGCCCACAATCTATCACTACGATTATCAAAGTCAGTCAACCACCTATTCACATCATCTCTCCGCCACGACCACCACGAGGTTGTCGTGGCTACAACCGGGCGCAACTTAAAAGAGAGGTTAAGTTGGATGTGCTCTATGTCTGGATTTAGAAAGGAGCGAGATGGGAGAAATTCATACCACTGATGTGCTATCGCTGACCACCATTGACCATTCGGGTTGTTGTTGACTATTTGAGTGGTTGTTGACCACTCAGACTGACATTGAGTTACCATATTTTTTGTCACCAAAACATGCGCCTGAGACTACATTGCCAGAGGTGACTTCCCATATCCATCTTTTCTGTTCACTAGTCGAACGTCTTCGCCGGCGGAACTAGTTATTTCGCATCACCAGGATACATTGGGCCTCTGTTGATGTGTTCATTTTGTACTATTATTTTGGGACTTTGGGATTCACTTTTGTACACTTTTGTGCACCAGATATGGCATTTTGCTTTGAAATTCTCTAAGGAAATTTAAGAGCGATTTTGTGCTTTTATTATTTTTCTAAGGGATTGTGTGTGACAAGACAATTATTGGAAAACTTTGAAGACTATCTTTGAAGATTTGAAGACTTACATGTGAGTTTATTTGGAGACTATCATTGAAGAAGGTCATTCACAAGAATGGTAGGAGAAGGAAGGGCACTTACAAAGTGGTAGAAGATAAAGTGAAGAAGACTTTACTCGTAACTCAAAATTCAAGTGAATTTTTGCACTTAGTAAGTGGCCTTTATGCACCATTCTTGTGAATTTCGAGTCACGAGTAAATTTTACTCGTAACTCCAAATTGAAATCCGTTCAAATGTGATGCTACCCTATACACCCCCAATATATTTTCCAAGTCTGTCAAGAATATTTATGAACAATCAGACCCAAGAACATATCCACAATCCTTTCAAAAATCCTTTCTGATTTCCCTTTCTTACTTCTAAGTAACAAACTCTAAGTTACTCTAGAACATGTACTAGCGCTTCCCAACATTTCACTAAAAAAATATTAATATTCTATTTCTATATTTATGCAAGAATAACAAAAATAGTGTATTTAATTGTGTATTGTGTATTGAACACATAATCGTCTCTTATTTAATTGTGTATTGGTATCTTCAATTTTGTGATTCGCCGCCTCCAAGTTATGGCGGGAAAATGAATTTTCCAAAATTTCATTCAAAATTTTGGAGATTAAAATTTTATGATTAGCACCGATATTTGTTATTTAGGCACCGTTATTTGTACTGGTGCTAGGTAGTTGGAAAAATTCTTGCGGGTTTGCTCTCGGCTTCCAAAAGGAAAGAAAAAAAATGGCCATCTAAAGCAGCCCTAAGTAGCTGCTTTTCATATACATTTGCACCGGTATTTTCTAATTTATACAGGTGCTAGGTACTTAGAAAAAATATCTCGGGTTTGCCCTCGGGTTCCAAAAAGAAATAAAAAAAAGCCATTTAAAGCAGCCCAAGCAGCTGCTTTTCATATACATTTGCACCGGTATTGTCCAATTTATACCGATGCTAGGTACTTAGAAAAAATATCGCGGGTTTGCTCTCGAGTTCCAAAAAGAAAGGGGAAAAAGCCATTTAAAACAGTGTTAAGAAGCTGTTTTTCATGTACATTTGCATCGCTATTGTCCAATTTATACCGGTGCTAGATACTTAGAAAAAATCTACCGGGTTTGCTCTAGGGATCCAAAAACAAAGAAAAAAAGTCATTTAAAACAGCGCGAAGCAACTGCTTTTCATATACATTTGCACCGGTATTATCTAATTTATACTAGTGCTAGGTACTTAGAAAAAATATCGCGGGTTTGCTCTTGAGTTCCAAAAACAAAGGAAAAAACATTTAAAAGTAGTGTTAAGCAGCTACTTTTCATGTACATTTTCACCGATAGTGTCCAGTTCATACCGGTGCTAGGTGCTTAAAAAAAGGAAAATTTGATTTCATCTGAACCATTCATTTCTTTTGTTGATTTAATCTCAACCATTAAAACTTATTTCTATATATAATTTGAAACCCTAATTCTATTCCCACCTCATCATCCCTCCCACCCTTCACCACCTACACTCTCTCCGCCTCCACCACCATGC
>JAULKM010000001.1:9203867-9215631 GCA_032355605.1 Rubia tinctorum
ATGCAAGGACGGGCTCAACTGCCGGCGGCGCGTGTGCGTCTTCGCCCACTCGCCGGACCAGCTCCGGGTCCTCAGCCCCCGGGGAGAGTCCTACGACGGGTCCCCTCACCGGTTGGCTTTCGAGGGGTCTTTTGGTAAGCAGCTGCAGTTTATGTCTTCGCCGGAGTCCGGCTCGCCGCCGTCTGAATCGCCACCGATGTCTCCGATGACTCACTCGGGGCCGATGAGCCCCCTGAGCCGATCTCTCGGGTCAAACTCAGTCAACGAGATCATGGCATCTCTCCGTCAGTTGCAGCTGAACAAGGCCCAGGCCCAGGCCCAGGCCCAGGCCCAGTCCACATGGGGTCTGCAGGCGGGTACGCCCAGGATGGCTATGACCCGACCCGGGTACTGCAGCCTGCCTTCGACTCCGACCCGGATGGTGAGCCGGGGCGGGATGGGATACTTCGACCTGTGGGACAAAGGCGGGTGTGAGGAGGAGCCCGTGATGGAGCGGGTCGAGTCGGGTCGGGATTTGAGGGCTAAAATATTCCAGAAGCTTAGCAAGGAGAATCCACTGGATCGGGTGGACCCGAACCCGAGCTACGATGCACCAAATCCGGACGTCGGGTGGGTAGCGGAGCTCATCAAGTAAAGATGATTGGGAATGATGAAGCATGGAGTCCAGTGGAGTATAAATATTTGGTAATGATGATTATTAATCATATTCTTAATGATCCGGGATGCCTTTATTAATGTAATTAATTAGTACTAATAATTATGTTAAGGAAGGGAGGTGGGGAATCGGATTAAAGAGAACTTAGTACATCAAGATTTAGTGGTTACGATAGTATGGATTTTGGGAGTGTACCGAAAATGGTTGCTTGGATGATGGAGCGAAGAGTGGGATCTCTTGTTTTGGGGGCGTCTCGAACCTTACCTTTTCCAAGCTGGCGAGGTTTTGTTGTTTTTGGGTGCTGAAGCAATTGGCGACAAGCCAAGTGGTGGTAGTACTATGTGAATTATTTCAATTTGTTGTTCACTGGAATTGAACCATGAGCCAAGGTTGTACCTTATTATTATCCATTTAATGTGAATATTTCCGCGTCTGTAATTTGTTTGAGCTCATCTTTCGCTGGTTCTTCACCTCATGGTGAGTGAATGAATGGGTGGTGCAGATAATCTGGGTATGATTGGGAGGACTGATTGTGGGGGAGAGGGCTTCCTCATTTTGGGCATGCGTGTTTATGGTGGGGTTAGTGAAACATTAGGAAAAGGTTAAGCATTTGTGGATGTGAAGTTTGAACTCATAATTTACTCAGGAAGGTGAACTCGTGAACATCATCATGATGCAAAATGAAATCAATAATACCCCAGGGACTTTCTTTGATGACATTGACCAAGAATAGGAGCTAATCACTTTTAATAGACGGTAAAAACAGGAGAGTACTTCATTGGATGTGCATTCTCGCTTCTTCTTTTTAAAAAATTTTATTTGATGGGAGGATTTATTTAATTTCATCAGGTCATTTTAATTTTTTTCTTTTTAAATTCAATCACTCACTCATTTCATTTAGCTTTTTGTTTTGTTGCAGTTAAAATTGCACACTTCGCTTTATGTTTCTATTCACTGTTCAACTTAGACCACATATTTGAATAGTTATGTAAACAATAATATTATCGTATGTGATATTTTTGGATTCGTCATTACAAGTAGTTTTGCAAAAGTAAATTTTTGTTTACCGTTATTATACGTAGTTAAACATATTAATGATTAGATAAATTTTTTAATGAGTGAAAAAAGTTCTTTGTAATTTGAGCTGGGACGAAGGAGTAACTCCGGGACCTAAGGGTAGGTGCAGTTGTGATCTCTTAATTTTAAAAGACCACTTTAGAGATAAAAAATGCTAACAATAGGGGTCTTTAGAGTGGTCTCTTCTCTTAATAAGAGACCACTCAAAAGACTCTTAGCAAGAGCCCGGTGGAGAGACGGAAATGTCAGACCAAAGGGCTGACCTCTGATCGAGTCAGTGCAAGTGTTCGCTTGTGCCTCCTCTTCGTTTCTTTTAATTTCATATGGGGACGGGTGTCGCCCATTGGTTGGGCCACGTGTCCCCTCATTTATTTATTTTTTAAAAATTGTAAAATTAATTTGAAAATGTGTAAAATACTTTTATAAAATCGGTAATTTTTATTTAAAATCTGAAAAAGAATTTTTTTTTTGAAAAAATGAAATTAAGTTATTCTTTTACAACGAAGGACGCTATATAAAAGAAATAAAATAAATGATATAATAATTTTTCAAAAAATAAAATTTAATTTTAAATATTATAATGTATTCTTAAATTTCACATTCAAATTATTTTGAGTGGATAAATTTATTCAGCTTAAATGTTAATAATAACATTAATGAGTAAGATAGAGAAAAATCAAGTGGGGTTCATGAATAGTACAAAGTGGTCTCTTACCACTGTGGAGGAAAAAAAAAGGTGATCTCATAGGGTGAGGTGGAAAAGAGATATTAAAAAAATAATATATTTAATTGGCAAGAAACCAATATCAATATACTTGTCCTAAAGCTATGGAGATCCTAGCAAAAGAAGGAAAGGCCCATAAATGGGTAGGGGAATAGGTATGGGAGTGGAAATAAAGGGAAGGAGTAGTAATGTGGTAATGTCTGGATCGGAGAGACAGTGATGGGGTTAGGCTAGTGAGTCCGGGTATAGGGGAAAAGTTGAATAATGGGAAATGGAGGGGACAGTTAGGATTTATCTTTAGCTAAAGAGATTTTGTTTTGACATGACATGAGTATTCTCCTCCTCCTCATCTTTTCTTTATTTATCCATGTAAAACAAAATTCACCATTTTTTCTGGTCCTCACTCCAATTTAATACGTATAGGGTCTTGCCTTTCTTCGGGGACAATTGAAAATTAGACTCCAACAGTATTCAATACAACCGGCCCAACACGCAATCCACCAAGCCTGCTATTTGCCATCAAGAAGCCCTTACTCAATTTCTTTTATTTCCTGGTAAATTACATCCTATATTTACTAATTAAGTACTCTATTTGCCTCTATTCATCAATAAATAAAGAAAATACCTGTTTAAATTGTAAAATTTATAGATATATAAATTTTAAAATTATTCTGTGAGATCTTGCTACATTCATCGTATCGTATATCTTTAGAATATCTATTTATTTAGAATTTTTATTATGTGTAATTTAAGACATTGAACTTATAAAATCATCAATGAATAATGAAACTTATAAAGGGACAGAGGGAGTGCTCCATTTATGACAAAATTGTACCCCCTGTCCCAGTTAAAGATTTAGAATGAGAATCATGTGAGAACACCTATCTTTAGTGATAACACTCACTTATGTGAGAACAGATCTTGACCATTGTTATAAAGTAATCAATGGCTGAGATGACAAAATTTTGCCTCATTAATTCCTAAATTTGTGGATCTGAACTCAGGTTATAAGAATTCGGATCCTACTAATTTCCTCCTATATCTTTGCCATCCAAACATAGTCGTCGAAACCCTCGGTTCCGCCCACCCCTCTCTCCGGCACACCTCCCTCCCGCAATCACCACAAGAGCTACAGTCCACCTCCCTCCTCCTTCTCTCCCTCCGCCCGGCCCAACTCCATTGTCACTCGATTTTCCGAAACGTTGTTATCGTCAAAGGATCCCGACGTGTCGTCGTCCTCGCACTTCTTTCCCTTCACTCTTCGGTGCCGGAGTCCCGAGATCGAATTTGAACAGCTGTCGCGACAGGAGCAACTGATTATCAGCTGACTGACATCGACGACGATGAGTTTGTGTCTTTTATTTCAACATTGGTGAAAATGGAAGAAAACCGGAAGGGACAAAGAGAACTCGGCTTCAAGCAGAGGTTTCACAGAGGAGGTGAAACTATATCTTTCCACGTGTAGGTATTGATATTGTTCGGCTAACTCTTGTTTTCTATTATTATTACTATTTAGATTAACATATTCAATATGAAATTGATATGCAAGGAAATGGAAACTGACTCTCATTTGACTACTTGTTTTGCATACATCAGTTAGTAAGGATGAACGTGATTAAATGTAGAAGAAACTGATATGTTTTGGCTGCATTTTATTTTCAGATGACTTATTTGATTACAAATTTGTATACATGCTTTCATGTGATTGTGGATCAGTTATATTTAGAATAAACTACAATCTGCATATTTCATCTCTCTCTACTCAAACATGCAGAATGCAGAGTTTGAGCATTCCAACAAATATACCAGCTACGATGCAGACATTGTTAGCTACTATTTGCAAATTTTTGCCTTAATTTATAGCTTATACCGGTGTACATAAAACTGCAAAACATATGATAGTTTTTTCCTCAGATTTCCTTTGCAGGTCTTTTATTTCGACATTGGCGAAAATCGGAGGGGATGTTTCCTCAAGCTCAATCACTCACTCCCTCTTTACCCACGCATTTCGATGCACCTTCTTAAATTCCACACTATAATTTCAAGATATAGAGTAATTAGTTGCCTTAAGCTTACTTAAAATTAGATACTGTGATAAATGCTTAAAGAAGATGGCTTTACTTTCCTTGCATTTATTATTACCTTAGTTAAGGGGTCTCTGCAGGTTTCTGAAGCCTTTGTTAGCCGAAACCGCAAGACCATAATTGTTCCTGCTAGAACTGCAAGAGATGAAGGTTGGGCAACTTTTAGGAACATTCTGGCTGACATCCATGAAGCCTCAAGGCTTTTCATTCTGCCCAACCAGAATTATGTTCTTTTCCCCTTCCACATGCTCTACTTCTGTGCATTACTACTCCCTTAAAAGCTTATATGCTACAATTTAATTAACATAACAGTGAAGCCTTCGAACGTTTGATAGGGCTGTCGGATGATGTTGGAGCTGGCTTTTATATCAGGCCACGATTCTCAACTTGCTACGACACCCGATTTGACTGCAGATCGAGCTTTAGATTTGACACCACCTGCGGATATTAGTAACCTATGTGTCTCCAAAGTTATTAGGCCTGATCAAAAGAGATTATTTTTTGATCTTAGAAGCAACAAAAGGGGCCATTACTTAAGGATATCCGAGGTGCTGCTTCTATAACCACTAATAGGCCTAAAAACTGTTGATTCAAAAAGATTTGATGTTAAGGCCAACTTTCAAGCAAAGAGTCTAGTCCAAGCATTGAATAGAACTCCTTGTAGCTGAAGCTTAATTACAAGAACTGAAATGACAAATGGTTGTACAATATGTATTGGTATTGCCAAATGGTTTTACAGTCTGTATTGGTATTGTCAAATGGTATTGGTATCTCAGTCACAATAACATGTGTGCTCTTATACCACCACAACATGGGAATCTCATCTTGTTAGAAACCTGTTTCTCAATGAGAATCATATGACGAAAACAACTTGATTCTTAAAGTAGAACTTGTATGTGCTTCAATTATTGCTTGTAATTGCTTCAAATGTAAAATATAGGTGCTTCCTTTATTACTTGTGCGTTCTATAAAAACAACTTGATTCTTAGAGTACAACTCGTAGATGCTTTAAATGTAACTTGTAGGTGCTTTAAATATAACTTGTAGGTGCTTCAATTATAACTTGTAAGTGCTACGAAAACTGTATTATACTTAGAGTACAACTAATAGGTGTTTCAACTATATCTTATCGGTGCTTCAAATGTAACCTGTAATCGTGGTAAACTGTCTCATGGAACTATCACTAAGCTTGATGCAAAAGCATACAAATATTTATCCAAATTACTTGGTGCTTAGAGTATAACTCGCAGGTGCTTCAATCGTTTCTTGTAAGGGCTTCAGATGTAACTAAAAGGTGTTTCTTTTACAACTTATATGTGCTACGAAAATAACTTGGTGCTTAGAGTATGATTCATAGGTGTTTCAATTGTTGTAAGTGCTTCTAATGTAATGTTTCCTCTATAACTTGCGTGCTATAAAAATAGCTTGGTGTTTAGAGTACGTAGGTGTTTAAATCAACGCTTGTAAGTGCTTCAAATGTAGGTTGTAGGTGCTTATTTTATTACTTGCTTGTGATGAAAACAACTTGGTGCTTAAAGTAAAACTTGCAGGTTCTTCAACCGCCACTAGTAAGTGTTTCAAATATAACTAGTATGTACTTCTTTTATAACTTACGTGTGCTACAAAAATAACTTGGTGTTTATAATATACTTCGCCGGTGCTTCAAGCATTGCTTGTAAGTGCGTCAAATGTAATCTATATGTGCTTCTTTTAATTTACATGTGTTATAAAAATAACTTGGTGCTTATAGTATACCTCGTAGGTGCTTCAATCATTGCTTGTAAGTGCTTCAAATGTAATCTATATGTGCCTTTTTTATAACTTACGCGTGCTACAAAATGACTTGGTGTTTATAGTATACCTCGTAGGTGCTTCAATCATTACTTGTAAGTGCTTCAAATTTAACATGTAGGTACTTATTTTATAACTTGTGCGTGCTACGAAAACATAGAGTACAACTCATAGGTGCTATAACCATAGCTTGTAAGTGTTTCAAATGTAATCTATACGCTCTTCTTTTATCACTTGAACGTGCTACGAAAACAACTTGGTGTTTAGAGTACAACTCATAAGTTATTCAAATTTTTTCTGTAAGTGCTTCACAAGTAACCTGAATGTACTTATTTTATAAATTGTGCAAGCTACGAAAACAATTTAATGCTTAGAGTAGAATTCGAAAGTGTTTCAATCATTACATGTAACTGATTCAAATGTAATTGATAGGTGCTTCTTTTATCTATCAACAAATATCCATAGAAATGGTTAACTAAGTTGGAAATAATTGGTTACATAAATATTTTGGATACACTGGATACACTCCAAAATTATAGCAGTGTCTATATATTCGTTATTGATTGTATCAAACAAAAATTTTCAATTATTTTTGTCAGTGGCATCCGAAGTGTACATGTTATGAAAGGGATCTACATGAAAAAAGGTACGACATGAAAAAAATGTGAACAGGGTCCAAATAGTAAGTGTTATGACTCGGTTTATGGGTTTATAATCCACAAATATGATCCGCGGTTTTTATCACTCAAACTTCTAATTTGTCAACACATAACAATTAGATTAAACTATTGAATGACTCAGATTTATTCTCATATAAAAGAGTGTTCTCACATTAAAAGAATGTTCTTACCTGAACCCAACCCTAAAGATTCATATTCAAGTCATGTTTGATCATCGAAAAACTTTGATTACATATACTAATGGTGTATATAAAATTGATTTTTAGAAAATAGATATTCCATGGAATCTATTAGTATCTCACATAATGATATTTTTTATTTATTTACTAAATTGAAATTTATGCTGCTTAAACATAACTTGAGAAAATTGACATGAAAATATGAATCTTTTATTGAGACGAAGGAGTATAAAATTTATATCAATTAAATGTATATAAAATAAGCCTTCACTAGGTAATACCGGGGCCGATGCCCAAACTTATATTAATTCATAAATTACTACCCTCTACGTTTTTATTATAGTTTCAATAAATATTTTGTTAAAACAATTTAGCTGGTTTTGACCAAGTATTCTTATTCACGTAAAAATTGTTTGATTTATCATATAATTTTCAAAGATAAAACCACTCAGTGTGGGTGATGGTGATCGTATTAAGGTGTTTGAGACCTAAATGAATGAAGAAAATTACATATAATTGTGACATAATTATAAAGATATGAATTTGGAAAAGAAAAACCTAACAAAATGTAATGGAGTAGTATGAAAAAAGGATAAGAAAAGTTGGGAGAAGAAAAGTTGGGAGATGAATGAAACTTTCAATATTTTAGGATAATATTATTAATGAAACTTGCATGGGGAAATAAAAAGATGACTTCATATTAGATGGGTATGCTTAATTAATAATTACATTATATTTTTTTTCCATAAAACTGATGTGGAAAACTATGCAAACGACATGTGGCAAAAATGGTATCTTTTAATATGTACTACTAGATTACACCCATGCTTTGCATGGGCATGAATTTGAATATTATTATACAAATAAATATATTTTAATATAATTTATCAGTTGATAAAAAAAATATCACGTTAACAAAATAACATTATCGTTATCAACATTGTATGCATACGGATTCCATAGAATATGAAAATTGATCAAAGTTTTGAAGATTTGATTTTAATATCGTATCATTTAACGGTTTATGATTAAAAAATAAATTTATTATTAGAGTTCGTCTCTTGAAAATGGTCTTTTCATAAGTTATGGAAAGATCAAAGTTTAAAGTGCAAATTAGAAGAAATGAAGATAAAATTTTCGGGTTGCATGAATCGGGTTATAAACTTTATACGCTGCATAATAATTTTTTAATATTGCAACTAAGACGTTTTGCCTTTTATTATTTTAATTAAACCCAGTATTTCCACAAATCTATGGAAAGACAGTCTTTTCCAAAACTATGCCTTATTACTATCATGCAATTTTTATTTTTATTTTAAAAAATATTTAAATTAGATGATGGTTTTTACTAATTAAGATTTTATGCAATTGAGTTATAGATGTCAATTTTCTTCTTCTTCCAATAATTTTTTTTAATATATTGTGATTAATTGATAACATTGTAGAGAAGGTCATTTTTTCATTAAACATTCTAGGGAAGATTGGGAAAAAAAACTTCAGTGATCAACAAATATTGTAGTCCATAAAAGGTTGGACATTTCTGATATCACCAGTGACTGAACCATGCACGGTCAAATATAATGAGGAGCTCATTTGTAATGATAAAAAAATTATGTATTAGACCTAATTTTTTTTAAATAGGGATATTATCAGAAATTCATGATTAATTGATTGAATTAGAAATATATAAAATATAAAATTTAAATTTTGATCTAAAAAAATATAAATTCATCATCTTAGATTTAAAAAATATAGTATGAAATTGTCAATATTTTACAATTATTAATTTTACAAATTAAAATTATAACTTATGATAATCTAAATTTAATATTGAAATAAAAATATAATATAACCTAATGCATTAAGTTTTTATAACAAAATCCTGAGAAAAATCCTCTTTCCATAGACATATGAAAATTGATGATGTTGAAATAGATTATAGAAAAGTAAAGGTTTTAGTTAGACTAAGTAGTTATAAGTTTATAAACCAATTAATGCAAAAAAATCATCTTGATTTTTTAATTTGCAATTTAAACCTTGGTCTTCCATAACATAACGAAAAGATGGTCTTTTAAGAGACGAACTAAAATACTATTACCAATCACATATTGATATGTACTAAAATATGTCATTTCTAAACATTAGTTAACAAAAATAAAATAAAGTCATATAATAGACAAAGTTTTGGGAAAGATCCCTTTTTCCATAAGCATGTGGAAAGACTGGGTTGAATTATAATTATAGAAAGGTAAAAAAATTTAGTTGCAATATTGAAAATTTATTATGCAACATGCATTAGTTATAAGTTTATGACTCGATTAATGCAATTCAAAATTTTTATCTTGATTTTTTTTCTAATTTCCACTTTAAACCCCGGTCTTTCCATAACTTATAAAAAGACCGTCTTTCAAGATACAAACTCAATTTTTAATACTATTACCAATCACATATTGATGTATTAAAATATGTCATTTCGAAATATTAGTTAACAACAATAAAATAAAGTCATATAAATAGACAGAGTTTTGGGAAAGACCGTCTTTCCATAGGCATATGGAAAGACGAGGTTGAATTAGAATTATAAAAAGGTAAAATATTTTGGTAAAGTTTTGGGAAAGACCGTTTTTCATAGGCTTATGGAAAGACATGGTTTAATCAGAATAATAAATGGTAAAAGGTCTAAGTTGCAACATTAAAAATTTATTATACAACGTATAGTAGTTATAAAGTTTATAACTCAATTCATGAAACCCAAAAATCAGAATAATAAAAGGTAAAAAATCGAGGATATGGTTGGGCTCGTATTCAACTCCGGTTGCCACCACTAGAGCCTATGACACCTCAATGTATAACCTCAATGGCCCGACAACGAAGGTTAATTTCCTGGAGCTTTTGGTGGGGGAAAGCGATTGCGGCGCCGCCCATAGCGACCTCTCGGCGGTCGCCATACGGAAGAAGGCGATTGAGGTAGGGTCAAGGGTGATCCCGCTCCAGGGTTCAATAGGTAGTCACAACCACGTTGTCCACGCGCGCGACCATGACTACCGCTATCATGAACATGGGGCACCAATGCAGTTGAAGCCTTGCTGGTTCCAGAAGAGACCTGACTTGAATAAGAAGCCCGATCCCGAAGACCCGGATGTTGATTATTAGGGAAGACGAGTGGCGGTGGTGAGGTTGAGTTAAGAAGAAAGGAGGGAGGGCTATTATTGTCTTTTCATGTTATTTTATTTTTTGAATTTTTAACTCGAGGGTATTATGGTAATTTCACTAATTTCTAGCCAAATTGGTTGTTGATAATTTGATCAACGATTTCCAGGGTTATTTTTACACTTTCAAATTTTACAAGGTCATTTTTGTACTTTCACTCAAAACAATGGGTTAAAAACGTACTTCACTCATTAAAATTTAATAAAAAACACTTATATATATAAGTTATTCTATATAAGTTATTCTATATGTTTAACATAATAATTTTAGATACTTTTGTAGGCAAATTAAACTACGTGGAAAGAATTGATTGCAATAAGTAAAAAAAAGAATAAGTAGATGAAAATGATTCACTTATTATCATGAAATGAAATTTGATAATATTAAAAAGATCAACCAAAATGGGAAGAGTATCAAATTTTAAAATAATGTATTTAAAAAAAAGTATTATGAAAGATTTTTCCTAACAAATGGAGATTGAAAAAGAATGCGCATCCTTATAAATAGGGTATGATTAATTACTCATTACTTGAAAAACATTGAAGTAGACTAGTAGTGTGGGAAGAACATTGAAAATGAGGAACATATTTGCATTGTAAATTGATGATTGACTTTATAAAATATTATATTTTCAATTAATTTTAGAAAGTGACGTGGAATTATGCGTGAATGTCACGTGACAAGAATCGACTATTTTAATAAATACTATAGATATACACATCTTCACCCCCACATTTGAAGAACTATTCCCCCTCCATCCGTGGAGAATCTCCCTACCTGTTTCCAGACAGACATCTCCATTCCCACTTCTAAAGAACGCCTTCCTCACCCACCTCCAGAGAACCTACAACTCTAGAGGCCACTGCTGAAGCCACGCTCTAGCGGGTGCCGGAAATCACCCTACCCTCCTTTCACCGACCACCTCTCCTCCGACCTAAATAAAAACATGAATTGAACGGAAGATTTAAAAGAAAAATGAGCCAAAAATCATCCCAAATTTGCCTATGCCATTCCAACAAATTACTCTCAAATGTCACTTAAACATGACAATGTATATAACACTGTCTTTATTATACTGTCTGATAAACTTATGCGTACATGTACGTTTCAAGCCGTATTTAAGTGTGATAACATGATGTGATTTAGTAATGGTTATTTTTCGAAACTGAGGTGTTTTCTCTCTTCTCACTGATGATTTACTTGATTATTCTAGGAATTCGTCTCTTTCAAAATCGCCCAACTGTTAGATCAGGCCATGACAAACACCCATTCCTTATATTTTGGGACTGTTAGGATAGAAAATCAAGGAGATACGATTTGATCATTATTCCATATTCAGATAGGTATTAGAGTCATAGTATAAC
>JAULKM010000001.1:9235490-9247789 GCA_032355605.1 Rubia tinctorum
CAGCTCAGGTATTGATCAGAATACCAATAGCACCATCTGTGGTGTTGCATTAGGCCATGGAGTCATTTGTAAAAGACGGCCAACTGAAGGGAACAAAAGGTGCTCAGAGCACAAGGGGATGAAAGTAAATGGTGTCACTCCTAAGCCAATTTCCAACAGCGGGGAATCTGCCTGTGTTTGTGGAGTCATCTTGGATGATGGTTCTAGCTGTACAAGCACACTACTCCAAGGAAACAAAAGGTGCCTGGAGCACATGGGCATGAGAATTCGTAGCTCCATTCCTCAGCAAACGAAAGATAAGAAAGCAGATAATGTGTATCCTTCTGAAAATGGTGTTAAGAGAATTACATGTGGAATGAACCTAGATGATGGGAGTTTCTGTACAAGGGAGCCTCCACGGGGAAGAAAAAGATGCGAGGAGCACAAGGGAATGAGGGTCAAAAAGACCATATCTAGTGTGTTTGTTGAAGGACAAATTAAAAAAGGTGAAGATTGCTTAATTATTCCACCAGTCTCCTGTTCTGAGGAAAACAGGAGATCTGCATCAACTTGTGGAGCGCCGTTGCGCAATGGTTCGGGTTGCAGAAGGAGAGTGACTGGTGGTAGTAGTAGATGTTGGCAGCATGGAGGATAGTCATGCCCAGTTGATAAACAACTGATCTCTAATATGCATGCTTTGCAACTTCACAGTAGTTAGTTTAATGGTTGGAAAATTTGTTTCTGCTAGTGTGAAAAGTTTGAGGAATAGTCTCTTCGAAATCAAAATTCTTGCATCTTTTGTAGCATTTGAGGCCAATTGTGTCTTCAGCAATCAATTAATCAACTATTTATAATATTAAAGGTTTTTACTATCGTAATCCCTCCATTCCGATCATTCTGGGTAAATAATATTCAAAGTTTATCATAAATTTTCTTAGATATATCATGATACATATTTTTTAATTATTAAATTTTTACACACTTTTGGCAAATATAATGAGAGATAGTTGTAGTCAAATAATTTTTTAGAGAGGGTAAAAAAATAATGAAATTTAATTTGAGACAAAAAATTACACCCACTTTTTTTTTTTGAGAATCGACTTATATTAATTATAAAAGCTAGAGTTATTGCAACACTGATACCTTTATAACCCTGATTTTAGGATTAAAGTGCTAATATAACCCTGCAATCTCAGAAAATGCCAAGATAATCCTAACTTATTATTGTATGTGTCAATCTAACCATAACTTTTGGAAAAATTATGTTGATATACTCAAACTCTATCTTTCCGGCGTTGATCGTGTAAATTTCGGCGAAGAGAAAAAGGAAATGACTAAAATAACCTTAAGCTAAAATTTGAAAATTTTGTGCCTGAAATACCCCTCAGAGTTATACAGGGTTATTTCAGCATATAGAGAATAAAGTAATGGTTATATCTGCACTTCTGATATAAAGACAGGGTTATTTCAGCACAATGGACATTTGAAAAATTAATATCTTAATGCCTCTACAACATACAAGAGCTAGAAGGAAGACAACAAATTACATCAACTACATCCAAAATGGCACCGAAGTAAATCCACAGCAACCACCTAACATTACAACCATTCAAAACACAACAAAAAATATGAAAAAATGTCCCCTGTTCTGATAGTACATGAAACGAAACTAAACCCCATCCATTATAGGACTTCAAAACCAGCCCCCGCTTAACACCATAAACAACCCTAACAAAGACAAAAAAAAACACTAACATCTCCACGAGCCCAGAAATCACAATAAAACATGCAAAATTCTAAAAAAAATAAAAATCCTAGGAAATTCACCCTTAATGGCACATTTTACCCCTAAATCTCAAACAATGAACAAAACCAACTCCATAAGGGGAGTCAGAGGTAACAACTGGGGCAATATCCAACACATATTGACGAGAGATTACCATTTCGGATGATGTCCTATTTTAGGGGGTGAAGCCGAAGGGAAAAACGTAAAACAAGGAAATCAGCCAGCTGCTTGCAGACAAGTAACGAAATACGCCGACGCCGATGAGGAATGACAAACGATTGCAAAGATGAAGGGAGACGAGGCAATGCCTCGATTTCCGTGCTCCAGGCTGAAGAAAGTGGGACGAAGGGTGGAGCGGAAAGAAAGTATGGGGAAGAATAGAAAACGCAAGAGGAAAATAGGAGAAAAGGAGAAATAAAGTAAGGGGCAATGCTATCATTTCATATTTTGTGACTTTTTATTTATTTTTAAAAATTATGGCCAAAAAGGTATTTTCACCTTATTCTGGTAATAAAATAATTGACTAAAAAGTCAACACGGTCAAGGGTTATTTTGGCACTTTCTGAAATTGCAGAGTTATATTGGCACTTTCAGCATAAAGTCAGGGTCATTTTCGCACTTAACTCTTTTTTTTAATTCAAGGGCAAAATAATCTTTTTCTTAAAATCCGGCCATAAATCAGTTGACTGAAAAGTCAAACGAGTCAAAGGTCATTTTGGCACTTTCTGACATTGCAGGGTTAAAGTCATGGTTATTTTAGCACTTAACTCTACAATTTAACATATTAGCTGCTTTGTGCTCCGTTGTCAGAGCACATCTTGGAACTTTCCTAAACCTTAGGCAATGGAAATATTTGCATAAGTGTCGGATTTCATCTACTATTACTCCCTCTTCCACCGGAGGTGCCTTCGTTATGTTGTTGAGTAGTCAGATTACGGTTTCTGAGTCCGACCATACCTGCAATTCTTGATACCCTTCTTTGAAAGCGTGATCTAGTCACTAAAGACAAGCTTTGGCTTCTGCGGATAGTGGCGAAGAAGCTGGAAGGTGGGTACTGTATGTGGATCCGTTCATTTGCAAACTTCATAGCATTGTCCAAGCAGCTGAGCTGTGCCATCTACTTTTCCAAAAGGCCCTATCAAACTTTAGGGTTGGCCATATCTGGGGATCCTCCAAGCTTGTGCTGGAAGGCTGTTGTGTTGTTGCAGGTAACATGGGCGGAACCATGGGGGCGAGAGGGTGCTGGCGCCTCTCCTAGGATCCGGTGACCCGGAATTTAGGTCTCGGCACCATCGGAATCCATGGCTTCCCGCCCCCCTCCTTGAGAAAATTGCAGAGCCGACGACGAATAGCCGGAGAAGATGCTGGTCTTCTTTTTCTATTTTTTTGCCTAACTAAACAAAACGACGTCGTTTTGCTCTTAGTAAAACGACGTCGTTTTAGTAATCTGTAGGCTTTTTGGCTAAATTAACATAACAATGTCGTTTTGCCCTTAGTAAAACAACGTCGTTTTAGTAGTCTGATGGGCAAAAAAATAAGGGCATTTGGGCTGAACCAAATTAGCCCAAACCAAAATATCAGCCCTAAATTTATTAGGCATTCTTATTCTCTGCTCCAGACTCCAATGCTGACAACATCACATCGGCTTCAGTTCAACAGCCACCACGGTTCCACCATTCCATCCGCGCCGTCGCCACTTTCCGCAGCGCCTGCCGCCATCATCCGCCGCGTCTCCGTCGTAATTTTTTTACTCTCCTTCTCAGCCCCCTCCCCGAGCATGAGGTCCTGGTTCCTCCACTGGCAGGTAAGTACACGTCCTCTATGTCCAGATGCATATTCCTTTTGTTATCAGTTTCTGAACTAGAGTAAAATTGAAGCCAATAATGTGTGTCCTTTTCTTGGTCTTGAAACACCTTCAGATTCCGTTGATTCTAAATTTGCCATAGTACATGTAATGAAAACCTGATTGCTTCAATATCTGGTGCTGTCGCAAACCATTGCCAGAACCAATAGCTAAAATCCATCGGTGTCCCCTAAGTGAAATCAAAGCCTATTACTGAGACCCTCAATATGTTTCTTGAATACTCACATTTTATCAGTAAGTGTTTTTTATCTTCCGGAACACCTGTTTAGCACTTTGTGCAATCTGAGGCTGCGTGGATACCTCAAATTTTTAGGTTTGCCTGTGTTAGAAGGGCATTGTGTAGAGCTCTCCATGTGAAAAGCATGATTTTCCTTGATATAGGTATTTTCCAGAAGTCTTTCCACTTGGCATTCACCTGATTATTGGTCTGATTTGGGAATGTGTCTTGTGCCATGTACCCAGACTTGACTGAATAAATACCATCAGATGTGAGTGTTCATATATGTATGTATATTGCATTACCTTGTTGTGGAATGTGGATAACTTGTATTTTTTATACAACTGATGATGAATTGATTGCTTTGAGTAGGGGCGAGCACCGCTGTTTATTATTTTCTAAAAGCTGAGCCACTTTCATGTTTTTGTGATGTTGTATTACTCCTACAGCTGTGCCCATCACATTTTGTGGCACCCCTAGAATCCAGTAGTCTGCCACCCCTACATGCTCTTCTAATCGGACCTCCCATCGTAGAAATTTCCTGAGTAAGTCTCGTCTATGCAATATAGACCTCCATTCAACTGGCATTCGCCTTGTTTTTGCACGTCAGTATGTCCTTTTTAAAAATAATATTTGGCCTTGAATACTGAAACAAATAGTGACTGTTTATCCTGTAGTATTTTCCAAGCATGCTTAGCCAAGAAGGTCGAGTTCATCTGTTTTGCAGACTTGAGTCCAAGTCCTCCTTGTTTCGTTGGCTTACATATGGTTTCCCATGAGGCCCAATGTATGCCTCTATTATCCAGCTCCACTTTCAATATGAACCTTGTTGTGAGTGCATCTATATCCTGTAATACCATTTTGGTATATGGCCAAAGGATATAAAGGCATGGCTGAAATAACATGTTTGGCCAGTGTGATCCATCCTACCAATGACAAAGACTTTGTCTTCCAATTATCATACTTGTCTCTAATACTTTGTATAAGAATTATGTATGTTGCACACTTGGACTAATACAATTGTATGTCCAGCCCAAGGTATTTTCCACCAATACCTCTCATAAGGTATATCTCATATACCTCTCTGTTTGCTGATATGTGTTTTTGCTCACTTGCATTGATGACTTATCTGTGTTTATCCTCTGTCCTGAGTATCTGTTAAAGTTATCCAAAGTAGTAGCTAGTTTCCTGACTGCCTGTTGTGTGCATTCTAGGAAGAGCAGTTGTCATCCGCATACATTAAAGGTGTAACTCTAGGTGTTCCTCACCCTGGTCTTTATCCAGCTTGTGGCATATTCATAAGTGATTTATTCAGTAGGCTAGATATATATTGTTGGCAAATGTTGAATATATGGGGAGACAAAGAGCAGTCTTGCCTCAGTCCCCTGATGGGCTTGAACCATTATGATTGCCCCTAATTTACTTTAACTGACACATTGACTGTAGTTGTACACATTCTAATCAATTGTATCCAGTGATTTGGCATACCCACATAATTCAATGCATCTATTATGATTTCCAATGATACCCTGTCGTAGACTTTGCTTATATCCAACTTAATTGCTACAAGACCTAGCTTCCCCTTATTTTCCTTTAGAGCCTCCAATATCTAATAAGCATTGAGGACATTTTCCCCAACGTGTCTATATTTTTTAAATCATGTTTGAGATTTTTCTATCAAATGTCCCATAATCTGCTTGAGCCTGCTCGTGAGAATTTTTGTTGCTAGCTTATATTGACATTGCATAGAGAGATTGGTCGAAAATCCTCTACCTTCCCAGGGCTATTTTTCTTTAGTATTAGCACAATCTGTGTTTGGTTCCAGTCATTAGGCATGTCCCCACCGTTGAAGACCTGTAATATTTCTGATGCTACCTTTCCCCGACATAATTCCAGTATTTCTTGTAAAAACCTTCTGGGATGCCATCAAACCCTAGTGCCTTCTAGGGTTTGATGGACATAAGTATTTCCTTAACTTCTTCTGTTCTGAATGGCATCCTGAGATCTTGAATTTTCTCTTGTGTTAACTTGTTAGGATTAGGCTGCAGAACTTGCTGTAAGGTTTTTTTCATGCCCTAGATGATCTATGAGCAATGTTTGGATTTGTTGTTGCTCTTTTGTCCAGGTACCATTTGATGTATGTAACTATGTTATTTGGTTAATCGCTTGACTCTTTGTTTCCCATTGATGGAAAAACCTTGTGTTTTGATCCCCAAACCTGCCCCAATGCACTCTTGATCTTTGCTACAAGTAGTTAGACCGTTGTTGCAATAATCCTTCTATTTCTTGCCTAAGATCTTGTTCTTGCTGTGTTGAACGTTGTGTCTTTCCCACACCAGCCTTCTATTGAAGTCTCTCTAAGTGTTCAGATTTTTTTTGAATCCTCTTGCCTAGGTTTCCAAAAGACTGATCACTCCAATTCTTCAGGTGACTTAATGTGACATGAATATATATGATAATATCCATTGTGACAATTGAATTACATCCCTCACTCGATCTTCCATAGTCCATATTTTCTCCACAATCTGATCTGCTTCCCTGCTATAACCAGTCGTATCTGAGATGTGGTATCTGCCTATATTCACTCCCTTGTTATTGCAGCAAACATGGTCCATGGTCCAATTGTATAATTGGCATATTCCAAATATGTGACAGACTAAACAGTTACATCCAAATAGGGTTGACAAAATCTATGTCTAATCTTTGAAGTATATGATATGATGCTTCCTATTGTTTGTCAACGTGAACCACCTAAGTTCACTAAGCTTATGATCCTCCAAAAGTCGTTGAAGTCTGTCAAAATTATGTGTTTGCCGAAAGGGGAGTTTCCCATGCTTATCGCCAATTGAGAGTATTTGGTTAAAGTCACCTATTAGGACCAAAGGATACTGGCTAACTGGTAGATTTGCATTGATATAATTCCAAACATCAACCATTATAGCAGTTTCAGGATGGAAGTAAACAAAACCTTGGAACCAAGTGAAGTTCTCCTTACCAGTACACTTAGTCAAAATAAATTACCACTACTAACTACCACTTTCAGATTAATACTATTATTCTATAACATAAATTCCTCCAGCTGGACCAATTGCTGGAACATGCCATCCCTCTCTGAACCTTGATTCTTTCCATTTCTCCATATTCTTCTGCTCCATCTTAGTTTAAACCAAACATACCACTAGAGGGTTGTGTTTTTTGAGAAATTTGTTCAGCCGATTCCTTATAGGAGCATTGTTCATGCCCCTACAGTTCCATATAAGGGTCATCATGGCTTTATGGCTGGCTGTTTTGGGACAACTAATCCTGAACCCATATTAGTTTTCCCCCAATGATCCTGACCCTGGACTACTATCTGTTTTGTGATCAACGCATGCTCTTCCATCTTTCTCTTCTTTATCGGCACCGTCTCCTGATTCCACTTCGCCAACATCACTGTGTTGATGGACTCTGCTTGGGCATCCAACTCTTTCGCTTGCTCCTCTCGCTTGCGCTTCTGCATTATAGCTATCTTTTTCTATCCCCTCTGCTCCATTTGATCGTTGCTATTCCTCCTTAAATTTACCCTTCTTGTGCTTCTCAATTTCTGAATTTTTTTCTATAGTGTTTCCTCCATATCCCAGTTCATGGCTTAGCTTTCTTCTTGTTGTGAGGCTGTCGGTTACAAAGGATTAGGCAGGGAGTCCTCCTATTGCTAGCATTTTAATGTTCCATCCTTTAAGAACTGCATGATTCCTTCCTCACTCAGTGTCATCTTTTTTCTTTTTAACCCTTCTGCTTCTCTTGGTCTGCTTCTTGCCCCTCTAATTTACCTTGAGCCACTTTCCATACTTAGAGACTTGGTTTTCCCCTGGATTTGACCCTTTGTATCTTTATGATCTTATAGAGTCGAGTCAGAGATAATGATTAGCTCTCTCTCTCTCTCTCTCCCTCCCCTTGCCATTCAATGAATCCTACTGTTCAGGTCTTCTTGCATACATAACATGGATCCAAACGATTGCATTTACCCTGATTTTGTAGGGCTTAGCTATCACTAACCCTTGCTAACCTCCCCATTTATCACTGCCATCTAGGGCCTCAATAACTTTTTCCCCCATTGTTATCTCCCACTTATTATTATTAACTACATCTGCTGTAATTACTAATAAACTAGTAGTTTCACCAACAACCTTAGACATAAGTGGGACAGGGAATGAAATTACCTCAGCCTCCTCTAGCTTATGTGGTTGCAAATCCTGGCTTTGGACTGCATCCATATTTTTTTGCCAGTCATGGGTTTCCGTCATTAATGCTCATGCTAAAATGGCCCGTGTCAGATTCTTGCTCCTCCTTCATTATTTGTTGTTTCTCCATTTGTCTACATCACTCCCACTCCACTTGAATCCACCTCTCCAATTCCATATCTGAATCGTGCAAAGGTGCTTCATGAAAAAATCCATGTGAAAGCCCCTGCTGCTGTTCTCCCTTATTTTGCTCCCGCTCAATCTCTCCATCTTCCCGTGGTAGCTACTCTAGTATATTTATATTTCCAAACACCTGTTCTCTCGCATTCTGTTCCAAAATAAGGTTTTCATCCATCATCTGTTTGTTCTAATTCTCTGGGACCAACTCATCATCTGTGATGACTGTGTAATGAAAGTCATCCGGGATCAGCCCTTCTTGAATTACTAGATAGAATTCCCCTGCCCCTCCATAAAATCATCCTGAAACAAAGTGTGCCCCTTATGGGGTCTGTGACCCTATGCAAGAATGGTTAATGGAAAAAGCTCCTTGGTGAGGCCATATACTATGTCAGTTCCTCGTTCCTCATCGTGCTCCCTGAAATTAGTTTCTAAAAACTATACAAGTAGCACATTATTCAGCATAGGACGCCTGGACATTGGATAACCTATACGCCCACACCGCCTGCAAAATTTGTGGACTCTTTCATATCGGCATTCAGCCCAATACCTATGCTCATTCAGCATGTTAACAAAAAACCTGGAATTAAGGTGTTCCAAATATGGACCAGGACTCTTCCTTTATGGGAGTGCTTTATTTTTGGGGGTGATTTACTCCCCATGTGGATGCTCAATAGGGCTTGGCTGAGGGATGGATAAAATGGGGGAAATGCGTCCTCGCGGGTTTTTATTTTTATTTTTTTGATATTCTCGTAGTAGAAGATGTTAAATAAAAGTAAAAATTATGAAGACGCATTTCAATAACTTTATCTTCACCTTGTAATTTAATTTTTAAAATTTTAGATTTTCTGCTGGGCGGTAATTTTCTAAAAAAAAGGAAAAAGTAGAAGACGCATTTTAGTAATGCATTTTCAACCCGTGTTTAATTTTTTTATGTTAGATTTTCTGCGTTAATTTTAATAAAAAGAAAAAAAAAGACTTATTTCAGTAATGCGACTTCACCTGTTATTTAATTTTTTAATTTTTGTTTTTTTTGTGAGGCGGTAATGTTAGAAAAAAAAAAGAAATAATGGGAAGACGCATTTCAATAATGCATCTTCACCTTTTATGTGTTTTTTTATTTTCGATCTTCTGTTAGTCGTAAGTGTTAACAAAAAAGAAAAATGTAGAAGATACATTTAGTAATTTAGAAGACGCATTTCAGCCGTCAAGCTGTTTTTATTTATTTTTATTTTTGAGTTTTTGGTAACCGGAAATGTCAAAAAAAGAAGGAAAATGTAGGAGACGCATTTTAATAATGTGTCGTCAACCTGAATATAATTATATTTTATTTGTGATTTCAATAATTTTATTTTATCTATCATTTTATTTTATTCTATTTAAGGGTTTAATAATGCGGCCTCCATCAGTTTTTTTTACTTTGATAAATTTTCCGGAAATTCGAAAGAAGGAAATAAAAAAATGCGTCTTCTAATTTAAATTTAAATTATTTTAGTGTAATACAAATATATGTATATATTTTTACTTGATTAATGGATCAAGCGTGTCTTGAATAATGTTGAATTTTTTTAATTTTGAATTGCCTAGTACTTTTTGCATTTGAAAATAGTCTATTGCGTGTTAATGATTATTGTCACTGTAAGAAATAGAGTAGTGGTTATATTGAATGCCAAGCTACTTTGTGAAAGAAAGAAATGAAATGTTAGCTGAACTGATGTCTCGAATGTACTAATGACGCCACCGCAAAGTTTTTTGCCAGTTCCACATGGAGGTGGACGTATGGTCCTGGATGTGCGTCTTCGTACAAGCGCATGAGTGGTTGATGCTAAGTATTCATTTTGGATGCCCTCCGTGAAATCCTCCTCGATGTCATCCCCAGCTGCGGCATTGAAATGATGTTGAAGTTGAGGACCGCTATCTGTATGGACCGGAGCAGCCAGAGACAGATGTGCCTGACTGCTAAATGGAGTAAGGTATGCAGTAGAAGGAACCAGTGATATGCTGCAGTGAGATGGTCCTACATTTAATGGTCATTCGTAGACCGTACTAGCATGTGAAGGTCCGCCTTGAGAGAAATCAGTGTCTGGAGTAGGTCCTCTAAGGCGCCGTCTTCGACCACCTTGTTTGGCAGGAGGAGCCGGACGATGGCTTCTGATTTCATTGTACCTCACACCCGGGGGGGTCCCACAGGGTGCACATGTGGCTGATAGTAACGCACTTTGGAGGGCTCATGAACACATTCTAGGAGATGTTTGGCATCTTCATGTAAATCCTTGATAACCTCTGCGTAAGGTGGGGGACATGCGTCCAGATTAAAATTAGACCTTAGGCACATCCTGGACATAATCTGCATCTGCATAAAATGAGATTAACATGTCAGAGAAAATGAAATGCAGAAATGTGCGGTTTCAATTAAATCTTATCAGACAAAAATAATAAATACCATGTACTCCATGTTTGCTCCATCCCCATGAAACCCTTCTATAACTGTTGGGGGCCTTCCCGGGCGGTCAATCATTGTCACGGTGCTATGAAGGTACCACTCCATGTATTCTCGATTCGGTGTATATGGATCTGCTACGCCGAGAATCGGGGCTACGTAGGCTGCCCGCTGCTCCCACGCCTGAACATGCGTGTTCACTACAATTCGCCAATCCACGTTCGACCTTCCCTGACGGTCTCTTAAAGGTAGTTGTTTTTGGACCTCTTTCGGCACCAATTGCACAAGTATTGGTTGGATGTAGCCAAACTGCCTGAGCATGCGGTGAACATGATGATCCTCGACCATTGGCGAATGGTTTGCATTGGCGAAAGGCTTTGATAGCCTGACCAAATGCCCAAAACATGAACTTGAACTTCCCAGACCCATGACCATGCACTTTATCAGGTACGTCTGCCCAATCAACAACTGTGGTAGGATTAGCTCTGACCAGCTCATCAATAAACATTGGCAGTCTCTCAAAGGATTCCTCCCAGGTTCCAAAGGCCAAATCAATTGCCTTCTGTCAACCGTACCACGCCTTGCTGTAGGAAATGGTAACATTTAACTCCTTCCTCATAAGCTCTATAACATCATTGACCCAGAAGGAAGGGTTGGTCTCCACCTGATATCGAATGGAGTGAGCTATCATCAAGGATGTCACATTTGTGTTACCATCCGATCGGACAGCTGAGAGCAGCCTGCCTGCCTAGACCATCACTTGTGGACCAACACTTGTGGACAGTTGAGAGCATCCTACATGGACATACGCTGTAGGTTGGCTCGACTCACCACCAACATGAGATTCTTCACAAACTTGACCGCAATCAGGTGTTGGAAAGGGAGGGAATGTTGATGGGGTATAGTTCTGAACATTGCTCAACAACAACATGAACGTGCCCAGGCCAAAATCACCCGGCCGTTCGAAGTTCGTCTCAATTCTCTCCAGCTTAATGTAAAGATCCACTGCCGACATGGACATTCCATCAACAGTATCGAATAAGATCTCCGTCGACTGGTCACCTTCCACTTCAAAACATCGGTAATATATAGAAGAACCAATCATCTCAAGACGATGATAAATGATTCTCACAAGAAACCCCTCACATTTAATGCCAATCCGTCTGACAATTAATTCAACTAATTCAGAGTGACTGCACCTCCGCTTTATGGTCAAATGTTTCTCAGCAATGGGGGGATCATAATACACACCAACGTTCACATCATACTTAATCACACTCCCTCTATACAAGCACAACAGCAGATTCATTGTACAACTGCAACATAGTAGTACATAACTAATAATTACATTCACAAAAGAAGAGTATCATTCAGCATGATAAATTATCGTTTAATGATTCGGACTACGGAACATGGTAGGTAAACAAAATTTCCACATTCTCATCAGCAAAAATGGTACAACCTCATTCAAAAGACATCGCTGCATCACATGAAAAATATTAAACTCCAACATAACCAACTACACATGTAATATGTCTCAATCACTACTCCTTCAAATGAAACATACCTTCAACAAAGAAGATGTGTACCACCGGAGAACGGTGAAAATTCCTCGA
>JAULKM010000001.1:9247889-9268171 GCA_032355605.1 Rubia tinctorum
TCCAAATCCCAGCAGGAGCATGAGGTACACCTAAGGAAGGTGTTACAACTACTTAAGGAACATAAGTTGTACGCCAACTGTAGAAAATGTGAATTCTGGCTAAACCAAGTAAATTTTTTGGGACACGTGATTAGTAAGGAAGGGACATCCTTGGACCCCTCTAAGGTCAAAACCATCCTAAATTGGAAGGTGATGACCAATGGTATGGAAATTTATAGTTTTCTAGGACTGGCGGGATACTATAGATGCTTTGTTAGAGACTTCTCTAAATTAGTGTCTCTTTTGTTCCGTCTAACTAAGAAGGGAGTCAAGTATGAATGGAATGATAAGACGGAAGCCATTTTCCACGAACTGAAGAAACGTTAGACCACTGCCCTAGTTCTTGTGCTGCCATAGGGAAAGATGGATTTATATTGTATGTCGATGCTTCGGGAGATGGTCTAGGATGTGTACTGATGCAAAAGGGTCACGTGATTGCTTATGCTTCTCGTAAGTTGAAAATTTATGAGAAGAATTATCCCACCCATGACCTTGAACTCGTTGTGGTATTGTTTTCTTTGAATAAATGACGACACTACTTACATGAAGTCAAGTTTGAAGTAATCTCCGATCATAAGAACCTGAAGTATTTGTTTTCTCAAAAGAACATGAATATGCGCCAACGTCGATGGATGGAGTTTTTGGGAGACTACGATTGCGTGATCAATTATCGTCCTGGCAAGGCGAATGTGGTGGCGGATTTCTTGAGCCGAAAGGTGAATTTGGTGCATATCAAGATGAGGGAGACTGAGATGTTATCGCAGGCAGGGAGTTGGGACTGCGAAGTTAAACCTGACCGGCTCGTGTTCCAATCTAAGGGTGCAATCTGTTATACCCACTGAGATTAAAATGGCTCAAGAATATGATGAAGCAGTAATGAAGAAGAGAAAACTTTCTACTGAAGGGAAGTTACCAGACTTTGAAGTGGACGGTGACAAAGTGCTAACATGTGGATGCAGTTTTTACTTACCTCAAAATTTTGAGATCAAACAAAGGGTGTTGGAGGAAGCCCATAGGTCCAAATATACGGTACACCCGGGGGACCAAAATGTACCGGGACTTGAAACATAAGTACTATTGGGACAACATGAAGAAGGACATAGAAAAATATGTAGCGCAATGTTTGGTGTGTCAGCAAGTCAAGGTTGGGCATCAGAAACAATCAAGGCTACTACAACCATTGGAGATTCTTGAATGGAAATGGGATCATACCACGATGGATTTCATGACGGGATTACCTCGGACACAGAAGGGTTATGACGCGATTTGGGTGGTGGTCGATAGATTAACCAAATGTTCTCACTTTCTACCAATCAACGTTAAATACTCCCTAGGAAAGTTGACAGCTCTGTATACTCAAGAAATCATAATACTACATGGGGTGCCAGTAACTATTGTGTCAGATAGGGACCCAAGGTTCACCTCCTGATTTGGAGGTAACTACAATCAGAACTGGGAACCAAGTTGAAATTTAGTACCACTGCTCATCCACTGTCAGATGGACAGTTGGAGAGAACAATCCAAACCCTGGAGGACATTCTTCGGAGCTGTGTTATGGATTCTGGGGGAAGTTGGAATGCTCACTTACCTTTAGTAGAATTTTCTTACGACAATAGTTATCAGTCATCCATTGGTATGGCCCCCTATTAAGTAGTGTGCGGTCAAAAATGTTGGACGTCCCTCTTTTGGGAAGAAGTTGGAGAGAAAAAACCTCTTCCGGTTACTAGTATATCTTGGATTGAGGAATCCATAGAAAATGTCAAGTTGATAAGGCAGCGCCTACAAACGGCCAAGAGTCGACAGAAGAGTTACGCAGACCATCGAATGAGGGATTTGGAGTTTGAAGTTGGAGACCGGGTATTCTTGAATGTGACTCCTCAAAAGGGTCTTGTCTGACATGGTAAGAAGGGAAAGTTAAGTCCTAGATACATTGGCCCTTTTGAGATTACCCAGCAAGTCAGACCAGTTGCGTACCGACTAAACCTGCCTGACCGATTGGGGAGATTACATGATGTCTTCCATGTATCACTCCAGAAGAAGTACCACCCTGACCCTGAACACGTGTTAAAACATGAGGAGTCAGCATTGAATGAAAAACTAGTGTACTAAGAGAATCCAGTAAAGATACTGGATCGTAAAATCAAGACCTTGTGTACCAGAGATATCCCTATGATTTTGGTATTGTGAAGAAATCATCAAGTTGAGGAAGCAACCTGGGAGCTGGAAGCTGACATGAGGAATAAGTACCCTGAGTTGTTCACGGGAAATGTGAATTTCGGGAACGAAATTCATTAAGGGGGAGATTGTGAACCTCTGACCTTAATGAAGTCTGTACGTATGTAATAGCTAAATTTAACAAAAAAAAATCATATTCTCTTATTAGTTTTCTTCGACTATTTTTGGCTATAATTCCAAACCCGACAAGAAATTCTAACATAAAATAAAATGAAATGAGATAAATAAATAAATAATATTAGCGATGATAAAATATTGACTTATTTATAAAATTCTTTGAAAAAGGAGAAATGAATAATCTTACGCCAAATTAGGAAGAAAGCGAGATATGTCATTCGCACATTTAAAAGATAAGTCATTAAGAAATAATTAATTGAATTATTAATTAAATATCTATATTATTAAGATGTTTTTAATAAAGTCACGTAATATTTGAATTACAATTGAAATCAAAATCTTGATAAAATTTGAATTATTAATTAAATATGTATATTATTGTTGAAATTCGGTAATAAAATCTCGTAACAATGAAGTTACAATTATAACTAAAATATTGACGATTTTTCACCCATTTAAAGAGAGAAAAAGAGTACTATTTATTATAAATAATAAATATATTATAAATATATATTATAATTATAAATTAATTATAAACTAAAGATAAAAAATCAATTAGTGGTAAAATGGGGTGGACGGTCATCCCCACCCTAATGTGTCTTCAAGACACAATAACAAGAGAAATATGGCAAGCAGCCCTTTCAAGACAATAACCAAATAAATATGGCATGAAGCCATTTCAAGACAATAACCAAATAAATATGGCATGAAGCCATTTCTTTAGAAACTTGACCAAAAGAAATTACTAGAGTCGGCCAAAATGATTAAGGCGGCTATTAGGTCGGCCAAGCCTCCTTATATACAGGGGTGAGTTATTAATTTTTCATACTTCGTTATGAAGAAATATTTCCCTCCCCTTCTTTCTTATAAATAAAATACAGAAAAATTTAGATGTTTGGATGAGAACAAAGGAATTGTACTGATTTTAAAACACTGAAAACTACGTTCAATTTGGTGAGTGTTTTCACGCCCTAACACAAATTGAATTAAAATTTTAAAATTACATGCTATTTTATGTGTATTAATTTTAAATGTATTATTTGAGAATATTATATAATGCATGAAATGTTTATAGATAATATTCTCTTTTCATGATTATTATTTTGTTTCATAGTAATTAAGCACGGTGTGTACTTTATCATACTGTACTTAATTATTGTGATACTTTATGAAATTAATTACTGATTATATGTGGATGACCAACTTATACTTTATCGTGCCATGTCAAATTTGACTGCGTGCTACTTGACTGCTTGTCTGTGTTTATCGGGGTCCCCGACGCAATTGGAGTTCGATCTAGATCAGCGGGGAACGATATTGATCGGACCGTACGACTAGGTCGGCTATTCGTGGCGTTTCTCGTATGCTAGCATAATCATCTGGTATTCTAATACGAGTTTGTAACTGAACATATTGGGGGTGGTTGGCGATTATGGATTTCTAGATCGTGATAGCCTTTGGGCTCTACTGTAGGGTTTATGCCCTAATGCCAGTCACAGTAACCAAATAGGAACTTGACTGCATCCTGGCATAACCCACATGTATCATTTATTATGTGTTAGTATTCATGTGACTATTTGCTTTACGTGATCACTAAATGTACTTGGCAATTATTTACGATGGAACCTCAATAAGAAAGGAGCTTACCCTAGTTTAAATAACCCTAACAGGTATAGCTGAACAGATAGAGTGAAGTACATTGGTGCCTTTACTTCTTTTGGGGAAGAATCTTGGGAGAATCTTAAAATATTTTGGTTTAGCTTGTATTATAGCTATGTAAAATTGATCCTTACCGGATCTTTTAAAACTTTGGCATGTACTTTAGTTAAAGCTCCTATTTATACTTGTATTAAGACTTTCACTGTAATCGTAAGTTAGGTTTTAGATTTTTTAAATTGCTTCCGCATAACTGTATTTTCTCGTTACTGCATTTGAGTAATCCGATCCGTTGGATTTTCGGTAACATGCCCAATCCGACCTGATACTGGCGTTCAACAAGTGGGTCGTGGATCGGGGGTGTTACATTATTGAAATTTCTAAAATTTACATGCAAATTTTTTTCCATATCAATCCATTAAGGTTGGACTCGTTGGAATTTTCCTTTCATGTGATGTGCGCGGGTTATAGGAAGCCTTTATATCATTCATGGGGTATATTTTATGAGCTTACTTGAGAAGAATTATCAAGAGCATAAATTTTCCTAAGCAAACTATTTAAACTCATGATGTATTCTTTGATGTTATAATAAATTCTATTTATAATTATTTTAATTCTATCGAATAAATGTTGTGCATTGCACTGACATGCAGTTAAGTCATATATTTATTTTATTCTATTGAGACTTTAGTTCACTAATATATTTTTATGTTAATTTATTTTCTTCTTATTCCATTAATTAAACATAACATATTATTCAGGGGGTGAAACCTTACACAGGGATCCACTTTGCCGTGTACCAAAGAAGGCACGAAAATAAGTCAAATCTCCAGGTTTCACATTTTTTTTCTTGGAAAATTATATCCAACCATCAATTAAACAAATGACATTATTGAAATTTCTATGAGTTGTGACCTATGAAAACTCGGGGCCAACAGTTGTAATAGTTTAGTTGTATGTCAACTCTATTATGACTTTAACTATCATTGTACTATATATTTATTTTTATATTAAATGGTGCACCATAAAATTTAAAGTTCTAGGTATACCTTTCATATTGGTGGTGTGAATTGGAGCCTAAGCGTTAATTTGTAGATGTTCTAATTGAAATCCCACCTCCCCTTACGTGTTGAATTTGAGGTTAGGGTATGTAATTTGGGATTAAGTCATTGGTGGAGGGGTGGGTTAGAGGAGGTAGGTGGTGCGGTGCATTTTGCTGGCAGTGGTGTTGGAGTCAGGGCGATGTTGTAGTTGGGGAGGTGTAGGTGGAGGTAGTGGTGATTTGAGGTGGTGCAAGTGGTAGTGTGGGTTTTGTGGTATTTGAGGGCGGTGGGATTGGTTTTGGTAATGTTCAAGTGGGTGGAGAAATTGGTTTTAACAGCGGTTGTGATGGAGTTGGGGGCCCCAACTTGGGGCTGATATGGGTGGTAGGATTCAGTGGTGTTGGAGTTGCAGAGGTGTAAGCATGGTGCTGGAGTTGGGGTGGAAATGGTTTTGGCGGCGATGTTGGTCTGGGTTGCGGAATAAGATGTAGTGGTGGTGTTGGTGTTGGTTCCGCCAGAGGTAGTGGTGGTGACAAAAATATCCCTGAAAGTTGAACCAAAAAATTTGTTACCATCATGGTATTTTTAATATTGCCTCCGTCTCAGTAAAAAAAATGGCGTAATTTTACTTTTGGAATCAACTGAATAAATATTTAGCTACTCGTATCTTTATTTATATGTATAAAAAATTATTTAAAAATAATACTCCCTCCGTCCTAAGATTAATGGCACGGTTGCTTTTTCACAATTTTCAATGATCATGTATGACCGTTAATATCTCTACCTACATATAATACTTCCGTATAAAAAAATATATTTAGAAATAGATATTAAGGTCAATCTAACAAGATCCCACATGATATTTTTATTAAGTATACATTCATTTTTATTTAGGTTCAAAGTTTTTCAAATTTGACTAAGAAAAAGCAATTGTGACATTAATCTTGGGACGGATGAAGAATTTTTAACAAAATATATGTTATAAGGAATTCAACAATATATTACATGATAATAGTATTGTACATATAATAATAGAGTAAAATGGTGGAAGTTGGGTCAGTTTGACTCCAAAAGGTCAACTATGTCATTTTTGCAAGGATAGAGGTAGTGAAAGTTATAACAAAGAATAACCCAAAAGATAAAAAAAATACGTATCAGATATGATAGGTCAAAAAATATGTTACTCCATCTGTCCGGGGGGAATCTGCAAAAAAGTGATTTTTTGCTTTTAGTTTTAGTGATGTAAAATGTCATAAATACCCTCATCATCTTCTTCATCCTGCCTGCAACTCGCCTCTTAAACTTGAAATTTGTAAATCTTCCGCTGATGCACGATGAAACTCACCGGGAAGACCAAACCGTTCGTCCCTCCTCCGCGTAGACCACCCGCTTGTCCATCCGTACACGTGGCCTAGGGTGAAGCGTTCATAGTGGAGGCCCGAGATGTAATTCTTTATGGGAAAGAGGAGCACATAACGGTTGGACAACTTGATGAACTTTCCTAATTACGGAGGTAGTGTCGATAAAATGATACGGGGGCATCTTTGTGTGATAGGCAAAGGGAAATGTTGACTATAGACCCCACTATGTGACATAGACATTTAGATAGGTTTGTATGTCTTGTATTGATGGAATCTAGGATTAAAGTGCTTTACCGATCATATAACGCAAATATCCCCAAGTATTAGCCTAATATTGTTTACTCTCTTGTTCTTGCATGTTCAGTAGTTAATTGATAAACCCCCCCCCCCCCAACCTTGTTTGCAACATTGACTATTCCTGACACACAATCAGATTGATAACCCATTTGAAAGTTTGCGTAGTTAACATTTAAATGCCTAGCATCTCTGTGGACGACCCCTGACTTGCCACTATCTACATTTTTGGTAGTTTAGTAGTGAGTACGTGAGCAACTTATAAATTCTATCATTGATTTCCCAGTGCTCCGCGGGTTAGTAGATTCTCCCGTAAAAATGTCGATTTATTAGCGACCCCGCGGAGTTTGGATCAATCATGTCAAGTTGAAACGTGTCAGTTTTTTCTTTTGGTCGGGTCCAATTATAGTCGGGTCAGGTTACTATCGTGTTATTTTTAAATTTGGGTTAAGTTGAGTCGAGTCAAAATATTATTAGGCTGGATTTGGTTGGGTTATTTTGGAGTCGGGTTACTGTTGTGTCATTTTTTGTATTAGAGTTTTGTTCGGGTCGGATCACGTCAGTTATTTTTTATTATGTTTCACATTGGATTAGGGTATATTTCTGGTTGGTTCATTTTGGATCGGCTAATTATGCTACTCGATTAAATTCGGGTTTGATTTAGGTTATGTTTCAATAATATTATCATTACACAATTGCATTATTATCGGAATTTGTTTTGTTGTAACTTAGTAAATATTTTTTTATATTCCTTCACAAATTGATTTTTGAAATCAATATTCAGTCCACTATCTATAATTACTAATTCAAAATCATAATCATAATTCTAATTCTAATTCTAATTAGACATCTCTCTTTATTTGATTATAATTCATTAGATTTAAAAAAAATTAACCGTACATGTAGATTTTTAACTTAACATTGAGTATTCATATTTGTTATAAGTTGACTTTATATAATCATATGTGTAAACTTATAATAAACAACAATCCTACTCTCTCTTTTTAAGTTAAAGGTATATTCATTGATCATAGAGAGTTGTTACAAATTGTGGGATTTGGTCCCATCTAGAGATTTGATCTCCAGATTGTTTGGCATGGGTAGTTAGTGTGTGAGCTATTACATAGTATGAGCAGACCGAAATCAGATAGGTTCTCTTATGGCTATTTATAACGTTTATGATAATTTGTGCGCCTCCTTGAATGTACTGAACTAGTAGACCCTTCTCCATTTATGTTTGTAAGACTGCTACTAATGATAGGGCTTCTGCATATTTAGCATTGTACGGAATAGGTAGCTCATGTGCCTCTCCATAGACCCATTTTCCATTCGAGTTCTTTATATACCATCTCAAGTATGTGCTTTGTTGCTAGATGGTGCAGCATAAAAGTATAAGATGTTCTCCCATTTGGGTTTTGGAGTCTGGTAGGAGTTACATTCATATGAAGAGTCTTTTTTACTTGCTAGACTATTCAATTGTTTGCTAGCATAGAGAACACCATGTAGGAGTTTATTCTGGTGGTTCCACAGCTGGTAAAGTATCATAGCCGCGAGAGCCATATCTTGACTAGACAGCTCTAGTATTAGCTCATTTGTCCAAAGTTCTGCACTAGGTTGTTGGTATTTGTATATCTATTCATGCAGATCTGCTGCGAACCAGATGTGGTGCGTTGTAGGGAAATGGAAGAATACATGGGATAGAGAAGTATCTTCACTTGATCATGCTTAGCATGTAGTTTCATATCTTGCTTGTCTCTGTCTTAGATTGTCTGCTGATGGCAGCTGGTTTTTGCACAATCTCCATAGCAGGTGCTTCGGCTTTGGCGGCACTCTTAGTTTCCAGATTTGCTTCCAGTGTTGGGAGGGGCCGAAGCTACTGTTAGCCATGTGTCCTACATAGGAAAAAGTGAAGAATTAATTGCCAAGTTATATCCTGATTGACCGTATACTTACTGTCAATCGTTGGTTGCCAAGACCACGTGTCTGGGTGATAAGGGTTGCTACTACATGGAAAGAATGAAATATGAAAGGCTTATTTTTCGTTGAAATTCTATCGGATAAGATTTTCATTCCAAATATTTGTGCCTCGCTTTTAGGTGGTTCACTAACAGGTTGCTTAGAAAAAATAACTGGAGGGATTGAGACTTTGGGTGACCAATTTTCGGTAACCAAGGATCGTAATTGTAGTCACCCCCGATCTGATACGTCTACGGATGACTAGCTGAGGTAGTTGCCTTCTTTCCGGAATGGATCGCTATGCATATGAGGAGTCATATCCAAAACCAACCTCAAGGAAAGACGGAGATGGAAAATATTTAGCTTTTATAATCTTCGCCACCATCGACTATGGTTACTAAGTATTCTCCAAGTCTGTTTTCCTAGCATGACCATGTTAAAAATGTTAAGGTTTTTGAAGCCTAGGCCACCTAAACCTTTTGGCAGGCATAACTGGTTCCATTGGGCCGATGTATCTTCTTCTTTTGAGGAGTGCTCCCCCACCAATACCTTGCATATGTTTTATGCATATAATCTAGGGATATATACAAATATAACTCTACCTACTTAAGTAAGTGACAACACAACCTTCAAATAGTTTTTACAACAAAAACAACCATAACTACTTAATGAAATTTCCTTAATGAAATTGCTAATATAACCCTCCGAAGTATATTCCAACATTAACTTGCCATTTCCGACCATTGATCGAAGAGAAATGACAAAAATGCCCTTTGAGCCAAGTACAAAATTTTGAAACACTATTTTGCCCTGCCAATGTTCTGCCACCATCGCCACTACTCCACCACCTCAGTCACCGCTTCACCACAACAACCACTGCACTACCGTTCTGCCATCACCGCCGCTTCATTCATTCTGGCACCGCTCTACCACCACCCCAAACCCCCAACTTCACCGTCGTTGCTTCACGCTGCCGCCAGGGATCCCTGCTCAGCCCCTACAAAAACCCTAGCACCGACGATCCCAGCCCAACCTTCCACAGTCAGCGATCCTGGCCTAGCCCCACCGCTCGACCCCCATCCTCCGTCACCCATGATCCATATAACCCCTGATTGATTCATCACAATGCATAGAATCATCACCTTCCCAAAGAAACTCTCATCTGTAACTCGTCAATTTCGAACCCTTTCCACCTTAGCCGCCTTTATGCTAACCACCAAAACCCTAGGGCCTCTCTGCCTCATCACTCAATCGGTGGAGCTTAGATCGGGCGGAGCTACGGCGTGAAAGGTGGAAAAAGAATAAGAAAAAAACGGCGGTGTTGAAGGTGAAAGAAAAGAAAGAAGAAAAAGAATAGGGTTTCGGGGTGGTACAATTGTAATTTCATTTTAAAAAATTTATTTTAATTTTTGGGAGGGAGGATAAAATAATATTTTCACAAAATTTAACCTAAATCTGCCAAAATGGGTATGTATGCACTTACCATTACTATATATGGTTATATTTGCATTTTCAATTATCAAAAGGTTATATTGACACTTATATGAATTAGATAGAGTTATAAAAGCACTATTATCTATTATCTATCAGACTGCCTAGCAACATGAAGCAAGACATGGTATAAGTGGGGATAGATTTGTAAGACCACTACACCAGACAATCCTACTTTATTCTCATTAATATGTCTAGTAATTTTTTAGTTTGACTCATAACCAATTTGACTTGGTTTCATTTTAAATGTTAGTTGACTTTATATAACTATATCGGTTTTGGGTTGATTACGTGTAGGGTTATATAGTTGATTTATCGTGTTGAATCGGGTTTGGGTTGAATCGAGTTTGGGTTGTTTACAGGTTCGAGCTGATATCGGGTTCGGGTTCGGTTGGGTTCCGGTCTAGATTATTTGGTTAAATTCGAATTTTGGGTTGAATTCGTTGGTGTCGAGTTCAAGTCGATATTTCTCGAGTCAGAATTAGCTCTCGGGTTGAGTTTGATTGTGTCGGGTTCATGTTTAGGTCAATATCTCTCGGATTAGAATTGAATTTCGAGTTGAATTCAATCTTGCCAGTTCGGATTCTTGGCTCGGGATAGAGATCGACAGCTCTAAACAAACACGTGGCAGTCTCCCACTATGTGTAAATAAAAGTGGGCCACCGTGGATTTCAACCAGCCAATCAGAAGCAAAAGAACACGTAAGAAGAAGTAAACTGACGCAGTAATATTTGGTTGTTCGTTTAGCTGACGGCAAAACCCAAAATCTTGAGCCTCTGAATCAGAAGACTCGATGGCGAGATTTTACAGAACGGCGGCGCTTTTACTGCCTTTGATGGTAGTATTGTCTTCATGGATGCCCTTGTCAGAATGCTCAAAGAAGTCAGTTGGGGCTGCAAGAAAAGAGGACATACCGTACATCAAATGCCAGGTCTGTCAAAAACTAGCCCACCACTTATACCACCAAGTTCAAGCCAAACAAGCTGAGATTTCCCCAAAGAAGGTAACTTCATTGTTTGTGTTTCTCATCGTTGATCAATTGGGTAGTTAATTTTTTGTTCTTTTTGGAGTATATTTGAAGTTTGGATTTGTGGGCCATTCAACATTGGTGTAATGTTAATGATAGTGTACTGCCTCAGATTTCAGAGTATCAGATCATTGAGATTTCGGAGAATGTTTGCAATTTGAAGAAGCAGGAAGCTGACTGGATCCTCAAGATTGATATTGTAGAACAGGGAGATAGACTTGAGGTAAATTATTCGTGATTTTTTGGATTTTGAAGTATTCTTATGTTCTTGATTTTTGACTGTTTTGATGAACTATGATGCATTAATGTCTGATGCACTCGCAGCTTGTTGAACATGAATCTGAAGGACAGTGCAATTCAGAATGTAAAACGATTGAGCGAGCTTGTCAAGAGGTGATATTCTGACTTCCTTTCTAGTATCAGGATTTATCCCTGCTAATTCTATGCGCTGTGATTTTATTCAGATCAGATTTGATATTTGAATAGGAGTCCTGATTCGATCTTTTCTTCACATTTACAGCATTTCAGGCTGATGTATCATGTATGTGTCTAACTGTAAGGATGCCCGACTCTTTAATTTTGTAGGTTATGGGGTATTCAGACACTGATGTGGCAGAGTTCCTATACAGTAAAAAACCCGAGATTGATTCATTAGCCAAGTTTCTCTGCAAGGACCTCACAGGTGCCTGCAACAAAAAGCCCCCAAAAGTGCCCAAGGTAGATTTTCTCCGACTTTTACATGCCGGTTTTAGAGTTTTTGAGTGTGAGGAATGCTGGATTTCTGTGTGAACACGAAATCACAGTTTCTGTAGCCTTTTTTCTTCATTTTCCAGAGTTTTCATGCCTTCAACTGCTTGTAGAAAGAAGCCAGACAACGTTTTTGTTGATAAACTTTGTGGTTTCAGTAAGCATTTGCTTATCCATTTTGTGTGATCTTGCATAGCCTTGGAGATAATTTGAACTTTAAAAATTAGAAAAAAAAACTAAATCTATGGCATAAAATTTCTGTCAGTTAATGATGATTCTTCAGTCTTGTTCGTTTGCAAGTGTTTGTAAGTCAAGGATAGTAAAATGAGAGATATTTAACTTGAAATTGCAGAGATGGTGGTTTTTGTGTGACATTAAGGTTTCCACGACTTAACCAAACTCTAATTTTCACAAGCTCTTTATCTTGTGTTTTTCTTTCTCATGAGCTTGTTTAACTACTATGATTGAATAGTTTTATAGTATCTTACTTTACAATCTTCACACAATCACCATAGACTGGAGCTTGACTTCTTTAACTTCCAAGTCCTAAACCACCTTTATAAACTGGAGACTAGCTCAATACCAACAACTGAACCTATTAAATATAGGAGGATTGTAGTGATCGGATACTGTGATTTTGGAAGATATTATTTGATGTCTGATTAGATGTCTTAACTGTCTTTTTATGTATCATTAGATTCTTCTCTATCATCACATTTTCTTTATTCTCTCTCCAGGATAGGACTCCAGGAGAACCATTTGTTCCCAAGTCCTCAAAAGAGGCTGAAATGGATAGACTTCTCAAATCCATGGAGGTAAACCGCCTTGCGTGCGATAACTCATTAACTCATGTTTGTTCAACTTTTGTTCTCATACTTGCAGCATTGTGTCTTTACTTTTAGGGAATGCCAGGAGCACCTGGTATGAAGATGTACTCGAGAGACGATCTAATGAAACAAAACTTTGGTGGTGGAGATGATGATGCGGATGAGGATGATGATGATGATGATGAGGCACAATTCCCTTCCAAATTGGTACTGAAAGGACGCCATTTTCCTTGCATTTTTCCAAATGAGCAAATATCTCAATCTAACATGAATGATTTACGCAGGGAAAAGCCTCGAGGGAGAAAGAAAATACAAAGAGTGATTGGAAAGAAAGAATCAGAAAAGGAGTCTTGGATGCTGGTGAAGTAGTCAAGAATGGCGCGAACAAAGTCTCCCAACAGGTAAGACAATTGTGGAAATCGAAGCAGAGTTCGAAGGACAAGAAGGCAGAGCTGTAGATCCATGGAATACTTTAGGCAACCACAAGAATTTTGAAATTAAATGTTGTATACTTAAATGTAGGCTGATGTATTTCTCTAGTAATGATTCATTTTGTAGACAGTTTCTTATATTCCAAGTCCTTTGAGGCATAAATAAAATTTAAACAAGAAACATGCTCATGGCAAATCTAATTCCATTGGAAATGCCTTGTTCTTTGGACTTTGATTGTACGGAAACAACTGAAATTTCATCAACTGAACTTCGTACAATTTAGTACTTCTGACAACGGGATAAGTTCATTTCAAATCAGTAGAAAAGAGGTCTGCCATAATGCATTCAAATCTATGATGGCGACTATGAAAGAATGCAGCAGTGCGATACAGTGTCATGTATTCTTCTAGTCCAGAAAACAGAGTTCAAATCATGATTTCCTGTGCCTCAATATTCCGTGAGCCATAGAACACAATCTAACAGGCAACCATAGATGTAACCTGTATAATTCCTCTCATAATATCAAATCATAACAATAAATACTCCTAAGATGGCAGCTAAAAGAAGATTGAATGAATTGCTTTTTAATCATGATATGGTGGCAAATTCAGAGATGTAGTGTACAATACATATCCCAGCCACCTCATGACCTTTCACTCATCACCCACAAGGGAAAATAAATAGGAACCAACTAACAATAAGAATCTCGATGATACAAAACAGCACTATCAACGCATCTTGTAAGACTGAGTTCTTGACACCTTACTCCGCTGGCCAGTTAATGAATACTTCAGCACTATATCAACATCACGGGGATTCTTCTTGTTTGGAGCCACTGTCAGGCTGCCAACTATTGATTCCCCTTGGCAAATAGTAATCACATCTTCGAGGTAGAGAACAGTCTGTTTCCAATGAGTTGCTCGCGATTTTGGCCCTATTATTGAAAACATTAAGGTCAAAAGATGGAATAATACGATATAGGCGATCAATAAGTCCAATCAGTTGATATTTCTTTGCCATTAAAAGCTTCCATAAGTTACGCTGAGAAATCAAAATGGCATGATTGTGAAGCTGATCAACTTAGTGTTACGCTCAAGGGTTTGACTAAACTACTTCAAGTACTGAGATAGCTTCAGTTGATAAAAATAAATAAGGTCTTAGTCATCCATCATGTAGAGAGCCATGAGTTCCTCTCAATACAAGGTTGTAATTATAAGTATGCGATGCATATAAGAAGCATTTGAACCATCAAATACTATCCAGATAGAATATAGAGCATCTCCAAAGCCCCAAAAGTAATAACTAAAAAATCAGAAGTATACCTGTTGAAAAACCCATCAGTTTATGACATCTTGTAAATGACACATCAAAATAGGCCACAAGAGCATGGATGTAATCATCTCTTTCTGCCACAAGCTTGAACGGAGCAGTGAAAGAAGTATCCCCTGAGCCCATCTTAGAAATGTCCATTGACTGTATAAAGATAAAAACAACATTAAATACTCCAGAGATAACACAGTGAACTAAGCACCAAGAAAAAAGGCACAAATAGTCGACAAATTTCTAGTCAAGAAGACACGGACAAGTTTCCAACCTTAAGTTGCTGACAGTTTGTAACAATCTGATTCTGATCAACTGTGTCAACGAGTGGCTCTGCTATGCATTGCTTTCTGATGCAGCTCATATCAAATCCATATACACTGTTCCAAACTGCACATACAACAAAAGGATTAACATACAAACCAGAGCTCAAACTGGTGAAAATGAGAGTAATACCACAACAGCAACTGGTATAACAAAACTAGACAATGACAACGAGCATGAATAAGTGATGCATGAATGATTTGTGCTCGATATAGAAGCAACATAATTTTCATCCATTAATTTCACACAAATATGTAAAAGCTCACATTCAATCTTATCTTCCTTGTAATCCGCATCTTCAATTGCTGTGAGAAAGAGAGAAGCTTTATCGGGCAATATGAGTCCTCCTTCCACAAGCCATTTATTACGAGCATACAGGACTGTGTCTAGCATGTTTTCATAAAGTAAAAAGTATCCCATCCACTCTGATATGATAACATCTACTTGAGGAACTGGAAGCTCAACCTCTTCAACCTTTCCCTTAAGAACTGTTATAACTGAGACAGTAGAAGTGGAAAAAAGAGAAACAACGTCAGATGGAAAGTTTAGAAGTAAGAGACATATAATTAAAAGGTTGTAGAGCACTAAATCACCTTCTGAATATCCATTAAGCTTCACAATCTCTCGTGCCATGTCAGCCATGCTAGAGCACTCAATCTGGGAATTCAGGGTCAAGTGGCTATAAGATGGCAATCAAACACATTATCCATGCTAAAGCAATGACCACAAATAACATACACAACTATTTTGAAGTTGAACTAATAGCAGAAACATGTTACGCAGAGAAACCATCAGCTCAACCACGACCACCCTCTACCCCAAACCCAAAATACACACACTAGAAAGAAAAACCTAACCCCCTGAATGATTGCAAAAAATAGCTAATTTGGATTGAATTGATCAGTGACATTCAAATTAAAATTTTAAAATGCACAGCAAAATAGTCAATCTGTTAACCTTCTGAACTTAACATCATTCCAGAGCAGCAGATTATAATATGCTAGTCTCGAAACTTATGCAATTAAAAGCAGAGAGAGATACATACTGCATAAACATGTTTAGCCCCAACTTTCGCACAAAACAGCGAGAGGATTCCAGTCCCAGCACCCACATCAAGGACAACTTTATCCTTGATAAGAAAGCTATTCTTATAGATAACATTCTGGTAAGTCTTGGTTCTTACAACATCCTTCAACATTTCCTACAATGCCACATCAGCCAAGTGATTGAGAAGCATTATTTCACATAAATTATCCATCTCACTCCATTCTAGACAACAATAACAGACACTACTAAAAGCTTCGCAAAAGGCAAACTAAAAATAATTCACCTCCGAGAAATGATATAGCAAGCCTAATATTACATGAAAAGAACTACAATAAGCAGGTGAGCGTAATTTAACAAAAGCTGCCATCAAATACGTACTTCGTGAATACCTGCAAAACCAAAGCAAATAACAAAAAACAAAAAAAATTAGCTCAACATTCGAAACAATGAACATAAAGATCAAAAAAAAATCAGCCAGCTAAATGAATGAAACAATAACATTCAGCGAAATCATTAGATTGAAGGGAAAAAAATACCAAAATGAGAGTAGGAGTCGAAGTAGTAGTCGGCACTGGTCTTGTCGGTGCCGATGACGCAGGCGTCATCCGAGTCGGGTTCGCACATGGTGAGATCCTCCTCGAGGTTGGAGCTGTCGGTGGCGGCCTCCTCCAGGATTTCGTCGGGGTCTTGGAACCGGTCGGTGTCGGTGTCGGTGTCGTCCTCGTATTCAAACCTTGTTTTCGCCGGAGCTTTACCGGAACTGGCCACCTTTCTGGAGCTCATTGTTTTAGCACTCTGAGAAAAGAAGGGTTTTACAGAATCCGATGACTGAGCGGGTGGCTATTGTTAGGGTTGTAGACTTTTTATAGTGACACCGAAGTTGGAGTAGCTCAACTAGGGTGTTCAATCGGGCGATTTGTGTGTCGGGCGATTAATCGGTTTCGATTTCGATTTCGATTTCGCTTTTTATCTATTATAAAAATTTATAAGAAATCAAATAATTGACCGATAATGTTATCAGTTTTACCGCTTCGGTTAGTATCGATTTCGATTGATGTGTCGGTTATTACTGGCTATCATATATATCATTCATTTAAAATTAAAAATATAAATATAAATTCATATTAATATTGAGTTAGAGCCGTAAAACTTGGAATATAAGGTAAAAAATTTAGAATCGGATAATTGTGTTGCAAACGAGTTGAATAATTTTTTGAATTAATATTAAAATTGTATCTCATCGATAATTATTAGTGTTGGACACAATTATAAGTTACATCGACTTTTGTTTGCATAATTATTTGTTTTGGGCATAATTATTATTTAAAAATGTATGAGTTAATAATATAGAGTTTAAAGAATAGTTGATTTGGGTTACTATTTAAAGTTTTTTTTATTGAGTTTGTGATCAAAGCCCAAAATTTAATGAAATAATTTTGGGGTTGAAATTCATTAATTAATTATTATGCTATAAAATCTCTTACCGGATATCCGGTTAGACCGATTACCAAATAATAAAACCAATAAAGAAACTAATTAATCGACATAACCAGATAACTATAATTGATTAACCAATTAACCGGTAAACCAAATTAAATACCGGTTCAGTTTTGATCGGTTATTTGTTTTCCGATTTTCTTGAACACCCCTAGCCACGTGGCACCGCTGTCCCCCCTCTTCTTTTTTTAAAACCTGATTGGGACAATTGGTCCAAACAGGTGGTGTCATGTATACCAACCGAATTTTGTTTTATAAAAAAATAGGTGTTTTTAAAATTCTGAAAATTATTTTGTGCTATTTAAAAATCTAAAAAATGGAAAAAAAAATTAACATTTTGATTTTGATTTTGATTTTTCAAAATCTAAATCTAAATTTTGGTTTAAAAATCAAAATTATATTCTTTAAAAAATAGTTCTTTTTAATTATGATTCATAAAATTAAATTTTAAAATTAAATTTGAAAAACAAAATTCAATTCAATAATTATAGGTGTATTATTAAATTTCACATTTCAATATATTTTGTTATGTAAATTTATTTGAATTAAATATTAAAGGTAAAATTAATGAGTATGATAGAGATAATCAAGTGGGTCCATGGAGTGGTTTCAACCAATGTGGAAAGAAAAATGGAGATTTTTAGTTGGGAGCTCAATTGATGAGATGGAAAGAGAGAAATTGATTATTTAATGAATTGAAACCGCAAGAGCGAGATCAAAGCGGGCTTACCATTGTACATGATCTTATGATGGGATGAGATTTGAAAATATTGAGAACGGTTAGTATCCCACATCGGTGGTTGATAGAGTCACGACTCAATAAATAAGATAATTGGTCACTCCTACATAGTACCAATTGATTTTATGATAGGAGTCTGCGATTCTAATATGGTATCAGAGCCCACGGGCATGTGACCCTTTTATATCCACGTTTGTGGTTGTGTGATGATTAATACCACTGCACGTGAGGGGTGTGTTAGTATTCCACAGGTGGTTAATAGGATTGCGACTCAATATATAAGATTATGAATCACTCATACATAATACCAATTAATTTATTTTATGATATGAGTCATGATTCGAATAATTACATAATTGAGCTGGGAGGCATTCCATATGCTTTTTTGTCTTCTTATTTTTTTATAAATGTATATGGTTCAAAGATGTTCCACCATGTCAAAACGATGTCATTTAATTTAACTATTAGCTAGTCAAAAAGCATCATCATTCAAGTATTACATAAATGGAAAAAAAAAAAACAATCCATTGCAACTCATCTTCTTCGACCCTTTTTCATACGTGGCACCGCTACCACGTGTCACTCCAGTCACTGGAGCAATACATACTTCCTCCTCCTTAATCGTGGATCATATGAAAGTTTGCATATCAACTCGCAAGATAAAACACATTACATCATATGAAAGTTTGTGCATTAAAAAATGTAAAATACATTACATCAGTACGAAAATAATCGACTGTAAATAATCATTCTACTACTCCCTCTATCCCAGTTTAAATTACCCCTATAATTTATGACACTATTCCTTACTAAAGTTTAACCGCATATTTGAATAGATATATAAGAAGTAATATTATCGTATGTGATATTTGTTGAATTCGTCGTAACAAGTAGTTTCTAAAAAGAAACTTTTTATTTGTCGTTATTATACGTAATTAAACACATTAACAGTCGAACATGTGTCTCGAACAGTGTACAATGATTGAACGGTAATGTAATCTGGGACAGAGGGAGTACTCAGCATGAGCATGTGAATTGTGATTAAGCACATGTAAATAGATCACAAGTAACAAATGTACAAAAGTGTAACACGCTAGCTTTCTAAGGTGTAGAAGAAAACCACAAGTTGGGAAGCAATATTATGAGAGTGATATGAAGGATGTGAATGTTGTGAATGAATCACGAAGCTCCTCCTCCGTCCATGACAAATGTCCATGAACCAGCCCACCACTCTCCTTAACGGTCCCGCTTCGCGTGGTTTAGGTTCATTCATTTATGTCAAGTGCCGACCTAACTCAACTTGGTTGGTCCTTTCTTCATTCTCACCGGAGCAAAAGTCCGAAATTATCGACAGTAAATCACGATGCTTCCAGAGTCAGTTGCTATCTCCGTTTTGTTGGATGTGCTACCATAGATTTATGTGTTTGGATTTATGTGAATGAAATGAGTGGTTGAAATTGAATTTAGAAAGAGAAAAGTAGAATGAGTAGATGAAATTGAATAAATCTTTCCATAAATGAAAGTGTGTCACGTCCATTGAAACATATGGAGTATTTAGTATCACATACTTGACATTTATACTTCTTTCGGGTTTTTTATATTGGCACTATTTTCTTTTTTTGATGGTTTTTTGATATTGGCACATTCCTCTTTTGGTAGATGCTAGATTATTTTCATCAGTTAAATTTACTTTTAACTCTCCCAATACAATCTCCCCCACCCATTTTACTTTTTTGAAAAAATTATGCCCATTATTTGATGCAAATATTTTGGGACTAGAGGGAATAAGAAAGTTTTTATTGAATAAAGTTCAAAGAATTTCTATGCACTAAAAAAGTCAGGTTTCAGCAATTTATCAGATGCGTATGTTAGAACCCTATATTAAAACTTCGCGAAAGACGGAAGTTTTCTCCCAAAAAAGCCTAGCCGCACCGCACCCTTCTTCTTCTTCAAATTTTCCCCATCTTCTTATTAGGGAAGATGAGAAACAACAGTTTATTTTAATTTATATTTCTGTTATTCAACAAGTGTGATATTTATTTCTACAGATTAGTTTTGTTTTTCGACCTGATCGATTAGATCGTTGTGTTCATGATAATAACTCGATTTAGTTGTTCACGTTGATGTATT
>JAULKM010000001.1:9297085-9318630 GCA_032355605.1 Rubia tinctorum
CCGAAGGCTATCACAAATCCAGAAATCCATATTCGTCAACCACGCCCCATATGTTCAGTTACGAGCTCGTATCAGTATCAGTTGGTTATGCTAGCATACTAGAAACGCCACGAGTAGCCGACCTAGCCGATCTATGCGTGGCAGCGATGCATCTTGCTCACGCGCCGCCTGTGGGAGTCGTTTCTCCAGAAATTGTGGTGGCAAGACCTCCTAGTAGTCTTCTACCCATGTTCGTGATGGTCGTGGATCTGGTTCTGCCATTCTTTTCCAATGGTGTGACAAATTGGGTCATGTTGCTTCCCGTTGCTTTTGTCTTATCCCCCGTCCTTCCAACTCCACTCATCTTGCCCAACAAATTCAGTCATCCTTGGAGATTGAACCATCGGCTGTCACCTCATATTGGTATATTAACTCGGGTGCCACAAACCATATGAGTTCCTCATCTCTCTCTCTTGAGAGTATCACACCATACTCTGGTAACACTTGTGTATCTGGTGGCAATGGTGATTCTATTCCTATTTTTGCTATTGGTGATTCTCAGCTTACACCTACTTTGCGCTTATCTGATGTCTTGGTTGTGCCTGCTATCACCAGAAATTTATTATCTAATGGTAAACTTACTAGGGATCTTGGTGTTCTAATCACATTTGATGGTCGATCTTTTATTATTCAGCGCAAAGTAACCAAGGCATTCATGGGCAAAGGTCATTGTGAAGATGACTTATATGTGCTGGATCGAGATGAAGATACTCTACTTTCTTTTATTAAGCAATCTAAGAATAGGGCATCTTTTGAGTTGTGGCACACTCAGTTAGGACATGTGTCCAACAAAATTATTTCTCTTTTGATTAATAATGGCTCTTTATATGTTTCGTCTTTACTACCGAAACCTCACACTTGTGCTCCTTGTGTTATGGCGATAGGTCACATATTGTCTTTTGTTGAGAATTATTAACATGCTATGAATGTTCTTGATTTGGTTCATTGTGATTTATGGGATCTTTCACATGTCTTATCTAGAAATGAATTCTCTTATTATGCTTTGTTTGTGGATGACTACTCACGTTTCTCTTGGTTTTATCCCTTTCACCAAATTTTTTATTTTGCTAACATTTATATGCAATTTAAGGCCTTTGTTGAAAATCAATTCTCATCTCGCATTAAGGATTTTCAGAGTGATGGTGGCATTGAATTCCTTAACACTCGGCTTCATACTCACTTTGCATCAAAGGGGATACATCATCAAACTTCTTGTCCCTATGCGGCTGAGAAAAATGGGCGTGCTGAGTGAAAACATTGCCATGTTAATGAGATGGGGATCACTATGTTGTTTCACTTCCATTTACCTATATCCTTTTGGGATGATGTTTTTTTGAATGTGGTTCACACTATCAATCATCTTCCCACATCGGTTCTTGATGGAGCTACGCCTTATGGTCTTCTTTTTTATCAGGAGCCTATTTATTCTAACTTCTATCTCTTTGGTTGTCGGGTCTATCCTTTGTTCGCCCTTATGCTGAGCATAAAGTGTCACCACGGAGTTTCCTTTGTGTGTTCATTGGCTATAGCTAGCAATACAAAGGTTCTCGGTGCTTGGATACCACCAGTGGTCGAGTTTATATTTCTCGGCATGCTTACTTTGATGAGTTATGCTTCCCCTTATCCACTCTTACTTCACTCACCTCTCCATTTTATTCATTGGATGTTGCTTCCTTCCTTGATCCTTCTGTCCTTGATTCCCCACCAGTGGTTTCGTCACATTCTCGTGGCCACATGCTCTATTTGCTCTCCTGATTCGGATTCTCATATTCTGATCCTTCCAGCTGTTGTTTTTGAGTCACCACCAGCTACTCCTCGGGAGCCAGTTTCTCCTCTGTTGGACATTTCCGGTTCTTCTTCGGGTTCTTCCTAATTTATGCCTGATTCTGATGGCTCTCCTGATATTTCTCCCGCTCGTCCTCATCCTATGGTCACTCAAGCTCGTGATGACACGAGACAGCCCCGCAGGTTTGATGGTTATGTTGTCACTGGTCTTCTAGCTGCTCTTCTTGCTAAGTCTGAGCCCAGAGACTATCATGTTGCTCTTCGTGACCCAAAATGGTTCGCTTCCATGGATGCTGAGATGGATGTTCTTTGTCAGCACACTTGGGATTTGTTCCCTCGTCCTTTTAATGTTAATATTGTTGGCTCCAAATGGTTGTTTCGTTTGAATACCTACTGATGGTTCTGTGGATCATCATAAGACTCGTCTTGTTGCTCAAGGGTACTCTCAAATCCATGGTTTTAACTTTGATCACACATTCGGTCCTGTGGTTAAAACATCTACTGTCCATACTGTTTTTGTTATTGCCACTATGTGGAAATGACCTCTTCATTAACTTGATGTCAAGAATGCCTTTGTAAATGGTGTTCTTAATGCTCTTGTCTACATAGCTCAACCGGTTAGTTACAAGTATCCATTCCGCCCTAATTATGTTTTCTGCCTGTGTAAAGCCATTTATGGGCTTAAGCAGGCCCCTCGTGCATGGTTTGACAGGTTTAGTACCTATCTTCGGGACCTCAATTTTGTTTGCAGCATGGCCGACACATCTCTTTTTATCTTCTATCGTGATACTGTTCTTCTTTACTTGTTGGTTTATGTTGATGATATCATTCTTACAAGGAATGACTCTACAACCATTCGCCAGTTTATCACTCATATTGATCAAGAGTTTTCCATTAAGGACCTAGGTTCTCTGCATTATTTTCTTGGACTTGAGGTTTCTTCCACTTCCATTGGCATCTTCTTGGGTCAGATGAAGCATGCTTGTGACATTCTTTGTCGTGCGGGATGACGGATGCTACTCCTGTTTCTGCTCCATTTTTGCCTTTGTCTCAGCTCCATAGCACTTCCAATGAGCGGTTCACCAGTCCTACTCTATATTGGTCCTTGGTCGGTGCTTTACAATAGCTCACCATTATGCGCCCTGATTTGACTTTTGCAGTCAATTATGTCAGTCAGTTCCCTCGGGATCCTTGTGACAATCATTTTACAGCAGTCACTCATATTCTTCGCTATGTTAGTGGTACTCTTAATTTTGGATTGTCCTTCAGCACTGCTGGTTCCTCCGAGATATTAGGATATTTAGATGTTGATTGAGCTAGTTGTCTTGAGACTCGTTACTCCACTTATGGGTATGTTGTCTTTCTTGGTGGGAATCTTGTCTCGTGGAGTGCCAAGAAGCACTCTCTACTGTTTCTCACTCCAGTTCTGAGTCAGGATATCGTACTTTGGCTAATAATGCCGCTGAGGTGGTTTGGCTATTTCATTTGCTTCATGATTTGTGCTTTCCGCTTTCTTGGTCGCCTCTCTTGTTATGTGACGATAACATCACCATTTTTCTTGCCCAGAATTAGGTTGCTCACAAGTACGCCAAGCATATTGGCATCGATTATCATTTTGTACGGGAGTTGGTTGCATTAATACGGAATTGACTGTGGATCCTAAAAATAAATTTTCATTAATACTTAGACAACATTTCTAATAAATTTTTACTAGATCCGAAAAGTTTCCTTTCGAAAATTATTAAGATCCATTTGGACAATTTATCCCTTCTACCGTTTGTTAGAGCCTAAAGGTTGGATAGTCTTGGAATTTTGTGAGCAGAAGTTAATAATTTGGGAAGCGGACGTAACTCTCTTCCCCACCGCTCCATAGCTACACCAACCAGTCAACCACCCGCCACACCTCTATTTATTCAAACAAGCACTAATTGCTTGTCAAAACTGCACACACTTCACCGTGTCAGTGTGTGAAGAAGATGAGCGCGTCAATCTCCGTCTCCGAGGTTCAGGTCGAGAGCTACGTGTTCCCGCCGGCAGTCAAGCCACCCGGCTCCAATGCCACTTTTTTCCTCGCCGGCGCAGGTTACAATTCCATTCTCCGAAAGCTTAATTCTTCTTCTCTCGTCTGTTCTACGGTGTAATAGTTTTCTAAACCGCCGTCGCAGGGGACAGGGGAATGGAAATCGGCGGCAAATTCATCAAGTTCACGGCCATCGGAGTGTACGTGGAGGAGTCCGCCGTGCCGTTGCTCTCCGTCAAGTGGAAGGGCAAGACGGCGGAGGAGCTGGCGGATTCCGTCGAGTTCTTCAGAGACATCGTTACCGGTAAAGCTTCTGATTAAACGATTGGGGTTATCTCCGTTAGATTGACGTTGATTCTGACGGCGCGTTGTTCAGGTCCGTTTGAGAAGTTCACGCAGGTGACGATGATCCTGCCATTGACGGGTAAGCAGTACTCGGAGAAGGTGACCGAGAATTGCTCTGCTATTTGGAAAGGGCTGGGGATTTTCACAGAGGCGGAGGGCGAAGCCATTGAAAAGTTTATGGAGGTTTTCAAGGACCAAATGTTTCCGCCTGGAGCCTCCATTCTCTTCACTCAGTCTCCCCGTGGATCGCTAACGGTTCGCTATTATTCTGCCCCTCCGTTTCTGCATTTGCAGCAATTATCAAATTCATGCTAGCTGGTGGTTATTTTTCAATCAATAATTAATCTGTTTTCATCTTCTTTGAGGCGATGTAGATTAGCTTCTCCAAGGATGGAACAATACCGGAGGAAGGGGAGGCGGTGATAGAGAACATACCGCTGTCGCAAGCAGTGCTGGAGTCCATCATTGGCAAGCAAGGGGTGTCGCCTGCTGCCCGGAAGAATGTGGCTGAACGGCTATCGGAATTGTTCAAAACTCCATAACATTGTGCACATTCCTCAATATTGTTCTTCCTTGCATTTAGAACTGTTAAAATAAGATGATGTTTCAAGTTTGAATGGCATAATGTGTTTCTATATAAATAACAAGGTATTCTACTCCCTTTGTCCCATCCAAACTTGCACAGAATTTATTTCACGATTCAATAAACATGTTTGACTGTAAATATATGCAAAACTTGCATAGAATTCATTTCACGGTATTCAATAAACATGTTTGACTGTAAATATATGCAACATGTGACAACGGCACATGAAAATTTAATATTATAAATTACATGTTACAATGAATTTAAAATGGCCCCATTTGGCATTGGCGTTTTGATGGGTTGTTTTGGTTGGCTTTTGGTTGTTGACGTTTTCACTCGATCAAGCCGCTAATGTATACGAAAAAACGTTTGGTTGCTTGGCCTTTTCACACCGTGTTTCCGCCAAATACGAAACACTAGTATTAGTAGTCTTAACGTTTGGCTTTTACCTTTAACAATTACTTTTTTAACCTTTTACCGTAACAATTCCTTTTTTTAACCTTTTACTTTTATATTTTTCACTCTACGCCAGAAGTACGCCATTAACATGCGACATCGTTTTATGTCTTTTGGTATTTAAATTTAACTTTTTCATCAACATTTTTTTTGAGATTTAATTTTTTTTCACAGTTAAATTTTAATGTAATTCAATTTTAGTTTTCCTCTCTTATTTCAATATTTATCCTTTGCTCAATCTAATTGTCGATAGGAGAGATTAGTTTGATGAGTCTATATCGAGAATTTTTAAAATTTTAAAATTTTACCTGATTAGAGTTATGTGATTTACTAATACTATACATTTTTGGTATGATCAAATACTAATATACATTAATAATTTATATTATAAATAATTAGATATAAAATTATAAATTTTAAAATTTTACCTTATTAGATTTAAGTGATTTACTAATATACATTTTTTGTACTATCTAATACTAATATACATTAATAATTTATATTATAAATAATTAGATATAAACTTATAATTTTTAAATTATAATGAATTAGTAAATATATTGTTTTCAATGAATATTTTAAATAATTAAAAATAAATTATATTAATATTAATGAAAATAACAATAATAAAATTTGTAAAATATGTTTGTCAACGAATCTTCAGGGCCATGTTTAGAATAATTCGAGTGAGTCATTGCTCCCAAATGATAAGAGGAAAAAGGTTAGTGATAGACTACTGCACCCTGAGCTTTCTCGTCCTTTGACCCACTTTGAGGATATGTCTATCGAAGGGGCGACCCTTTCAGATGCCTCTGAAGGTATTTTAACATGATACTTTTAAGTTTGAATTTCATTTATTTGTCCCAGCGTAACTAGTTTTTTTATGTAGTGGGTGGTGCAGATGACTTCGTTAATGAGCTCGAGCAAGAAGTGTCCCCCCATCCCAGGGCGAATGCAAGGCAACCTTCATCTTCCCCTACTCACCAGAGTCCTCCTGTGCTTGAGAGTCTTTCGAAGAGGCCAAGAATTGAGACTTTCGATGTCTCGGATTGTCCTTACCCTACTTCCCCTCGCAACCCGGCAATCAAGGATGACATGTATCTTGAATTCCTTGGGGAACTAAGTGGTAACCCCTTGGTATTTTATTATCGTCTTTTCTTCTTTTGTTTAATTTGACTTTCTAGACCAATTCCTTCTTTTACTTTTCTTAGGTGGTGACGGTGCCCTGCAATCAGCCGCCAATCAATTCCTTCCCCTTCTGCGAGGCCCTATTGAGGCCGTGGTTGAAGCCGCTCGCATAGATGAGAGGTCGAGGTCGAAGATGCAGAAGGAGATCAACGACCTGCAAGAGAGCCTGAGGAGGTCGAAGGATAGGGAGAAGCTTATCTCGAAGAAGTGCTCTCCTGAGGTTCAACAAGCGTTGTTGGAATGCTACACCACCAAGATGATGGGTTTGTAGGATATGTATGATTTATTCATAGATCTCCTGAAGACTTCGAAGTAATGGGGATGCTCAGAAGTCATTGGTTGGGTATCTGAGCACCTATCTGTTGAGAAAACTGAGGCTCTCCAAGGGTATGTCATCGAGGACTTCAAGGAGAAGATCTGTTCGAGGTAGGCTGAGGTAACCAACCCGGCGGCTTCCAATCTGAGCTTCTCAGCTGCGTGAAGAGGGCAAAAAAGTTTCATACGGCTGAGGATCTTCAAAAGATCAACGTTTTAGCCTTACCATTGAAGTCAATGGAGGTTGCCCAGGTTGGTTCTTCCAAGGAGAGAGAGAGAGCCAAATTGACAGTGCTAAGGCATACAGAGAGGTCGAGACTACGGTGCCTTATGAGGAACCCAATCATAGCGTAGGGCTTGAGGAAAGAGATGTATGAGTTTATTTTCTCTTTCGTAATCACCTACGAACAATTGTCTTTGACCTTTAATATACATTTATATATACACACACAGATATATATATATATATATATATATATCTGACTTTTTGACAGATCTCTCACTCCAACCTTTAATTAAGTATTTGACTTGTGTCTTTTATTCTTCATAGAATTTTTTTATAAGAAATAAGCTGGAGAGGTCCACTTAAGACTTATCTAGGGTTAGGGATGAGCTGGAGAGGTCCACCAAGAATTATCTAAGGTTAGGGTAGAGTTTTAAAAATCCTTGTCGAACTAACCCGAACAACTAATGATTTGTCCAAGCCAAACAAAGAGCTATCTTCGTGGCATGATAACAACCATACCTTGATCAAGGATATTTTTAGCAAGACACAAAGACACTCAAGAACTGGTCAAACTGCTATTACCATTGCTTTAGTGGACGAGGCTTGTACTAGTGCTGAGATGGATCATCAAAGCACTTTACGGGAAATAATGAGCGAATATCCTAGCTTATATGACTTTTTCACCGATACTAGGTTATATCGCACCTTGAGTTTAAGGAGAGATATCACATACTATCAAGATGAGATTATAAGACTTGAATCCCAGGTTTCTAAGGTTGTAAAAAGTAACAAACACCTCAGTGAAGAGGTACTCCGCCTACAAAAGATTATTGATAGAGATACCCAACTCTATCAGGAGCTTGTGGTCCAAAATTCTCAGCTTTTGTGTCAATTGTAAGAACAGATAGCTACTATTGAAGCCTTTTCTAATAGTCTCCAATCATACGGGCTCTCTCATGGTGTACTCGATATGAGTCTCATCGATGATATACCCAATTTTTTGTACGATACTGAATAGGACATGTTGAATAAAGGTTTAGACCGGGAGCCTACTAACTATATCGTGTATGGCACTATTCACGAGTGGCTAGAGCGTCTTCGGCCTCAGGCTAGTTCCTCGAAGGGAAATTCATCAGAAAAATCCTTCTCATGTGATTCCCCTAAAGAGGAAAAACTCCACAAGATCTTCGAAGAGGAAGACCCAGTCCAAAAATAAGTCTCATTCTAAGAGTAAGTTGGGTGAATCTTATCCTGATGGTAGTCCTCGAATAGCCCAACCTTTGAATAGAACCACCCAAGCTAGACCTGAGGAAGAGATTCTAACCTTGACTTGCGTCAATGAGGGTATCAGAGAGATTCCCGCAATAGCTTATAGAAATGATGGTGATTGGCCAATACATATTTATGATGATGAGGAGACTGTATCACCGTCTTAAGATTTAGCATCTCGGCGAAAGTGACGTGCCATCTGTAAATTGTTGTTTAACTAACTACTTGTAGATTTAATAGGGAATAATTGTTGGTTCTTGTAAAATTGATTATTATTGTTACTACTACAACTCTTTTTATTTACCATTTAAAAATGTTTTTCCAACTAATCGATAGATTGGAAGAGTTGGTTTGGTAATTAAAAATGTTTGACCGCTTAAGGGAAAATGTTGGGTCACTTAAGAGAGAATATTTAATCACTTAGGAGCAAAAAATAGATTGATTACGAACGGGTATCTGTTCGCTTAGGAGTGAATGATCGACCGCTTAAGAGCGAATGCTTGATCGCTTAAGAGCAAATTTTCGATCACTTAAGAGTGAATGTTTGATCACTTAAAAGCGAATGTTCGTTTGCTTAAGAGCGAGTATTTGTTCGCTTAGGAGCGAATGATCGATCGTTTAAGAGCAAATGTTTGTTTGATTAAGAGCAAATGTTCGTCTTTTGAAAAAGCTTCCTAGGTATCAAAATTTCATTCAGTCACCCAATTGTTGGGCAGACCATACAAATCTGGGAACTACGTTTCGCAAATATAGCTATTCCACAACATATCCTTCCTATTTAGCACAAGTCTCTTTCACAGCTAGTGGTATTGTTGAAGGTTGGTTATGTTCTACCTCCTTGGTATTCAGTCTCCATCCATTGTTCCTAGCGTATAGCTTCCTCCTGGGTGCACTTCGAGAATCTGATAGGGCCCTTTGATTATAGTATTGCTTAACATTCTCCTTGACCTTAGCCTCTCTAATCGAAACTAGGGCCCTTATTTCCTCCACTAGGTCAAGGTCCAAAAGGCGGTTCTTATCATTGCCTTCCTCTGCTGCTAGCATCCTCGCACTTGGCATGCCAATTTCTACCAGAATTACTGCCTCTGAGCCAAAGACCAGACCGTAAGGGGTGTCCCCCGTGGTAGAAGACTTGGTCATTTGGTATACCCACAACACACTGGCAACTCCTCGATCCAATTACATATGACTCCCTCCAGCCTTGCTTTAATAACTTTAACTAGGGTACGATTAGTAACCTTAACTTGACTATTGGCATGCAGGTGGTATACCGGCGTCACTTTTAACTGAATTATGAACTCCTCACACTAGCTCTTAAATGGGTCATTCGCAAACTGAGTTCCGTTGTCAGTAATAAATGCCATGGGATAACGTTCTTCCAACAGAATGAGACAACAGACCTACCTTGTATATTTGTCACCGGCTCAGCTTTGACCCATTTAGTAAAGTAGTATATCGCCACAATGAGATATTTAAACCTTCCAGGAGCTTCAGGGAGAGGTCCAACCAAGTCAATTCCCCATTTTTCGAAAGGCCATGAGCTTTGTATGTTGATCATCTCCGCTTGGGGAATGTGGATTATGGGTGCATACTTCTAGCATTGGTTGCAAGCTCGAATATACCAGTTTGCATCATCAAAAATCTTTTCCTAGTAATATCTTGCTCGGATCATTCTCCTAGCCACCGAACGGGCCCCTTGATGGCTACAACAAACACCTTCATGAGCCTTCTGTATCATATATTATGCTTCGCAGGGTGTGGCACATCGAAGCAGAGACTACAAATATCCCCTCTGATACAAAGTTCTTTCCGGCATAACAAATAGGGGTGCTTTTAGTTGAACTTTTCTAGCTTCAGTAGGGTTTTCTGGGAATGTTCCCTCTTGTCAGTGCCTGACATTCGAGGTCATTCAGGTTTCTCCTTCATCGATCGTCATCACAAATATTTCCTCGAAACTTCGATGATATAGAGTCTCAAAAAGCACCCATTTTTGGGTTATTTCCCCTAAGTATGAGGAAGGCAACTCACTTAAAGCGCCCGCCTTGTGATTTTCTTCCATAGGCACTTGAGCAAACGTGTATGATTGAAAACACTTCAATATGGGCTTAACCACCTCCAAATACCATTGTAAGCTAAATTCTCTGGCTTCAAATTCCCCCATTGACTTGATTTACTACGATCTGTGAATCACTGAATATCTTCACCTCTTCCACTTTCATTTCTTTAGCCAAGTGAAGACTTGTGATTAAAGCCTCGTATTCTGCCTCATTGTTGGTGGCTTTGAATTTTAAATGCAAGGTATAAGGATAGTCTATGCCATATGGGCTAGTAAGCAGTACCCCTGCTCCGCTTCGCCCCGAATGTGACGACCTATCTATGAACAACTTCCACACCCCATTCCTTCGCAACTTCACATTCTTCTTCAATTAACTCGGTGGTTTCCACAAGAAAATCAGCTAAGGCTTGGCCTTTGATCACCACCCTAGCTTGGAATATTATACCATGTTCCCCCAATTCTACAGCCCATTTCATTATTCTCCCTGAAGACTCTGATTTTTGAAGTATTTGCTGGATGGGATAGTTAGTGAGTAACACTATGGTATGACCCTGGAAGTAAGGACGAAGTCTTCGAGCTGCGTGTATAAGCTCCAAAATTAATCTCTCAATAGCCACATATCTTGTCTACGGGCCATGCAAACCTCTACTGAAAAAGTAAACAGGGTGCTATTGTTTCTCCTTTTCCTTCACGAGTACAACACCAATGGCTGAAGTTGAGGGCAAGATGTAGAGATACAAAACTTCTCCCTTATTGGGTTTCTTCAATATAAGTAAGGTTCTTAGATGCTTCTTCAATTCCAGAAAAGCCTTTTTGCATTCTTCTGTCCATTCAAACTTTTTAGCTCTTAGAAGTACATCAAAGAAAGACAAGTGTTTTTCAGTTCCTTTCGATAAGAAACACTCAACGCTGCCAAGGACCCCGTCAACATCTGAACTTCTTTCACATTCTGTGGCCTTTTTATGGTCATCAGATCCTTCACCTTTTCTGGGTTAACATTGATCCCTCTCTCTGAAACCATAAAACCCAATAATTTTCTTGCACCTACTCCGATCACACATTTCACAGGGTTTAACTTCATATTTGCCCTTCGTAACTCTTCAAACGTTTCCTTCAAATCATGTAAGAACCGGTCAAAAGTCATAATCTTTACCACCATATCATCTACATATATTTCAATACTTTTTCCAATCTGCTTTCCGAAAAGTCTGTCGACCAGCCGTTGATAAGTTGCCCCTGCATTCTTCAAACCAAACGGCATCTTCTTGTAGCAGAAAGTGCATGTGTCTGTAATGAACGACATATTCTTCTTGTCTTCCTCCGCCATCATTAACTGATGATAGCCTCTGTGGGTGTCAAAAAAGGCTAAGATTTGATATCCCATTATTGCTTCCACCAAATTGATCCATCGAAGGTAGCGGGTAACTATCTTTCGGACAGCACTTGTTCAAGTCTGTAAAGTTGATACACATACACTATGTTCCACCTGGCTTTGAGACCAGGACTGGGTTGGCCAATCATTCTGGGTAGAAAACTTCTTCGATCACTTCTACTTTAAGGAGCTTCTCCACTTCAAATTTGATCGCCTCAACCCTCTTTGGGGCAAACATCCTCCTATTCTGTCTAGTTGGCTTCACCGAAGGGTCAACATTTAGTTTATGAACTGCCAAGTGGGCCTGTAATCCTGTCAAATCTAACTTGTCCCAGGAAAATACATCGAAGTATCAATCCAGCAGATTTTCAGCTCTTGCTTTACTCCTTCGGGCAACATTTTCCCCACAACTACTATCCCAAGATTTTGAATGGAAAGCTGTTGTGTGTCTGCTGGGCTAGTTTTTTTATGTATCACGGTTATGCTTCTTGCTTTCCCTCACCGTTTCACAATTGAAACTTCGAGCCACTGCCTGGTCTCCACGGATGGACGCTACTCCTCTTTCTGTTGGGAATTTCATCATCAAATGGTATGGCGACCATACTGGCTGAGCCTGACACATCCAAGGTCTCCCGAGTATCACATTATATGGAGAGAAGGCATCGATGACTGCGAAATTGAAATGCACTTTCACTACCTTATCTCTATCGGCAACCCTCACAACCAAAGTTATCTCTCCAATCAGATAAACTTTCTTCCCTGTAAACCCTGACAGTGACGAAGTCGACTTCTTCAAGTGTACACATCCAATTCCCAACTGATGGAAGAAACTCACAAACATTATTTTGACCCCATTTCCATCGTCAACGAATACCCTTTTTACCAAGGAAGTTCCAATTATTGCTGAGAGTAACCATGGGATCTGCACGGGGGGGGGGGGGGTAGATTCGGGACCGCGTCTGCCATCTGGCTCCCCCACTGATATGCTCTGAGACTGAGCTTTCATCACCGCGTTCGACGAACTCTCCCCAACAATCCCACTGATAACATTGATCACCCTATGCACCACAGGGTTTCCATTATTCCTATTGTGATGTTCTACTTGGGAATTTCGTTGTGGTTCTTTGTGGCGCTCATGTCGTTGACTTGTAGGACCCCAAGCTCTTCCTCCTCCAGTATTAAGGTTCTTTCTTGGCGGCCATCTGCTTCCCATCTCATCCCTTGTATTTGAAGGATCATCTCAAAGCGGTTGGAAAAATGACTCCTTCAGAAGACCCTCTCTTTCACAACGATCGATCTCCATTCTAAGGTGGGCACACTCATTTGTGTGGAGCCAATAATCCATGTGATGGTCACAAAACTTGTTGGTAGATCTTCTGGCTGTGAAAGCCCTGTTTGTATCATTTATTGGGGGCAGATGCTTGAAGAGCCTCCTATGAATACTCCATATTTCCGCTGGGGTACGTCACATAGGTGTGTACCTCTCGAAACCTGGTCTGTCCACATGTTTCTTCCCTCAAGGCTCTTTCGCATGCTTAGCCACCATCCCCTCTCTCTTCTTCCGTATGGCCTCCCCTACCTTCGAATGCTGCTCTACAACCTCCTGCAACTGTTGGAGCATTTTAGGGGTTTTTACCTCCAGCTTCTTATATATCTCAAGATCTTTCATTACCAAGAGATATCCCTGAATAACTTTATTCTCTGTTCCTTCAACCATCCCCAAGCTCTCATCAACATACCTATGATAAAAGACCCTATTTTGTTTGGTACAGGTCTGCCAACGTTTTAGTGAACTTCTTCTTCTGACAATACTGGTTTAGTAATGCTCCACTGAAATCCCAATATGAATGCAACGAACCCCTTGGAAACTTGATAAACCACTCATGTGCTTTCCCTCAAAGGTAGTTGCCCACCAGTTTACATGTTAACCTTTCAACAAAGTCTCGAGAGTTCATCAAACTGAGGAACGTTTGGATGAATTCTCGGGGATCAGAATCTCCTGCATAGGTAGAGAGCCCCTCTAGTGGTTTCACATCTCTGGACCATCGAAATGATGTTATAACTGAACCGAAAGAAGATCCCGCTATTTGTCCAGTCGGTCCTATCAACCTATCCAGCTCCCTCCTCATAGCACTTTCCGTTTCAGCTTGCACATAACCTCCGTACTAATTTGGAATTTGATGGTGTTCATCCAGGAAGGCATGCCCACGTCAAATAGGCGGTCCCGAGTGAAAACCATCTCTTATATCCTCTGGATATGTAACACCTCTGTTCCGCTCTACATTTGGGAGCATATATGATGGTATCGAAGTGGTTATTGGATAGCTCATTTGCACGTGTCCTGGGAAAGAGGGTTGCGGCCTAGGTACATGAGTTTCTCTGGCATGTCCACATTCAATATTTTACTCGCCAATGGTAGAGCTCTAAATTGTTCCTCTAGTGCTATCGACGTGCCAAGGGTCATCGAGGGTACTTCTATCGTCGAAGGGCCATGAACCGTCGAAGGGGGGACAACCTGGTACCATACTTCTATCAACATTTGTGTGATCTATTCACAATTCGGTGGTAAGCTCATGGCAGCATCTTGCATGTTCCAACTCTCCTGGACCCTGAGCTCATATCCTTCGACGTGTGAATCTCCTGATCCTTCCACGATGTGGTCATCGACTCCTCGTGACCCAAACAGTGACATCATAACATCGACTCCCATAGTTGGCTCAATTGTAACTTCCACATCTCCCGATCCTCCTGGTGACATTCTGGCAGACGGTCTCTCTGTGGCGAGAACCTGAAGATCTGGAGCTATCGGTGCTTCCCCTGGTATCCCCTTCATTTCCTGTGGGGCATGGGGACAACTGTACCCCTCGAAGATTTAATCTCTTAACCAATGTAGGCTTTCTTCACCTTCAACCTCTCACTCCGTCGAGTAGCAGTCGTGGATGCAGACATGCATCGAAGGATCTAGATCTGGTTTAATCGGAGGTCCCATAGTGCATGCCAATTGATTTGGGAATGGAAATCTCGAATCCGATCCAGCCTCGATCTGATCTGCTTCTGCTGATCCGCGATCTGCAAAAGAGACAAAACCCCAAAAGAATCCGGCGGGAGATTTTCTGATGGCTAAGTCAGACTCGGAAAGATGATAAGATAAAAATCTAGAATATGTAATGAAACAGTTACCCCAAATAAAAGGCATACCTCTCTATTTATAGTTATCTTGGAAACACAATTTTTGGTTTAAGTCATAGCTTCTTCTTTCTTCTAGAAAGGCCTTTAGGTGAACCCTTACGGGTAGGCCTGAGGCCCATCTCGAGTCTTGGGCCTTTTGGGCTAAGACTTGATATGCGAGCCTCTATTAACCTTTGTTCTACTATGCTGTCAAATACCTTTGCGACAAGGGACTTTGGATTCACAAGAAGCCTCCACACCTGCTTTCCCAATGGAGCCTTATTAGCTTCTTTTAAGTTGCAAAACCCCAGTCCTCCATTTGTCTTTGCTTGCGCCATTTTATCCTATGACACCTTGGGAATCTTCTGCTTACCAGTTGTGGCATCTCTCCACCAAAATTTACCAATAAGACTCTTGATGTGATCCAAGGTCGTATCAGGGATAGTGAAACAGCTCATGGCATATGTCAGGATCGCCTGTGAGACTTATTTTATAAAAGACTCCTTCTCTGCTTTAGATAGGTTCCTTTCACTCTATCTGTCAATCTTCTATCTGATTCTGTCTTTCAGGTTTTGGAAAATATCTTTCTAACATATACCAATTTTTGAAGGGATACCTAAGTAAGTGCTATGCGATGCAACCTCAAGGATTTTTAGAATATCACATACCTTAGCTCTCGCCTCCATAATTTTGTTAAGACTGAATAGAATACTAGACTTGTCTACATTTATCCTCTGCCCTGAAACATTCTCAAATATGGTAATATCCAGTGGAGATGTTTCGCCTCTTTCTCTGTTTCCTCCCAAAACATAAGCGTGTCATTTGCAATAAATGAGATATTCTTGGATGAAACCTAGATGCACCTACTCCTTAATTTTCCCAACATACATAAGATCAGTTACGAGACTATATAAAACTTTAGAACAAATGATGAAGATATATGGCGATAGAGGATCGCCCTACCTGAGTCCCCTCTTTGGGTGAAGAAGCCCCATCTCTCCACCATTCAGGATGAACGAAAATGAGACTGTTGACAGACATAGGTGAATTAAGTTGATAAAAGATTTTGGGTTACCCATCATTTTCAGAGTATGAAATACACATTTCCATTCAATTCAGTCAAATGCCTTGCTCATATCTAGATTTATACTCATATGACCCAATCCACCGGTCCTCTTATTCTTCATAGTATGATGAAATTCATGAGCAATGAGAATATTATCAGTGATTAATCTTTCGGGGAATAAAGCCGATTGTGAGTCAGAGATAATTTTTGGGATCATCAGTCTGAGCCTATTCACCACCACTTTTGATGCAAGTTGGTGAACCATATTGCACGAACTGATGGGTCGAAACTGTGTAATCAATTACAGCTTTGGAGTTTTTGGGATCAAAACAATATGAGTGTAATTGAACGATGGTTCAAAGACTCCATTTTTTAGAATGTTAAGCAAAAAAGTCGTAACATCATACCTAACAATATGCCAGAATTTTTGGAAAAAAATAGGACTCATACTATCAGGTCTAGATGATTTGAATGGATGCATCTGCTTCACTGCCATCGCAACATCAGCTTCAGTATATGGCCGCACAAGGCACACAGACATCTCTCTTGTGGTTCTCGGCTGTAGGAGACCTATCACATGCTGGATAGCCTCCATCAAAGGTGCCGATCATGAGAAAAGTCCTCCAAAATAATCCACAGTAATTCTTTCAATGCCAGCATCATCAATCTGCAACTCTAGAAATTCATCCCTCGTGCTTTCTATATGATTCATCGCTCTCCGCTTTGATGCAAACTTGTGGAAGAAACTTGTATTTTTATCTCCTTCTTTATACAAGTGCTGCTTCGCCCGTTTCTTTCATTTTATATTTTCAATGTCTTGCAATAAATCATACTCATGTCGCAACGAGTTTTCTCCTTTGTCTCTTGCATAATGCTACCCCCTCCAACTCCAGGATAGCCTTCTTTATCTCCTCTATTCGCTACAGTATGTCTAAGAGCGACATTTTCCCCATTTTGTCAAATGAGGGAGAAATTATCCATTCTCTGTAAGGAAGCATCCATCTCATTCCACGACTCCTCCACCATTTTTCACAGTAATTGGATTTAATACAGGGCACCTCAAAATGGAGTCTCTTCCTTCTTCTTTGACCACGTGCTGTAGGATCTCTCATTTGTAACCTGACATGCAAACACATATGGTTGGAGTAGACCATAGGTAGTAAATGTACCAAGGACCACAGAAAGCATTCATAAAAGTTCTGATTGCACGTCAATCTATACAACCTGTCTCTCTTCGTATCTAGCCAAGCTGCAAGTCGGCTCCATGTGAATTTTGGCCATGCGTAGCCAAAGTCCAAAAAGCCACAAAGGTCAAGAGTTTCTTGAAAGGCTTCAATCTGACACTTTGCCCTCGATCAACTTCCCTGAAACTCATCTTGTGATAAGACCTCATTAAAGTCACCAAGACACAACCACATAATAGTAAGTTCCGAGACAAGCTACTGAAACTCTTGCCAACCTTCTCTTATTTTTGATACCATTGGTTCCCCATATTAGCTAGTGACACAAACTTGACTCCCATAAATTGTAAGATAAACATCTATAAAATGACTGAATATAAACTTCAAATCTACTACTAATTTCTTACTCCATAACATCGCAAGACCACCCGAACGACCTTGCTACTCAACAACAAGACCAAAGTAATTTAACTGCGACTTCAAATTATCAATAACACCTACTGAGTATTTAGTTTCAATAAGAATAATAAAAACTAGAGATTTCAAGCCTACCATGGTAAGTATTTCCTGAACTTCCCGAACTCTTCCAAGCCCGTAATAGTTCCAACTTAAGATATTCATCAGCCTGGGTAGAATTGATCTTCATCACCAATCGCTGCCTGTGTAATGCTCGTTTCTGCCACAATCTGAGATGTTTCCTCAAGGGTGTTTTGTTTTTTTCTTCTTTCTCCCATTCTTCAAATTCACCCGGGATGATCCACCCAGTTCCAACTTTCTTTTTGCTTGCACACGATTGTTTCTCACCCTCGTTTTCCCGGAAATAATATTTTTCGGAGCTCTTTTCTTTGGCATCTTTTTCTTCTTGTGCCTTTTTCAATATGTTTCATAATACGCCCTGATGGGGAAGAGAACTCAATCAGGACTTGCACCATTGTGGGGCTTAGAGGATCAGCTATGGCACTAGAAATTTACTTGTCGCTGATTCCAATACCGCTCCTACATCTTTGTTCTCTCATGGCAGTGTTGTACCATGCCCAACATTAGCTACAATTTCATTTCCAATAACTTGCATGGTTGTAGCTTCTGATGGAATGGAGTCCTCCACGATGAAGTCGTTAAAGTTTGACTCATCTCATCATTCAAAGTTTCTGGCTGGGTAACTCTTCTCGGTGCAATATGATCAAGATCTCCATTCATCTTGGGTAAGAGACAAGAAGATTACCACTGAATGTGTCGAGGATTCCCTCTAGATTAGGGATACACTTCGGGGTTTTGAAGAACTTCGGTGGTGGTGGTTTCTTAAGTACTTGTTTATGTCTTTCCTCCATTCTATTGTTGTTTCCATGCTGCTCTGGGATCGCAATCGAATTGATGATCGATGAGATACTTTGAGCCATTGTGTTTGCACCTACCAAGATATTGTCCGTTCCCGACGTAACCCACGGCTAAATTTGCTTCATCGCCTAAGTTTATTTGTTTGCGGAGGTACCATTGCGTTTAGGGATAACTTCAATTTCCTCATTTAGCACATCATCCCTCACATATAGTTCTCCTCCACGATCCGAAGAGGCTTTTCCGTCCTGACCTTCAATGCCTCTAGTCGGATTTGGAGTAATTTTTCTTCTATTCCATGAATTTTGGAACGGAGATGAGTTCAGATTAACTCCCATCATTGGCGAGTAATTAACAACATCCTGATCCGTCATTGGTGCATGAGACCTAAACTCGCACTCCCTTATGCTATAGTTCAAACGTCCACAGTACGTACATAACCTTGGAAGTTTTTTCATATTGTAAGAATAATTGCATCTTATCTCCTGCCTGACCTACCATCTACACCCTTTTCAGGGGTTTCGTAATATTGATCTTGCAATTGATTCTCATATATGGGCCAATCAGTGAACCATCCACATCTTTGTCAACCATAACGAACTTCCCTATAATGTCTCCTATCAGTTTGGCTGCCTTCACATTCATAGCAAGCCTGGGCACTCGATGAGCATGAATCCAAAAAGAACTCATCGTAGGATTTGCGAGGCTATCCTCCCATCATAAGGTTCTCGTAGCGCAAGAAGAAACTTTCCAAACAACCATGGTTCTTTCTCCAAAACCCAAGCCTTGTCTGGAGGTTCTATAAACTGAAACAAAACCACATTTTCGCTCAAATTTTTTTCCCGATCATGGTATTCCTCATCCCCAAACACGTTGGAACAGATCAACAATGTCTTCAAAGGGAATTTTTCAAGGCGTTAAAACCCTTCCGACCAACTCTAATCGGACATGCGAAGAATCTGATATGAGCGGTACTGATTCGTGAGGGTTCTTGATAGAATGTAAAACCCACAAATAATTGTGGCTGTGTGTATTCATATATATATATATACCGAGTACAAAGGGTATACAAGGCATAATCAGATATGGAAAAGGATATATACAAAACCAATCAGAAAGGGTATTCATTTCTTAACCTGATTCTAATTTGTCTAATATTCTATTACCCCCCTCAAACGAAGCGTGGGACTTGTCGCAACGCAAAGCTTGTACCGTAAGAACTCAAACCGAGGACGAGGTAAACCCTTTGTAAAGATGTCAGCAAGCTGTTGATCAGTAGGAACATAAGCAATCTTGAGCTTGCTAGAAGACACCATCTCACGCACAAAATGATAATCAATATCAATGTGCTTGGTTCTCTTATGCGAAACCGGATTCTGAGCAAGAAAGAGAGCACTATTATTATCATACAGCAAAATAGGCAGGGCACTTGAAGTCACACACAAATACCATAATAAATTCATCAACCAAGCTAATTCTGCAGCAGTGTTGGCCATAGCCCTGTATTCTGATTTTGAACTAGAACGAGAGACTGTAGATTGCTTTTTAGCACTCCATGAAACCAGGTTGCCACCAAGAAAAATGGCGTAACCATAAGTAGACCTACGAGTCTTAATGCAACGAGCCCAATCAGCATCAGAATAAACCAAAACCAGCAAAACAGAAGAATTCTTATGAAACTGAAGGCCATAGTGCATTGTACCAAGGACATAACGCAGAATTCGAGCGACATCTTGGTAATGGTCATCAGTATGAGAATGCATATTCTGACTGACCGTGTTCACAATAAGAAATGTCGGGACGCGTAATGGACAAATACTGCAGTGCACCAACCAAAGAGCGGTAAAGAGTGGGATTTCCAAATGGGTTACCGGAATTACTGGAAAGCTGAAAAAAGTTACAAAAGGGATAGCTACCGGGGCCGAGTCTTGCATTTCGACGATCAATAAAATGTCATTGGCATATTTTGCTTGGCTAAGGAATAAGCCATTGGAAATTCGCACAACCTCCAAACCTAAAAAACATTGTAAGGTGCAAAGATCAGTGATCTTAAACTCTTGATGAACACGAGCAATGAACTTGTTAATGAGATGACCATCATTCCTGATAAGAATAATGTCATCAACATATACCAGCAAATAAAGTAAAGAAGCACCTTGAGAAAAAAAATAATGAGGTATCCGCAGAACTGCATACAAAACCCAGGCCAACCAAAAAAGAACTAAATCTTTGAAACCAAGCATGGGGAGCTTGTTTCAAACCATAAATGGCCTTGTACAAACAACAAACATAATCAGGACGCATAGGATCTTTGTAACATGCAGGCTGCTCCATGTAAATCGGGAGTCAAGAAAACCATTTAAAAAATGCATTCTTAACATCAAACTGTCGTAATGGCCAATTACGAGTGACAGCAAGAGACAAAACAGTACGAACAGTAGATTCTTTCACCACCAGACTGAATGTATGATCATAATCTAAACCAGGTAACTGGAAAAAACCTTGAGCAACTAACCTGGCCTTGTGCCGATCAAGTGAGCCATCAGGCTTGTACTTTAAACGATACACCCATTTAGAGCCAAAACATTGACACGAGGAGGTCTGGAAACCAGCTCACATGTCTGCTGAGCACGCAAAGCAGCCATCTCAGAATCCATTGCAGAAACCCAGTCTGGATCCTTGACCGTAGAACGATGACTATGAGGCTCAGTCTTTGCAAATAAAGCACTCAATAAACCAGAAATGTAATAATCAGAAAAATTCTTGAACCGTAAAGATCCAGTGCGGGAGCGTGTAGCCATCTAATGTCGGGAAGAGGGACCCAGAGCAGGACATGATTCAGATCCGGGGGAGGGCACGAAACTCAAGGAACCGGGCGTGACACTCGAGGTAGATGTTGAGGACGGTAGCACTATGGAAAGTGGACTCGCTGGGACTGCCGACTGGGCTGGAAGCGTTAGGATATGTGGGTCATCGATGCACGGCCAGCGTGGCTGGAGCGTGAAATTGATCCGCGTACTTTAAACATATTCATATCCCGAGTCAACTTGCTAATAGATAGCAAATTTTTAGTAATATGAGGGACCACTAAAACTTCAGACAAGGATAATGAATCAGAGACCTGAGACTGACCAACATGGG
>JAULKM010000001.1:9328217-9342974 GCA_032355605.1 Rubia tinctorum
GGTTAAGAGGTTCAGTGACATATTTTGATTCTGGGAGTAGTGAGTCGGAGGATGAATCTGCCGTACAGGTCAAGACTGGTAATAACCAAGTGGGAAGTGGATTCTCTAGGAGGACCAAGGTTTATCCGCCAACTTCCACCTCAGGTTCCAGGCAAAAGGCTGGTTCTAGCTCTACCTCAGGTTCCAAAACAATGGCTGGTTCTAGCTCCCGGGTGCACGTAAATGATTCTGAATCTGAAAGAACTCCATCTAACAGAACTCATGGTACAGAAACCCCTGAAGAGTATCTGCAGAGGATCAGGAACTCAGATCAGCGGCCAAAGTCTGAGCAGGCTAGCTCTGGAAGAGTAGCTTCTAAGGCGCCTTCGGCTTCTCGGACATCAACTTCAGAGGTAAAGAAAAAGCCATCTGTAGTACAAGTACAACCACCAGCCAGAGCTGAATATAAGGTAGACAAATCTGAAAATCAGAAGGCACCACCCAGTGGGACCAGTATCGGAAGAGAGGATGATAGCACGAAGAATAGACCTAGTCATGTTCATCCAAAGCTCCCAGATTTTGACTCTCTAGCTGCTAGGCTTGAGGCCATTAGAATGAATCGGCAGTGATGGTACATTGTTCCTGTTTTCATTATTTGATTCTTTAACGCATATCAAGAACGATATTCAACTCGCCTGTGCAAGGTATGATGTCTCTTGTGGCATTTATATAGGTTCGCGAGATAAGAAGCCAATAGTTTTGTGCCTCTTAGATTATATGGTATCCCCGAGTGCCATGAATATCGTATCTCCATAGATATTTTGTGCATTTTATATCATTCGGATGTGCATTCTTGGATGTAACATGCATTATTATAATTTTTTTTATAATTATTGCGAAATTTGTAATGTACATATAATAGCATTGGAATACACATTCAATATGCATATCATGCACCTGCATCGTACTTCTGTGATACAATATAAGAATTGACATGTTCATATATGTTGCTTTACATGTAAAATGGATACTTAAAGCGGGCAATTCTCTAAGAGCAACATGGTTTCCTTTATCTTCCAGTTGGTACAATAGTTTTTTTTACCGTTGTTACGGTACATTTAATTCAATGGTTTACTCTATATTTTCTTCTAAAAAAATATTTTCCTTCATTTTACTTTGTAAAATAAATTTTTTAACTTTTCTAATATTTTGTTACATTGTAAATTTATCTTAATTATATTTTAGCTCAAAATTTTAATTTACTAATCCATACAAAACAAATTAAAAATAAAATATTTTTCATTGATAAAACACTTAAAATTTCACTTGATAATTAATGATACAACACTTCAAGAAATAAAATACTTCTAAAATAAATACAAACAACGAATACATCATTAAAAATTAAAAAATTAAAAATAAAACAATGAAACATTTCAAGAAAATAAAAATACAAACCATGGTTCTAAATATTACTCTTCATTGTTTCCAATGTCTCCCACAAATGATCTATAAGTGCATGCATAATGAGCATCCCAGTCTAATTCCTCTATGATGTGCGAGAAATTCTTGAAATCTAATGTTTTCATCCGTGATTAGTTCAATGTCAGTATCTGGAGGCAATGTAGCATTCGACTAGGTTGTGGTAATTGGCCTTGTGATTGGAGTAGAAAAATCACGTTCATCATCTATGATCATGTTATGCATTATAATGTATGCCGTCATTGTATCATGCAAGACTTTCTTTTTCTAAAATCAGCATGGCCCGACAAGAATTTGAAAACGCTGCTGCAAAACGCCAAATGCTCACTCAACATCTTTCCTGCAAGTTTTCTGCATGTTTGCAAAAAATAAATAAAATCGAATGGTTTGCACAAGAGTCGACCACTTTGGATACATACCATCGGCTAAATAATAACTCCGGGTGTATTGTTGCTCTCCAATAACATACTGAGCTATAGGAGATATGCCTTGTGCAAGATTTGAAAACAAATGTGAAATCTTCAACACACTGATGTCATTGTTTATCCCCGGAAGGCCGAAATATGCATGCCAGATTGAAAGATCATAATCAGCAACTACTTCAAGAATAATTATTGGAGATCGACAATGACCAGAAAATTATTCAGACCAAACTTTTGGATAATTTTTCCATTTCCAGTGCATGCAATCCAAACTTCCTAACATACCGAGAAAACCTCGGCTCTCACCAATATAGAGTAGTCTAGCAACATTATTGATATTTGGTGGTCATAGATATAGTTTCGAATAAATTTCAACAATAGCTCAAAAAAATCTCTTGAAAGACTCAATAGCAATAGACTCTCCAATTTTGAGATAATCATCTTCTGAATCAACTGGGGTGCCATAGCTACCATACGAAATGCTGATGTTATCTTCTAATGTTGATGCCCCTTCCCTATTTACTGCATCTTTTTATTGTTCAAAATAGTTGTCATGCGTTCACACCGCATCAACAATACGCTCGAATAAACTAAAGCTCATTCGTTAACGAAGTCGAAAAGTTGGCTCCTTAAAGAGGAGGGTATTTGAGAAATAATCATTGAACAAAACTTGATTCGCCGCTACGTGATCACATTTGACCATTTTGTGGCCCGAGATTAAGCCACAGTGCCTTAATCGATTTTCTTGTTGGAGGCGATTCTCTATCGAATCATTGGTGTTGCTATCGAGCATATCTTGTAACATTGCTTCCTCAAAATCATAATCATCAAAATTGAAAAGAGATTTCATCTTGTTACCAAAGGGTGAATTTGAGAAAGACATTTGGTTTGAAGAACCTCCAAAGTTGAAGTTCATATTGCTAGAATATTATATATAGGGGAAGATAATAAAGTAATATGAGTGTTTCAGAATATGGATGGAGAGGTGGAGTCATATGTAATCACTACTGTCTTATTTATAGGAAATTTTGTGGTACACTTTTTTTGAAATTAATCACTCAATGTGGTACACTTTTCTGAAATTATTGGGGCTCCGACATCACATGTGATGGTCGTATACATGAATAATGCAGTTTTGTTTGCTTTTACTTGATTTGACAAGTCACCTACATCAACTTTTCAGAAATTATTGGGGTTGGAGCATCCCATGTGATGGTGTTGTACACAAATAATGCAATTTTGATATGTTTTTACATGGTTTGACCACTCAATGTGGTACACTTTTATGAAATTATTGGTGCTCCGACATCGCATGTGATGGTGTACATGAATGATGCAATTCCGTCTTACTTTTACTTGATTTGACAAGTCACCTACACCAACTTTTCAAAGATTATTGGGGTTAGAGCATCTCATGTGACGGCGTTGCACACGAATAATGCAAATTTGATCCGTTTTACATTATTTGACCACTCAATGTGGTATACTTTTCAAAAATTATTGGTGCTCTAGCATCGCATGTGATGGTGGTGTACACAAATAATGCAATTTCGCCTCACTTTTACTTTTTTTGACAAGTCACCTACATCAACGTTTTCATAAATCATTGTGGTTAGAGCATCCCATGTGATGGTGTTGTACACGAATAATGCAATTGTGATTCATTTTTACCCGATTTGACGATTCAACGTGTGAGAAATGTACATATACATTTGGATGTTTCCCATGTGGGTAATGTACATAGGTCAGCTTTAAAGAGCATTCCATGTGAGTAATGTACACAGGCATTTGGATCTTTCCCAAATAATGCAATGTCATGTTAGGTTTTCAAGAACCCATTTGTTTGTTTTCCAAAAATCCCTTATTTATAGCATACTCCATTGTAAGGGATTTTCACTACAACCTATTCTCTCAATTTTGAGTCTGATACAATAAATTTTCTCCCAATTTCAACATGTTTTCCAAACCCACTCCATCTTCCAAAGGCACAAATTACATCTTTGAAGAAGATAGGTTGTTTGCTTATTCGTGGTTGCCGGTATCACAAGATCCTATCATGGGAAACAACCAGTCTATTATGGGTAACTGTCTTTTGAAATTTGATAGAATGATTTGTCGTGAATGTTTCTGCATTAAAATGCTGAATATATAGCTATTAAAATAGAAGTGAAATAAGGAAATGACTCTAATCTAGTCATTAATCTTATCATAAATTAATCAGTAATCTGATTTATTCTAACACCCCTTCAAGCAAAGCGGCGGATTCTCAGAGACGCAAAGCTTGAACCAGAATAGCTCAAACAACGGACGAGAGAGAGACCCTTAGTGAAAATGTTTTCCACCTGAAGAGATGTAGGAACGTGAGCAACACACAGTTTTCCAGAAGAGACTAACTCCCGAACAAAATCATAATCAATGTCAATGTGCTTCGCCAGCTTGTGAGCCACCGGATTCAGAGCCAAGAAGATTGCACTGTTGTTGTCGCAAAGCAGGAAAGGCACACCAGACAGAGGAACACGAAGATCACGAAGCAGATGAGTAATTCAGAAAACCTTAGAAGCAGTATTGGCTAGAGCCCGATACTCTGACTCAGTGCTAGAGCGAGAAACTGTAGGTTGTTTCTTCGCACTCCAAGAAACAAGATTACTGCCTAAAAAGACAGCATGTACATAGGTAGATCACCGAGTCTCCAAACATCTGGCCCAATCAGCATCAGAATACCCCAGTACTTCAGGAGAGGAGACCGCCCGAAAAGTAAGCCCAAAGTGCAAAGTCCCTCGAACATAATGTAAAATCCTTATGACAGCAGCGAAATGATCATCCCGAGGATCTTGAAGATACTAGCGTACAGAATTAACCGCAAAGGGTAAGTCCTGACGAGTGATAATCAAGTACTGAAAAGCTCCAACCAAAGACCGATAGAGTGTCGAGTTCTTGAACTGATGACTCATACTATTGTGAAGCTGGGAGTTTGGTAAAAAGGGAGTAGAGACAGGCGCCGTATCTAACATATCAGCCCGAGTGAGAATGTCCCGAGCATACTTTGCTTGACCAAGAAAAAGACCAGAATCAGTAGGCGTAACTTCAAGACCAAGAAAGTAATGTAATGCACCAAGGTCCTTAATCGCAAACTTTTGATGGGTGCGATCAATGAATTGCTGAATAAGGGTCGAGTCATTCCTAGTAAAAATAATGTCATTGACGTATACAAGCAAGTAGAGTAGTGAAGAACCTCAAGATAACAAAAAAAGATAGGGATCAGCCGAACTGCAAGTAAACCTAAGCTGAGACAGATATGTGCTGAACTGCTGAAACCATGAACTAGAAGTCTGCTTGATACTATATATAGCCTTACAAAGACGACAAACATAATCCGGTTGAACAAGATCCTTGTAACTTACCGGTTGCGCCATATAAACTAGAGAATCAAGTACGCCATTGAGAATGGTGTTCTTCACATCCAACTGATGAAGGGGTCATGCACGCATGGTGGAAATGGCAAGGACCATCCGAACTGTAGAATATTTGACCACCGGACTGAAGGTGTGGTCAAAGTCCAAACTGAGAAGATGAGAGAAACCCTGTGCCACTAGCCGCGCCTTATGTCGATTAACCATACCTCAAGGTTTGTATTTGAAATGAAAAACACACTTGGATCCAACTATGTTGAAGAGTCGCAATCTCCTCATCCATAGTAGAAACCTAGGCTTAATCCTTAAGAGCGGAACGATAGTCAGTCGGCTCATGTTGTGTCAAAAGAGCAACCAAAAAACCATGAGCATGAATATCCGAATAATCACGTCGCTCAATATAACTAGTCGAAGAGAGAGTGACCATTCCATGAGGGTGTGTCGGGGGTGGTGCAGGAGCGGCCAAGAGAGGAGCTGCTGAGGGCTGAACAAGGCTGGCCGACCTCGGGGTAGTCGCCGAGCTGGGAGGCGGAGAGTTTTGGACAGTGGATCCGGCCAAGGGGGAGGCAGCTGATGCCTGGTCTGGATCGGCTAAACAGATGGTGCATGGCGACGGCGTGTATGGTGAAGCTTACTGAGGGGCTAGCGGCGACAACCCAGACTCTGGGTCAATAAATACAGAAATGTCCAACATCGAAGATGGAGAGCCAGTCCCTGATTCCGTTGATAGGGGAAATGGAAAGTAAGTCTCATCAAATCTAGCATGCAGAGTAACATGAACCTTACCAGTCAACATATCAAGACACCGAAGTCCCTTGTATTGGGAACTATACCCAATTAAAACACAAGGAATGCTACGAGGAGACAGCTTGTGATCAGTAAATGGTCGAACAAATGGAAAAACCCGACAGCCAAACGGATGAAAATTGGCATAAACAGGATCCCGACGATAAAGAAGACCTTAAGGTGTAGAGCCATCCAAGACTGGAGTAGGTAGACGGTTGATAATGTAAACAACCATCGTGAACGCATCTACCCAGCGAGATATCAGTAGATGTGAATGAAAAAAACATCGTGAGGCTCATCTCTACAACATGGCGATGTTTGTATTCAGCACGCTCATTCCGCTCCAGAGACTACATACAAGATACCTAATGATAAATTCATTTCTCCACAAAGTGTGAGTGGAGAAGAGTGTTAAGAAATTCCATTCCACCACACTTTGAAAAACCGTAATTTTTGCAGAAAATTGATTTTTGACAAACTTCTTAAACTGCATATAGGTGTCAACAAAATCTGATTTGTGACAAAAAGGATATAACCAGGTAAATCTAGAAAAATCTCCCAAAAATAAGGCATAGTATGCAAAACCATTTCCAGATAAAACCAGGGAAGACCCCCCACAAATCACAATGTACCAAATCAAGAACATGCTCAACACGTTTATGGTTCTCAATAAAAGCCAACCGTTGACCTTTCACCATAACACAAGGGGCACAGGTATGTGGTTCGGGCAACAAGGATGAAACTGAAAGAAAACCAGACTTATGCAAACAAGAAATAACTACACTAGGGACATGACCTAGGTGTGCATGCCACAACTCGTACGAAAGCTCGGCTCATATTCTACCGTAAAACAAAAATAAATGCTGACCCTCCCAGATCCAACACATAGAGGTTGTCCTCACTGTGCCCCCGACCCATGATGGCCCTGGTCACTTTGTTCTGAATAACAAAGCTCCGATTATCAAAGATAATCAGTACATCCATATCTCTGGTTAACTTACTAATGGACGATAAATTCTTAGTAATTTAAAGCACAACCAGAACATCAGATAATATCAAATTCTTAGAAATTGTAGAATCACCCATATGAGAGATCAAAATAGGAGCACCATTACCAACAAGAATTCAAGAATTACCAGTATAGGAAGTGGCGCTATCTAAGCCTGATGTAGAGGATGCCATATGACAGGTAGCTCTCGAATCAATATACCAATCTGAAACTCTAGTGGATGGATCTGACTGTTGTGAAATAATATAATTTTCTGCCAAATGGGTGGTGTCAGAACTACGCGTCTGGGCCTGCATCTAATAACACATCGCAGTATAATAACCAAGTCGTCCACACTAGGTACAATGCAGACGACCTCGACCAAGGACTGGACCAGCTGCCTGAGAAGGGAACTAGGGCTGCCGGCCGCTGCACTGACTGCCAAATCGGCCGCTACGACAGACACGTGAAGGCTACGCGCGACCGCCCCTAGTTGACGCATGATCCCACGTTCAGCCGGCTGGGGGCTGGTCCTTAGTCCGAAATGCGATTGGTCTGGTGGCTAGTCCTGAATATCCATGTAAAATTTTCAAAGATGGCTCATGGTTTTTGGCGCGGGAAAGAACATCCGCGTACAACGGAGTATGAATAACATTAATTAAAGGGGCAGAAAATTCCTTATATTCATAACCAAGAGTATAAAAAAAACTTACTATTTGATCAACATTCGAAACTGGATTGCCCATAAAAGATAATTGTTCAAAAATCTCTTCAAACTTGAGATAAAGTTCATGAACTGTACCAGTTTTACGAATGTCATGCGCTTCCGCACGAAGACAAAGAATGGTGGAGGCATTGCTGTTCTGATAGATCTGCGCAAGATTATCCCATATCTCCTTGGATGTTGCACAATTTGGAAATTCCGCAAGAACTTTAGCGGTGAGGGAAGAAAACAGCAGACTACAGACACGTTGATCTTTAGCCATCCATTGATCATAATCATCATTTGCTTTCTGATAAGCAGCTTGAAGATCAGTCTTAGTACTGCTAGATGGAGTCAAAACACCGGCGGCAAAGGACTGAGAAGAACCAGTCAGCGGTGGAGAGGGAATAACCGGGCAGGGATTGGTGCCATCAATGAAACCATACTGGCGTTGAGGATGAAGGACATAACCATCTTGACGCTTCTAGAGGAGATAATTTGAAGAAATGAGCTTGATCTGCATCATTTGGAGAAGAGTGTTGTAGGAGAGTTTTTTATCAGCCATTATGGGAGATGGGTGGCCGGAAATTGCGATCAGAAAGGAGGGAATATGGCCGGACCCGGACGGAATTTTTTTTGAAGGGGAGAAGAGAGAGTGTAGGCAGCGGCTAGAGGGAAAAGAAAAGAGGAAAAAATTTAGGTTTTAGGAGTTTGAATCAAAAGAGCCTCTGATACCATGATAGAATGACTTGTCGTAAATGTTTCTGTATTAGAATATTGAATATATAGATATTACAATAGAAGTGAAATAAGGAAAGGACTCTGATCTAGTCATCAATCTTATCATAAACTAATCAGTAATCTGATTTATTCTAATAAAATTCTTTGCATCATTATCATTTTTATACACTTGTGTAAATGCCAGGAGACAGATTTCATCACGCTGAGACCAGATTCTTTGATCAGGTTCTGTTAATATTGTCCATTACATGGGACTGGAAGTATGGCTGGCAATCTTTTACAGATTACCGTAGTTTCAATACAAACTGAACACAAACATAATCCTATTATTTTCTTAAAGTGCCAATATAACCTTGTAAAATTCGAAAGTGCGATTTTAACCCTATGTTTTACAGCAAATGTGTTGATATAACATTTTTGGACTATTCCGGCATTGACCAAACCTAGAAATACTAAAATGCCCCTATGTTTCTTCTTCTTCATCATCTCCAAAACCTGCTCCACCGTGCGCCACCGCCTTAAGCCTCTTTCGTCTGCCGCCACCGTATGCCCTGCTATCCCTAGCCCTAAACCCTCCCTATCACCCCAAGCCCTAAGCCCCGCCTCGATCTTTTGTGTGCCGCTAGCGTGTGCCGCCGATAACCCCTGTCTTTCATTAAGCCCCAGAAACCCCTAGTCCTAAGCCTCATTATTTCTCCGTCATGCACTGCTTCTAACCTCAATTTCATCATAAGCCTTGCCAACCCGAGCCCTAATCTCCCTGCCACGCCTAGTCCTAAGCCCTCCTAAATTCCAAAATTTCACATCCCCGACGTCACCATCCAAACCCTAAATCACTTAATCAAAACCATAACATGTGCCCCGGCCTACCACCACCTCCTCCTTCTCAACCTCCATGCTTTGCCGGATCCGACCACCAAAACCTCAGCCTATCCCCATCCGGAAGTTTTTTGGTGCAAATCTCTGCGCTGCTCTGGGGCGGGATGGGAGGGTTCGAGTCATTGCTGAGAGGATCCACAACAAAGGTGAGGCAAAAGAAAACAAAAAACTTTGACGCATGTAGGGAGAAAAAAATCGAAGAGTAGAAGGCGGGGGCGGAGGAGCGGGGGAGGGAGAAAGAGGAAGAGGAGTATCTGAAGGAGAAGGAGAATGAGGCGGTGGTGAAGAGAGGGAGAATGGAGTGTGTAAGTTTTTGTGAGAGGAAGGTAAAATTGTCTTTCAATTTTTTATTTTTAAACATTATTTTTAAATTAGGGGTATAATTGTCATTACATTGGTTTCCGGCCAAATTCAGGCTGTAAGGGTTAGATTGGCACTTTCAACCTAATAATAGGGTTAGAATTGCACTTTCAGATTTTACAGGGTTGGATTGACACTTTCAACCAAAACATAGGGTTATTTTAACATTAACTGTATGGTTTATTTGGTACGTACAACTAATTTTTTATCCGAAAACTCAAATTATTGATATGATCATATTTTTTCTTTGTAAAGTTAAATCCATATGAATAATAGTGGTTTTATTAGGATCCCTTATCCTTCAAAGTAATAATAATTTTAGTATGATTACAAAAGTTACATTTCAAGTTTTAACTTGAACATTTGAAAGAGAGAAACAAAAGGCAACAGGGTTGTCATCTAGAACTAGTTATGAGAGGAATTCTTGGAAGTAATTCCACAATTACTACCTCCACCTCTCGCGTTAGTAGTCTAAATGTGGCCAGACTTCCAAAATTTCCTAACATATTTATACAGAGAGCTGTTATGCAGCTTGAACTTCCAAAATTTTGGAATTTCACTTGAGTTCTTGTGCAGTGGTGCATTATTCCATCACTTGAGTCTTCCTGTTTTTCCGTTTATGATTTTCACCACTGTGTGGTTGCTTTGTCATTTGAATTCATGTGTTGTGTATTTCCATCGTTTGTAGTATACAAATAGAGCAAAAATCAGCAGTATATGTTCTATTCATCAACTGTTAACGCTGGCATACTTAGCCTTTGCATTTTTTTATCCATTTATCATATGTCCCCAAAATATTCTAATTTGGGAGTTGTGGATAGGTCTCTTAACCAAGTAATCATTGACAAGGTTATTCTTTTTAAGTGTATGATTCTTAGGGATTGAAGAACATAACTCACTGATCTGACGGACAAGTTTATATAAGGTCCATGGAGCTTTAAGTGGCGAGTTAATAGATTCTATTTCCACAGAGCAATCTAATTCAAGGGTACGGTTATTAATATTAAGAGATAAAGTAATTTTAGCTTCGATTTTAATAGCCTCCAATTCTGCATGTTAGAATCCACCTTTACACATTTCATGAAGGCATTAATTAGGTAACCATTAGGGTTTTTTATAACTATTCCTATACCTGCAGTTTTAGTAACCTTTAGCAAAGATGCATGTACATAGATTTTCAAGGAGTTGGTAGGTTGATCCACCTAACTGGTCTAATGTTAGGGTTATATGAAGGCTTTAACTTAGGAATGCGTTCTATGTGAGTCCATGTTGCATCAGTGACAGTACTTCTAGGACATGGATTAGTATAGAAAGCTAAAAATATATTTTGTTTGATATTATCAATCTCCATCTCAAGATCTGGATTCAGATTATCAAACCATGTGTTGTTTCTCGCTTTCCAAATGTGCCAATATATGAACGAAATGGCTAATCTGATGAGAGTAGTGTAAATTTTAGACTCATCTTTTACAGTCCATAAATATTTCAGCTTATCCCATATAGTATTATACTGAGAGCATCGTAATTTTAGAATTGGATAAAAATTATCCCACACTTTAGTTGCAAAATAGTAGTCATTAAAATTGAGAGGGAATATTGCAGTTGTAGCAGTAAATACACTTAGAGGCCATAATGATATTAGAGTAGAATACAATATCATCTAACAAGAGAATATCATTAACTAGCTTCCACAAAAAACTGAGATTTTTTTTATGTTCAAGATGTCAAACCTGGGATAAAGATCTGAGTGGTCTTCTGGACCTTACAATGGTTTTATAGACTGATTTGAAAGATAAAAACCTCATTTTATAGGGTCTCCAAACCATTCTGTCATCTTTATGAGAGCAAATTTGTGTCACCTGCAAAAATTGGATGATGTGAGGGGGCATGAAGTGGATTGAGGGTAAATATATGATCTCTACAATGTAGAAAATAAGCAATTGTCAGTGAATTCAGTACATGATAAGAAGTATAATCCCGCAACAGACCCATCCGGTCCAATTAGATGTCAAGAAATTATGTAAACCTTTTCCATGTATTACTGAGTACATCAATCATTCACTTCAATGATCTTTTTCCTTGTTGTAACTTCCACCATAATTTTAGTGAAAAAATTCTTTATAATATCACTGGAACAGTAAGTCCAAGTCCATTTTGTGATATTAGAAATAAAATATTATCCCAACCCCTCCATGCCTTTTTATGACCCAATTCTTTTTCACCTAAAACAAATGTGTTACTATTGCTTCTAGTATTTCCAGGACTATATTTTGGGGCTTAAGAACTTCCCACATTGTTAAAAAAGAAGAAGAAATAACTACCAACATGTGTTGGGGCATAAAAAACATAACTGATTTAACTAGAGTTAATTTCCCTACTATGCTAAGCCACTTAGTTTTCCAGTTTTTGGTCATATATTCAAAAGATTCAATAAGTGACTGAAAATAGACATGTTTAGCTCTTCCAGTAAAATGATACATCCGATTTATATGAATGGAAATATACCTTGTGACATGCCCAACTGAATTTTAAAAAGTTGTACCTGTTCCCTATTAGCATGTTTGCTAATATAGAAATTAATCTTTTGAGTAATTGATTTTCTAACCTATTGTACCTTCAAATACCTCCAGAAAATTCTTATGTATAATAATAGAAATTTTTATTAAATTGCATCAGTAGAACAATATCACACGCATAGCTTAGATGTGATATTTGAATAGCCCCTTTTGGTAAATTGAAATAGGATAATCTTCTATCCTGGAAAATGTGTATGAGACTCCTGCTAAAAGCTTATGAAAAAAAACAAGCACGGAGCGAGAGGATCTCCTTGCTTGATTACTCTAGATTTTTGGGAAAAGCCCGAAGCCTTTCCATTGATGATTACGGAAAAACGAGCTGAAGTCAAATTATTAATTATGATTTTTATGAAATTCGGATGAAAACCAAAGATTTTCATGATGTCAGCAAGAAAGCTCCAATTCACTCTATCAAAAGCTTTGATAAGTCTAATTTAATAATGCAAATTGATTTTTCATGCTTATTATCGATGAATATGGTCATTTCTTGTAGATAAACAATGTTATTTGCAATATCTCTTTGTTTCATGAATGCAGATTGATTACTCGAGATCAGTTCATGCATTGGTCCTACCATTCTTTCCATTATGAGCTTTTAAAAAAAATTATGGATGAAATTGGATAGACTACTTGGTCTGTAGTCTGCAAATGTGTTTGGAACTTCCTTTTTAGGAACTAAAAAAAATCAGGTGCGAGAAATACTTTGGTGAATTATACTACATTTTATGAATTCAACTGTAGATATTAACATGTCTTGGCCAATAAGATTCCAATTGTGTTTATAGAAGTTAGCTATGAATCCATCAGTCCCCAGTGTACTTTGTGATTAAGGGAGAAAACTACTTTTTGTAGCTCTTCTAATTAAGGTTGGTTCAGCAAGCAGAAGAAGATTTTCCTGTTCTGATATTAGGTGTTTAGGAAATGGGATTTAAAGTTATCACAACTATGGTCAGTATTTCAGTAAGCAGCTGTGTGCAGAAACTGATTGCATCCCCTTCTATATCTATTGGATTATCCATCCACTATTTGAAATAATTTATAATATATAAATATATAAGATATAAGATATAAAATGACATAGATCCGATTACAATTGCCCATCTATATCAAAACATTAAAAAAAAATAGTTGATGTCATAAATTATTTGAGCATTTCCAACCCAAGAGTTAATTATGGGGTTTCTGGTTTCACACGTCATGTTTTAATTAAAACTTCGGTATGGAGGTTGATGATGGGAGCTCCACTTAGAGGGCTGAATCTACCGTAGATCTACGGGTAGTGTCAGATTCCACTTTCGACCCTCCCGGTTAGATCAGGTCTAGTCAAACGTGGTGCTGCCGTGGGCCTATTGCACGATGTAATGCCATCGAATGTACCTAACAATTATATTTCCATCCTGATGCCTTTGGATGGCTTGTAAACTATACCTCGGCCGATTGGACTGTCCGGTGAGGGACTAGGTTTCCCACTTGGAGCTCTCCCACAAGTGAAGGTTCCTCGTTGGGCGGATTTGTGAGGCTGAGATCGATCCCGATGATTCTTCAAAGGGAATAAACAGGATGCTGTACATTTTGATTCCAAGTTTCTGAGCTCTTTGAAGAGAAAAGAGGCCGAGTAAGTGATTTTTGAAAATTTGATACGTTATAAAGAACATAACAATGCACTAAACAATTGTATGTACACTTGTTTATCAATTCAATTTTAGGGCCAAAGCTAAGAAGTGCTGACTAAATGAATAGTTCAATTGCAACATGAAATGTGACGAAGGTAGTAAATCTTATGCATGTTGTAAAAACTTAAACTAAAATTGTTCGAGTACATTTCATCTTCCCTATGTTGGATTAATTAAAAAATGCTGCTCGCGAGAAACAAAATCGAGTTTAGGCCTATCAAAATAGTTCATCTTCCCATATTCAGGGTTTGAATTTGTTGGATTCTAATTTATGTCAAATTTATTTTGTTAAAATAGATTGAAATTTGGTTTTACCTATGTTCCAACACAAATTAACTAACTAAGTATGTAAAAGTAATAACATAGACACAAACATTTGGTTACGCAGTTCGGTGAAATTCACCTACATCTGCAGGTAGGGATGGCAATGGGGTAGAGCGGGTACAGATTATGGTACCTCCATACCCATACCCACTTAAAATTTTCATACACATACCCGCCCCATCACCTATGGCGGGTACAATATTAAAATCTACCCCCACCCCATCACCCACTTAGGTCTTCATACCCAATTCAAATCCATTTTACTCACCCCATTTATATCTCCAAAACACCCAAATTTTACTTTAAAAATACTAATTTTAATATTAAAAGTTTAATAATATTTACCATGAATATATTATAAGTAAAACATGTGCATTATGGATAAATAATAGTATATTATATAATAAATTAGTGTATACATAGTGGGTATAGTG
>JAULKM010000001.1:9370828-9385232 GCA_032355605.1 Rubia tinctorum
TGTATTGAGACTCGTAGGTCTACTTATGGTTATGCCATTTTCCTTGGTGGCAACCTGGTTTCATGGAGTGCTAAGAAGCAACCTACAGTCTCTCGTTCTAGTTCAGAATCAGAATACCGAGCTATGGCTAACACTGTTGCGGAAATAATTTGGTTGATGAATTTATTACGGGATTTGCACATGACTGCTAGTGCCCCGCCTGGTTTGCTGTGTGATAATAATAGTGCTCTATTTCTTGCTCAGAATATGGTTTCGCATAAGAGAGCCAAGCACATTGATATTGATTATCATTTTGTGCATGAGATGGTGTCTTATGGAAAGCTCAAGGTTGCTTAGGGTCCTACTGATCAACAGGTTGCTGACATCTTTACAAAGGGTTTACCTCGTCCTCGGTTTGAGTTTCTACGGTCCAAGCTTTGCGTCGCGACAAGTCTCACGCTTCGCTTGAGGGGGGGGGGTGATAGAATATTAAATAAATTAGAATCAGGTTAAGAAAGGATTACTCTTTCTAATTGTTTTTGTATATATCATTTTCCATATCTGATTCTGTTTTGTATACCCTTTGTACTCAGTATATATATGAATACACACAACCATGGGTTTTACATTCTATCATTTTTATACTATCCTATTTATATACGGTAAAGATAAACTGATCAATGTAAATCAATCTTGATCAATCAAGATATTCTAGTAGGCCAGATTAGAGTTTCAGGTTGAGTTTGGTTGTGTCGAGTTCGAGTTCGGGTTAATAGATCTCGGGTCAGAATCAGGTATCGAGTTTAGTTCGCACGTGCCGGGTTCAGATCGATATTTCTTGGGTCATAATCGAATTCCGTGTTAGATTCAGTTGTGTCGAGTTCGGGTTGATATCTCTTGTGTCAGAATCGGGTAGAATTTGATAGTATCAATCTCTGTTGAATTCTCGGTTCGAGTTAGAGATTGACAGTTCTACTTGCATGATAAGTTTGCGAAATGATTATTTTGGCAATTTTGTTGACATTTCGAACAGAACTCAAAATGTACAATAACAGAGCCCATCACGAACCCTTCAAAGAATTGCAATTAACAATTCCTCATGATGTTATTCTCGTAAGAAATTTTGTCCAGGTTTTTATGTTCTTCCAAGTTCCAACGGCCTTGGGAAGCCATGAAACTATCCTCTTCTATTCTATCTATTGAAAAATAGTCATAACGTTTCCTAATAAAGTCATAGCACGGTTTTCAGTTGTGGTGATCTGCAATGAAAATTCACATGCGTTTTCCATCATCTAAATCCAGTTAGGTACTCTCTTCCAAACAGTTCTTGCCGGATGGTTTTGCATCACTTTCATCTTCAGAGACAGCTCACTAAGATCTTGCTGCGCTTCGAGAGTACCTCCATAAACTGAGGCCTAAAACAGCTAACCCAGCAATGCCAGCCAAAAACTGCAACATGGAACAAAATTCATGATAGCCGGAGAAACCAAAGGATGAAGCTAAAAAGCAGATTCTGGAATTCAATTTTCCAAAAACTTGCCTGATAAGAATTTAAAAGAGTTCCTACACCTTAACCACTAGTATAGTATTGTTCTTATTCCAGAAAATAAAATTCATGCCATTGACATAAGTCGCAGAAAGGTAATCCATTTAGTACATGCATCACTATGGGTGAAGCCCAAAAAGAGGGGAGAAGAAAAGGACTGACCTTGGCATCAACACAGTGGTCTTTTCCAAAGCGGATTAACGATTGTAACCTTTTCAACCGAGATGCTTGAGGCATCAGGATTACAACTGTGTACCGCTTGATGCAAGGAAATGGAATAATTCTTTGCAGCGCTAACTGTGCTGTCGCTGGTGTCAAATTCTTTCTGACTTTCATACGTTCCTTGTCTTCATCCTGCAGGAAGAGATTTTGTAACTCTCAATGTATACCTTCCCAAAAGTGCAAAACTGGGTTTGGGGTATGCAAGTTCAAACAAGAATGTAACTTTTCATATTCAACATCTCCAGGCATGTTCGGTTGAAGCTTTGCTTGTAGCACTGAACTAAGAAGCATCTGAATTACCAGATCAACCTTCTTAAATTCCCCCACAGAAGAAACCAAAGAACAATTACCAGGAAGGCTCAAATACTTGTTTGGGACCCATATGGCATGATGTATGAAAACATTTTTTGCATATGTAATAAATTTTATCAGTCCCAATACTTTTCACACACACTTTTGATGAAAACACTTTCGATATAGTGTTAGTGATTACCTGCTATGTCTACTAAAACTTAATGTTAGCATTTTTCATCCAAGAGGCACGACTAAAATTAAAATTATTTCCTCGATAACCTTCGCAATGAGGTGGAGTTCTTTGTCGTAATCGAAAAGACATATAGAAGTGAATAGGTGAATTTTGAAATTAAAAATAAATTCATAGAGCCAAACAAGGCTAGCAGTTCAATTTTTCAAACAGAGCAGCCACACACAAGTGACGTACTACAAAGCGAGAATGATTACAAATTCCTTATCACAGGAATAGAGAAGACTAGAATTCTATTAATATTGACAGAATAGTATCCAGTAAATGCCTTGAGATAAAATTCAAACTTGCACAGATATATGAAATGATAAAAGAAGCTAATCTAGATAAACCACGCAACATACCAGAATAGTAGCACCAAGATTGCCAGAATAGTTCCTTGATTGATAGCTTCGTGAAATCCTCTCTAGCCAGTAGGCATTCTCCTGAATTTCAGATAATGAGAAGCGGAGTCAACAAAACCACATGTTCTAAACTGCCAAATCTTAGCCCCACAGAGAGGAAAAAAGATGTTCTTCGGTAATGTAAGCTTGACCTGCAATACATTTTCATTAGCTCTTTGCTTAATCTCAAGAAGTGCCGAGACATCATCATTTGAAGGGCCTTCCATTTGAAGTCTTGATACTTCAATCAGAGCAAGATCCACCTGTACAAAGAAGAAAATTGTAAATTTCCACAGGTCAATTTCAAACAAGGTAACACGATTATCAAGGAAGGACATGCGCACCAGCTTTGAAGAAAATTCTGGATCACATGAGAAATTTATGCTTATATCACCTCGAACATTACCAACTCTGGATGGTTTATTATCATCAAGGTGTACCGAAACTTTGACAGAGTATATCTGAGTAGTGAGTTCACAAAATTTAAGACAACGTTCAGGTTGTAGAACAAGGCCGCTTGCTGAGAATAAACCAATGGATAGCCAAGCTAACCTGTCCATGCTCAAAACGAAGGACCTGTAATATCTTTGTTTCAAGAAGTTTGCTGATATAAGCAGTAAACTGAACATCTTCCATCTAACAGGCAAAACAACAGAATTATTGGTCCTTGGAAGGAAACAGAGTATTATAATCATTAACAGAACTTAAGCGGAGTCCATCAGGAAACAAGAAATACTTGCCATATTTTCGTTCTTCAGCTCAACAGGAAAGCTTAGCTGGACCGAACATTGTGCTTCCACCATGGGGCTGCGGACTTCTTCTCTAAAAGCCAAAGCAACACCTAGATTAGCTTCCACAATATCAAGAAGGACTAGATTTGTGAGCCAGTATCCAATGCCTGTGTGAATGAATCTCTCAAACCCCATAAAAGGAACTTAACCGTGTCTTTCCTTGTTTTCTGGATTATTAAGGTGTACATTCGGTTGCTTTTTCCTAAACTTGTCGTAGAATAATATATTCCTTCCCAGTCAGTAGGAATTTTGTTGTACTTAGTGAGGTAGCTTAGGAATATTGTTTATCAACCGAATGGACACCTCAATATGGATAATTTTCTTTATCTTCTTTACTTCCTGCCAACAGCATCCCTCAATATCTTATTGCTACATACCTAATTGTGGTGGAAGGGAAAGCAAATGACACGCCTTTGAGGTCATCCCGGTCAAGACTCAGGATTGGTTCAGGCGGCCTTGGTATACCTCCCTGCATTATAAAAATATAGGAAAAACGTGAATATAAATAATGGAAATACCTCCCTCCTGTCCATTATAAAAACTTACCAAATACTGGAGAATCAGGGGGCATGCAGTAGCAGGGTCAATATTCCCAACAATCACCACCGTAAAGGTGGATGGATCCTTGAAACATTTGCTAAAATATTCACAGGCTTTCAAGGGATCGACTTTTTGAAGGTCACTGATTCTCATTGGCTGCAGGAAGTTTCCACTTATCAGTTTAATTAAGAGAATAAAAGAAAAGGTTCAAACTTACCCTGAAAAAATAAGAGTCCCCATAATTGAGTTCCCGGACACGATTAGCGAGTACAGTATGAGGGTCTCTATGTTGAGCATGCACTGATTCTTCAGCCATTTGCATCACAATGCTAACATCTTCTTCCCCTGGTTCCAGGTTGGTCGTAAAAAGCTGATACACGAGCTGACAAGTGCAAAAGAAAATGATTCAGTATGGTTGTCTCCAACAACAATGAAAAGTTCAAAGCGATGATTAGACATCCTACCAAAAGGAGACCCTAGCTACATGATTCTACTCCTAACACCTGTCATCAGGATAACAACACAAATGTCTCTGGAATTAAATCATGAAACAAAGCATACCACTCTTCACCGTCAAATGTGCTTACACCCAATAAGTGAATATCAGCATAAGGACACTCGAATTTGTAGCTTCTTCTACCACAGAATAACCAAAGGAGAAACATGTTTGCTCTACTTCTTAAGTCGCAAAACCTGATCTCACTCTACAAGACAAGAGCATGTCATTGAAAACTGGATCCTTAACTCTATGACCATTCACACAAAAACGTAACCTTCAACATGGCAAGGTGATGATCATGGCTACTAGATCCTATTTCAACATATGAAGCAAACCTGTAAAGCAGTCTCCAAGTCTGAAGGTGAACATTCACCAAAAAAGGTTCTCATATATGTTCCAACTGTTAAGCCTACTGCAGTTTTTTTGCCAGCAAGCATATCCATCAGCACTGAAGGTCTATAACCATAAGCACCAATCATCTCCACAGAAATTTTCAGGGCCATTGAACATGAGAAATATTCATTTTCCGGAAGCTCAGATAAGCCAGAGTAAGAGAACCCTTTGAATAAAACCTATTTGAATAAAGAGTCAATCAGAGATTCAGAAATATGTGGGATGGCAGTTTTAAAGAAATACATTCATCACGCAATGCCATATAGAGAAAAAAACAATGATCTTAACAAGCTCTAGAGGGACAACTAAACCTGAATTAAAAGATACTAATATGTACTGTGCAGAAAGCATTAGAGTGTAGAAGACAGTTACAAATGAGTTCCAATTAAAGCTTTTCATCTTATATTGAGGCTCAAACATATCAATACCTGATCATCATGAAGGCCGGAGCTTTTATAACAAACTCGCATGCCATTTGAAAGAATTAACTCAGTTACTGCAATGTTGGAATGTTCAAAGTGCTGCACTACTGACCTGAAATGGAATACATGCACTACTGAATCCACTATCAGGAACATTTCATAACTCAAACAGGTTTAGTATACCCTGGATTTGGCATTGTATTAACAATTTCTTCAGGAACGTTCTCATCATCCCAAGGAGATATATTCTTCTCTTTCTCAAGAGAATTGATCTCCAGCACAACTGCCTTCATAGCATTCACACTAGCTGTTGCATGCGGTTCAGTTATCTTTATGGCACAACTTGATGAAGTTTGGAAATCCTCAGCATATCCTGATATCTCAGCTGCCGTGATATCTAGTTAACAACAAAGAAGGCAGAACAGTTATAGCCAGTCCCGCTTCTGCATAACTACTAAGATGACTAAGACTGAGGAATACTCACGGGGTAGAAGATACTTGTAAATTTTGGCCTTATGCTCAACCCCAACTACAGGTTCATTGCGCAGAAAATGCTAAAGATAAGAGGTGAAATGACCACAATTAAGCAAGGTATTCAGTATAGCAATGGGATTTCAAGCTTGCAGAAGAGTTCATAGAGAAAAGACAAGAAAAAGGAGTTGGCACAATAACCAGCACGAATGCATTTCGCCAATTCACAGAGTGCGCTTGATCTCTTTGTAAATATGCAGACTCAATCTCTGACATCAACGAAGCACTAGCAATAGCTATTTCACGGTCAGAAAACCCATGCATACGAACCCTAGCAACCTGAAGTATTACCACGATCTAACATCAGAAGATTGCATGTGAATCCTATACATGAAGTTGAAATGCGAAAAATCACAACCTCAGTGAGCATTGATTCCAGTGCTCCAATAGTTCCCTTCTCTTTACAAGATGATGTCATTATATAAGCTTTACTTGAACGAACAGGTACATCTAGAGCAGCTGAGCATGAAAAATAAGGAGGATCCTTCTTGCGTGATAGTTTAAAAAATCTCTTATTTAAAGCATGAAAAAACATTTTCTCTGCAAAGATATGACGGAAGTCTTCCACCGTTTTTAGCTCTCTCACCGGCATCTTGAAACTAACCACCACTTCTGACTGTGCACAAATTATATTCGAATTAATAAAGTAGCAACACGTAAATCAGCTGTACAGTAAAAGCATGAATAAAAAGTTTTGCAGAATTTTTTTTTTTTTTTGAGAGAGAGAGATATATATATTTATGTCTTCGGTTTCTGGTAACGAAGGGAATTTTATTGTGAAGGTAGAGAAAATTTCATGAGAAGCTGACCCCAGGAGCTTCAGAATCCACAACACACGAAAACCGTGGCTCTTCATGTGATGGTATAAGAAAGTTCGGTATACGCGGAGCGTCAAGTGCGGAGCATTTGGGTCCAAAGTGAATTTTAATTAATTCAACCACGCTCTGCAATAATGAGACAAAGAGGTCACGAAGGCATAACCAACATTGCTAAATTGTACAAGATTCAGGACTATGAGATATAACAAAATATCAGAAGCTGTTCAAACCTGTGTATCTGGAAAATCTCCAACAGCAACGACAGCCATATTCTGCGGGTTATACCATTTCTTATAAAACTGCTTCACCGTCTCAGGTGAAACAGTTCTGATTACCTTCTCCAATCCTAAGGGCAAGCGCTCGGCGTACTACAATAGATATAGAGGTATCACTGAATCACTTCATATACGCCAGATACGCAAAGAAACTAGTATTGGAGCAGGCAACGAGCCAACTACCTTCGAACCTTCCATCATAAGAATCCAATGGGCATCATGCAACCTTCGACTAGCATTATTTTTCTCCCTATACTCTTCTATGATAATCCCTCTTTCTTTTTCAAGGTCATCAGGTGTTAAACGAATCTACACAAAAGAAGCAAAGCAAATCATAAAATGAAGGCAATGTGCAGCCAGTGTCTAATCACGTCACTCGTACCTCTGTACTGAATTCAGCCAGTTTCTATGTTTAGTGTTGATTGTTTGTTGTTATTATAAGTTGCGATGGTTTGTTTTCGTCGTTGTGGTTCATTTGAGTTATGCCTAGTTTGGGTGTTCTAATGGGAGGGAATGGCTCTAATACTACTTTGTTGGGAGGAAACTTTAAATGGTTGAAGGATGATTTAGAAAGTTTGGGTGAAAATGGAAAAAACTTAGAGAAAGAAATTATTTCTAAAAGGAGAAGACTTCTATTATTTTCGGCTTGATTAAAACTCTACTACATCATCCCTATTTATACTAGTAGCATCCCCTAACCAATGGATAAGATCTTGCCATCTCAACTCTAATCTAATGGCCACAATTAGCTATCTAGAATTCTCTCTACAACTCCATCATAATCTACATATTCTAGAGATGTTCTAAAACCTATTCTAGAATCTTCCATACTTCTCAAGACTTCTTTGGACTTCTTCAAGATAATGGGCCACTAAGAAGCCATTTGGGCTAAACCAAAATTAAGTTTACTTTTCAACAACGTAAACAATATCCTCCTTTGTTACTCCATGTCGCACCCGATGCAGAAGGAAAATAACAATCATGATGTCGTACAACAGGTGCAACCAGTACTCAAAAAGCCCCCACCTTCGAAGTTTATCGAAACCGATGTGTGGAAACCCAACCTAAATGGAATCTCGGATACCTTTGGAAGCAAGCTATTAATATCCTATCCCAAACAGAGTTGCGAGGAGATTAGTAAGACAAATCCAAGAGATGCACTAGCCAAAAGCTCGCATGGTGGAGAATGGGAACTAGATGATTTCGTTATCTAAGATCAAGCATCCCCGGAAAAACCTATCACGGAGATAATAAATGTGGATACACCTACTAGAAAGATAGATGACATACCTTGGTAACCCATTGAGCCCCGTAATGGTACATGTACCGATTGAATTTTTCTCCTTAGGGGCCTAAATCATGAAGCAAATAGAAAATAGTAATAAGAAGCCGAAAACTCCGAAGGGGAAAAGCCAGAAAAAAATTGTATCGGAGAAGCCAAAAGTGCGGATTGGTCATGGGCAAACAAAGAAGAAATTGGAGCTTGGAGCACCAATGTAGGACGTTGTAAAGAAGGGAAGAAATAAATAGAAGCAACAAACTAAGCTTGAGAAAGAATCTCTGACTGTGGAAGGTTCGAGTATTACACAGACAACGACTTGCAATGAAGTCCGCTCCTTCCTGGGCCAATGAATATCCTAAGTTGGATCTTCTGCGAGCTTGGTAGAAAGGGTTTTGGTATACAGGATGATCCCATTTGATAAGATCATATATAGAATTATTCCAGGGAGTATGGGATATGAGAAACACCATGAAGGGGAAGCTTTCAAGCGACAAAGTAGTTCTTTTTATCTTCAAAAATTGTTAGACAAAGCATGGGTCCATGAGTGGGAACGGCTGTTGTTTGAAAAGTTCTTACTGGCCCTGAGGTGGCCTTATGACGAGATTGTAGCATCGCAAATACAGTTCACAAAAGCATCATTCAGGATCCATGTTCATCGAGATTCCACACTCATCATGAACGAGGAATCTGCAAGATTGATAAGGAACACTATAGAGAAGTTTGTGATGGTTGAAAAGGATACAGATGGATCTATGGTTGGCCCATACATATGCATAAATTTTGAAATCGATATTACGAAGCCCTTGAAGTGTGTGCAAACCGTCGGACCTCCGGTTAATCAAATGAAGTCCTTGTTTCAGTAAAAAAAATCCTAAATTCTATTCGCATTGTGGTCTGATCAAGCATGGCATAAGAGAATGTAAACTTAGTGTTCAAGCACAGATGGCGGATCACAACGATGTCTACCATCCGTCACTACTAGGGGTAAATCCTAACCTATCTATTTACCAGGTGGCTTGGAGGAGAAGACAAATGGTAAAAACATCCAACTCACGATGTAGGGGAGATCAGATAGGGAAAATTCTCCAGGTCACGAGGAATGGATCACAGATGAGGATATTATCGATGTAGTGCTTAAACGAATCTTAAGCAGAGTGCAACCATTACTGGAGATATAAGAGCACCAATAAGACAAAGACCATTACAAGCGACCCTCAGGACATTCAATATCTTTGTCAATGCAAACACGTGGCTTAACCCATAACCTCCCTTGTTAATTCCATGTCGAACCTGATGTAGAAGAAAAATATTAATCATGATGTTGTACGACGGGTGCAACTCGTACTCAAAAAGACCCTGCCTATAAAGCTTGTCAAAACCTGGTGTGGAAACCAAACCTGGATGGTATCCCTGATACCTCTGGTAGCAAGCTATTAATCTCTACCCTCAAACAGAGCCTCAAGGAGAGTAAAAAAGTAGATCTGAGAGATGCACTTACCAAAAGCTCGCATGGTGGAGAACGGTAACTAGAGGATTTCGTTATTGAAGATCAAGCATCCCAGGAAAACCCATGACAGAGATAATAAATGTGGATACACCTACCAGAAAAATAGATGACATACCTGCTGACCCACTGCTTCCAGCAATGGTACAAGTACCAAATCATGAAGCAAATAGAAAGGAGCAATAAGAAGAAGAGAACTCCGAAAGGGAAAATCCAGAAGAAAATTTTATCGGAGAAGCTAAGAGTGAGAATGGTCGTGGATAAACAAAGAAGAAATTGGAGCTTGGAATAAACAAAGAGTAATGGTAGTCGATACATTAGGTACAAAGTGTTACTAATGCACCTAAAGTAGCACTTTTACAAGAATTACCTTGGGCGATGTTACATTAGACCTAACATAACACTTTTTAAAATTTAGGTAACACTTTTCAAGATTTATGTAACACTTTTTAAAATTTTAACACTTTATAAGCTATTGTAAAATTTTAAATAAGTGTTGTAAGGAAAGTGTTACATTAGGCTTAGTTTGTAGTAGTGGGTCAATCGTAACGTTTACTCACCGACCCACATCACATACCCAAACGGTCTCGGACTATCGTTACCCCAAGCATATCTAGGTCTCCTTCTCCGAGGGATATAAATAATTGCGCCAACATGAAAGTAGACTACGGTGTGTGCTATTCTTAGTGTGACAATCATGCTATTAATAAGAACATGAAGAACAGGCCAACATAATAATCATAACTACAAATAAATAGGTAGATCTAAGGAATCTCACAAAACAAACACCAAATCATAAATACAAACCACAAATTAATTAACTACTCCCTCAGCATTGAACCCAAATATGTCATTGGATTTAATGCCTTTAGGCAAAACAAAAATAAAGAGAAAAGAGAAAAGATTTTAGGAATAAGGAAGAGCTCATTTCTCTCTCTCTACCTTACTCTTAAGAGTCTAAAGTGAGCATAAACTTAAAAAATAGTAGAGATAGGTTAATATATATAGTAGTAGGGAATTGACCCTTGAAAAATGCCTAAAAAGGCCAAAAAACCCTAGCATCCGCAATTGATTCAGCCAGTGAAAAATTGCATGGGCGAGCTAGCCGCTTAGCTTCGTGCTGGCACGGGATGGCCAGTCTTGCATGAGCCATGTAGCCTCTGTTGCCACGGGTTGTGTCAGCCGGCACCGACCATCAGCTAGTGCCCCGTTTTAAACTTATAATTGTGTGCCTCATGTTGTTTGGGGCAAGCCGCCAGATGGAAGCATTTTTTGATCAGTTGATGGTGCAGGAAATGTCGTTCTTTGCACCCCGTGGGTTGGTCTTTTCATTTCTGAGTTTAAACAACACGAACCGTGTGAAACGGCGCAGTCCGTGTCCATACTTAGCCCCTTAAGCGATTTGGGTGACACGAGCCGACTAGTGCTAAACGATCTGTGCCAAGTGGGTGTGGCATGGGTCGTGCTAAGTGATTCCCTTGTGCCAGATAACTTGGCTTGTGCCGGCTGGCTGGTTTGTACCGGTCGGTCGATTGAAGACGCCCTCCGTTTTTTACCTAATTGTACTCAACTCCGCCTTTTTGGCTTAATTCCATCAACTACCATGATTTTTTGTCCGTGGCTTTCTGTCTACTATCATCCTTGCGAATGGCCTTCAAACATCTTCTACCATGCTTGCGAATGGCCTTCAAATATTTTCTGCCACCCTCGCGGATGGTCTTCCACAAAATGATGTCGAAATACTCACGAGCAACTTACTAGTAAGCTCTTGAAGGAAAATATAGGTGCTCGTGAATACTAAGTATCCATTAGATTCAATTAAGTCTACAAAACATGAGATTGAGATAATAAAAAAAATAATGGTAATCTAAACTCTTTGTCGTATAAAGCTAACTAAAACTAGCAATCAACCAAACAAAACATATTAAAAAATGTGTCAAATTAATTGTTCAATGCATGCATAAAGGGGCACATCGGGGGGAACTATGAGGTTTTTTCAGAAGTTCACATCCAAACAAAGGGTGATAAACCACACAGGAAGGCTAAAAGATCAGAGTTTAGAGCTAAAGATAGATGAGGCCAGAATTGTGCGCATTATTGTTAACTACTATGGAGGCCTTTTCTCGTTGTCAGAGCCATTGACAGAAGTAATCCAGCAAGTAGTAAACAAGCTTCAACTGCGAGTTACAAGGGAGATGGCCAAAATCATCATTAAGCAATACACGGAAGCAGATGCAGGAAAGGCGATAAAGCAAATGCATCCCTATAAATCCCAGGGATCTGATCGTATGATTCTTGTCTTTTTAAAAAATTATGGAATATTGTTAAGGCAGATGTTAATGCTTTGATGGTATGATTCTTGCCTTTTTAAAAATATTACGGCATATTGTTAAGGCAGACGTTACTCCTTTTGTTATGAATTTCTTAAATCATAGATTTTTTGAGTCGAACGTTAATTATACACACATTTTGCTGATCCCAAAAACTCTGAAGCAGGAGCTGATTACACTGTTTTGGCACATCAGCCTATGTAATATGGTGTACCGATTGGCATCGAAGGTGGTGGGGAATAGGCTTAGACCTATTATACCAAAAATTATCTTAGAGTCCAAATAGGCATTCATTCTATGAAGGTTGATCACTGACAACTTTCTTATTGCTAATGAATTCCACCATACCACAAATGGGATCAATCTTGATAGGATTTTGTGCATTCGACATGATTGAATAGGATTTTGTGCTCTCCACTTTAAAGTCGATGGGTTTCGTGGAAACTTTCATTAGCTTGATTCGTCAATGCTTGTCAACGGTGTCTTTCTCTTTTATTCTTAACAGTGGAGAAATGAGGCCACTAAAATTGAAACTGGACTGAGGCAAGGGGATGCTCTTTTGACTTACCTCTTCATCATTTGTTCTATTCTAAAGGCTACTGATTGATTTAATGTGATCCAAAAAAATCAAAAGAATTTGTGGTTTCAGATTCGTCCCTTCACAGTGAGGCGATAAAAAATGAAGCAAAGCACCTAGTGGGATATTACTCTATTTGAGAGTGTCTCAGGGTAAAGAATAAATGCCAACAGATCTGGTATTTTATTTACTCCCAACACGACATTGGAGGCTAGAGCTAAGGTATGGGACAACAAATATGAATTTTAAGAAAATATGATTTTTTAAATTTATTACTGTTTAACAATGATTTTTCATTTATCTAAAAAAATATACCACATTATAAAAGATAATTAATACTTTATAGAGTAGAGTGCATTTATACCTCCAGTTCCTTATTTAGTGCATATATACCCTTCAGTTTTTTTGAAAGTGTACATCTACCCCAGTTTCTTGTTTAGTGCACATGTACCTTTCAATTTTTCAATCCCGATATCCATCTATAGGGGTATACCTGCACTTTCAAAAAATATGGGGGTATATGTTTACTTTCACAAACATGGATATATATAAATGGGTAAAAAACTGGAAGTATATGTTCTCTAAATGAGGAAAAACTGGACATATATGTTCTCTAAATGAGGAAATGAGCATATGTTCTCTAAATGAGGAAATGAGTGAATTAATTGCACTCTACTCTACTTTATAATCATTATTAATAAGCACTTAAAGTTTTGAAGTAAATCATTGAAATCATTCACAACATTCTATATATTGATTATGAATAGAAATTGAAATGTAATATAAGCTTTTCAAACTATAAAATTTAATAATTCATATCATTCACACAATTATAAAAATTATTGAAATGTTTATGTAATTTTATAATATTAATATATTTCATTGAAAAAAATCAAAACATTTCAAATCGATTTTTTTAAAAATTCATATCAATTACGCAAATACTTACAAGGGACAATGCATGACAAAAAAAACTCATATAGTGTTTTATTTTATTTTATGTGATGTTCCATCCTACTAAATTTCTATCTTCATTTGATACATCCTAATTAGTTAAACTTAATTTAATATAATATAACATAATATAAAAATATTTTTAATCTCTATTTATAACATAATATAAAATAATAATTTATAAGCTCTATTTTAATTATTTCCGACATTCATCTGCAATTTCATTATAATCCGATCCGCAACTCGGAATATTTGAATGAATTTTAATATAATTTTCATTCAACTTAGAGAAAGTCTAACGTTAGACCGACTAACGGTTAAACCAATAAAAAAACTCCTTTCAATAACTTTTATGGTAAAATTATAATTAATTAGTGAATGACTCTGAAATCAATTACTCCTTCTGTCCCAGCCTAAATTACCTACCTACTTTATTATATTCTCTATCAAAGTTTGACCGCATATTTGAATAAATATATGAAAAATAATATTAACGTATTTGATATTGTTGAATTCGTCGTGACAAGTAGTTTCTATAAAGTAATTTAGGGTTGTAATTTGGGGTAAGACGGAGGGAGTACCTGTGTTTTAAGGGCTCTCTACACGTTCAAAAATGTGTCTGTACAAACTAAAACTTTCATGTGATCTACAACATGCTTACTCTAGTGTTAATAACATGTTGCAAAGATATGTATTTTTTACGTAAATTTGATGAAATAGTATAAAATTATATGAGCTGTGAATCTGGTGCAGATGCACATGTGGGGTCATGGTTCCGAATTTAGAAAAGGGCCAGAGTCCCTAAGAGGGACAC
>JAULKM010000001.1:9405208-9415842 GCA_032355605.1 Rubia tinctorum
GGGGCCATCGCCCCCCCCCCCCCCCACCAGCTCTGTAGAGTTTAGGTTTTGTAGTGAGAAGGAGGAGAGAATAGAGGAGAGAGAAGTGACTATTTCACCTCTCTTGTTTGACTAGGTTTTGTGATGTTAATATGAATCTAACAACGTCTCGCTTGATATTTTTATCACATATATATAAACTTATATTAATGGTCAAAGTTTACTAAATTTGATTTTGAAAAAGTTAAGCGACCAATAGTTGTGGGACGGAAGAAGTATGAATAATTATTTCTTCAATAAATTAAATTAAAGTATAAACATAATACATGATTTATTCTTTATTAAGAAATAGAATTTTAATCTAACATAAATTCTTAATAAAAATATAAATGAAACATGTGGGTCCTATCAAGTTACAAATAGTGTAGCTAGCTTACCATTGGAGCAGTGTGAAACTTGCAAGTCAACTACTTGAAATGTGACATAACAAGTTAAGTTACTTGTAGCTTACAGTTAAAGATACTTTTATAAATTTATTCATTGTTGAGAGTTGGTTACTAATAGTTTTTTATTTAAAATAAATGACGTGGCATTTAAAACGTAATCCTTGACATTCCATTGTGGATGCCTGTGAAAATTTGAGCTATTAGAGAGCAAAAAAATACAACTTAACCTACTTGCTGAACTGGTTGCCTAAATTATTAATTTTGCTACTCCTTCCGTTTCATTAAAAGTTGCATATTATGTTTAGACTCTTAAATTTAGATGAAAAAAATGAATGGATGAAATTGAATGTAGAAAGTAGAATTAGTGGATGAGGTTGGAATTTTTTTGCCAAAAAAAAAGTGTCATTTAAATAAACATCCCAATAATATCAGCGTGTCACTTTTAATGAAACGGAGGGAGCAGTTGGTTAGCTAGCCAAAAATATTACTATTTTATAATAGTTAGCGGATGATTGAACCTACCCGTTTTAAGAGTTAAGTCACAACAAATAATATTAAACTAGTTATCCGCTAATGTCTTACTTATTTTTTTTTACTATTTAATCATGATTTTATGATTTTAATATCTTAAATTATGTTTAAAATATATTCTAAAAATTCAATATTCTAAAAATATGTATTATGATGAATGTAGCAGTATCTCATGTTATTTTTTCACATTTATAAATTTATATATTTTTATAATACAAATAATATCAATTTTATTGATGAATAGTAATGTAAGACACTAAAAATTGTGGAGGGAGTTGCATGGTTTGAGTTTGAAGTTGAAGTACTAGTTAAAATAACTTCTAGTGATTTGACTAACTGAGATAGCTAAAGGGCAAAACACAAAAATGTCCTTATGTTTATGTGAATGTGCCAAAAAATCATAAGCTCTTCGAAATTGTTGAAACAACGCTAAATGTTCGTCGAATTTGCTGAAATAATATAAGTGTTTGTCGAGCTTAAACAACCCTAAATATTGGTTGAATATTATCATTATATCCAACGGATGCCAAAACCAAAGCATTAATAGCAGGGTCATCTTGGTACTTTTACGAGTTCGGGGTCATTTTGATACTTTTGAAAAACTATGGGTTGTTTAGACACTTTCAAAATAACACAGAGTTATTTTAACATATTTCTCTAGCTAAAATTTCGCTAGCATGGTAGGAGATGCTTTGAACTATTTTAGGTAATCACTTTAGTTATTGGTTGGAGTTATAATTTTGTTCTTCATTAACTATTTTAGCTCATAAGCATAATTTAGCTATCGGCTTAGATGTGATCTTAAAGTCTCTAGCAAATTAAGCTATAAATAAATATACTAGTGGGATATACCAATATAACCATACCTCCATGAAATAAGTGCCAATATAACCCTCAAATAATTTTTAATGCAGATATAGCCCTACTTAGTTGATGTAAGTGTCAATATAACCTTCAAACCTCATTTCCGTCGGACCACCGTCAGACAGCTGGATTTTTGCCGGACCACTTATAGGGTTATATTGGCACTTACATCAACTAGGTATGGTTATATCTGCACTAAAAATTATCTTAAGATTATATTGACACGTATGTCAAGTAGGTAGAGTTATAAAATCACTTTTCTCTATACTAGTACAAGATCATAAATAATTAGGAGTCCATCGCTTGAAAGACGGTCTTTCCATAAGGTATGGAAAGACCAAGTTTAAACCGTAAATTTAAAGAAATCAAAATAAAATTTTCGGGTTGTATTAATTGGGTAATAAACCTATCACTCCTAAATGTTGCATAATAAATTTTTAATATTTCAACTAAAATCTATTACGTTTCTATAATTTCAATTCAATCCCGTCTTTATATATACTTATGGAAAGATTGTCTTTTCCAAGAATTTACCAAGAATTAGTATCATTTAGTTTTAAAAATATAAAATCGTGACTCTAACATGCTCATCCATCATCGTGAGCTAGCATAGGCGGATGTACATTTCATTCAATTCCTTTAATTTTTACTCTCTCCATTTCATTAGATTTGACATACTTTTCTTTTTTAAAATTATTTTTACTATGAATTTAGCACTTTTTTTGACAAGATTATTTCAATTTCACTCATTCATTCTACCTAAATTCAATTTCATTCACATTTCATTCACCTAAATCCAAGCACATAATGTTATAGCGTCAAATCCAACGAAATTGTCTTTCCTCTTCAACTATCATTTTTCCTCAATTCATTAACTATAACATTTCATTTTTCATAAATTTAATAAAAATTCAAACCAAGAAAGAAAAAAAATTGGACGAGAGTGGCCGTGTGGCCTTTTTCTGCAAGTAATAGGGGCCATGATGCTCCAATACTCAATCATAAAGGATTAAATGAAATACATTAATTGAAAAGGATCCAGCTTAAAACTACTTCTCATATAAAAGGGATTAAGGAGGGGAAAAATAATTTGAAACAAAAATATATGGAAACATTCCTTTTTTTGTGAAATGTGTTTCATAAGTCACTTTTTCCTCATCATCCTACATGAACAGCACACTTTACGTGTTCTCGTGTTTTAAATGGCCGCCAAATAAATAATTCAGTGTAAAACTGAGGGGCTAACAATTATTTAATATTAATAAAAGGTCACAGAATGAGTTTTTCCAAGGTCCAACCTTCGAGAGTTGCTTACAAACCATAAGATTGTGAGCTGAGCAACTGCTACAAAACTGTTTTTTTTTGTGGAAAAAAAAATGTATCAACCCCCGTATAGTATAAGGTGGTGTTAACTACTGACTTCGCGCTCTCTCTCTCTAACTTCGCTATTCTCCCACTTCTCTCTAAACAAACCAACAGAAACGACTATTTTACTTTAACTTTCCGACAACAAACGGCACATCACCACCGCAACGGCTACTTCATTGGTAGCGGCTAACTAAGCGCGGCCATGGCGGCTCAGCCTAGCAAAAGTTCCGCACATGCACTCCAAACCAGAAACCCACCAATCTCCACTGCTCTTCCATCCACCCAAATCAGCCCGATCACAAACTTTGAAGGAGAGCCGTCGGTTCTTTTCACGACGGAGCAGATAACCGAACTTTCATCCCATTACAAGAATGCTTTGATCGAAAACTTTTCAAAGGGCAGACTTCCGATGGATCGAATCGAACAAGACTTCAAAACCATAGGGTTTATCGGAAGCTACCAATTGGGGGTAATTGATTTCATAAACATCCTTATCTGCTTCCAATCAAAAGAGGATTTTCAGCGTTGCTGGATGAAGGTGATTTGGTCTTTCAATGGAATCAACATAAGGGTACTGAGATGGACGCCAGATTTCAAGCCAAACACAGAATCTTCAATCGTCCCTATGTGGATTACAATTCGAAATGTTCCACTGTACTACTACAATGTTGGGGCAATCCAAGCTATCGGAAACCAGGTTGGAAATTTTATCAAAATGGATCTTGCAACTGAGAGGCTAACACGGCCATCTTCTCTGAATCTATGTGTGGGGGTGGATCTACAGGCTCAACTACCTGGCTTTATTAGGTTAGACTCAACCACTTTAAATGAAAAGTACAACATAGAATATGATAACCTACCTCTATACTACACATATTGTAGGAAAATAGGAAATGAGATGGCCAATTGTAAGATTTTGAACCCACACCTTATCCCTAAGCCTAAGCTAAAGCTGAAACCGGTCACTAAGAATGATCCAAATGTCACCTGGAAGGCAGTAAACCAAACAAACACCTCCGGTATCTCAGCCTCTCAAAAACAAAAGGATTTTGACAATCAGAACAAGACCTTAGTAAGTAACCAGGTTCTTGAACAAAATGGGAAAAATCCAAGTCTGATTCCTCAGATGGAGATTTTAACACAAACACCAAACTTAGAGGAAACTAAGAATACCCAGCCTTCCCTACCACTTACAGATACCAATCTCAACTGCCAGATTATGGAAGTAACAAGCACTAAATCTGAGGTACCAATAGAAAGGATATCAAAGATCCAGCATAAAGAAATTAGTGACCAACCGGTGGAAGGAAAAGTTTCGAAAGACCGGTCACAGTTGACTCCAAACACCACACTGAGCAAGGAATATGCCAAAGCCGACCTCACAAGTATGATCCCCATCCTAATAGAGGATTTTACTGATCAGTTTTCATCTTTTGTCAGATTCAGTCCCCAAAATGAGAACAGATTTAGCATACTGGCGGATGAACAAGACACAAACGAAGATGACTTTGCAGACTCAAGTACTCAAGTGCTACAACAGGATGAGGTAAGTGACTCAACTTTTAATCTAAAGCCTATTAAATCTATTAAAAGAGCCTTGTTCAACAAGCTAAATAAAATGAACCTTAGGTCTTCCTCAAAAAGCAAAAAACAAGATTTTCCATGATCAATAAAGCCATAGGAATAAAATACTTAATCTGGAATCTTAGGGGGATAGATACATCAATTGATAGACTCAGAAAGTTAATTAACATTCACAAAATCCAATTTTTATGTGTATTTGAGCCTAAGCATAGACATGGTACCATTGATGCATACAGAAGGAAACTCCATTTTGACAGAGCACATAGTCCCCAAATTAATAACACATGGATATTCTGGAATGATTCTTTTCAAATAATAATAGGAAAACAAATAGATAAGCTTACCGAGGCAACCATTAGCCATCATACCCTGAATTGCAACATGAATATTGTTTTATTCATGCTGCAACAAGCAAGAAGGATAGAAAGAACCTTGGTCTAATTTCCAACAAATAAATGGCTCTAACAAGGTTTTTATTGGAGACTTTAATGCACTTACATCAGCCCGTGAATATAAAGGACCACACAAACCTAATGATAAGAGTATTAGGGACTTTTCCACTTTTATCAATCAAAATCAATTGACACACATCTTCACTGTAGGAAACACTTTCACATGGTCCAATGGTCGATCTCCACCTACAATTGAAAGATTTTATAGAGGGCTAGTAGACAGTTTTTGGCTACAAAATTTCCCAAACAGCTCAATACACACCCTAAATAGGCATACATCAGATCACCGTCCCCTTCTCATTACTATAGGAAGTATCCTACCCTCTCACCCCAAGCCTTTCATATTTCCAGACGTTTGGACTACTAGGAATTATCTCCTACAAATAATCCAAACCAACTGGACATAGCCAATCCATGAAACAGGAATGGTCAAACTATTTTTAAAATTAAAAAGACTTAAAATTGATTTTTCAAAATGGAACAAGGACAGTTTTGGAGACATAAATGGGGATATTAAGGCTGCTGAAGAGGCACTGAGACTTCAAGAAATTGCATATGAAGCTAACTAGTGCACACATGAGCTAATAGAGCTCAAACATAATAAGGTTGTTCTTTTAAAAACCCTAAATGAGGAAACCTTTTTTTGGAAACAAAAAGCAAAGCTTAAATGGTTAAAAGATGGTGATGTAAATACAAAGTATTTTCATGCAACTGTAAACCAAAGAAGGCTGAAGAAAAACATTTCCAAAATTAAAAACTAAAAGGGACAATTGTCTGATAACTATGCAGAGATAGAGGAAGAGGCTATCCAATTCTATAGAGACTTATTGCAGGAAGAAAAAGTAGATGACTCTAACCTTTTTCTAACTCACTTCACAAGCCAAATCCCTAAGATAGTCACACCAGAGGATAACCTGGCCCTAATGACTAAACCAACCATTCAGGAATTGAAGGAAATAGTTAATTCTTTAAATCAAAATGGAAACCCTGGACCTGGTGGATATACTGTCACATTCTTTAAACATAGTTGGGACATTATAAGTCATGATGTGTTAGAAGTAACTGAGGAATTCATGAAAGGTGGTAATATCCCTCCTGGAATAGCCAGCTCATGGGTATGCCTAATTCCCAAAAAGGAAATCCATGTAACATTCGCAGATTACAGACCAGTTTCTCTATCTAATTTCACTAACAAGATTTTCACAAAACTACTTGTTAAGAGACTAAATAATCTTATGCCTAGATTAATCTCTGAACAACAATCAGCCTTCATTTAGGGCAAAGAAATTGCAGATAATGTCATTCACTTAAAGGAGCTAACCAGATTTTTAAATAATAAGACAATATCTCCAAACTGCATTCTAAAATTAGATCTAGCAAAGGTCTTTCATAGGGTTAGGTGATCTTTTTATTTGCAGTCCTCTCTAAATTTGGTTTCCAAGATGATTTTATAAACATTATCATATCCAACCTTTCTTTATCTTGGTTCTCTGTATTAATAAATGGTAAGGCTGCATGTTTTTTTCCAACCCACAAGAGGTATAAAGCAGGGAGACCCCCTCTCACATCTCCTATTTAATTTTTTACCGAAGCTTTTTCTAGGAGTTTACAGTTTTGCTTTCTAAATGGGAAACTGGAACATTATCAATTGCCTACTGGTTCTATTCCTTTTTCACATATTAGCTATGCAGATGATACAGTTTTATTTTTTTTAAAGCCACTAGAAACATTGTAATCAGATTAAGAGCTTTTTGGAAGTATTTGAACCTACTTTGGACAAAAGATTAGTTATGATAAGAGTAACCAATTCATCAGTAAATTTGCCACTAGATCTCAGGAGAACTTGAATAAAAAATGAACTGAGGGTGAAACTTAGTACCTTCCCTTCACATATCTATGTTGCCCAATTTTCAAAGGGATGACAAAGGCCACACACTTCTAACCCCTCCTTGAACTTTATGATAGAAAGCTTAAAAATTGGAAAAACATTCGGTTAAGTATGGCTGATAGATTGACACTCATAAAATCCGTGATGTACTCTATCCCACAACATCTGTGGGCTGTCATGGAAGCCCCGAAATTAATGATCAAAGTGCTAAAAAGAAATATAACTAGATTCTTTTGGGGTGAAAGCCAAAATGAAAAAAAAAGGTTTGGATCAGCTTAGATAAGATGTGCAACCCACTGGAACAAAATGGTTTAGGACTAAGGAAGCTTACTGACATCATTGACACTTTTCTTTAAAATATATGGTGGAAATTCCAAATGGGAATCACTCTTTGGGCTCAATTTTTGTGGTCACTGCCACCAAACAAGAGAAATTCCCAAAACTGGAAAAGGATTCTTAAATGGACTCTCTAGCACTCAACAATACTAGGTTATTAATTGGAAATAACCTTTCTAATTTTATGACATCCATCTGGACAGGTTTTGGACCATTGATAGATATGATTCCTCCCAATATAATACCCCTAGATATATCAATTACTGAATTTGTAAATAACAAAAGTGTTTACTTGCCTAAACTTAATCACCTGAACCCTAACATTTTAGCTTTTCTCCAGGAATCCAAACTCCAATTGGAAAGGCAAGATAGAATGGTTTGGAGACCAGCTAATATGGAACTTTCTCCTTTTAAAGATGGACACTGGGTTATTGCTCAACATAGAGGTAACCTAAGATCCTTGAAACAGGTTTGGAATGTTAATTTACCAAAAAATATATCTGTATTTTTATGGAAGCTAGTGAATGTTGTGCTACCCTTCGATGATATACTGGTATTTTCTAACATCTCAATTGTTTCTAAATGCCCCATGTGTTACAACTTGGATTCCATGTCTCATTATTTTAATTCATGTACACTAGCACAAGAAATGTGGTGTGGGATCAATTCTATTTTAGGTATTACAGAGCCTGATTTTCAGTCAATATTTGATAGGGTGTCATTCTACTGGTCTTTCAAAGGAACATCTGTTGTACATTCCCAGTTAGTTAACACATTACCATCTTTTGCAGTTTGGAATATGTGGAAAGCTAGAAACAACCTTTTATTTGATGAGATAAAGCCTAATATCTTAAATATCATGAAACTCATCAAAAAGGACTTGTTTCTAGCTTTCCATAAAAACCCACCTGTTAATCATATACCAGTAGACAAATTTTGGGTTACAACTGGTATCATTCCTAAACTGAACAGCCATATAAAGCCTCAGATCATGATAGTTAATTGGAAGAAACCTTCATGCCAAATTAAAATCAATGTAGATGCTTCCTGGGTAAGAGGCAGGGCCTATTGTGGAATTGGGGTGGTAATAAGAAATTCACAAGGAAAATTGATATGTGCTTGTGTCTCCTCTGAACCACTACCAGCAGTTTCCATGCTGAATTATTAATTGTTCAAAAAGGATTTCAAATGACAACGTTTTTTAAAAACAATGAGTTCATCATTGAAACTGATAGTATACATGTCTTTCAGTGCATTAAGGATCCATAAAAATCCATATGGCAACATTTTGACACTGCACACGGTTTGCACAGATCCCCTATCTGATTCTCAACTCTCTCATGTGTTGAGAGAAGGGAATCAGGTTGCGCATAGGTTAGCTAAACAAGCGGACGAAGCAAATTTAGAGTGCTACACTCTGATGTATGTTGATTTATATCATAAAACAAGGGGCCTGCTACACCTGGATAGGTTGAATGTGCCAAACATAAGAGTTAATTGAATGGATGCTACTGATAAACGTATTTGCAGGTCACTCTTCTGGCTAAAACAAAGGAGGAGAACATGCTCGCAAGCAACCGAGCAAATTTCACAACCATTTTCGAGCAGAAAGAATGGAGGGCACATGTCTACAGGATTACAAGACAGGAACAATAACACCTGGAATGATTGTTACACACCTAGCTATACCTGGAGTGTTTTCAGAACGTGGAGGGTCCTAGCACCTGGACAACTGCTCAAATCCATAAGCAATTTTGTGACATACCTAGGTCCACCCAAACATAGAAGCAAATTGGAAATATGGACTGTGTTTAGCACTCACACAAGGGGTGGAGGTGCAAACACTGGAAACATTTCCAATATTCTCCTTTCCTTGCTATTTTTGGTATTAGATCAGAAGATGAATTGACAATTATTTTACCTTTTGTTTCTTTTTTTTGTAACAAGTCAAGTTACATCTTGGCCAAATCTCTTGTAAAAACTAACTTATTTGGCTAGGGTTGGAGACCCTAATAAACATCCCCATTAATATGAGTTTTGACTATGAAAAAACCATGCACCAGTGCTAAACAGACTTTAAGCGATGGAACAACATTAGATCTCACCAAAAGTTGAATAATATAGGTAAAATAAGCAAATACCACATCCAGATGCTAATTACAACCTCAACAGTTGGTCAATGTCACCGAGTAAATAAATAGAGGGGGTCAATTGTCTTTATGCTGCTAAAATGAACTGTCGGATCGATATCATGGTTACAGTTACAGGAAGTGATTATCAAGGATGGAAATGCTGAAACTCTTCTTCATCTACCCAATAGTGGATACCTTGTCAGCGATCAATTTGATTTCTTTCATCCTTTCGTCCACCAGTTGTCGAAGCGAATCCTCCTTATTGCTTCCATTTTCAGCCATTTCTGTCTTAGGGGCATTGCCGTTCTGTGATTTGAACATAACAAACGACGTCTCTTGATCATATTCAGTAGCCACATCCATAACTTCCTTCCCAACACCTTCAGAGTCCTTGCCAATGAGGTCTGCCTTTATTCTAGCTGAAATAATTGCACGGAAATTCTCCTCGTACTTTTCAATGGGATCCAGTCCAAGATAGAGAAGGACCTCCCAGCACTGAGAAAAGTGTCTTTTATTGATCTTCAAGCTCTTCCTAACATCTTCAATAGCAATCGTGGGTGGACCATAATGGACCAGTTCGCTTTTCTTAGAAACATTTTCTGATTTTACTCGTGACACAAGTGAGCTAAGTGCATCCTGTGTTGGGTTAAAAGCAAGCAGACGTTGCACATCAATTCTAGTCCGCACATGTTGAAGGTCGTCTTCTGGCTCTTCAACAGTCAGGTCATAAACATCTTCAGATATTGCAACATTGTTGAGCACCTTCAAAAGGCTGCTACCATGACCTTTGGACTGGTAAGGAGGTAGTACCAATATCTGCAATCAATATGAATCCCATAAAATCTCTACAATATTAATATCTCCTGGACTTGATCACATTAGAAAATGACAATCAAAACAGCAATGCAAGTTGAAATACGTGATCAATTTGTAGAGCTGACCATGCCTACATGCATGCAATGAGCCTTCAGAAATGTCAAACAAACCTGTCCAAGTCGCAAACGTGTGGCTTCTGGGTATCGATGAAATCGATAAACAGCTGCAAATCCAATCA
>JAULKM010000001.1:9422778-9441257 GCA_032355605.1 Rubia tinctorum
CGCTTGTAGGATATTGTGTTAGTTGTATTGGTTCTCCGTGTGTATTGCTATTCTCGGGGAAGTCTATGACGCCGATCTTCTAGGGTGACCCGAGGGTAAGGGTTATTGGGTGGCGCCGATCGCCCACTCTAAATATAACCGAGGAGAGGCGAGAAATGTCTTCACTCGAAAGGTGTTGACAAGTTCTCCACAATATGTGATTGATTCATAACAAATAGGATAATTAGTCGATGATCGAAGGATGACTAGAAATGTAAACCAATTGCGCCCAAGACTCCTTATAATCGTAGTTATATATATATTTTTATGCTAGTTTGTTCATAGTTATATTGTTTTCTCTAGTTGTTGGTTTAATTAGTATTTAAATTAGTCGTACTACTTTCCAAATCCACCCCCCCTTTTTACTTTCTTTTATATCTGTATATATATAAATAGGCTTATATTCACCTTTGTATGTGTAAACTCTTGGAAATATCCATCTTTTCTGTGGACAACCCCGACTTGCCACTATCTACTTTCTAGTAGTATAGCCGCAGCCCAGGGCTTATAAATACTATCTTTGAGAGGCACGACGACGACCTCCCAGTGTCGCCTTCTGCTCTCCCACCACAGCGATGAAGAAGGTCTCCGCCTCTGCATCATTGCGTTGGAGAAGCTCCCTACCATGCAGGAGGCACCGCCGCTAGAGAAGGCCACCACTGGTTGAGAAGGCCTCCACTTGAATCACCCTTTTTGATTCAAGAATGTTAGAAACCTCAAGTTTCTGATAGTTTTGTAGAACCTCAGAAATCAGAAATACGTTTTGAATTCGGAATTGAATTTGAACCCTAATTAAAGATGATTTTTCAACCGCTTTATAAGATTAAAGGTGGAGGTGCCTTTTCTGATACGTTAAAACTGCCTTTAATCAGCTTTTCCACTTATCTTACAGATCATCGATTATCGAATGAGAATCAACACTCAAGTTGGTGAATCTCTTTGCATCAAAAGTGAAGTGACAATATAAATCAAATAGAAAGAGTATTCCCTCCGTTTCATTGGATGTGACACACTTTCATTTTTTTGTTTTTATGGATTTGACCCACTTTCTTTTTATGACAAGATTCATTTAATTTAATCTACTCATTATACTTTTCTTTTTCTAAATTTAATTTCATCCATTTATTTCATTCACATAAATCCAAACGTATATTTTTTAAAGTATAATTAACTCAAAGAGAAGCTTTTGGTTGACCATCGGCCATCAAAAGGTTTGGCATATCAACCGAAAAACCTAGAAAATAATATTTACCCAAGTCAAACTGAAAAGTCAAAAGAAATGGGTAAAATTTGTAAAAATGGGAATCCCCCACTACATACACTGCCGATATCCCAAAATAATTTTGCCGTCTCTGGATCTTCTCAGCAGTCCCTCACTAGTCCTAACCAACGCCTCCTCTGCCGCCGCGGCGACATTATCAACGCCCTTCATTTCTCTCCTCCTCAGGTACTACTCATCCCCAATTTATACTTTATCCCTTTTATCTGCTCAATCCATAGCTGCTCATCGTCGAGGGGTTTTGATTCGATTTCTCTTAGATCTAGTGCTTCCGATGTCCTTGATTATCCGACACTTGATCGACGATCGTTTGTTTCTGTTTCTGTTTCCTGTTCAGGGCTTTTGATTTCGTTTATTTTTGTTGGAAACTCGTATGCTCTATAGTTGCTCATGTTATATGGGGTTTTAGATGGGTCATCTGCTACAATAGAAAATTAATGATTTTATGCTGTTCTGCAAATTAATCCTCTTGAAGATGCTGTTGGGAAGAATGAGAAGAGAATGTTGTTACAGATATTTATTTCAACATTTTCGGTCCATTCAATGAGATTTTCTGGCCTTTTGATCTATTGTCCATTGGTGTAGATGTATCAAGATTTTTGTTTGAGTAGCTCTTAAGTGGGACCTTTCAATCCCTTATCTGCTGAAGTCTAGGACTTTCATTTGTGATCAGATGGCTGCGAGGTTGAAGCTGTTGCAGTCGAAGGCAGCCCAAGCTAAGCAATTGGCCTTCAAAGCTTCGGAATCGGTGTCCAAGCATGGCACTACATACTACAGGCAGTTATTGGAGCAGAACAAGCAATATATTCAGGAGCCACCAACTGTGGAGAAGTGCAATGAGTTGTCAAAACAGCTGTTCTACACTCGGCTTGCCAGGTTGATACCCTTGGTGCTTTACATGATTTTTTTATGCAACCTGTTTGTTAAGACTATTAAAATCTTTGATGGGAGTAAGGGGCTTGAGAGAGGGAAGAAGGTGGATCAGTGCCAGGTGAATGCTATGAAGGGAAAAGGGTACTTATGGATACGGAATACGGATAGAAAGTGCTATAATAATGTGTTTTTGTGTAACCCAGGGCCTATATCTAAACTACCTAATGATAGTCTGTTAATATCTAGAAAAAGAAATACTGAGCTCATTTGTGGGCTCTCTCATCTGTCATTCTTATGCCCACTTCTTATGGTAAATTACTCCACTATTGTAACTGTTATCTTGTCTGTTACGAGACTCGATCAAAGACAATGGCGTGTTATCGTCCATATGGCCGACCCTTAGATGTTGATTGTAACTGTCTTCACCATGTACTAGAGCGATTTTACTTTATTTCTGGCTAAAGGTTTTTCTTTCCCTCTTATGCTTTCATCAACCAATCCTCACTCTTACATCTAGTTGGCTGTCTTTGTTATAGGCTTATAGCGGAAGATGAAATTCCTATGATTTATGATGTCCGATTAAGCCTGTGGATTAGTTATTTAACATATCATTATTTTCTCCTACACTATGTGGCAGTCTTGTCCACTTCATTTTCTTTGCCTTCCCATATTTTCTTTCTGGCAGAACCCACAGGAAAAAATCTCTATTTACCCATTTCTCTCAAGTGTTTCTTGTAAATGGTGGTAATTCAGCTGCACCAGTATATGTGTGTGGCCGTGGCTGATAGTATGCATTATTTTGATTTTAACAGAAATTTAGATGGAGTGACCAAATACTCCTTGATTGGGCGGAATGATTGTATACATATATACACTGAGATCATATCTATAATGGTAATAAAAAGGAAAATTGATTTATAGTCACCGTTTGACATGGTATGATGGCTACGTTTTTTTTTTTTGGTTTGATGGAAATATAGTCTATACTTTTAGGACTTGACAAGTTAATGGTAATGAAGTCGATTCATTTACCTACTTAGTTTTATAGCATTCCTTGACCTGACCAGCTAGGTAATAATAATTTTGTTTTCATTTTATAAATTAGAATGAGTTTCCATGGAACATACTGGTGATTTATCGATCTGTCACCTGTGTAGCCATTCTAACATAGTGAGATGTTATTCAATATATAATCATTTGACATCTTGTTATGGGATCATCGAGTAGTTTCCTGATAGATTTTCCATATGTGACTAGAACATAATTTACCTTGATTATTTAAGTAATTACTTGTTTCAGTGATATGACTTACAACTTGATAGCTCTTTAATTTTAAATGTGCTGAATATTTTCTCCTCCTTGCAGCCTACCTGGACGCTATGAAGCTTTCTGGAAGGAAGTTGATACAGTCAAGCATTTATGGAGAAACAGGCAGGAGTTGAAGGTTGAGGATGCTGGTATTGCTGCCTTGTTTGGGTTGGAGTGTTTCGCATGGTATTGTGCTGGTGAGATTGTGGGAAGGGGTTTTACAATCACCGGTTACTCTATCTGAAAACCAGTAGATGGTTGAGCTTTTATGTAGGGAAGTCCGACTCTCGTGAGCCCTTTCTCATCTTTAAGTCGATTCGGGTAACTGGAATTTCACATGTGAAGATTTTGTTTTCCTGCAAAAGTAGTAAAGCTGAGAAATCAGTGTCATTTGTACTGCCTCAATAATCTATGAATTCCTAGTTCCCCTCTCCAGTGCGATGGTGCTGAGCGAAATATTCTGTTATGGCAACTCATTTTTGTTTCAGGCTACTTGAGATTGTGTTGAATGTAGTTTTGACATGATAAAAAAAAGGTTAATTTTTGTCCCCTGGACCATCGTGATTCATGAATGTTACATCGATGTTATCTTATAGAGTTCTTACTCAGTTTTCATTGAGAAGGTGAAATGATTACAGATTAAAATAAGCTATGCTATTCGTTTCATTTGAGATTTGAAACCTAGTGTATGTGTTCATGGTTGTCATGAGCCGTGATTGTTTCTGAAAGTCATAGGCTATATTAAGATGCATGGTTGGGGCGCTGTTATTTGTTAACGATTCATTGTCTAGTGCGTTTACTCCTTACTATTAATGAGTTATAAACCCTGCTTACAACTGTGCATGTTGATGTGCGTTTTATTCGCCACAAGTTGCTGAGATTTGAATGCATGATAGTCCTGTTGCACTAATCTACTTCTAATGTTAGATATCTCTAGGTTCTTTTGATTGCGAAAAGAAGTCTAAGGTAATTTACAACTTTATTTTTCTCTAGAAACCAAACTTCAAAGTTCTATTTAGATGGATTTCTAATATTCTATGTTAACAACTTATAAGATGCTTCTCTCTTCATTTCCCAGCTCTCTCTATCTCTAATTTGGAAATAGTGATCAACTTTCATTCATAACTTGGGACCGGGTAACACATTGTGATAGAACATGTTAAGTTGTGTGTGCTCTTCAGCGACTGTTAGTCTATCTACCCTAACAATTATAAACTATAGAACACCATTCTTAGCATTAGAATTTCCCTTACTAGTTACTTAACACCTAGTCGGATTTCTGGGTAATTGGTGATATAACACAATGCATTTTTATAACCAGTTTTGATCAACAACCAACATCATTCCTTGGAAACTTACTTGCTTCATGACGTGTAGTATGGCCGCTAGCTGCTTAGACCACCAAGAGAGCATGGATTGTTGCTATTCCCCTCCATAATGACTTGTGGCGAGCAAAATGTCTACTTACACAATTCAATTCACTTTTTATGCCAAAGATCGATTTTGATGCCCAGACCAAATGCATTCTTTGGAGAAAGAATGGTAGGATTAAATCGTTTCTAACGTTTCTAAAATTCTGGCGCTGCATCATTGTAGCAAAATCTTTCAAACTCATTATTATTCTAATTAGTTGTTATGTTACCTTCAAACATGTTAGAACATCTCCAATGCAAGTATTACACTGGTAAAAATCACTAGTCACATCATCATTTTTTTTAAAATTTGAAACCATCCCATGATGGATAGGGGTATTTGTTTAAGGGACCACAATCCCTATATAAAAAATCAAAAGAGATACAAGAGAGATATGAAATATAGTGTATGTCGTTGTACTCCTAATTACACAGCAAGAGATAGGATATCTACAAAGATCGCTTTTCTAAACAACGTGTTTAGAAAGGTAATTCTTATTGACATGTCTAAACTAATCTATGATCAATGTACAAAAAGAAGAGACCCGTATGATTTTCAAGGTAGTGTGTAGCTCATTGATGCTCTCTTATGTTGGGAAGTCCAAAAATGTCCCCTCGTATTGCCATTTTAAGTTGCGCTGGAGCCGCCATGTATACATGGTGTTGCAGTGATGTCTATCTTGGGACATTAGTCTTGCTAAGAGGTGAGCATGAGTGTTTTGTTGCCCGTAAATGTGTTTCCAAGAGATGTCGCTGCCTTCCATCAATCTTTCTAGTTCCCATAATTGCAGCAGCAGTTTCCAAGGGATGAATTTGAGTCCTTTGATCATCTGTATGACCTGCAAAGACTCGGTTTCACTAGTAAGTGGTAATAAACTATGATCAATGCAGAACTTTATCCCCTCTATACAGCATAATAGTTCAGCTTGAAGAGGACTTGTTGCAACATGAATGTAGAAAGCGAGCATATATAAGGGTTGCCCGTTAGTGTCCCTAATGATAAAGCCTCCAAAATGTTCAATAATTAAGCCAAATGAAGCATCACAATTGATCTTATATCCTACATTTGGAGGTTTCCATTTCCTATGTTATATGAATTTGAAGTTTGAGATCCCCATGGCTTTTAGATGCGGAATGTCATGCTCATTAGATTGGGGGTTAATATCAAACATTTCTCCAATAACTTGGCTCACTTCCCTCTTCATACTGATAAGAGTGGGCTTACAGTTATCATGGATTAAAGAGCATATAATCTTCTATAGAATCCAACAGATAATAGAGGTGATAATATGAACCACATTTTCCCTAGCTTTAGACATTTCATCAGCAGACCAAAATCAAGAAACCAGATCAAGAATGTGATTAAAGGGCAGAAACCGAAAGCCAGCGATATGGAATGCATATTTCCATAGAATATTGGCCATTTCACATGTATTGAAAATGTGATTCAATGATTCCACACTTTTATTACAGAGAGAGCATCTAGAAACATTTGTGTTTCCTATTGGAGCAAGAATATCATATAATGGAAGACACTGATTCAGAATTCTCCACATGAGAAAAGATATTTTACCTGGAAGAAGAGGATGTCACACTTTTTTTAGAGAAGATGACTCATTGTTGTTGTTTCTTAGGATATGAAAAGATGAAGAGATAGAGAACTTACCTGAAACTGATGGTATCCACACCAGAATGTCCACTTTATCATGAAAATGGTGATAGGTACCTGTGATAGATTCTGAACATGCTGAGGTCGTCCCTGGTTAAATTCATGCATATATGTATTTCCATTTGCTTAAAAATATTCCACTATTAGGTAAGGAGAAGGTGGATCCATATCTAAACTCCATAAATCTATCAAGCTCCCGTGTTAGACCAATCGGCAATCCAAAAAGAAACTTTTCCTTCACCAATAAGAGCTCTAATATTTGAATTATCAAATTGGGATAATTGTAAAATTCTAATCCAGACATCAGAGTTTCTATGGTTCTGGGGGAGGGCACATATAAATTTTGCCCACAGTGATTCCCCTAATTGTAATTTCCACCATAACTTAAGGGCGAAAGCATCAATGATATCCTAAATCTTCCTAAATCCTAAGCCATTCTCAGAAGGAAAAAAACTGATCTTATCCCAACATCTCCAGTGCTTTTTTCCCTTGTTTGATTCCCCCAAAGAAAATCCTGAAACAAGCCCCGAATCTTATCTATGATGTGTTTTGTAGGGATGCAAACACTCCAAATATGCAATGGGATGTAACTAAGGGTATGCTTAATTAAAATTATTCTACATGCAACAGATAGGAATTTGTTATTCCAACTGCCTATTATTGAATTAATGTTTTCTAAAATACCATGGAAGTGGAAATTAAGTTTCCTATCACTATAAAATGGCATCCCTAAGTATTTTTATGGAAAATAACCTCTTTCAATCCTCGTGAGGTCTTTAAGTCTTTTCAAAGTGATATTGTTTGCCTTTCTGCCTATGTAAAATGCACTTTTAGCACAATTAACTTTCTAACTTGAGGCAGTCTCATAATATTTCAAAAATTGTACAAGGTTTTTACAGCTCTTCTTTATTCCTCTAATGAAGATGACAATGTCATCTGCATACTAGAAGTGAGTTAGAGTTAAATTTAGAGTCGGGGTTAGAAAGACATCCATTAGATTTTTTGCAAACATAGCCTTTAGTCCTTATTGAATAACTCGGTGATATAATAGAAAAGAATTGGAGACAGTGGGTCTCTCTGTTTCAACCTTCTAGTGGCTGGGAAATATCCAAATGGAATGAAACTCAGATAAAAAAAGCATGTATGTTGCTCATTATGAGTCTAACGAAATGGTCATGGAAGCCATATTTCAACAACAAAGAGTTTACCATAGGCCAAGCAACCCTGTCGAATGCCTTTGACATTTCTAGTTTAGCAATCTTGTTCAATGATTCACTAGGCTTATCTAGCATTTTAACCACCTCTTACATTACTAAAATGTTGTCTGAGATCTCTCTGCCTTTGATGAAGGAAGATTGCTCTACAGAAATGTATGTAAGAAGCAAAGGTTGTGGCGATTTTAGATAGGATATTGTTTAACAAATTGGACAGGTTAATGGGTCTAAAGTCAAAGAAGGAAGAGGGTGTTCTGGTTTTGAGAATCAGTGTAATAAAGGTATCAGAGAAGGATTTTGGTAAAGGAACTTAACACATGAATTCCTTTACGACAGCAAAAGGTCATTTCTAATTATATCCCAGACACCTATAGGAGCTTCCTACAAATCTATTTGGGCTTGCGCAACTATTTTTTAATAAACTGAAAGCTTTGTCTTTCCGTTCAGTCATCTCGACTGGTTGGAGGGCGAATACATTATCCTGATCAGTGATCAGGTTTGGGATAAACTGCAAAAAATGTTGCAGGTTTACTCCTGATATATAAGACTTTTCTTGGGATAAAAAAGTTTTGAAAAATTAAAATGCAACCTGACCTATCTCTTCCTGATCAGTGATAGTTAAATCTTGATCAACAATCTTATTAATCCTAAGTCTTAAATGTTTTTCTTTTACACTATTGTGGAAGAATTTTGTGTTACTATCTCCCTCATCTAGCCAATTCCTTCTAGACTTTTCTTTCCAAAAGTCATTTTCTTCTAGGAGCTTATTGGTTAGTTCAGTTCTAGCTAGGTTGAGATCCTGATAGTCATTCTGATCTCCTGATAAGTCATATATGGATTTTATTTCTAAGATCTTATCCTCAGGTTTCTTGATGTTATCTTCTATCCTACCAAAGGTGTTAATGTTCCAGGATTTAAGTGTGTTTTTTAACATTTTCAGTTTAAAACCGAACCTCAACATCCCTTGAATTTCAGCGGGTGTTTTCCAGCAATTTTGCACTACTTGGCCTAACTCTGATCTCTTAATCCACATTTCCTGGAATCTAAATGATCTAGGGTGAGAATTGGGATTAGAGTTGAAGTTTAAAAACATGGGTGCATGGTCTGATGGCAGTCTATTTAGTTATTTAGACTGAGGAATTAGGGAATTTTGTGAGGAAAGCTTGGTTTTCTGGAATTCTATTCAGCCTCTTGCAGACTCTAGTTGAACCCTGCCTAGCATTACACCAGACATATATGTTTCCCATAGTAAGGATTTCAATTAGAGAATTCCTGACAAAGAATGAATCAAAATCAAGTATACTATTTCAATCAGGCATAGAGCGACCAATATATTGAGAAATGGTTCTAATAACATTAAAGTCACCAGAAAATATAATTTTATTATCAGTTTGATCCGTTAATTTTTCAATTTCGCTGAACATTTCTTCTCTCTCATGTCTAGAATGTTGGCATAAATAGCAAAGAGAGTAAAATCCACCTGATCATTTCTGTCAGTTAAGAAGAGTTGTGTGAATTGTTCATGCTGGGTTCCCAAATTACAATTTATATTATTTCTGGTGAAAATCTATGTTCTTCCATCATCGGGTGAGAAGGAAAGCTGAAACCCTAGTATTAATTGATAGCTATGTATTTTTCCTTCTTTTGTTTAGTTTCTATAACAACCAGGATGGAGATATTATGCAGCTGAATCAGTTTTTTAAACCTGAAAAAAGATCCCTCCATCCCTCTCAGATTCCAAGCTGATCTGTTTGAGCTGACTGAGAGGATCATTTATCTATACTAATTGACAAGAGAGTTATTATCATGTCTGATGATTAAATCATCAGTTATCCTCTAGTTCTTGAAATTTTTTGGAACGCATTCAGACCTGGCTTGTTTTGGGGTTGAAAAGAATTTTTTACTGTGGCCCTGTTTGATGCCAGGTGACTCTTGAATCTCAGTATGTTGTTGAGTATTTGTAACAGAGGGTTGACCTACAAAAGATATTTCCTGCAAGAAAGGGGAAAAGGATATTTCTGCATCATCACAATAGGCCCTAGGATTAAAATTCATCTCCAATGAAATTATCTCTTGCAACCTTTAGTCTGATGTGGAAAAAAATTTGAAGTGACCCCTTCAAATAAACCCTCTGATATTGGAGGTTCATAATGACGTCCATCAGTATGTCTAGTCAGTATAGTTGCCAAAAATAAATCATTTCAATTTAACTGCCCAAAATTTACATCAATTTAATTTTGTTAAATAAATATTTGATTGTAAATTAATTTATACATTTAGTCGTTCATATTATATTTTATGTTTGCAAACTAAAAAATACCCCCTTGTCCCAACAAAAATGATATATTTACTTTTTCACGCTGTTCAATGATCATGTTTGATCGTCAATATTTCTAGTTACGTCTAACAATTTTGTATAAAAAATGATATTTATAAAATAGATATTATAATGAATCTAAAAATATCTCACATAATATTTTTATTATGTATATTAACTTATATTTTGGGTGAAAGTTTATAAAATTTGAATTAAAAAAAGAGAGTAAATGTGTCATTTTTATTGGGATGGAGAGAGCACGTTTTAAATACTCCTACCATTCTAAAAATAATTTATTTTTAATAGTTTTGAAACTTATATAAAAAATAATCAGAATTATTGTAGACACTTAAAATAAAAAAAAATATAAGTATATAGTTTTAAGTTTTAAATAACAAAAGTAATTTTCATGTACTACATCATTTGAATATGAATTTTTTTAGAGGGATAATAAAAATATATATATTTTGATAAAATATCGTGACACATTATATTGAAGTTTGGTTTACGATAGTTGCATTGGAAATCAAAGTTTCATCGATTTTCACCTCTCTTTGTATTTTTTTGAAATATTACCACCACAATTGAATCTATTGAAACTCAGTGGAGAATGAAACTCCATGACGCAAGGTAATCTTAGGGGTGGAAAAATAGACCCGTAAACCGCGGGTCAAGCGTGTTGTCTAATTTTAAACCCGGATGAGTATAGGTAAAATGGGTAATGAGTCAAATGGGTAGTTGAGAAATATGGGTCGAATGGTTTGGGTTTGTGGGTTTACCGCAAGTTTACCTATATGGGTTGAAACTCGTGAGTTTACCCATATGGGTCAATATAGGGTTGAGACCAGCTGGTTTACACATATGGGTTGATATATAAACCCATATGAATCAATATATGGATTGAAACCCATTGGTTTTAGCCATATGGGTTGGTACATAAACTCATATGGGTTGAAACCCACGAATTTACTTATTTTTACCAATAAATTGAATGATTTTCAACCCACGGGTTTCAACTCGACCCGTTTTGACCAACCCATTTTTTGACCCATTATAAAATGGGTCAAAATATTTCATACCCATATTTTTAAATTACCCACTTTACCCAATCGTATTTGACCCGTCCGCCCATTTGCCACCCCTAGAAATGTAATCCCCATCAAGAAATTGCTCTAATATTCACAATTCTTGATGGGGGTGTATTTTGAATTATAGAGAATGCGAATTATCACTAAACTAATCATGAATAGAACAAATAGAGAGTACAAAGCATAAAGGTAGACTAGTCCTAATATAACTCTAGTCTAGTCAACAAGATAAAATCAAATATAATCATCTAACTAATTATTCTGACACCCCTCTTATGCGAAGCGTCAGATACTCGCTGACGTACAACTTGGATCTAAAGAACTCGAACACCGGATGAGAAAGCCCCTTCGTGAAGATGCCTGATATCTAAAGAGTAGTGGGTATGTGCACAACTTGAAACTTGGCGAAGACCACCAACTCCCGAAGAAAGTGATAATCGATGTCGATGTGCTTCGCACGCTTATGAGACACTGGATTATGAGCCAAGAATATGGCACTACTGTTGTCACATAACATCAACGGAGAACCGGACAAAGGAACTTGAAGATCACAAAGCAAGTGAGTAAGCTAAACAACCTCTAAAGAAGTGTTGGCTAGAGCTCGGTAATCTGACTCAGTATTAGAACGAGAAACAGTGGGTTGTTTCTTGGCACTCAAGGAAATAAGATTCCCACCGAGAAAAAATGCATAAGTGTACCTCGAACATAGCGCATAATCCGTGTACCGCAAAATGATCATCTCTGGGGTCCTGAAGATACTGACTAACTGTGTTGACCGAGAAGGCCAAGTCTGGATGAGTGATGGTCAAATACTAAAGAGCTCCAACCAATGAACGATACATAGTCGGATTTCAAAATTGAGAAGTAGTGGAACTGTACAACTGAGAACCTGGCACAAATGGAGCAAAGACTGGTGAAACATCTGACATCCTGGTATGAGTCAGAATGTCCTAAGTATACTTTGCCTAACCAAGAAGTAAACCTAACGTAGTAGGCAAAACTTCAAGTCCAAGAAATTAGTGAAGAGCACCAAGTTCCTTAATCTCAAACTCACGATGAGTCCGATCAATAAAATGCCGAAGGAGAGTCGAGTCGTTCTAGTGAGAATGATGTCATCTACATACACCAGAAGATAAAGCAATGAGGAACCCCTCAAAAGAACAAACAATGATGTGTCGGCAGAGTTGCACTGAAACCCGAGCTATGTTATTTAAGTGCCGAAGCGCTGAAACCATGCCCGTGGAGCTTGCTTAAGTCCATAAATGGCCTCCCGAAAGCGGAAAACATAGTTTGGATGAATAGAATCCCTATAATCAACTGGTTACTTTATGAAGACCGGAGCATGAACAACACCATTAAGAAAGGCGTTCTTGACATCTAACTGATGAAGCGGCCAAGAGCGCATGGTGGCAATGGAAATAATTCTCCGAACAGTAAAGGACTTGACCACTAGACTGAAGTTGTGGTCAAAATCAAAACTTGGAATCTGTGAGAAGCCATGTGTCACAATTCTGACCTTATGATGCTCAACAGTTCCATATGGTCGATACTTGAGCTGATAAACACATTTGGAGCCAACAATATTAGCGTCTGAAGGGTGAGGCACCAAGTCCCAAATGTGCTGACCACAAAGAGTTTCCATCTATTCATCCATGGCAGAAACCCAAGCCGGGTCCTAAAGGGCAGTGCGATAATCGGTGGGCTCAAACTGAGAGAGTAAGGCAGCAGTGAGATCGTGAGCAATAATATCTGAGTAATCCCTGCGTTATATGGCCCCAGTTGCTGACCCAGTGGCCATATAATGTTGGTGTGGCCGAGGGGGACACGTCAGAGGAGTGGAGGTCGGCGACACTGCTGGAGATGAGGTCAGCGATGAAACCGAATATGAAGAAGATGAGCAGACCAGAGAGGGGACAACCGATGACACCGGTGAAGGAGCTAGAGCTGTTGGTCGAGGGACTAGCGCCCGAGATGCTAAGTCCGGATCATCGCAGATAGTACAAGGTGGCGAGGAAACCACTCGGGCAGGCGGCGACGGTGAAGACTCTCCATCAGGGTCAATAAAATTTGAAACATTAAGGGTGGATAGAAGAGAGCCTGAGACAAAAGTAGTGAAGGCAGCAAATTAAAAGTATGTCTCATTAAAACGAGCATGGAAAGTGATATGAACCTTGTATGTGGATGATACAAGACACCAAAAACCCTTGTACTGGGAGCTATAAACGATAAAAAACACAAGGGATACTACGAGGAGCCAACTTTTGCTCAACATAAGGATGAAAAATAGAAAAACCCGATACCTGAATGGATGAAAATTAGACTATATAGATCGTAGAGAAGCCCATAGGGAGAACCTCCCTGAAGAACATGAGTAGGTAATTGGTTGATCTTGTAGGCAGCCGTGGTGAAGGCATCATCCCAGTGAGAAATAAGCAAGTTCGAATGAAACAACATAGTAAGACCCATCTCAGCAACATGTCTGTGTTTGTGCTCTGCGCGCCCATTCTGTTCCGCGCGTGTAGGGACAGGAAATCCGGTGGTGAATGCCTTTAGTGGAAAAATACGATTGTAGACGAGTGTTCAGAAATTCCGTACCACCATCACTCTGAAAAACCTAATTTTGGCTGAAAATTGGTTCTCAACCAATGCTTTAAACTGTAAGTAAGTGTTAATGAAATCAGACTTGCGAAGAAGTGGAACAAGCCAAGTGAAATGAGAAAAATCATCAACAAATAAGGCATAATATGAAAAACCATTCGCTGAAAAAATAGGGGGAAGGCCCCCACAAGTCACAGTGAATCAAATCAAGTACGTGCGCAACACGTTTATTGTTCTAAACAAAATCCAACTGTTGACCTTTCGCCATAAAACAAGGGGCGTAGGTCTTGCGTTTAGGAAACAAGGAAGAAATTGAAAGTAAACCAGACTTCTGAAAATTGGAAATGACTGTTGTCGGTGCATGACCCAAGCGAGCGTGCCAAAGCTCGTAAGATGCGCATTCTTTATTCTGCCTTAAATGAGAAACTAGAGCTTCCTCGCCTCTATCCAACACATAAATACCACATTCACTGTGGTCCCTGCCTACTACTGCCTTGGAAATTTGTTTTGAATGACAAAGTTCCGATCATCAAAAGTGACAGAAACATTTAAATCTCTGGTCAGTTTACTAATAAAGAGCAGGTTCTTAGTAATCTCAGGGACGACCAGAACATTAGATAAATATAAATAATCAAAATTATTAGAATCACCAACATGAGAAATCCGAATAGAGGCACCATTACCAACATAGACATAAGAATTACCAAAATATTGAATCAAAGTCTCCAAACCGGAAGCAGAGGACGCCATATGACTGGAGGCGCCAGAATCAATATACCAATATGAGGTGCGAATAGAGTGCTCTACTGCATGGATGATTGAAAATTTTCAACCTGATGAGTGGAATTTGTACGACGACCTTGAGAACTAGTCTGTGTCGACATTCTGTAAAAAGTCGTAGCATAATGACCGGGAAGACCACACCAAGTGCAGTGCGGCCGCCCGCGACCAGAACGAGACAAAAATTGCTCAGGAGAAGACTTGCCACCACGCGGTCGACCGAGGGGTTTTCTCCTGATGTGAACACAACAGGTCCGACAACTAGTTCTGATTTTCCACGTAAATTTCTCAAAAAAGCTTGGTGGTTTTTGGCATGGGATAAAACATCGGCATATAGTGGTGTAGGCTAGGAATTAATCAAGGGTGCAGAAAAATCTTTAAACTCAGTACCAAGGGCAATCATGAACAAAATAATACGATCATCATTACTTACAGGAAAACCCATCATAGCCAATTTCTCAAAAATTTCTTTAAATTTAAGATGGATTTCGTGTATTGTTCTAGTCTTACGCATACCGTGGGCATCGACACACAGACACAGAATGGTGGTGGCACTGCTGTCATGAAATATGGATGAAATATTATCCCAAATTTCGTTGGAAGTGGCACAATCTAGAATCTCTGCTAATGCTTCAGGAGTCAAAGATGAAAAAGAAGAATGCAGACACTCTGATCTTCATCTACCCATTGATCATATTCTGTCTTTGCTTTTCGATAGCCGCCATTGGATCTGATTTGGTGGTACCACTGGAAGGAGAGGACACGACCACTGCGAAGTGAGGGTAGAGGAGGATCCCGGCGGCGGCAGTGGGTGCCAAGTCGGATAAGGTTTTGATCCATCGAGAAATCCAAACAACTTTTGTGGCTTGAGAACATAACCAATTTGACGTTTCCACAGAGATAATTTGATGACAAAAGCTCAATCGTCATCATGTGGAGCAAGGTACTGTATGAGAGTTTTTCTTCAGACATAATGAAGGGTTAGAAAAGCTGGGAAATTGAGCGTCAGAGAGAGGGGAGGGAGGTGAAAAAAATGACCTGCCAAGGGAAGAGAGGTGCGGCCGCCGTTAAAAAAAGGGTTTAAAATTTTGGAAAGTTTTGAACCAAGTTTGCTCTGATACCATAATAGAAGATATTTCCCGTAATGATTATCGTTGACCATGAAAAGAATAAATAGAGAGTACAAAGAATAAAAGTAGAGTAGTCCTAATATAACTCTAGTCTATTTAACAAGATAAAATTAAATCCAATCATCTAACTGATTTATTTTGACAACCAAACCCAATTCACATTTGAGATGCTTTAAAGTAGTAACATTTTTCTTTCATAAAAACAGTCGTTTTACATTTGCCAATTGTTATTAGTTTATTACTGTCCATGCTCCATAGTGAAAAGTAATCATTTGCCAATCTCTGTTAATGTCTACTTTCCTTAATAGTGATCACTGATTACTCTTTCCATCACACAATATCACGAAATCTTACCGGTAATAACGTACTTAAAAATTGACCATGGTGGAGCAGTGGCGTAGCCATGATTATCAGAATGAGGGGTGATTTATACCTAAATTTTTCCCATTTAATTGCATACACTAAATAAATAATAATGTTTTTAAAAATAAATAAATAAACCAAAAACGATGTATCCAAAACAAATGTCATTAAATTCAAATACAAATCATTAAATTACTTCAAAACACTAATATTACAAGGGAGATCGACGCCTAGGTTTCAAAAAAGTAGTGGGACAAAACTCTAAATATTTTTAAAACTTAAGATGTAAAAACAAAAAACAAAAAAATGGGTGGCAATTGTCACCCACGTCAGTACACTTCCTCCGCCTCTGGGTGGCTCAGAGCTCACCAATTTTGCTCAATCCTAAAGTGTTTATCCAACCGGAGATCGCAAAGAGGACTTATCAATCAGAAGTTGCGCAAGAGGATTGGAGATATAAGATTGGAAAGGGCGAAGCTATCATCATTTTTTGGAGACAAACCAGAGAACGTGTGAGAAGTTTTTCAGTTACTTCCATACTTTTTATCCTCAAAGAGTAGAATCAATCGAGATCTATTTGGAAGGGAGAGCAGAAATTTGGTTTTAGGGAATTAAAGCGATGCAGGGGAACTTGAGCTGGAAGGAATTCTACGATGCACCGATCTTGAGGTTCTCAGATGGTGGTGGCAGAGACGCTTTCGAGGAGTTCAACAAGATCTATCAAAGGACCAGCGTTAGGAGCTATCAGGAAGCATTCGAAGAGCTCAAAACAATGGTGTTATTATGCAAGGACCCCAGATTACCTGAATCCTACTTCATTTCGAGTTTTATTAGTGGTTTGAAGGATGAATTGAAGCCAATGGTGAAATTGCTTAAACCTAATACTCTGCACGAAACGGTTAAAATTGCTTTGTTACAAGAATTGAACCCGGATTTGATGTTCAGGAGAGGTAAAACACCAGTAATTGGGCATAACATTGCTGTGAACATACCTTTGAATGATAAAAAATAATTGGCAGGGCTCGAATGGGGTAAAGAATGAAAATAGAGAAAAATTTACTCGCATTACTCCGCAGGAGATTAAGTATAGAAGAGGCAATCATTTTTGTTATTAATGCGGAGAAAAATTTGGTCCCGGTCATGTATGTAAGTTTAGACACATCGAGCATATCTCATTGTCTAATGAAGATGAAGATATGTTGGTTAATGATTGTGGAATTGATGATCATGGATTGTTATTTGAAAATGATTTGATAAATCAAGAAAAAAGTGACAAGAGTGTGGATGATATAGAATATTTGACTTTGAATACTGTGGGAGGACCTAGCAAGGAGAACACCATTACTTTAGAATCGATGTGTTAGTGCAAGTATATCATCGTAGCCTAAGACATTCAATAAGGATGATGGTAGAATGATTTGCCATAATCAAATGTTGTATTAGTGACAAGAATAAATAGAGTACAATAAGGAAAGCTAGTACAACTAGAACTCTAGTCTAATCATCAAGGTAAGACTAGATCTAATCAGAAACCTGATTGATTCTAATACCCCCCCCCCTCAAACGAAGCGTCGGATGCTCAACGACACAAAGCTTGGTCCTGAAAAACTCGAACAACGAACGAGAAAGACCATTGGTGAAGATGTCTGTGATCTGAAGAGAAGTAGAAACATGAGCGACGCGAAGCTTTCCTGAGGCTACTAACTCCCGAACAAAGTGGTAGTCAATGTCGATATACTTCGCCCGCTTGTGAGCAACTGAATTCTGGGCTAAGAAAATTGCACTGTTGTTATCACATAATAACAGCGGTGAACCAGACAGCGGAAGATGAAGATGACGAAGCAAATGAATCAACCAAACAACTTTCGAAGCGGCATTGGCTAAGGCTCGACATTCGGACTCCGTGCTGGAACGCGAAACTGTGGGCTATTTCTTGGCACTCCATGAAACAAGATTTCAACCAAGGAAGACAGCATAACCGTAAGTGGAATGACGAGTCCCAAAACCTCGGATGTACTGGCCGAACGAAAAGAGAGCCCAAAATGTAGCGTACCTAAACATGCTGATGAATCTGAGTGACTGCAGCATAATGATCGTCACGAGGATCCTGTAGAAACTGACTGACAGTATTAACCGAAAAAGACGGGTCAGGGCGAGTGATAGTCAAATACTGCAGAGCAACTACCAGCGAACGATATAGGGTCGGATTCCGAAATGGAGGACTCGTCTAACTATGAAGCAACGAGCCAGGTACAAAGGGCGTAGAGACGGGTACAACATCCGACATCCCAGCACGCGTAAGTATATCCCATGCATTCTTTGCTTGACTAAGAAGTAAGCCTGAAGGTGAAGGCGACACTTCGAGACCAAGAAAGTAATGAAGAGCACCCAAGTCCTTGATAGCAAACT
>JAULKM010000001.1:9485112-9496161 GCA_032355605.1 Rubia tinctorum
CATTTGATATTTACTTTTATTTATTGCAATGAGATACAAATAATTATGATAACATTTTAAAATGAAGCTCAACATATAAATATTACTTTTTTAAAAATTGAATGAAATATTATAAAAATAATTAGTTTTTATTGTATTCAATATTTAACGATTTTTAACTAAATTAATTATTTCACTTCATAACTCATATAGTTTTCCTTATATGACTAAATTTTAAAATTTTATATAAACTTTATATTCAATTTAAATGTAAGACACAAAATGTGCATGTTAATATTTAAATAGTGATGATAGGGAGAGTGAAAATTCATAGTGAAACTCATAGTGAATGATATAGATGCTAATAAATGACTAAATGACTAATCACCTTCCTTAAGAGAGGTGTAACTAATTAGGGATGCATTTGTCTTTTCAGTATTGCTTCATCATTCACTGTATGGATTCACTATAAATTTTCACTCTTTTTATCATTACTCATAATTTAATTAATAATATCGCAGAATTAGCAATGGTACTCCGCTTTTCTGTATAACTAGAATTAGATTCATACATAACACGGCCAAATCTAAAGGCCAGAATTCTGGATATCCTATATATTAAGGGGAATATTCTATGAATTTTCAACGCTTTTTGTAATCACTAATCAATTAGAAATTACTAGTGTTGACTTTTAAGAAATTTGTAAGATTCGCCTTATTATTTATTGCAATAATTAACTTTCGAAAATCACCAATCTAAAATAATGCAACCTAGTCTTGAACCCTCTCTCATAATCATTCTAATTAAAAAAAAAGAAAAAAAGATGGACTAACTCTGAAAATGAGATCGACCTACCCTAGAACAAGACAAAAGTATCAGGCTTTCCGCGACCTCGTTTGCATTTTAGTACACCAGGTTCATAACGGTTTTATTTATTCATTTTTTCTCAAAGTGTCGAGTAAATTGTATAAAATATAAGAGAAGTCTTGTATAAAATATAAGAGAAGTCTTGTATAAAATCATCTTACAGTGACAGAAATTAAATTGTAAAAATTGAGATATATGGTTTCGAATTTTATTTTTTTGATAAACAAAGATAGATCATATTTTTTCAAGGTATTGGAAATTGAAAATAATCATTTGAATACAAAAAAGAAGGTGGAGAGCGCCACACAATAGTATCTGAAGTAATAGATTTGGCAATAGTCGCTAAACAATGAGATGAATAATTTTCTTGTCGAGAAACCCAACAAGGTAAGTGAAGATGATGGAGATGAAATGAATACCTAATATCATGTATCGAATCCCGCAAACCAAAGGGAACTTCGACTTCATCATCACCAAAAACCATGCGTATTATCTCGGCTTTAATCAGAGGTGAGAAGGTAAAGGCCAAGAAAACTGATTTGGTTGTATCTAGTGCTCCTATTAGAGCAAATCAGAGAACTTCTCTCTGAGACAGGTTAAAGATTTTCCTTAGAATCTTTCAGAGACTGGATATGCGTCTACATCGGCCGCAAAGGTTAAGACTATATTTATCCACAACTCAACTCAACCCACCTTTTATATAAAAATTAATTTTTTTCACTTCCACATCATCATTCCATTATACAACCACATCCTATTATGTTACACTTTATTAACAACCCAACCCTACTCAACTTTATTAATTAATTAATTAATTTTTAAGTATATATTATATAAATATTTTAATTAATTCAATTAATGTTATTATAAATAAGTTAGTGTAATTAACTTGATATTTGAAATAAATTTTTTAATATTACAAAATTAATCCGAAAAAATTGAGGTTTAAGGAGTGCATCTTCAATACGAAATTAAAATAGCAAAAACAATATTACAAATTATAGTTAAATATTAATTCTTAATTAGAATAAATTTATTAATAATTTAAAATGATGCATTAAATTGTATAAAATTATGTTTTATTTAATAAAAATACATAACTATTATTTATTTCAGATTAAAAAATATTTATTATACTCCCTCTATTATGCTATGTTTGGCACCCTATATTTAGCTGATGTTATTTTTGCAAGTTGAAATATGTGAAGAGAATTGAGTGTAGAAAGATAAAAATTTGACAAGTGGTTTAAAATGATTCACATTTTACCATAAAAAATGATAATCTTAATAAAACATACGAAATGAAAAGTGTGTCAAATTTAACATATTAGAGAGAGTACGTCATTTTATAGCAATGGTTTACCATCTAAAACTAATTATTAAGAAAATAAAAAGGAAATACAACAAATGGAAAGGTGACATGTTTCTCAACCCAACATTACCCCACAAAACAAGGAGAGTTATGCTTCATCTCCACTAATTTAGCGGTTGTGCCTTGCTGGCTTATACACAAGATTTTATTATTATTTAATTAGTGCCACTTAGACAACCCATACACCAGGGCTATCGATAAATATAGTCTAAGGTGACTCGGATTCTGGCTATTGATGCTAAGATAGCAGCCTTGAAAGTTCAGATAGCATCTCTAGATGCAGAGAAGGCCAGAATAGAGTAGTAAGAGGTATAGTTAGCTGCTCCTGAACAGGTTTGAAGGTTCTGCTATAGTTATGTTCCAACATTGGCCAGATATTTGCTTCAAGGGGAGCTGCATTTATTGGATATTTTTCTTTGGTTTTCTGTGTCTATTGTGTTTAGCATGTTTATGGTCCCAAGGTGGGATATTTTGGATATCTTTGAATTCTTTTGCCTATGTTGGGTTGATCTTCCAACATACTTATTATTCCTGGATGTTGAGGGAGTTTTGGAATTCAAGGGGAAATATTATGTTTCTATGTTCCAACATCCAAAATAATTTCAAAGATTGATATCCGTATTTGCATAAGTTCTTGTGATGAAATGCAAAAGGTTGTTGGGTCCACAAAATGCCAAAGGGGGAGATTGTAAATTTCATATTTAATTAATTGGCAATTTGTGGAAATTATGCAAATATGGAAAATTTATGTTGAAACATCAATATGGAAATATATGCGTCAACAAGAAATCTGAGGTGGTAGAAATATTACATCTGTGCTTGAGATTGAAGAATATATCAATTTATATATTTATGTGATTGGATTGGATTTAAGAAAATTGGAATTGAATTGATAGTATCCCTTTTTGCATGGGATTTGGTTTGATTGGATAGGAATATTTTAATATGATTTGATTTGGTAATTCATAGTTCCATGAGATTTGATTGAAATTAGAATTGAAAATGGAATGAGAATTGTTTTTGCATAGGACTTCATGCGTGTGAAGAATAAGGAAGGAATATTGTGTGTGAACTACTTCTAAGGAATTGGATTTATTATGTAAAATATCTATCTTTATGGGATTAGATATGCTAAGCAACCAGAATTAGAATTGGAATTTTTGGGAGATTATTGATGTGACAAATTCCAATTTGACAAGGATTGCTTCATCTAATATAAATAGAAGACAATTCGACTGAGCTACTTACGGATTTAATTGAAGAAATTTTCCATTCAGATTTTCATATATTTTGAGAGTATTGTAGAGCTATTCGTATGTATACTAACATGGTTTTAAACTGTTGATCAAGTTCAAAATCTCGTGTTCTTGCATAAAATATATTACTTGTAAGTGAATCATCTGATCCCTACACCCTTATTGTCTTGGACCAAACTCTTGTCAAATACAGGAATGTCAGGTAGCTGGAATTCACTTACAAGTAATCCACCTTCCTTAGAATGGGTTAGTTTGAAGTTGTTAATGGACCATGTGTTCATAAACCTGAACATGCTTCCGGAATCTTCAAGTAGGGGTGTTCATGAACCGTTTCGGATCAGTAAAAATGGATCGAACCAAACCGGAATACAAAGACCGGAACCGAATATATAGAATTCCAGTCTGTTCCCCGATCAAAGAGTTTTTGGGATTCCTGGCTTCGGTCATGTCCGATCCAAGACCGGAATTTTTCGGTCTGGACCGGATGGACCGGTAACTTTTAAGTATATATTTTTTATGTATTTGTAATAAGTTTAGGTACTAGTTTAGGTTTGTTTTCGTTGGGCTTGTATTCTTTTATATTTCGAGCCAAAACTTATTCTAATAACTTCTAGTTTACTATCTTTTAAAAGCAAAATTTTAATTAAAATTTTTCCAACATCAATTTTTTTATATAAAAGAATAAAGTTTGTAAAAATTCGGTCCAAAAGGTCTGTACCGGTCCAAAATTAGAATAATTCCGGTCTGTCTCGGTCTCAAACAATCACTAACCAATTCGGTATTCAGTTCAAGCTTTTTCTTGATTCCGGTTCCGGTCTGGTCCGGTATTGACCGATGAACACCCCTATCTTCATGGGCATGATGATTGGAGATTTCGACAGATAATCCAAAACTTGGAAACAACGTAATCTGGAGTGCTAGAACTGGAGTAGTGGTACTTACCTCAGATGATTCTGAATCTAGCTGATTCAAACTCGATGATTTCAGTTTAGGGACTAATGAATAAAATTTGGCGCAATCTCTCTCATCATTGCTCACCATGTGATTGGAATGAATGTTTTTGCCCTCAGTGCAGATTAGTGTAGCTCCATCATCATTTCTGTAACAAATTTCAGGCATGACAGAGTTTCAATTCAGAAGAATGATCAACTTCCAGGCTACAAGTGGGAAATGATGAGGGTGAGGGACAATGAGTGTTTTAGGTTGGGAAAAATGTGTCCGAGAAAATGGGATCGGAAAGATTTGGGATTTTGTAAAACAAAATTCATGGGATATTGATGGAGTACAACCATGGCATATCCAAGAATGTTAACGGAGCATTAATATTGTGGTTTTGTGGCTTTAATTTTTATTGGTCCATAAGCCCACGTTCCATTTAAGTTTGGTTTTGCACATCTAAAAGCATATGTGTGCAATAAAGAAAGAAAAATGGGGATGGGGACTTAAAAGAGCAAAAAAATTGATTTTGCCTTGGTTGATAAATTGGCTACGGGCAGTAGCTAAATAGCAGCAGGGGCTGGGCATGAAAAACAAGGGAGAGAACTAGGTAGAACAAACACGTTTAGAGAAAACTTGAGAGAAATGAGAAATTCTTGGTGGACTGTAATCATTGTAATCTCATTGGTTGATCCATTGGAACATTTCTTGCAGGACGTAGGTGGAAACACCGAACTTGGGTAAAATCTCGTGTTCTTGCATTCTTTTATTTTCTTTGATCTTGTCAATTGCTAGTAGACTCATTGTTGATTGCTTCCTCGTGATATATATACATTGTTTGTCACAACAAATTGGTATCAGAGCAGGGTTGGGCTGAAAATTTGGGATTGGTTTTATGTTGTTTCGTGTGCACACCAAGTGTTCGACAAATTGTCTTCTTGAAGCCTTGGGTTTTTTGTGATGGCATCGACCTCAAAAGTGGATATTGAGAATTTTGATGCCTCATATGACTTCGGTTGTGGAAAGTGAAGATGCTAGCTCACCTCGGGAACATGGGTCTTGGGAATGCTTTAAACGGGTCTGATAAGCTTATGGCGACATGGGATGAGGCAAAGAAGGAGAAGGTATTAGAAATATCTTTCAACACTTTGATTCTTAGTCTCGATGACAAGGTGTTGCAGGAGGTGATACGGTGTACGTCGGTGGCCGAGATATGGTTGAAGTTAGAGTCACTTTACATGACTAAGACATTGTCTTGCCGGTTGTTTCTTAAGGAGCAATTTTTCACATTCAAGATGGCGGAAGGAAAGGATTTGATGGAGCATCTCGACGAGTTCAACAAGTTGATTGTCGATTTGGAGAACATTGATGTGAAGTATGATGATGAAGATCAAGCATTGACTTTGATTTATTCATCGCCAAGGTCGTACGAGCACATGGTTAACATCCTTCAATGTGGTAGAGAAGAGATTACTCTCAAAGAGGTTGTTGGGGCATTCAAGTCAAAGGAACATAAACAGTGGATAGAAATGGAAGGTACTAGCAGAGATAGCTTGGTTGGGCACCAAGGGAGGTCGGACAAGAAATATTTCAAAGGCAAGAAGAAGTCACGGTAGAAGTCTTGGAACTCAAAGAAATTCATCAACATGTGTTACAAGTGCCATGAAGAAGGACACAAGAAGAAGAATTGTTCGAATTGAGGAAATGGAGTGACCAAGAGACGGGATGCAGAGGCAGCAATTGTTCAAGAAGTTGTTGATGGTTACGAGAGCTCTAAGGTTCTCGTAGTCTCCACCACTCAATTCGACAAACGTTGGATCATGGGTTCCGGATGCTCATTCCATATGACACCAAATAAAAGTTGGATGAAAGTTGGTTTGGGAGCTACAAGAAAGTCGATATGGCGAAGTGTTTTTCAGGAACAACAATTCATGTTAGGTGGCTAGGATTGGTACGGTGCGGATTAAGATGCATGATGGGATCAAGCAAATTTCGACGGAGGTACGACATGTCCCGCAACTACGGAGGAACCTTATTTCACTTGGAACTTTGGACCAACTTGGATTTTGTTGGGAAGGTGAAAATACTTAGGTTTTGTTGGGAACGTGAAAATAATGTCTTGAAGGTCACTAAGGGGTTGCTATTGTAATGAGGGGTGTAAGAGAGCATGGTCTCTACGTCCTTCAAGGTAGCACCTTGATTGGTAATGTGGCAGCGGTTGTAGAACCACAAGAGACGTCTTTGGCGAGCCTATGACACAAGATATTGGGTCATGTGAGTGATAGAGGTTTGAAGGAGTTGAGAAAGAAAAGTTTGTTTAGGGGTGATAAACTTGATGACTTAGACTTTTACTAAAATTGTATCTACTGCAAAGCCACAAGAGTGAATTTTCCACGATCCGTGGAGCTGACGAGGGACACGTTGAGCTATGTGCACTCGGACTTGTGGGGCTATCAAGGACGAAAACTCTAGGTGGAGGTAGGTACTTCATCACTTTCATTGATGATTGTTATCATAAGGTTTGGGTGTACAACTTGATATCCAAGGATAAGGTTTTTGGCAAGTTAAAGGATTGGAAGAAGATGATTGAGGTCCAAACGGGGAGGAAGATTAAGAAGTTTTGGACAAATAATGGTTTAGATTTCTGGAGTGATGAGTTCAACGGGTACATCAAGGAAGAAGGTATGGTTAGGCATAAAACCATACCAGACACCCCATAACAAAATGGACTTGCGGAACAGATAAACCGCACACTACTTGAGAGGGTGAGATGCATGTTATTTGAGGTTGGTTTGCCGAAGAGGTATTGGGGAGAAGCTGTGAACACGACGACTTACTGGATTAACTGATGTCCTTCAATGGCTTTGAATTGTAAGACACCAGAAGAAGTGTGGAATGGTTCCCTACCGAAGCTTGACAATTTGAAGGTATTTGGCTATGGGCTTACATGCACCAAAGAGAGAACAAGCTATATCTAAGAGCAAAGAGGTGTATGTTTGTTGGTTATCCCGAGTGCGTGAAGGGTTGGAAGCTTTGGTATAGAGAAGGTTAAGCGTCCAAATGTGTCACTAGCCAGGATATTATCTTTAGAAAATCTGAGTACTACATGGCCATGGCTACTCAAGAGGCCAAGGATAGCATGGAGGTTGCTAAAGAAAGATCTGAAATTATGGTGGAGCTATTGGGGAAATGTAGCGATGAACGGGAGGATAAAGATGATACTAATGATGGGGGTCACTTGCAAGAGATTGAAGAGTTAGGCAGAGAAAGTCTGGATGAGAGCCTAGACTCATACCAATTGGCAAGGGACCGACATAGAAGAGAAACATAAGCCCTGGAGAGGTATGGTTACTTCAATTTAGTTGTTTTTGCATTGGTTACCGTGAAAGAGTTAGAAGACTCGAAACCGAAGTCATATCAGTAAGCGCTCATGGAAAAATACAAAGAGCTATGGAAGTGTGCAATGGAAGAGAAAATGGCATCGCTTGACAAGAACAAGACTTGGCTACTTGTGAACAAGCCTAAAAATCAACGGGTGGTTGGTCATAAATGGGTGCAAATGAAAGGAAGGCATTGTTGGGTTTGAGAAGCCAAGGTGTAAGGCGAGATTAGTGGCTAAGGGCTTCATACAAAGAGAAGATGTTGACTTCAATGAGATCTACTCCCGATGTTGAAGCACACATCTATTAGGATTTTGCTTGCTATGGTAAATCAATATGATTTAGAACTTGATCAAATGGATGTGTGGCGGCTTTTCTTCATGGAAATCGTGATGAGCGGATCTATATGGCTCAACTAGAAAGGTTCATCAAGGTTAGAGATGAGAAAAAGGTATGTCTTCTTAGAAATTTCTCTATGGTTTGAAGTAATTCCCTAGACAATGGTACTTGAGATTTGATGAGTTCCTGAGGAGAAATGGGTACTCACGGAGTAACTTTGATAGTTGTGTTTATGTCAAATGGGTTGATGGTAGTGGAATATTCTTGTTTCTATATGTTGATGAGATGTTGACAGCATCAAAGAACAAGAACGAAGTTCACAACTTGAAACGGCTTTTGGGAAGTGAGTTCGAAATGAAAGACATGGGACTGACCAAGATGATTTTAGGGATGGAAATCACACGGGATAGAGGACGTGGTGAATTATTAATGTCTCAATGTGATTATCTTCTGAAGGTGGTGGTTAAGTTTGGGATGTCGGAGGAAAAGACGGTTCAAACACCTTTGGCGGCTCATTTCAAACTCTCTGTAAAGATATCAAATACCAAGGAGGGCCAAGCGAGCATGGAGCGGACTTCTTATGCTAGTTCCATTGGAAGTCTTGTGTATTCCATGGTGTGCACACGACCAGATTTAGCATATGCGGCTAGCCTTGTGAGTCGGTTTATGGTCAACCCGGGAAGAGAACATTGGGAGGCGACAAAGTGGGTTCTTTAGTTTTTGAAGGGAACTTCAAATGTTGGTTTACACTACAAACGGGTGAATGAAGGTGAGGCTAAGTTGAGAGGAGATGTTGATGTGGACGAGTGACTTGGACAAGAGGCGGTCATCGACCGGGTATGTTTTTACTTTATTTGGTTGTACGGTGAGTTGGAAGGCGGTGGTTACACTTTCAATGACGAAGGCCGAGTACATTGCCCTCATGGAAGGTGTGAAGGAATCTCTTTGGTTAAAGGGGTTGATCAGTGAGCTCGAGATCACAAAAAATGAGGTGGAGGTATTTTGTGATAATCAAAGTGTGATACACTTGACCAAGAACCAAATTATCATGAGAGGACGAAGCACAACTACATAAAATTACACTTCATTCAAGATGTGGTTATCGAGGGGCCCATTATTGTTTAGAAGGTACACACAAACGGGAATCCGACGGATATGGCTACAAAGGCGGTGACGGGGATCAAGTTTTGGCATTGTTGCAACTTCATCAACGTCGCAAAATTGAGCAACTAAAGGAGGATTTGGAGAATGGTTCAACGGAGGTTCTCGGTGTTGTTGGTTGTTTTTCGGTCTCAGTTCTTCTTAAAGCCAAGGTGGAGATTTCTAGATATGTGGCTTTAATTCTTACTGGGTAGTGAGCCCACATTCCATTTAAGTTGTATTTCTTTGGCTTTGCACATTTAAAAGCACATGTGTGCATTAAATTAAAAAATGGGGCTGGGGACTTAAAGAGCCAAAAAAAATTGCCTTGGTTGATAAATTGGTAATGGGCTGTAGCTAAACAGTAGCAGGGCTGGGCGTGAAAAACAGGGGAGAGAACAACTAGGTAGAACAAACACTTTAAGAGAAAGGAGAAATTCTTGGTGGATTGTAATTCTTGTAATCTCATTGGTTGATCTAGTGGAACCATTCTTGCAAGAGGTAGGTAGAAACACCAAATCTGGGTAAAATCTCGTATTCTTACATTCTTTAATTTTCTTTGATCCTGTCAATTGCTAGTAAACTCATTGTTAACTGCTTCCGCGCGATATATATTTGTTGATTGTCACCCCAACTGTCATTAGGGGCTGATGCGGGTGTTACGACACATTGCTCCACAACAGAATCTGAATGGATAATCTTTTCCATGAGATTTGCAGTGGGGTGGTTTTTCAATTCTAATAAGAGTTGCATCACATATTTGTAGATGTGCCAACCCTTTTAATGCAGAACCTAATGGACCTAATTTTTTCACTTTCATTGAAAGCTTTTTTAGAGCTTGGGGCCGAGAACGAAAGAGGTACGCAAATTTTAAAGTTTGATCTCCTTGACTTGATAGTTGTTGGGGAAAATAAATCATATTGCGCTGCGCGGAAACCAGATAATAAAAAAGAAAGCGGAAAAAAAGAAATGCAGATTTTAAAGTGATTAACTAAACATATTGGTTTACTCCACCACAAAAATATACTCCCTCTATTCTTTTAAGATTGTCACTTACAAAATGGCTCATTATTTATAAAAATAAAATAAAAATAGTGGTAGAAAATATATTGGGAGAGAAAAAAGTAAATTAAATGGATGAAAATAACCTAAACTTTGCCAAAAAAGGGAGAGGAGTCATTGTTAAAAAATCAAACAAAAAGGAAAGGGAGTCCATGTTAGTAGACCGGAGAGAGTATTAATTTTATTGCCCAAATGGGCAAGACAAATTACGAATGTCAGGAATTACGTCACAGAGGACCACCCAGCCATATTACAGATTCGGGAGGGGTGATTTATAGACCACTACTGATGTCTACAAAACTAACACTCTAACTCTCCCTCTATTTATAAGAATTCAAGTGCAGCTCTAGAGTCTTCTAATTCATCATATACCTAACTCTTGGAATTCCTAATTAATGAACCATCTCTTGAACTGTCCATTCACGAACAAAACCTCTTAAAATCAGGGGGCTCACAAGTGGGCTAAGCACATCGACATCGACTATCATTTTGTTCGGGTGTTAGTCTCTGCTGGCAAGATGCATGTTGCTCAAGTTTCTACATCCTTTCAGATTGCGGATATTTTCACCAAGGGTCTCTCTCGTCCGCTATTTGAGTTCTTTAGATCCAAACTTTGCATCTATGAGAATCCGACGCTTCGCTTGAGGGGGTGTTAGGATAAGTCAGATTCCTGACTAGATCAGGATAAGAGTGATGACTAGATTAGAGTTATTCCTTA
>JAULKM010000001.1:9496261-9517431 GCA_032355605.1 Rubia tinctorum
TGCCTTAGGCTCTCCAGTTCCTCTAGTATGTCTTGAATCTTGATAACAATTCTGCTGTAATGTAATCAACCTTTTATGGGAGAATCGACCATTTTATTTAGTTCTGCTTTGCTGGGTGGATCACTTCATATCATCTAAGACTTCTGCTTTTCTCTCTTTCAATTCTTCATCCCAATATATTCTTCAGCAATTCCAATGGTTGGCACTCTGAGGTTTCAAGGTTTTAGAATTCTCACTCCACTGTTTATTTCTCTTGACGAGGATAGTTTTCTTCGTGTATGCATTACTTCTTTTATCCATTCCTTACTACTCCCTCCGTTTTCTGTTTGTGCCACCATAGGTATAAGTGCTTGGATTTAGGTGAAGAAAACGAGTGGATGCGCTAAAATGCGCTAAGGCCCAAAATTAGAATAATGCGCCATGCGATGTGAGTGCTTCACGGTTCCGATGCGCTACCTATTTTTTTATAATAAATATATATGTATATGCATATGCAAGACAAGTTCAAATAATCAAATGTAAAGTTAAATTCATAATAACTTCAACCAAATAGCAAATAGCGAATTAACTGTCAAGTACCAACAACAATACAAGAATACTATCAAGTTTCAAAACTCCCAAGTCTCAACAAAAAACACACTAAAAAATCAAAACGACACAGATACAACATATTAGTTCCTAAGAACTATAAGCTTAGACTTTAGATTTCAAAGTTTTAAAACAATTCAAGTTTAATCATCAAGGGAAGTCTTAGACGGCGGACTGAAGAGAGCCTTTGATGAGGATAAGTGGAGAGAGTCTTAGATGCCGACCGAAGGGAAGAGAAGCAGCGGCGAACGAGCCGACGAGGAAAAACTAAGAATGAAAGGGTTCATTTTCTATATTTTTGGACTTTAAACTTGAATGGACTTTTTAATTAAATGAGTTTGTAAAAAATTTAAATGAGTTTTTAACTGCCCAGTGCATCAAAGCCATGATGCGGCCGCATCGGATGCGAAGCACATTGCATTCGATGCGGCCATATCATGGAAAACTAGGGCATCAAGACAACTAATGCAGGGAGGCAGCGCACACTATGCGGGCGCATCGCGCATTATGCGGGCGCATTGGAGCGCATTTAAAACCAAGGACTAGATGAAATTGAAAAAATCTTGGCAAAAATAAAAGTATGTCATTTCAAAAAATTCCAATAAAGTAAGTGTGTCAGAAATAAAGAAACGGCTGGAGTTTTCTTTCACAATCGATAAGTACGGTTGTGTTGTGATAAAAGTAAAGAGTTAAGGTTGTGTAAAGAGTTACGGTTGTGTTGCGATAAAAGTAAAGAGTTGCGCTTGCAAGGCCTGCTAGACCTTCAATAAAACATGGCAAAGCACCAAAAAGAAGAAGAAAATGTAGTGTCATAGCTAGCAAGATTAGTTAAAGAATCAACTTCATGACTACATGAGTTAAAATGCTCTAAAAGGTGAGTAGAATTAGGAGAATTTCCTTCAATATGTAGAAATAACTTTCAGGCCCATCGAATTATACAAAGGCTTGATTGAGACAGTTTTACTTATTTTTATGGTGAGACAGGGTGTTCATGTATAATTATTTAAAGGTGAAAGATGACATGAAGTACCGCGAGTTTGGTGGCTTTAAGTGTGGGCCAAGCCCACCTTACATGTTTGTGACCCATTTTTTCCCTTTCCCTGTGTTGCATGCATCTTATTAGGCGTGTTTTAGGAGAAATGAGAGAAATGGGGGCAGTAACTAATAAGGTGGGGTTGAGGGACTTAAACTATAAATTCTTAGCCTTGGGATAAATTAGCATAGCTACGGGTTCAGAGGGTCAGGCCGTGGGCAGGAAAACCAAAAACAAAGGAGAGAATTTTGAGAGAAAAACTTAAGAGAAAGGAGGAATCTTTGGTGGATTGTAATTCTTGTAATCTCGTTTGTCGATCTAGTGGAACCGTTCTTGCATGACGCAGGTGAAAACACCGAACCTGGGTAAAATCTCTCGTATTCTTGCACTCTTGATTTTCTTTCAACTTGTCAATTGCTAGTAGATTCATTGTTGATTGCTTTCGTGCAATATATATTCGTTGTTCGTCGCAACAAATTGGTATCAGAGCCAGGTTGGGCTGAAAATTTGGATTGGTTTTATGTTGTTTCGTGTGCACACCAAGTGTTCGACAAATTGTGTTTTTGAAGTTTTGGGTTGTTTTGTGATGGCGGCGGCTTTCAAAGTCAATAATGAGAAGTTTGATGGCACAAATAACTTTGGGTTGTGGAAAGTGAAGATGCTAGCTCACCTCAGGAACATGGGTCTCGAGAAGGCCCTAAACGGGTTTGATAAGCTTCCGGCGACATGAGATGAGGCAAAGAAGGACGAGGTGTTAGAAAGAGGTTTCAACACTTTGATTCTTAGTCTCGGTGATAAGGTGTTGCGGGAGGTGATACTGTGTATGTCGGCGGTCGAGATATGGTTGAAGTTAGAGTCACTTTACATGATGAAGACATTGTCTAGTTGGTTGTTTCTCAAGGCGCAATTTTTAACATTCAAGATGGCGGAAGGAAAGGATTTGATGGAGCACCTTGACGAGTTCAACAAGTTGATTGTCGATTTGGAGAACATTGATCTGAAATATGATCATGAAGATTAAGCATTGGTTTTGCTTTATTTATTGCTAAGGTCGTACGAGCACATGGTTGACATCCTTCATCATGGTAGAGAGGAAATTACTCTTGAAGAAGTTGTTGGGCATTGAAGTCAAATGAACACAAGCGGAAGATAGAAATGGAAGGTACTAGCTGAGATAGCTTGGTGATGCACCAAGGGAGGTTCGAAAGAAAGATTTCAAAAACAAGAAGAAGTCACAATCGAAATCTCGAAACTCAAAGAAATTCATCATCAAGTTTTACAAGTTCCATGAAGAAGGACACATGAAGAAGAATTGTCCGAATCGAGGAGATGGAGCGACCAAGAGACGATATGGAGAGATGACAATTGTTCAAGAAGTTATTAATGGTTACGAGAGCTCCGAGGTTCTCGTAGTCTCCACCACTCAATCCGAAAAACATTGGATCATGGACTACGGATGCTCATTCCATATGACACCGAATGAAAGTTGGTTTGAGAGCTACAAGAAAGTCGACATGGTTGAAGTGTTGCTCGGGAACAACAAGTCATGTAAGGTGGTCGGGATTGGTATGGTACATATTAAGACGTATGATGGATCGAGCGGATTTTGATGGAGGTGCTACATGTCCCACAACTACGGAAGGGCCTTATTTCAGTTGGAAATTTGGACCAACTTGGGTTTTGTTGGAAAGGTGAAAAGAATGTCTTGAAAGTCACTAAGGGGTCGCTAGTTGTCATGAGGGGTGTTAGAGAGCATGATCTCTACGTCCTTCAAGGTAGCACCTTGATTGGTGATGTGGCGGCGATTGTGAAACCACAAGAGACGTCTTTGGCGAGCCTATGGCACAAGAGGTTGGGTAATGTGAGTGATAGAGGTTTGAAGGAGTTGAGCAAGCAAGGTTTGTTATGATAAACTTAGTGACCAAGAGTTTTGCAAAAATTGTATCTATGGCAAGGCCACAAGAGTGAAGTTTCCACGATCTGTGGAGGTGACGAGGGACACGTTGAGCTATGTACACTCGAACTTGTGGGGGCCGTCGAGGGCGCCAACTCTTGGTGGGGGTAGGTACTTCATTACTTTCATTGATGATTGTTCTCGTAAGGTTTGAGTGTACATGTTGAAATCCAAGGATGAGGCTTTTAGCAAGTTCAAGGATTGGAAGAAGATGGTTGAAGTCCAAACGGGAAGGAAGATCAAGAAGCATCAGACGGACATTGGTTTGGAGCTCCTGAGTGATGAGTTTAACCGGTACATCAAGGAAGAAGGCATGGTTATGCATAAAACCATACAGGGTACCCCACAACAAAATGGACTTGCAGAACGGATGAATCACACACTACTTGAGAGGGTGAGATGCATGTTATTTGAGGCCGATTTGCCGAAGAGGTTTTGTGGAGAAGCCGTGAACACGACGGCTTACTTGATCAACCGATGTCCTTCGACGGATTTGAATTGCAAGATACCGGAAGAAGTATGGAATGGTTCCCCAACGAAGTTTGACAATTTGAAGGTATTTGGTTGTGTGGTTTACATGAACCAAAGAGAGGACATGCTAGATCCGAGAGCAAAGAGGTGTATGTTTATTGGTTACCTCGAGAGCGTGAAGGGTTGGAAGCTTTGGCACAAAAAAGGTGAAGCGTCCAAATGTGTCACTAGCTGGGATGTTGTCATTAGAGAATCCGAGTACTACATGGCTAGGGATAGCATGGAGGTTGCTAAGGAAAGAGACAAAATTGAGGTGGAGCTATTGGGGGAAATGTAGCGATGAACGAGAGGATAAAGATGATGCTAGTGTTGAGTAACACTTGGAAGAGATTGAAGCGTTAGGCGGTGAAAGTCATGATGAGAGCCTGGACTCGTACCAACTGGCAAGGGACCGACATAGAAGAAAAACACGAGCTCCGGAGAGGTATATTTACTCCGATTTAGTTACTTTTGCATTGGTTACCGCAGAAGAGTTGGAAGACTCGAAACCGAAGTCATATCGGGAAGCGGTGGTGAGAAAAGACAAAGATCTATGGAAGTATGCAATTGAAGAAGAAATGGCATCACTTGACAAGAATAAGACTTGGGTATTTGTGGACAAGCCTGGAAATCAACAAGTGGTTGGTTGTAAATGGGTGTTCAAATGAAAGGAAGGCATTGTTGTGTTTGAGAAGCCAAGGTAGGGGTGACAAAATATACCCGTAACCCGCGGGTCAAGCGGATTGTCTATTGTTAAACCCGGGTGGACATGGGTAAAATAAGTAATGAGTTAAATAGGTAATAGGTCAAATGAGTAGTTAAAAAATATGGGTTGAGCGGGTTGGGTTTATGGGTTGACCTCGGGTTTACCCATTTGGATTGGTGTATAAATTATTATAGGTCAGTATATGAGTTGAAACCTGTGGGTTTACCCATATGGGTTGATATATAAACCAAATGGGTCAATATAGGGGTTGAAACCCGCGAGTTTACCCATTTTGAACCGTGAGTTAAATGATTTTCAACCCGCGGGTTGAGCGAGTTTCAACCCGACCCATTTTGACCCGAACCATTTTGAACCCATTATAAAATGGGTTGAAATGGGTCATACCCATATTTTTTATATACCCATTTACCTAACCCATATTTGATCCGTCTGCCCATTCTCCACCCTTAAGACAAGGTGTAAAGTGAGATTGGTAGCTAATGGTTTCACACAAAGAGAAGGGGTCGACTTCAATGAGATCTACTCCCCATGGTGAAACACACATCCATTCGGGTTTTGCTTGCTTTGGTAAATCAATATGATTTAGAGCTTGAGCAAATGGATGTGAAGACGACTTTTCTTCATGGGAATCTTGAGGAACGGATCTACGTGGCTCAACCAGAAGGGTTTATCGAGATTGCAGATGAGAAAAATATATGTCTTCTTAGAAAATCTATCTATGGTTTGAAGCAATCCCCGAGACAATGGCACTTGAGGTTTGATGAGTTCATAGTGCGAAATGGATACTCAGGGAGTAACTTTGATAGTTGTTTTTATGTCAAGTGGGTTGATAGTAGTAGAATATTCTTGTTGCTATATGTTGATGACATGTTGATTGCGTCGAAGAACAAGAACGAAGTCCACAACTTGAAACAACTTTTGGGAAGTGAGTTCCAAATGAAAGACATGGGACCGACCTGGAAGATTTTATGGATGGAAATCACACGGGATAAGAGATGCGGTGAATTATTTATGTCTCAATGTGATTATCTTTAGAAGGTGGTGACCAAGTTCTGGATGTCGGAGGCAAATGCGGATTAAACACCTTTGGCGGCTCATTTCAACCTCTCCGCAAAGATGTCGCTAAAGACCAAGGAGGGTCAAGCGAGCATGGAGCGGACTTCTTATGAAAGTGTTGTTGGAGGTCTCATATATGCCATGGTGTGCACCAGACCGAATTTAGCATATACGGCTAGCCTTGTAAGCCGGTTTATGGCAAACCCGGGTAGAGAGCATTGGGAAGCAACGAAGTGGGCTCTCCAGTTTGTAAAGGAAATTTCAAATGTTGGCTTACACTACAAACAAGTGAATGAAGGTGAAGCTAAGTTGAGAGGATATGTTGATGCGAACTTTGCAGGTGACTTGGATAAGAGGCGGTCGTTGACCGGGTATGTTTTCACCTTATTTGGTTGTGCGATGAGTTGGAAGGCGCAATTACAACCATTGGTTGCACTTTCTACGACGGGAGCAGAGTACATCGCTCTCATGGAAGGCATGAAAGAATCTATTTGGTTGAAGAGGTTGATCGGTGAGCTCGGGATCGCGCAAAATGAGGTGGATGTGTTTTATGATAATCAAAGCGCGATACACTTGACCAAGAACCAAATGTATCATGAAAGGACGAAGTACATCGACATAAAGCTACACTTTATTTGAGACGTGGTTGTCGAGGGATCCGTTGTTGTTGAGAAGGTGCACGAGGACGAGAATCCGGGGGATATGGCTACAAAGGTGGTGATGGGGATCAAGTTTCGGCATTGTTGTGACTCGATCAACGTCGCAAATTGAGCAACTAGAGGAGGATGTGAAGAATGGTTCTACGGAGGTTCTCAATATTGTTGGTGGTTGTTCAGTCCCGGTTCTTCTTCTTAAAGCCAAGGTGGAGATTTGTGAGTTTGGTGGCTTTAAGTATGGTCCAAGCCCACCTTACATGTTTGTGACCCATTTTATTTTATTTCCTTGTGTTGCATACATATTATTAGGTGTGCTTTAGGAGAAATGGGAGAAATGAGGGGCAGTAACTAATAAGTTGGAGTTTGGGGACTTAAACTATAAATTCTTAGCCTTGGGATAAATTTGCGTAGCTACAGGTTCAGAGGGTCAGGCAGTGGGCAGGAAAATAAAAAACAAAGCAGAGATTTTGAGGGAAAATATTGAGAGAAAAGAGAAATTTTTGGTGGATTGTAATTCTTGTAATATCGTTTTTAGATCTAGTGGAACCATTCTTGCAGTGCGTAGGTGGAAACACCGAATTTGGGTAAAATCTCTCATGTTCTTGCACTATTCAATTTTCTTTCATCTTGTCAATTTCCAGTAGATTCATTGTTGATTGTTTCCACGCTATATATATTCATTGTTTGTCGGAACAAGTACTTTTTTTATTTTATAATTTTACTTAGTTCATTGTCTTACCATACGTTATGGTGAGACGATTTCATATAAGTCTTTCTCATCGAACTATTATCCCTAATGTATGCGGTCAAAGATACATGCTTCTTAAACCTAGTTAAAAAAATGTAACAATGTTAAAATTTTAACAAGAATGAGAACACCTTCACTTAGAAAAAAAAGAGGAAAGTATGCGATCGTCATTTCCATTATTTCCATTTTTTACTTCAAAAACATCAGCAGGCAGAAAGTGTAAAACCTTTGCATATAGATGAAGTTGTCATTTCCAAATTTAGAGATTGAAGATCGATTTGTAGCATCCAGAAGCTATCAGATCAAGCATTAGTAAACTTGAGCAATTTTTTGCCGCAGAAAAAAGCAATATTAATTAGAGCAAAGTAACTGTATTTTACCGCAAATATGGATTCATCAGAAGAACAAACTTGCTCAAATGAAGAATTATAATAAAATGAATACTGCCACTAGTAGTAACTGATGCAACAGTGTTAGGAACGGTCGCAACTCAGAACATCATTGTTGAATGTAACAGTTGCAACTCACAAAAACACACGAAAACACATTTCGGCCTCAGTAATTTCTCGCTTGCCAGCGCTCGCTTAGCCCTACCGCCACCGCTATTGCAATCCAGCGGTGCTCAAAAATCACACAACACCGATTTTTTTTATATCTTTGATTGAACTATTTAAGTGGAACGACCATCAGGCTCAATAGGTATGGCATGAGGTGGTGGTTGTGAAGAGGAGCCGAGGCAAAGAAGCAACGAAGAAGAAGAAAGAAGCAGCGTCGTACGCATAAAAACTACGTCGTTTTACATGCTCAAGTGTAAGAATAGCTAGAGACTAAATTAGGGTTTAGATATTTACATTTATACCATTTATGTACTCTATTTATTCTCTCAATAATTCAAACTCTAATTAAGGGGAAATCACTTCTACATGGTATCAGAGCAGTGATAGTATCCTGCTCATCTATGCTCAAATTCTTTTCAACTTTTCTCATCTTTTCTCCGTAAACTCCTCGTCAACGACCACTTCCCGATCATATTTTGGCACTTCCTCGGTGTGGCTCTCGAAATTTCCTCCTTGGGCGTGGCTCCCCCTTCTGAATCAGACTTTCCCGGTGCATAGACCTCCAAATTCTCCAACGTTCCTCTCACATTGGTCTCTTTCCCAACTTCTCTCCGGCGTCCCTCTCAGGCACCCTCCATCGCCAGCTTTTTCATCAATTAGCGGCGCCCATTTCAGAGCTCGTCAGATCTACTCTGCGCGTGCCATTTATGTGACCATCACTTGAAGAAGATGAGTGTCATCCATGCGCCTGCGCTGAAATTACCGCGCATGTATTCACGCGCCTATCATTTGTCTGCGTTCCTCACCCCTGGCTGAACATTCACATCATGTTCAGTTTGATGAGACTTTCTTTCCTCATGTATCCTTTTCGTAGGATACCCGCTCCACATTTCATTTGGATTTTTCTTCATTTACGGAGCCCTTGGCTGCGCGATCATTTCCACATACCTCGTGTGCTGGAATGCTTTCTACCGAGTCACCTTGCACAATGTCTTATGGTTATGATGCTCCAATATTACCTGCACTGACTTCTCCGGCCCCTGTGTCTACTTCTTTGGCCTCATTGCCCACGACTCTGGCCTCTGCATCATTACTCCAAGATCGCATCCCTCCTGCTCCAGAATCTCCTGTCACCGATGCCTATCCTAAGCCAGCTCCCACTCGAACTCACCAAATGACCACCAGGACGATGGATGGTTCTCGGTGTCCTCGATCTTTCTCTAATTATGAAGTGTCCAGTTTTCTGGATGCCCTAGTCGCTCAGACCAAGCCTCGGGAGTATCGTACGGCTCTTTGAGATCCTCGCTGGATTTTAAAAATGGATGAGGAAATAGTTGCATTTCACCACCAGCATACTTGGGATTTGGTGCCTCGCCCTCCGACCGTGAATGTTACCTGCTCCAAATGGGTTTTCCATAATTAAGTATCAACATGATGGTAGTATTGATCTTTACAAGGCTCGACTTGTGGCACATAGTTTTTCTCAGATTCTGGAGTTTGATTTGATCACACTTTCAGTCTCATGGTGAAAACGTCTGTTGTTTGCACTGTTTTTTCCATTGCCACCATGCGTCGGTGACCTCTTCATTAGCTAGATGCCAAAAATGATTTTATCCATGGTGTGTTTGATGCTCCAGTCTATATGGCTCAACTAGTTAGTTATAAGGATGATTCACATCCAAGTTATGTTTGTTGCTTGCGGAAAGCTATTTATGGCTTGAAATAGGTTCCTCGCGCTTGGCTCCAGTGGTTCAGCACTTACTACGACAACTTGGTTTTCTTTGCAGTTCGACAAACTCGTCTTTGTTTGTCTTTTTTCGATGTAATACTCTGTTGTATCTTATAGTTTATGTGGACGGTATTATCCTTACTAGAAATGACTCCTCGCCCATTTGTCGGTTCATTACTCTGACCGATAAGGAGTTTTCCATTAAGGACTTGGGCTCTTGACATTATTTCCTCGGCTTGGAGGTGGAGTCTACTCCATTGGGTTTGTTCTTGGGTCAAGCCAAGTATGCCCAAAATATTCTTAGTCGAGCTGGGATGAGCGACGCTGCTACCATTTCTATGCCATTTCTTTTACAGTCTCAGCTTTGTAGGGGTACCAAATGGAAGTTTTCCAATTTCACTCTTTATTGAACCTTAGTTGGTGCTTTTTAGTATCTCACTATTACTCGCCCGGACATTGCCTTTGCGGTAAATTCAGTTAGTCTGTGCCTTTACTCGTATTCTCCGCTATGTTTGTGGTACTTTGCACTATGGTCTATCTTTTCGCTCATATCGCACTTCCGAGGTGCTGGGCTACTCCGATGCAAATTGGGCGCGTTGTCTCAAGACTCGTCGTTCAACATATGGGTATACTATCTTTCTGGGTGGCAATATTTTTTTCCTGGAGTGCTAAGAAGCAACCTACATTTTCTCGTTCCAGCATTGAGTCTGAGTATCGTTCCTTGGCTAATGCTGCTGCGGAAGTTGTTTGGTTATCTCATCTACTACGTGATCTTCGATTCCTACTCTCCAGTCCCCCACTTCTACTTTGTGATAACAACAGTGCCATTTTTTAAGCTCAAAATTCTGTGGCGCACAAGCTGGTAAATCACATTGACATTGACTACCGCTTTGTTTGTGAGCTGATTTCTTTGAGCAAGCTTTGTCTCACCCATGTTCCTACGTCATTTCAACTTGCAGATATTTTCACGAAAGGATTGACCTGTCCTTTGTTTGAGTTTTTTAGGTCCAAGATTTGCACCTCTTAGCATCCGACGCTTCACTTGAAAGAGGGTGTTAGAATAGAAGATTCTAAAAACTAGATTAGAGTTTAGATATTTACATTTATATCCTTTTTGTACTCTATTTATTCTCTCAATAATCTGAATTCTAACTAAAGGGAATTCACTTCTATATTAATAAATTAAAAGTGATAAAAATACCCCCAATTAACATCACAATCGGTTGATCATGGAAAGTAAATAATCCTTATTACATTGTAGTTGGATGATCACATGCATAACATTCAGTTGTTTATTCTATAACATTGGTGTACACCGAAAGAATGTTTAGTAAATTGCATGATGTGTGTATGAACATCTTTTCAATTACATATTTATAAAAATATGTCGTGTGGATGATATCCAACTTATAAATTCTGATAGCTTTTCTCTCTCTTAGTACTAAGGGACGAATCACTTTTATAGTAATTCAGAGAAATATTCTCCATAAATAAATTAATCAATCGGCTACTCAATTTTTTCAATCGTGTTTCAAAAGTATACAAATCACTTAAAGAAATAAACTCGTCGAGTTGTACAAATTCATGCATTAGCAAACCAATTGGTAAGAGGTGATCATGACATGCATATGTGTTTCATAAAATAATTAATTGATTAGCTCAAATATTATTGCCAATTTTAATCACATCAACTGGCCTAATCAAGGATCCTATTTCAGAAGGCTGCATTAATATAATAACACAGTGGAAAAGGAAAAACAAAAGGAAGGTTTTGTTTATCCTATCAGAAAATGGATTAATTAATAATGTTTCTCTTTAAAATAAATTTAAATGTAGTTGGGGTCGTTGCTTCATAAAGCTAAACACCCCATTCAGTCCTACTTTTCAAATAAAAACTAATTTTTTTATCTCCGACATCGGCGTCAAATTTGATAGAGGGAACAAGATCGTTAAACTAAGTATCTCTAGTACAAAAGATGGTAATATCGCAAACAAGGGTCGAATTCAAGAGATAATCATATTCCTTATTTGAGTACATATTTCGGTCAAATATAAAGGTTTGAGGAATTTTGGGAAAATGATTTATTATACTAATTTAATAGGAAAACAAAATAAAATATTTAAATCAGAAAATTAGTTCATCTAACAAATTTCACTTATCAACTTCATACAATAATCATAGATTCAAAATTCATTCAATTCCTAATATGGTTCTCATTTTCTATATTAGACAAATGAGTAATAACCATACGAGTCCGTCTCTTGAAATACGGTCTTTCTATAAGTCATGTAAATACCAAGGTTTAAACTGCAAATTAGAAGAAATGAAGACAAATTTTTCTGGTTGCATGAATCGGGTTATAAACTTTATAACTATTACACGTTGCATAATAAATTTTTAGTATTACAACTAAGACCTTTTACCTTTTATTATTTTAATTAAACCCTGTATTTCCGTAAACTTATGGAAAGACAATCTTTCCCAAGACTTTGCCTAACCATACACCCTATTTATCGCATAATAAGGACATTATTACTATTAATTAGATCATGCAGCTCAAGTCACAATTGTCAATAATAATAACATTTAGTCAAGGAACAATGAGATACATCATACTCCCTCCATCCCAAATAGATTGGTACAATTTGACATTTGGAAAGCAAATGAATTAATTTTTAATTATTATCATCTTTATTTATGTGTGTAAAAAGAATCTAAAATAATAATAATTTTATTTAACAACATATACATGATAATATTTTTACATAAAAAATAATAGAATTTAATGGTCGACGTAGACTCAGTTCGACTTCCAAAAGTCAAATTTCGCCAGAAGGTTGTCAATCTTCTTCAGACTCATGACTTACTCACTAGCAGTGTGAAATATGCAATAGATCCAAGTGATCAGTATAAATAAATCACATAATTCAATCAAGCACAACTACAAAATAATGTAGTACAATATAGATAGGAATGGAAAGAACCTGATTTTATCACGTTGAACCTCACATTGTAATCAACGATTGCTTCAATTACCAGATGAAAATCGAAAAATTACTCCTCTACGGTATTGAAAATCTCAAAAATATTCATGTTTCAAGTGAGCATATCCATCCATGTCTATTATGGACTATTCTCCTTTCTTGAAAATCACTTGAAGTATTTATACTACAAGAAACACAAATAAACTAGGAATTAAATTATTTGTCTAATATAATTTTAATTATACTAAAAAAACTAAATCTAATATATTCTTGCCAAAATAAGAATCCTACCTTATTTAGAATAAGAAACAGAGATATTCTGATAAGACCCTCCTTCTGAAAATACTAATAATATTCTTCTAATAATAATAGGAAAATAATTATATTCCAAATAGAAGATTAGGAATACAATTCTAACTATAAAAAATAAATTAAATATAGTCAGTGCAACAAGCTCTCCTTAGCTCGAGTCTAGCCTACTGCTTCAATCCCTGGTTGAAATAATGGAGTTTGTACTCTTCTGAATGGTCCGTCAAGTCAAGTATTTGAGCTTGGAAACTCGACACATACTCCCTCGTACTGCCGGTTTGCTTCAGCACCCCTAGTCTTAACAAAGTTTGTTCCTTCAGGTTTGTGGGCATGAAATTTTGTTTCACCTTGAGCTTCAGCTCATCCCACATGTTAATGGCTAAGCGAATTGCATTTATCTCCACATCTAGGAAGAGACACTATACCCTTCCGCAGCCCTCCAATTACATTGTGGAAACAATGACTTTCTCAGCTTCCGATTCCGTCTAGTTCGCCTTAAGGTATTGCTACATCTCGTACAAAGAAGTTGTCAAGCTCCCGCACATCATGTTCTCCGCCATATTTCTTAGGCTCATGGACTTTCTGTTTGTGCACAACACGGACACCACCACGACCACCACCGTCCCCACCTTGGGATAAGTTGGCCTAACTTGCATGAGTATGCATATGTCTTTGTCAAGTTTCTTGATGATATCTCTCATCTCAGCAACATCTAAATCGCGATATGCCAAAACTTTCCTCAACTCAGCGATCTCCTTGTCCTGATGTGTTGCCAACATCATCAGAGACATCGATGTGGCCAACGCGAAGGTTGCACTAATGATGTCTCTACTGATGTGGGCAACACCACTTTGATGTATCAACTAATGTCGAAACTCGCTGGAACTTCACCGAGCCACCATCGAAAAGTCATCGGACCACCATCGGAAAGTCGCCGGATCGCGATTGTGTGCCGCCCATCATAAACCTTGTTTTTTTAAAATTTTAAAATATGTACCTTTTATTTTTATTTAATTATTTAAAATATATTTTGTATTTATAAAGTATAAATACAGGACATATATAATAAAATACAGGGAGTGAAATAAATTTCACTTAAAGGTTTGTTGAAAAGTACTAGTCTACTAGACGACGAAAATTAAAAGTCACTAGCCCCTAACCACAAGAAGCTACTAGCTAGGGATCATTGTATAGCTTTGATTTTCTAAAAGTCATACTTTACTCACTGTAATGGAGATTTGAGACATCTACTTCATTTTAAAAGCGTCATGCTTTGTTGCTACAGTAACAAACAGTGCTTCTTCCACCTGCTTCCACGTTTCTCACCTCCAAACGCACCGTTTTGGTTTTCATCATCTATTATTATCAGGTTGGTTCCAATGGGGTAACATCCATGAAATCGAGAGGATTTCGCTGCGGGAGTTCTTCGACGGCTCCTCCCTTTCTCTTCTGCTTTTGGAGAAGCTTAATTCTGATAGGAAGAACTTTCCAACTAAGGTATTTCTCCTACTTCTAGGATTCTAAACCTAGACGCCATGAATATTGGGTCTTTTTCCCTCAGTGAACTCGATCCCAACGAATCCGGTGCTTCCATTTTCGTTGTTGTTCCTGAATTTTGATGGTTATATAGAACTTCTTCTTCCTCCCCCGATGAATTCATCTTTTTTAATTTTGTATTTAAAATTTTGTGCATATTTTGATTGGTTGATTTTATACTTTTCTTGGTGTGTTTTTTTCTTCCAATTTTAGAGATAGCACACAAGGTTCTTGATGATTTACCTCAACAAAGAGGGCATCAGTGGTGCGGTGGGAGAGATTTCATCGACGATGGTGTTGAGAGTTTCGCTGGTTGAAGTTGATGATTCGACTCACCATTTTAGTACTGCACTTATGAGGAAATCCAGCTACAAAGGTGTGTTTGTGTGTGTGCTTTCAAGTTCCTAAATTTATAATTTAGTTTGCAAAGTTTCATTCTTTCTCTGTGCGCGTCTCGGAGTTCATCACTAACCATAAACCCTAAAACCTGATATTAGCTCGTTTCGAAATCTTGATTTTCAGCTCATTTTTGTTGGATATTTAGAGGGTTTGATTAAAGATTGCATTTTGTGATAATGTGATTGTGATTTAGATTTTGAGTTTGTTTTTGTTGAAGACTCAAAGTGGTTGACTAAAGATTGCATTTTGTGATGATGCGATTATAGTTGAGATATGGAGTTTGTTTTTGTTGGTGACTTAAAGGGTTTGATTAAAGATCGCATTTTGGGATGATGTGATTATGGTTTAGATTTGGAGTTTGTTTTGTAGGAGACTGAAAGGGTATGATTAAAGATTGCATTTTGTGATGATGTGATTATGGTTTAGATTTTCAGTTTGTTTTTGTTAGACATTGGAAGGGTTTGATTAAAGATTGCCTTTTGTGATGCTGTGATTATGGTTTAGATTTTGAGTTTTTTTTGTTGGAGACTGAAAGGGTTTGATTAAAGATTGCATTTTGTGATGATGTAATTCACTTAACCTACTTTACAAGAGCTCATATTGTGTAGACTGTCAAAAAATTATTCCAACTTTTTACACCGTGTCCCCACATTCCAGCTTTTCCCCACCATGCACTTCTTATCTTCATATTGGAGTCAAAAAATAATTCCAACTTTTCACACTGTGTCTTCTACCTAATAAAATTTCCAGCTTTTCCCCACATTCCACACATCTTGCTCTGCATGCACTTCTTATCTTCATATTGGACGGTGATTAGCAACCAAATCCTGACACCAACACTAAAAAATTTCAAGAAATACACCAAACGGTTACGAGACCAAGTTAACATTTTCTTAACAAAATGAAAAAGACCCAGTTCAGTTCATTAATCATCAAAGGAAACACAAGAAATGCTCCAGCAACCAAATTCCAAAAGATTACAAAGTTTCAGGAAAAGACAATTACCAACCAAATTCCTATACTAAGATCAGAAATTTCCAAGAAAATCCAACAAGCCTAGTTCATTAATCATTAAAACAAACACAAGAAATACTTCAGCAATCAAATTCCAAGACCCAGAAGAACATATCTCTCAGCAAAATTCAAACCGGGGGTGGTATTTGAAAGATCATATACAAAGAGAAGGTATGAATATTTACCGGAAAAGAAAAGATCATGCTTCATGCAGCCAAGCAGAACAAAATTCGTCTTACGGTGGGCATCATCAAATGCCAAACCTTACAGAAGATACACATCATGTCCCTGTAGTGAATGCACCAACAACTAAAGACCAGTTTTTAGGCTCTAACCTTCCAGAGTACTCATAACCTCAGATGGACTTAGTTACATGTAATGTTATTTTTGTCCTTCATTTTAATTTAAACATTTTGTTTGTTTTCATAATATATTTTCTCCTAAGAAAGACAAGTTCAGTTAACCTTAAGTTTGAAAACCCTGTAAACTTTACTTATTAATGCAATTAAATATTGAATACAATAATTTTTTTTACATAGAACCAGTATTATTAGTAAAATTTTATGTTTGCCTACAGAAAAGGAGGACAGAATCAACGCCTTACGTCGAAAACGATATGATGTTCTTAAAAAAGGACTTTACAAAGTAATCAATCGTTGTCTATTACCTCTAAAAAGTCTGAACCAACGAGTTCAATACCTAATGTGCACATCGGTCAAACCGAGCATTCTTCTCAGCTTCAACAAGGATATAATAACCAGCCGTCAGTTATTTCATCAACTGAAATCAGAAATAATGATCTTGTCACTGTGAATCAAACACAAGGAATGGATGTAGACATTTCTAATTGTGTCCTTCCAGAATGCTCACAATCTCCACTAGACTTTGTTAGAGGTAATGTTATTTGTGTTTTAGTCTAATTATATGTTCAATATGTTTGACCATAGACCTTATTTCCAGAGCATTAGTAGGATCTTACTTTGTTTAACAAAATATGCCATACTTAATTTACTACATTTTCACATTTGTTACTGAATATTCATTCTATTTATAGAAATATGTCTTCTTCACAAATTATGTTTTCAGTCATAGACGTTACATTTACTAGCTTGGCCTAAAAATATCATAAAACTTTTAGACTTTATGTACCAGTACGGTTAAATATTGAAATGTTCATTTTTCTAATAATACCAGTCCTCAGAAGATTTTATTTCGTTCATCACAATGTGACTTATCTTATTTATTCTATCTTTGTTCTCTATTGTTTAGATTCAACAATTTATATCGATTGCACACATTAAATTTCTTTCAGGAAAATCCAAAAGACAAAAAACAAACAATGCCACCAATAAAATTTCAGACTGCCACACTATCTCTGCAGAAAAGAGACAGAGGATCAATGCTTTGCGTCGGGAACGATATGCTGCTCATAAGCAAGGAAAAATCATGCAGAGCTATGGATCATCAACCATTCACTCAGCAATTGAAGTGCCAATTGTTATAGAAAATACTGATTGTGTCCCTCAAGTCAACACACAAGCAGCGGATGTAGACATTTTTAATTGTGACCTTCCAAAATGCTCACAACTTCCACTGATTGTGTATATATGTCCTATTCATTTTTATTTTATGTTGTATTTTGTAGTCCCTAATAGTTTGTTCTTACACTACATTGGGAAATGCATGCTTTTACTACTAATCCAGTCAGAATATTTCATTTAAAAAATGAAAATATGACCAACTTTATCTATATTATTCCATGCATTTTCTTATGTTTGCAGCGAAAAACTAATATGTATTTCCACATATTTACATTTCACAGGTAAATCTAGAGGGCAACGATAGATGATAATGCATGAAATTCCAACTAGATTACCTGATCCAGTCATCTGCATTTACCGTAATGCAATAAAGTTCTTTTCAGAACCATTGCATTTCTGTTGTGGTAATGGGTCAATAAAACTAGCTAATACGCAGATGCCACCTGAGCTTGTTAAGCTATACAAAGCAAATGACCAACAATCACTGGAATTTCGCCAATGTGTGCGAAGTTACAATAATATGTTTGCTTTCACCTCTTTCGGTGTTAATTATGACAAGAATTTAAGTAGACGAGATCGAGGAATTTACACTTTTCGTGCTCAAGGACAAATTTACCACTACATGGAGAAATTAACTCCAACAGAAGGAAGAAAGGCTGAAAATGTTCAGCTATATTTTTATGATGCTGAAAACGAGGTTGTAAACCGAATGGATATTTCAAAAAAATTTAAAGAGTCAATAATCATGCAAATATAAAACATCATTGACTGTAATCCGTATGCTAAGTTCTTTAGGAGTCTTACAAATGTTGACAACCTAGATAACTATCAAATATACCTTAGATCAAACACTGGTTTAGACCAACGAACTTTTAACTGTCCATCCGTATCTCAAGTAGCTGTTATGTGGAATGAAACGGACGCTTTGTGTGGCCATACATCAAGGGATATACGAGTTTTCAACAAGGAGGGTCGAAGGCAAACAATTAAACATTATTTTGGATGTTATGATCCTCTTCAATATCCACTCATTTTCCCTAAAGGAGAGACATGCTGGCATGAAGGAATAAAAAAACTTAGTCCAGTTGCTAGAACTACTAATCCTGCTCAGACATGTCCCCGGAGAGAACATAATCAATTTCTAAGAAATACTATCAACAACAGATATTCTAAACAGGGAAGAAAGAGGTAATTGTTCAACAATATTTTCCTTTAGCTTATAAGACAGTTTTAAAACATCTCTATCTAACATTCATAAATTTTTTCTCCTCCAGCAATATGCAAGGACAAATCAAAGGAACCTGTTGTTACCTGCAGAGAGTATAATTCCAACTAAGATCAGACGATGAATCTAACCTATTACATACTGGAAGATTATTCCAACAATTCAGTGTAGATACTTATATTAAAATAGAAACTGCAAGACTAGAATTCATTGCTAATCAGCAAAGCCAAATAAGGGCTGAACTTTATCAAGGCCTTTTAGATAGCATATCTACTGGATTCGCTACTGGCTATCAAGTTGGGAAACGAATTGTACTACCCACATCCTTTATTGGAGGACCAAGGGATATGAAAAAAAGATACATGGATGCAATGGCACTTGTGCAAATATACGGCAAACCAGACATTTTTTTAACCATGACATGTAATCCTTCTTGGACTGAAATTAAAGAACATTTACATGAAAATGAAGAAGCCAAGAATAAACCCGATTTAATATGCAGAATATTCCATCCTAAACTACAACAACTTAAAGAAGATGTTATTCATAAACATCTATTTGGAAAGGTAGCTTCTTATACGTATGTAATTGACTTTCAGAAAAGAGGCCTTCCTCATGCACATTTTCTGATAATTTTGAAGGAACATTTTAAATTTGGTTTCACCAGATCAATACGATCAGTTCGTGTCAGATGAGTTACCCGATAAAAAAAAATCATTATCTTTACCAATTAGTTCTTAAACATATGATCTATGGTCCATGTGGTGAATTAAATATGAATAGCCCATGCATGAAAAAAGGACAATGTAAGAGTCATTATCCATTTTTTTTTACAGATTTCAGACAACATTCAAGGAATTCATACCCAATTTATATGAGACGGGATGATGGTGCAACAACCGAAGTTCGGAATCATGTTCTAGATAATCATTGGGTTATACCATATAATCCTTATCTACTTGCCAAATATGGCTGTCACATTAACGTTGAAGTTTGCTCGACAATTCAGGCTGTAAAATATCTATACAAATATATTTATAAAGGTTATGACAGGATTCAATATACTTTGACAGCAAAACAAGATGAAAACGTCATTGATGAAATAAAAAACTTTCAATCAGCACGCTGGGTTTGCCCTCCCGATGCATTATGGCAAATTTTCAGTTTCGACTTAAATAAAATGAATCCACCAGTTATGAATTTACAAGTTCACATTGAAAATCACCAGTCCTTGACTTTTCATGAAACACAAACACTACATCAAGTTGTTGGAAACGAAAATTTGTCCAGAACAATGCTCACTGAATTCTTCAAAATGAATTTAACAAATATGAAAGCCAAACAACTGAATTGTCTTTACAAGGAATTTCAACAATATTATGTATGGCATCAAAAGGAAAGAATCTGGACTGAAAGAAAAAGGGGACAAATGATAGGACGGTTATATTATGCACATCCTACGGAAGGAGAAAGATATTATTTAAGAACATTACTCATGTATGTTCGTGGGCCTACATCATTCGAACACCTAAAATCCTATAATGGAATACCACTTTCTTCATACAGAGAAACTTGCGAAAAGAGAGGTTTGTTACAGTCAGACAACATTACTGAAGAAACTTTAAAAGAAGCTGCTTCATTTCAAATGCCAATAACATTGAGACAATTATTTTCTACACTTCTAACCCACACAATTGTCAATAACCCAAAGAGATTATGGAATATGTTTGAACCTTCACTTTCAGATGACATAGCCAAAAATAAAAACTATTCCAAGGAACAGATACAGTTTAAAACATTACAACAAATTTATAATTATTTGAAATTCGTGAGAAAAAGCATAGACGGTTATAATTTTAGCCCTTTTCCTTCCTCTCTTTTCGAGGATGATAAAAAAATGATGAAATATTTGCTGAAAAAACCATCATAGTTTCATATGAAGACCTATCTTCAGTAACAATGCTTAACAACGACCTATAAAATCGCTTTCGAAAAAATTATGGATCGTATCTTACACAACAAATCAGGTATATTCTTTATAGATGGTCCTGGATGAACAGGAAAACCATTTCTATACAAAGCATTATTAGCAACTATAAGATCTAAGAGAGGTATAGCTTTAGCCATTGCCACTTCTGGCGTCGGATCATCAATACTTCCAGGAGGACGAATGGCTCATTATAGGTTTAAAATACCCGTTAGAGAAGGAGAAGATGACCGATGTAACATAAGAAAACAAAGCGGCACAACCTGGCTAATTAATGAAGCAAAACTCATTATTTGGGATGAGTTCACCATGACAAAAAATTATTATCGAATCACTGGACAAAGTTTTTAGAGATCTATTGGATTCTAAATTACCATTTGGCGGGAAAGTCATGGTATTTGGAGGTGATTTCCGACAAACTCTCCCTATTGTTCGGAAAGGTGAAAAAGATGATTGCATTTCCTCAACTTTGGTAACGTCGAACTTATGGCCAACGTTTGAAAGGCTTAAACTATCAGTTAATATACGGGCACGCCTCAATCCTACTTACAGTGAATTTCTCCTTAAAGTTGGAGATGGAAAAGAACCAACTTTTGATGATGACATGATTAAATTA
>JAULKM010000001.1:9531565-9542695 GCA_032355605.1 Rubia tinctorum
AGTATCAATTGCAGCAAAATGCCATTTCTGCTAGGAATAATCTTCAGGTATATTTGTCTATTATTTCACAAATTTGATGTTTCAAGTTGATGTTGGAATAAGAGACTCCTTGAACTGGATTACTTAATGTTAAATTATAGGGGCGTAACATTTATGATGGTTGCTGTCAGCTAGACATTCAATTCTCAAAGTAAGTTTTGTGTCATATTTAAAGGGGTCTATTACTACTACGTGTAGTGAGGAAGTGGATAGGTCATCCATATTTCTTATTGTTTCTTCTCTTTACTTTCTCCAGCCTGGATGAGTTGCAAGTGAACTGCAATAATGAACGCTCTAGGTAGGCTGATGTATTTCCTAATTTGACCTTGTAACCCTGACATTTTTAGATGAAAAGTGCCGCTGATTTTCCTCTTACTCCTTATCTTACTGTATTACTTCAGCATCCATACATCACTGACTTATAGATTCTCTTTTCTTCTGACTGTTTCGTATAACTTCATGTAGGGATTTCACAAACCCATCATTGCCATCAGAACCAAAAGGCAGAACTTCGCATGTATGTTTCTTCATTCTGATTTCACTCTTTCACGTGAACTTTCGTTTGTAGTTTCAATACTAAGTTGAAAACCATTTTCCTCTTTTAACAGCCCGGATATGGAGAAGTTGGAGGTGAGTGTCCTATGCTGGCTTCTTAAAACTAGTTCTTTTCACTTCTGCATTTTCTGATTTGAGTATATCTATTATTAATTATTATATACTGATTTTGTTGTTTTGTTTTTGTAGTTGGATATGCTCAGGTGGAATGCTCCGCTACTTTCAATGTATTCTGATATTTAGCCTGCATTCAATTTTGTGCTTGCTTTTGAATTTAAATTTCTTCCCTGAAGTCGATGCAGTTCTATTCTCTTAACATTGTAAAAAGTTGTTAATTATATAGATGGAGTAGTAGAGAACCAAGGTTTGTTCCCTTTGAGCATAATAAGATCGTTGCAACAAAGAAAACTACATGAATGTCCATGTAACTGTCATTATGTCACTTAACATGGGTCAAACACTTCCACTTGTTTGAAAGTAGTGAAACTTGATCAGTCATGTCCAATGAAATTATTTATAAAAATATTCTAATTACACCCTCTTAAAAGACCCGCTGAAATCGATGCATTATTTGATTTCCTTTTTTCTTCTAAGTTAGCAGATTTTGCCACATGGAAGAAGAATTAAATCTGCCTTTTCGCTTGTAGTTACCAGATGGTAGCACTTCTAGAATCACTCTTGATTGGTTGTCTTTCAGAATATACCAGTAATATCCAAGCTGATCTTAATTGCAGATGGCTAATGCTGCTGCCATTGCAGCTGCTTTCGGAGGTGGTTTGCCTCCAGGGATTACTGGCACAAATGACAGATGTACTGTTCTTGTTTCAAACCTAAATGCTGATGTAAGTCTCCTCTCATCTCCTTATAATATTTGTCTTTTTTATCCTTCTGCAAGTGACTTTCTTTTGGCGTACTTTTGTTCTTTTTCTACAAATTACTCTCTTAATCCGTGTTGCAGAGAATAGACGAGGACAAGTTGTTCAACTTATTCTCCATCTATGGAAATATTGTAAGAATCAAACTTCTTCGAAATAAACCTGATCATGGACTTGTTCAGATGGGGGATGGTTTTCAGGCTGAATTGGCAGTCCACTTTCTAAAGGTCATACCTAAACCTTGTACTTCAGATTTAAAATTTATAAGGCATAATATGTATTTGTGGAAATTTAAGTGCTTATGCTAGTTTTGCAAGGTAATAAAATTACGAGAGCAATTGTCTTTTTCCATCCATCCTTTGTTTACTGGTATTATAGCTTCTGGCCAATTCCGTTGCGCAAAGTCTTTCCGTATCTTGTTTCTTTGTGGTATGCACTGTATGGTCAAACTTATTTGTACTTGTTATTTTTGGAGCCTCATGGTTTCTTCGACTAATTTGGGGTCTCCCTATTTTATGTTCTTTGTTCAATTTTGTTTAGAAGATGGGTAGTGTTGTGGGTGTGACTCAATTTAGAAAATGCGGGTACAAGGAATGCTGCTTAGAATTGGCTGCCCAAGGGCTTATTTATTTAATATTCACATGACATGCTGAAAAATTCTGATACAAGCTTTTGATCTCATACACTCATAGCGTGACTAGTCCATATCAGGACACGAAGCTAAGTTCAATCCGAAGGGCGTCAATAAAATCCCACTCCCTCTGTTCTGCCTAAAGAGTCATGTATCCATTACTGCTTTAGTATTAGAAACAGGGCTCTAATGTGACTCTGATGGAGTCGTCATCCTGTTTTGCTGACATTAACCCAATTGTGAAGTTGAATATTGCTAATTTGAAGAAATCTTTCATGGTGTGATGGTACAGGGTGCTATGCTTTTCGGGAAGCACTTGGAGGTGAATTTTTCAAAGCATCCAAACATTACAATGGGGGCAGATACTCATGAATATTCAAACTCAAACCTCAACCGCTTTAACCGAAATGCTGCAAAAAATTATCGGTACTGTTGCTCTCCAACCAAGATGATTCACTTGTCTACCCTGCCACAGGATGTGACTGAGGAAGAAGTTGTGGAACATTTGGAGGAACATGGAAAGATTGTCAACTCGAAGCTCTTTGAAACAAATGGAAAGAAACAGGCTCATGTGCTTTTTGAAAACGAGGAGCAAGCGACTGAAGCCCTTGTTTGCAAGCATGCAACATCCCTTGGTGGTGCAACAATTAGAATTTCGTTTTCTCAGGTGCAAACCATATGAAGAATTTCCCCTGGAGTTGCCGTGGAAAAGATTGGTCTGTAGACTGTAAATCATGACTTGATCGTCACCTAAAACACCACCTAGCTTGTTTTTCTATTTTCAACTTCTAACTTCATCTCGACTACCGTGCTTGTGTAACATTTTTTCTCATCTTCATGGTCTCTGTGAGGTTATATGCTTTGCGCAGTGGGTACCACTTTAACTTAGGCAGGAGTAGGAGAGGCGGGAACGTCTTTTGGATTTGTCGGGTTATCCTCTTCGCAGTTTATTTCCCGGATTGTTTTTTAAAAAATTGCATTTTATTACGTCTTGTTTATAAAGGTAGGATGGTTAGACGAGATCAATTATTTTTAGTGAGATGCATTACTTTAGGAAAAGGTCAAATGAGATTTTTAGAATTCTTTCCGTTGTTTCAATTGACACTTTTCATTTTAATTTATTATTTAAAACCTTCACACGTTCTTTTATGATGATAAAGAGTAAATAATTCTCCTGGCTTCTCCTGAAATTATAGACATTTCACTATATTCAACTTATACTTCCTCCGACCTATTACTTTTGGTCTATTTACTTTTTTTTCAAGTCAAACTTGGTAAACTTTGACCATAAATATAAATTAGTAGTTTACGATAAAAATACACCCTCCGTTCCAACAAAATTGTTCATTTTATTTTTTCACAGTTTTCAATGATGATGTTTGACCTTCAATATCTCTATCTACATATATCAATTTCGCATAAAAAATTGATATTTAGAAAATAGATGTAAAGATGAATCTAACAATATCTCACATGATATTTTCATGACCATTCTACCCCTACACTTTTGGATATATCTGCACTTGCTGCCCACCACTGTCGCTGTCGCCCCACCACCGCTCTCTCATCACTCCCACGCTGCTGCTGCTGCTTTGCCCCGCCTACTTCAACAACATCTCCACCTTCTTCCCCCTCCCTCACCCACCACCGCTGCCTTGCACCAGCTCCACCGCCCCTAAAACCCTAGCCCACCACAACTAATCTGCACCACCTCCTTCTACCACCGCTAAAACCCTCACCCAGCCCCACCCACCACCATCCACCACCATCTCCCACTCATCCTCCGCCGAACCCGCCCACCACCATCTCCCTTTCCGGTGAGACTCATCCACGAATACCTCCGGCGAGAACCACCCGCGCCACCCTTCACGATTGACCACCTCTCGACCTCATCCTCACCAGTCCGCAACGAATCCCGGTTCACTCGCTTCGCCGACGAGAACAATGTCAGTGCAAAACTGTGCCACCAACCACTGAGTGGCGTTGGAGAACTAACGATCGCGACCATGGAAAACCACTAGTGGTGGCGGAACTTGGGAAAAAGGGAAAGAAAAATTGGGAATGAGGGGAAAAGAAAGAGAGAAGGAGAAAGAGGGTAATCTTGTCTTTTCCATTATTTTAATTTTTAAAATTTAAATCAGGGTATAATTGTCATTTTACCGATTTCCGTCCAAATTTATCGTTGACAAATTTGTCAATGAAGTCCAAGGTTATATTGACACTTTCAGATTTTACGGGGTTATATTGACACTTTCAGATTTTACGGGGTTATATTGATACTTTCGACCGGAACATAGGGTTAAACACACACTTTTCTCTTAATATAATTTAAAATTTACTATTTATATAATATTTATTTTCACATTCAAACACACCTCACAACATATTTTAACTTATAACATACAATATTTAAATTAAAAAAATACAGTTCTAAAATTAAGAAGTAAGAGTTTTATTGACATGCCACATTTCCTGAGACTACGCCAAGAGTAAATTATTTGCTTGTCGGTAACCTTTTTTATTTTTCACTTAATCTCTTCATACATTTCAACTTGCATGTATCCACTTAATCTCTTCATACATATTTAACTTGCATGTGTTTGTTTGTATTAATTACTTCCTCCGTCCCAGTAAAATAACATAGTTTTTATTTTTGTTCGTTCTAGCTGAATTGACATAGCTTGACTATTACCTAAAATAACAAAGAAATGTATTGTTAAAATTCCCATAGTGTCCTCTATAAGTTTAACAACTTTCAGATTGGACCCCCTACTTTCCCAAAATACCCCTACTTTTCCACATTTTGTCATGCCATTTGGTCACCTGAAAGAGCGAGTCAAAAACAATTCCGCCATTTTTAATGGGACTGTGGGTGTATTATGAAAATGGAGGGAATAAAAAGCTAGGAGTAAGAGGTAGGAGTTTGGATATATAATTTTATTTTTAAAGTCAAATTTGTGAATATTTTTTATTTATTTTAGGTCATAAGAAATACAAAAACTTGTGCGAGACAGTGTCACAAAATCATACGGTGAGACGAAATTTTTTTATGTACTGAACAAATTATAAGGACTGATCAACAAATAAAAAAAGTATATTACTTTCTTATTTTTCTGATTCTTCCTCTTCTCTCCTTCCAAAAAACCGTCTTTCTCCATTCTTAACTGCCAAAAAATCTCTCTGCCCCAGGTTGTTCTTCCATCCGTTTTTCATCCTTCAATCGACAATTTCGTCGGCAGGTTGCATTCCTTTTTTCCATTCTGATGTCTACTCGGTAAGATCTCGAATTTGTAGTTTGTTTTCAACTTTTTTTTAATGTTTTGGTGATTTCCGTCTTGCGCTGGTTGCGCTGTCATTGCGATGTGTAATTCAGCATTTTGTTACGTTTTTCATAATTTATTTTGATGTTTTGCAGATTTAATCGCAAATATGACTAGGATTAAAGCTCCATGAGATACTGAGAGTGTTAGTATTGATAATATCCAGTACACTGCAAATGAAATTTGTACCAGACTATCCGTTACTGATCCAAACGTTATGGAAGGTGATTTTCTTTTATTTTTTACTTGTATTCTATGCATATATTAATATTTTTTATGTTTCATAATCTATTTTTTTTTACCAAGGGTTGAATGTTGAATTTATGAAAGGTGTTAAATTTATCCCAACCTTATGGAAGGTATTGAATTTATGAGGTAGAAATTCTGTTCAGCCCTGGTTTATTAAAGAAACATTATCCAGTCTGGTATACGAGATGGAAGAATGAACATTTGCTTAAGTTGGCTTGCCTAGCCTTCAATAAATCAAACCAGAGAAGGAAAAGAACGATGAAGAAGTGTGCACATACATGGATTTGCCGGATGAAAAGAGAGAAAAGTCTAAGCTTTATCAAGGCAAGGTGAAAGACAACATGAAAAATCACCACGATCAAAAGATACGAAAGACCCATTTCGTCCCTGAAAAATAGTCATGAGAAGGGAAAAAATCGATAGGAGAAACAATAGAAGTTGGCAGCCAACATGAAAGGTCCTTACAAAGTTGTTGAAGCACATGCTGAATGAGGCTATGTGCTGGAAGGCATAATGGGAAATTAGGTCTCTTGAAGATGGAACATTGCGAACATCTGTAGGTACTACTGTTGAAGAAACACAATAATGAATTCTCTATCAATAACGTCTTTGTGTTCCAACCATGATGTAGTTTCCTACAAACAAATGACTATCAGATAGAAACACTCTCCTTTTTGATAATATGATGCCCCAGAGTCGTTCACCCCAAGAGGAGCATTAGGGCCACATTTTTTTGTAAAAAAAAATCAGATGCAAAAACATGCCATGGCTATTTTCCAAGAGATGTTTATTTATAGGAATGGATAGTCATATACATAACCAACAAAAACAAAATTAAAACATTTAGGCCATCTCTCCTGCCTACTAGCTATTTCCACAAACAAAACTAGAACATGAACTATCTTCCTAGTTAACTAGATTAAGTTGATCACCTTACTAGACAACTGATGTGAGGGATTCCTTCCGGGTCTCCATAATCTTTAGAATCAACAGTGGTTGTCTTGATTATCCGGCATTCCTGGAATAGGTATTGCATGAGTTCTTGGTGAATTTTTGCCGAGAATCCTTGTAATATGATTATGATTTTTTGAAAAAAAGAGAAAAAATGGAAGATCTCACCTTGAGGGAACTCATGATGAGAAGAGAGGCTCAACAAGCAAGGTTTGTAGGATTTGTCATTCCGATCATTCTACCGAGTCTTGCTATTGGTTGAGAGAGGAGCACTACGAGGAGGAAAGAACCGTGGACTTCCAAAACCAAGGGTATTATGAAGAGTGCTATCAAGAGCTTGGAGTTGTTGGTTTTCAAGATTAAGGAGTTCAAGAATGGTATCTGTATTACGATCCTTACAATCCGGAGTGGAGTGGTAATCCGAATTTGTGGTATGAGAATGCACCTGAAAACTAACAATATGATCCATATGATTGGCCTTCATCACCTTATACTATGCCGCAAAACGAAGCTCTAGGAGAAGGTTTAAGTTTGACAAATGCGGAGATCATGGATGCAATAGAAAACTTTACCAACTTGACCAAGACTAATGGGGAAGAAGAATACCAAATCTCCTCAAGAATAAAGGCTTTGGAGGGGCATATGAGAAATATGAAGGAAGCGGTGATCCGATTGGAAGTGCGATATTCCGAAGATACACCATCCAAATTTGAACTTGAAGATATAGTGAATGAGGTCACCTTGAGAAATGAATTTGAGTTCCAAGGGGATGAGGAGTTGGTTATTGAATATATAGAAGTTGAGGAATAGGTGATTGAGCTACATTCATTATTCTTGCCATCATCACCCCTACCCACACTAAATGAACCAACTCCACCATTTTCAGAATTCTTGAAGGAGACAATAGGGGAGTCAAGTGATTATGCCAAGATTCCAAACCACTCATCTCCTTTAAGACCAACTCCACCTCAACAAAATCTTCCTCTTGGAAGATTTATTCCCACACATCTCTACTTTTGGATACTCATTGTGAAGGGGTTCAAACCTTCACCATATAGATCACATTAGGGTCATGCTGACGACCATAAATATACGGAGCTTCGAGGAAGGCAACACGTGATTTTAAGTTAGGCATGTGTTATTATTTTATTGATTTTTTTCTCAACTAAGTACTCAAACCCTTACCCAAAACCATAAAAATACCACCACAATACACCACCAAAAACCAACATCAAAACCACCATCTAGAAGTTCTACTAGTTGTTGCTTTTTGAGGGTGTTGATTGAGGCTATCATAGTTGTGGATTTGTAGTGGATGGGTCGAAGTTGCATGTTGGGTGAAGTTCGAGAACATGGACGAGAAAACATTCATTGAGGAGTGAGCATTGCTACCACCGATAAGGACCATTAAAGTCTTAGTTGTGAGTTTTCCCTTATTTCTTTTTCTTGTCATTTTGTTCACATTAAGGACAATGTGAGTTTCAAGTGTAGGGGGAAGAGAGTATATCTCATTGTATTGTATTGAAGTGTGCATATTCTCTAGTTTGATTTGTTTTGTTTGAAAAAAACAGAGAGTATATCTCATTGTATTGTATTGAAGTGTGAATATTCTCTAGTTTGATTTGTTTTGTTTGAAAAAAACAAATTTCCTGCTAAGTTGAAAACTCGAGAGGGAAATTTAGGCAAAATTGGGAGGGCCAGATGGATCAAAAGCCCAAAAGCGTGACCTATGAAAAAATGAGAAGCCAAATGGTGTGGAAAATGTGAGGGTGAGCACTGGAAAAAAAGTGTGAAACTAGGATGAAAAACCTGAGAGGGCTCCCAGACAAAAAGAGAAATTAAAAAAATTATACTTCTCTTGATTTGTCTATTGGGTAGGTTTTTGGGTAGAGTAAGCTAGCTTGACATTATATGTATACCTCACTCTTGTTATGGTTTGTTGGGTGTTCAGATTATCTTAGGCTTTCAGATGTGAGAGTGTGAGATATTCTTATATCTTGGTATCTTGAGTAGTCTAGGAATAAGATGTTCGGTGTTTTGGGAAAACATATACATGCTAGTTTACGCTTAGGTCTTTGCCTGTTCTTGTTTACTCGAGAATGAGTAAAGGTTTAAGCGTGGGGGATTTGATGAGACGTCAAATGCATGTGTTTTTCAAAGCATTTAACATCTCTTTTATTATCTTTTTGTTGGAAGATTACTATATTTAGGTAGCTTTACATCATAAGGGGTTTAGATGACCATTTTCGGTTTTCATATCTAAAATTTTCATTTTGTACCCTATTTTTAGTCTAACGGACTTTTGGTCCTCACGAGCATCTAGATTCCTTTTTGTGAGATTAATTTGTAGATTTCTCGTAAGAACTTTGGAGTGGTTTAGTGAAGGTCATTCACAAGGATGACAGAGGATTGAAGGTCATGAGTCAAAACGTGGTAGAAGATAGAAGGGTCGAAGCAGGAAGACAAATAAGTGGATGAATTGTGACCCGAAAGTTTGGAACAAGTTCTTAGATTGATCCAAGAAGAATCACCCTCCAAAGGGGGCACCATAGAACTTTTCTTCTCGAGCGTTATAAAATTGACTACAAGAACTCCAAAATCGGATCAGCGGTTCACCCGTAGCAACGCAAAGAATTTAAAGAAAAGAGAGACCGGTGGGCGTGCTGCCTGCATCCCCAAAGCACAAGGTGGAATCAGCTTGCTGTGCCAAAATGAGCGGCCAACACCTGCACTCGCGCGGCTGCGCGCTACGGGGCTTCATGCCCGCCATATCGAACACTTTAGCCCGCGCATAATCCGCGCTCGGCGCGCACCCTGTGCACCTCTGCTACAAATTTTGACTTTTCTTGACCAACTTAGCATGTAAATATCCCCCTTCTTCCCCATTTGTCTAAGCCCGACTTGGGACCTCAAAACCCTAGTTTTCCTCCATCATTTCTTAGTTTTTTCATTTATTGCATGATTTCTTGTAGATTTGCTATGGGTTTTAATTAGCTAGGCTACTTTTATTCTTGGGAGCAATTAATTGAGACTTCCTTATCCATGTCTCGAGAATCATTTCCATCTATTTAGTGCTTTCTCTATTGTACATTTATGGAGTTTTGATGTTGGTTGTTAATGTCATTTATTTGATTGGAAGTTTGAGAATATGCAATGCTCGTATGATAACTTGTTAGGAATGGGTAAAAGTAGCTAATTTCCCCCCCTTTTGACATGGAATCCAAGAGCATGAGTTAAATCTTCAAATAGGGTTTATGATTTGATAATTGCTAGATGAATGTGATGATGTCGAACTCTTTGTCATGCTTATTTTATGTAGAAAATAGGAGATGTCTATGAACATTGAACGTTCTTGACTAATCTTGTGTAAATGCATGAATTGGTTCAAGGTTTAGACACTGTAGAGTGTTTATAAGTGTTACCAAACTTGTTGATTCTTCGTACTCAATGCCATTAATGAGATATCTTTATCTGTTTCTCGACTAAAGAGGTCATTAGTGAGGTTTAATATTAGATGTCAAATTCACTCTTGTAAACTACTATAAAAGAAGGATAAAAGAGTTATCATCACAACAAGTAGTTAAAGTAGTGAATAGGTTGTAGATTCAATGATAGATAAGAGGCTCTGAAGTGGAAATCAATTGCCCCAAGACTGTCTTTAATATTTTTATCCCCTTTTATTAGTTTGTTGCGTGATTAGTATAGTTAATTACTTAACCTTACTAGTTATATATTCTTTACTTTCACAACTTAGGAAAAACCAACCACCCCCTCTTTACTTGCTTTTATATATCTATGTATATCTATATATAGGCTTATATCCACCCTTATATGCATGAACTCGTAGGAAAATTCCTCTTTTTCATGGAAGACTCCGATTTACCATTATATACTTAATTGTATTTTTAACAATTTAGGATTTATAAATTGTATTTTTGAGAGGTACGGCGATGACCTCCCAAGTTTAAACAGTCGATTCAATAGTACTTGCAGAGAAGAATCCAAAAAAGATGCCCACTGACCCTAATTCAGTTCGAACCTAACTCAAAATGAATCGCGAAAGTTGACGAAATCCAACATTTTTACAATCATTTTCTAACACGTGCATCGTCATGAATCTGCAATCATGCTAGTAACCCAAAGCTATAGTGGCTTTCTTTCCAGCTCAACCCACCACCTCAACCTACGTCTCTATGTTGGAATAAAAGTTGATTCCGTACACTTTTGGGCTTAGTTTTGAGTAGTACCCAAAATGAATTGGGTTCAGTGGATGACATTTTTGGATTCTACATTGCGAGTACTATGAAATCGGTTACTCGAACACTCAAAACGGATCAAGAGTGAATAAAATATTGATGTCTAAAGATTCACTTTTGGAAGAAGAAAATGTGCGAAAATACTCTGTCCCACATGTGAAAAAGAGAGAGCTTGTGACTAGTATATAAGTTGGGAAGCTTTATTCCTAGTTCAAATGTATTTAAAAGCTTATATTCCAACCTCTACGCGCAGG
>JAULKM010000001.1:9543208-9556867 GCA_032355605.1 Rubia tinctorum
TTAACATGCAATATATGTATGCATGATACAGACAAGGCGGCTCAATCTATGCATATTATGACCATGATGAAATTTTTATCATATACTTGGCAGTGTATTCCTGAAAAGGTATTATGACGATGAAGGAATTTTTTAATGAAATGCATTGTTGTCCTTGTTTACTACAGTAAAGCGTAAAGGGTGAACATGAATGTTCTATGTCTTCACTTAAATGCTGAAAATATTTATTTTCAAATAAATGAGCTAACGAGAATACATAATTTTTTTAATTTTTGTTATATGTCTATGATTCAGAACACATTATTCTAGAATTTTTTAATATGGATGTGTTGAATTTTGAAAAAATGAATCAGAACATAGTATTATGTATATTTGTAATATGAATGTGTTGACTCTTGAAAAATGAAAGAAAACAAGAGTATTAAAGTAAGGTGACCATTCCTTAATGAGGAAGATGTGCAAAACCATTTATATCCTGCTTTCCAGGCTAAAAACGCAAAGTTCCAATCAAAGTCAGCCTTTTCCTTTCCAATTGAGAAGTTGATTGAATTGCGGTGAGAGTTGCCAATCTAGGATAATCCTTCTTAGTCTAAAGAGTAAGCTGTATCAAATAAAATAGCAGGATAAAAAGAAGATAAAGCAAGCAAAAGAGATATACTCAGTTCCTGCTTTTAATGTAATTAGCAGAAATCTCAACTGATGTTGCTGCCAGTATAGAGGCGGAATGGTTTCGGAATTCAGTACATGAAATTCTGTAATATGCTGGTACTGCTAGTAAAGTGGCGGAGTGGTTATAGACTTGGTGAAATTCTGTTGTGGCCTAACGGTAAGTGACTAAGGCTTATAGTGAAGTGTATAATGAAAATCTAGACACTTGGGCGCTAGGCATAGTTTGAATCGTGAGTTAATAAATAATGGTGTGATTTCAGTTGATTTATAAGATATCAACGCAATCTAGTGAAACACTTGACAAAATGACTAGTTAGGGACTTGATAAACAAGTCTGTGATCGGGATAGTTTTAAAGCTTGTTTAAATCTTTGATAATAGGATAATCAATTTTCTATGATACGACGTTAGTGTAAAATTCAACGTGAAAGGCCTATTTTTGAGATTGAAACATATGATTTCATATCCCGAAACTAATATGTTTGGACCTGCATGAAAGTTATGTTGAAGTTTTAACTTCTTAATGGATCATTTGACAAAGTACATTTGCAGGTGTACAATTAAAGAGATTTACATGTATGAAGTGTGGAGTGTAGCCGCTTCAATAAGCCTAGGCTTGGCTTTGTATGAACTCATAAATGGATATGGACAAATGGCTTATATTGTGCCAAGTTTAAACTTTTGAGTTGTATTTGAATTTGTGTGCGGATTATCTTCAAGTGTTCAAATGGGTTGAAGGATTCAATCTTTAGAGACACTCCGATTCTCAAATATTTGGAATGTGTAGTTCACTAAGGTGAAAATTCAATTTTCAAGACATTTTCATTTATGCACTTGTTTGGTTTGGTTGTTGGATTTTTTGAATCAAGGATAATACTTAAATGAGAGATGATTGTTTGTGTTTTAATAAACACAATCTATTTAAGTATGATTGGATTCGAGTATTTCAGGATGTTAAAACAAGTTTGGTGCGTGCGGAGTGTACACTTGTATAAACTTTCTAGAAGCTTACTATTTTAGGATAAGTATTAACTTATGTTGGTCAAAATTTTGATGACTAACATGTATTATTCTGGTGTGGAAAGATGTATTGTTTCAGAATTCATTTCTGGCAACTACGGTACATTAGATATGAAAAATGTAATTATTTATATGGAGAGATGCGTTGTTTCATAATTAATTTATGATAACCACGGTACATTGGATGTGAAAAATCTAATCATTCATGCAGAAAGATGCGTTGTGTTAAAATTGTATCAAAATGGTGCATTCGTAAGCGTGGTGACCTATAGCCCACAAATTCCATGAAGGATAACATCTTCTCGGGACATCTTTTATATAAACATGTGTATGCATGCATAGAATGACAAGTGAAAATTTTATAATTTTCTCAGATTTACTCAGCAACCAAAAACACAGTTACTCAAAAGTATTCTCCTGATTCAAGCCTATAACAGGAGGGATTCACGATTGTTTTATCCTCGAAAGGAATTCATGTAACCCAAGACTGTAATAGGGTCGAATTATTCTTTAACTAAAGCGTGTGTAACGCAACTCACATCGATATCCAAGAAAAGTTTTACCACAATCATCCAAGTTTGATTATAGTGTTCCATTGGAATGCAAGTATTACAAAAGTTACTCCAACAACAACTACCATATTACCACTAAAAGTTTAAGAATCATACAAGGAGAAGAAACGTCTACTAGAAAACAAGAAGAGGTAAGACGAAGAAAAAAAATCCTAATGTATTTCACTTTCAGGTCCTAGAACAGAATTCAGAGAATCCTAATTAAACACTAAGATGCGTCAGAATTTTAGTTTAAAATTGCATGGGAGAACTGAATTGCATTGCTGATTCCACCAGTTTATTTCATTCATGTGTTTTTATGACAATTTCCTCTAACATGATGCAAAAGATAGTATATAAGAGCAACAAAATATGTTCACCCAAATTGAGCATTACTATAAAACCTCAAGACTCACATTAATCTTTAGATACGCCTAAGGCTCTATTTGGAATGACTTATAAGCTGCTTTGCTTATAAGCAAAACACTTTTTAGTGTTTGGTAAAATGGCAAAAACCAACTTATTTTGAAAACAGAAGCTGTTTGGGGGGAGGAGCGGAAGCTGCTCTCCCCCAGCTTTCAAAATAAGTCAGTTTTTCTTATAAACACATCTCTGCCAAACACACTCTAAGAACCTTGGGTAAGAAATATTCATGGCTATAAAATAATGAATTTAGTTCAAAACTTTGAAGATGCAAAATGGATTAGAATGAGATGACATGTCCACATATACTCATGAGCAGGCTACAAATATTTTGAAATTCCCATTAACAGCTATTCATTACAGGTTTTTCGTCACCTTGATTATGAAGCATCAAAATCATACCGTAAATAAACATCTAATCTTACAGAAGAACATGCTTACGTAACGGAATCACATTTTCTATTTTGTTATGTAATGAAGACATAATCAAAGAACATAATTTGAAGAAAAAAAACTCGAAGACATGGTTACATTTAACTAAGTGCCTAAGAATTATATTAATAGTGAATTAGTAGAATAAAACTGATTACGAACTCTAATATGAACAATAAGACACGGTCAACGAACCAATTGCACATGACATGCTAGCACTTGAGGACTCAAGGAACAAAACCATTACTAACAACAACTATGTCACTCACTATAAATTAACATCTTGATCAACTACACAAGTAGAAGACCTAAATAACTACACAAAGATAACAACTATACTACCACAAAAGGGAAAATCAGAAGGCTAAATTTAAGAGTAGGCAATTCATATCAGAGACAAAAGAACCGGAAAGAATAATTCACACCTATCTTCAACGAACAACTCCAAAACCTATAGTCCTTCCCTTGTAAAGCAACTTGAAATCCCGCTAATTCCATTCCACGATTTCATCTGTATGTCCTTGAATAGATACTAATGTTTGGAAATTCTAAGAAAACTGAGCAACCTCTCAATCAAGAATTGAGGATGCTCAACATTGAAACTCATACCCCCTATTTATACTAGGAATTGAGATCGGTGATGGACTTGAATTTGGATTTGACTTAATCTCTCTCAAATCAGCAGTCATTTACGTTCCTACAGATGTCTACATCTTTCTCTTTTATTGTTAACCCTTCCTACATCGACAACTCATCTCTCTCCTTCATTATACCTCTACCGCCTACAATCTTCCAGAAATTTCACCCTCTAGTGCTTCTCTGTCTCTTCTTCTTCTTCCTCCCCCTTTTTCTTTGTTTTGTTTTTTTCTCTCATGTGTTTCCTAGGGTTTAAATTAAGCCTTTTCCTTTATTACTTTTCTTTTTAGGCTGAAATAGTTGAAGCCCAAATGAATATTTAATTAGAAGGCTAAGAGCATGTGCAGTGGGGTTCTTTCTGGTTTCTCATTGAAAAGAACCACAAAGGTGTGATTTATTTGTGGTTTCTTTAATAAGAAACTACCCAGCGATTCCTCCAAATAACAATCGGTCGCAAAGAAACCACGTGTGTGGGCCCTCTATCGGTGCTGGTCAATTTTTTCCCCCTTCATTGGGACATGTGGCATGCTGTGATTCCCAACCCATCCCCAACCTTTCATTTTTTTAAAAAATTCACGTGTCCCAACCCATCTTCTATTCTTAATTTTGCAAACATATTGCCCAATGTTATTCTGCATATTGCCCAATATTGTCCCAACTCATGGAGTATTAGTTTTATGTCTTTAGCCAATTATAATATTTTGCAAACATTTTCTCCTGCTTTTTAATTTTTTTTATCATGTGTTATTTTTAAATTTTAATAAAATTTAATAAAAATTAAAAGTTATTTTTAAAAAAATAAAAATAAAATGTATTATTAAATTTCACATTTCAATTTATCTTGGGGTTGAAAATTTTATTTTAATTAAATACTAAATATAAAATTAATGAGTAGGATATATAAAATTAAGTGAGGTACATGAAGTGGTTTCTTAGTGTTTTATAATTTCTACCATTGTGAAGGTAAAAATAAAGTGATTTTTTTGTGGTTGCTTTTGGTGAGGTGGAAGAGAGAGATTGAGAGTTATATTGTATTTATTGGAAAGAAATCATTTTTTGTTGTTTCACCATTGTACATGGTCTAGTACCTTGTCATTAATATTTCAAGCTTTCTTTTGTTCCCTAATTAACTAATTAAGTATTAATCACTATATTAGTATTTTGTTTTTAAAGTTAATTTGATTATTCCAAAATCTTTAAAATAATGTTTTTAAAATCTAAATATATTTTGGGAAAAAATTGATATTTCTTTTTATAATAAAGATTATAATATCACATTATAAGAATTATTAATGATGCATCTTTATTTTCATACAGTACATACTGTCAGGGCCTCACATACAGTATTTAGATTATGTTCAAATTTTATGTGCAATGATATTTGTGAGGAAGGAATCGGGTACGCCTACATAAAATGAGTGTTTATGGTAGTCCTTGAAATATTAAGGCAATTCCAGCAGATGTTTATGTTTTCAACATTAGACATGATGACGACGATTATGAAAGCAAATAAACTCGGATATTATGTCAGTAGATGTCATTTGATTAGTTGATTAGGTCGGTTAGTTGCATGCGTATTTAAACATAGTAGTTATGGAAAATGTTTTTAAAAGTGTTGATCTTACCCCCAATTTATAAAATAAGTGCATATACAACCTTGAAGTTCTTGTTTATGTTCAAATGACGGTGTCCGCTTCAAGGGTAAAATTGGTCGAAACTATATTAAAAATTGAATAGGGGTATTTTGGTCATTTTCAGTCTAGTCAACGTCAGTCTCCAACATCGAGGTTATGAGTTTTTGTGTCAATGTCAGTCAAGGGGTATATTTTCACTTTCAAAAATTGGTGGGCTATATTTGCACTTATCTTAGAAGTTGGGGTTAGACTGGGGGTGGGTGGGGGAGGGGTTATGAAAGCATTTTGCCCTTTTAAATACTCCATCTTTATTTGGTATTTAAAAATTCCAAATATGACGTGTATTTTAGTATTTTATTTGATATTTAACCATTCTAACTAGATTTTTATTTTTAGTATTTTTATTTGATTTTTAACAATATTTATTTTATATGTATAGTACTTTTTAAAGTTTTACTATTTTAATTAAATTATTTTATTTGATATTTAACTATTTTAATTTGATATATTTTTAAATATTTATATTTTATATTTAATAATTATATATTAATAATTTTTTTATTCAAGGCTTAATTATTTTGACTTAATATTATTTTTTTGAAAATGTTATTGATTTAAAGTAATTTTATTTGATGTTTTATATCTACATTTGAGTTTTAGAATCATGGCCAAGGTGAAACTGGATTTTTTTCGGTCCAAATTCACTAATGAATTTTCTTACGGCGGTACTAATGTGGTATTCCCAGTCAGCCTAAATGATTGATATTCACCGTTTATCACAATGGACCTGCAAAACAAATCCCGAAAGCTATTACAGGGAAAGGGATTCGACGATCAAGTCAGTACTTTCCTTCAGAGAATTAGTATTTCTCAGTTTAGTTTCACTTAGCAGAGCCAGTGTTGCTTTCGTTGTATTTATAGGCGATTGTAGTTGCGGCTCCGCTTTACTAAGGTTTAACATCGTGGTTGAATCGTGGTTACTACAATCTCGGTTCGTGGCTAAGTGTTGGTCGTGATTCCGTCCTTCTCGGTTCATGACCGAGTCCTTTTGGAATTGCTCCATTATTATCAGTTTATGGTTAACATGAACATTGAGCTGAACATTGTATATTCCATCTTAATTTATTCGTGGTTGAACATTGGGATGAACTTAAAGGCTAGTAACCTCTAGCTCATGGGCTAGGTATACACCATAAGCCCCCCAAGCCATAGAGTCAATATAACACGAAGCGATGATTGTGCTTGTATAATGTGTGCGAACTGTTATTATATTTATTCTTTAAACTATAATAACATGGTCGTTATCATAGCTACTTCAACTATCTTCGCATAGTGTTGTATGCTTCTTGCCTCTACTTGCGAATTTGTTGAGTTGACTTAAATTTTGAAATTTGAATTCTAATAGTATAGGAATTCTGGTAGACTTTTAGCTATTGAGATATTTGAGCCGAGATTTCCTCTTTTTTATTCGTTGTACCGTTCCAAGATTTCCTCTTCTTCCTTTATCCCTTCCTCTCTTATAATTGCTTCGATTTTGGTGACTTAACTCCTTCATTATTCAGTGTATTATACCTACTCATATACTGTTGCCTTTTCGTATTCCAAAAACGGTAACTTACTTTTGTTAGATACTCATCATTAATTTTTCTATCTGATTTAATTTCTCTTGGCTTTTTGGTGTCTTATATTAAATCTGTAATTTATTAATCTTTCACGCGTCAGAATTCTTCATCTCCTTCTTATTCTTTTTTCCCATTTCATCATTGTACTCCGCCAATCTCGTAAGTTTTGATCTTCTCCCCTTTCTAAGAAGACTCTTTAATAATTGTGAATTTGTGTGGTGTCTCTACTCTTGTAATTTTGTTTATCGATTTTGGTCTGAAAGTTCTCTTATCATCTTCTCCGGTGTGTATTCCGTGTTTCTTGTTTTTTATATTTTGGTAGAATATACCCCAGGGGTTCTATAATTGTAATTGATAGGGTTTTCGTTTGAATCCTAGGAATTATCTTATGCCCATATGTCTTCCTATAATGTTGCTGAAACTTCCGTAATGGATGTCCAGGTTGATGATGTCCACTTCGGGGAAGATTCTAACCATGTCACCGGTTTTTCTGCCGTTAGTAGCGTTCTTTCCAATTATCACTTGGAAGATTTAAAGGATAATTTTCCTTTCTTGTCTTCGTACGAGCTCAAGGTTCCTGATAATTATGAGGGTGTTCACAGTCCTCCTCCTAGCTACATTTCTTGTTATTTAGATTATCTTAAATTTGAACTCACTTTTCCTTTCTCAGTAAATCATCGATTTACTTTCATATTATTAAGTTGCATTATCTCAGTTTCATCCTAAGGGTATCTCTATCATTGTGGGTTTCTACCATGTGTGTGAGCAAGCCGAATATCAATTAACTTATTCCGAAGTCTGTATCAGCTTTGCAAGGTGAAAATTTATCTGATGAATTCACCTTTTATCCCGTAATTCCTTCTGTTGAACTTGTTAGTGTATTCCTTAAAATTTTGGTGTGTGGCGTAAAAATATTTCTATGTAAAACTGAGTAATGAGTGCGAACAGACCCTTCCAGTTTGGAATTATAATGTTCCCATATACAAACTTCCTGAGGCAGGGGTTCGTCTTACTGCTAACTCTAAGGTTGTATTAAGACTCAGCGAACACTCGATATGCCTTCGCCATTCTAATTCTGAGAGCAGAGGTGTTTGTTAGTTGTTATCTTATCCTTTTACCATATCTTGTTTACTCTTATCCCTTATTCTTAACGATGTCTCATTATTTCTGTGTGTTTGTCTAACTTGTGTTATATACGGTATTGCGGATATGGATATAGTTGGGCGTATCATTGACATACTGTTTATTTATGATGATGAGAAAAAAAGGTGGAGACTGTGCATGTTCAGCCAAATGATGCCAATGGTAATGATGCCTTTCAGGAGAACATTACTAAAACAAATTCTAAATTAGTGTCTACTGGGGGTAGAGGCTCTGAAGGGGGGAGGTAGTTGTTGAGCATGCTACCGATGCTTCTAGAAGGAAGAGGATAAATGAGTGATCTGGTGATTCATCAATTGCCTTAAGACCACCTGAGAAGAAAGATCGCACTAGCCAGCCTCGTTATAAGCTTCCATTGCGAAGCAACAACTTGCAAATCGAAGGAACTATTCCTGCTACTCTCTATAAGCTCCATTTCCACGAAGCGATGACCGTGAGTGAGAGATTTTCTGAATTCTCCAAGGAAGATGGTTTGTTGTTGTAAAAGTGAAAAGCTAGGGAGAAGGAGTTTGAGGCTCTGAAGGTCTCCCTTGAAGCTGCTGAAAAGCGTGTGCAAGTCATTGAAGGAGAAGCCAATAGGATTTTTTCTGAGTTGAAGGAGATACAGACTAATGGTCCTGCTTCGCATAGCTATCCCCAAGTTTTCACTGACTGGCTCTTCAAAATTCAATTCTTTTACATGTGTATGGTGAACGCTACTTGCAATGGTTCAATCGCCAATAAGAGCCCAAGAGAGGAAATGGCGCTCTTCGAGGAGATGGAAAACAGAACAAGGCAGTTTGGTACAAGGTCTAGGGTGAAGCCCGTGGAGGAAATGTCTCGACCCCCTAAGTTAAAGAAAAAATCCAAGCCCTTGCATCCATGATGAAAGAGTTCATGAAAATGGGAGTTCAACAAGCGAAAGTGTGCAACATTTGCATCCTTGATCTTCACACAGATATTTTCCTGTAAGTGGTGGAAGATATGGAGGAGGTTAAGGCGTTGGATTTCAACAATGGTGGAAATCGGCCACAGTTTTCTAGTAAGTACAACAAGGGTTCCAGGGGAACTAAGGAGGCAAAATTCATGATCCCTATGCAAACACCATCAACCCGAGGTACCACGATCAACCCAACTTTCATTGGCGGTAGTAAAACCAAATGCAAGGGTATAATCGAGGCGTACAAGCTCCACCTCAACCCTATCCAAGAGGAGAATGACCTTCAAACAACAACGTCTCACTTTACAAGTCAGACCGAGAGGAAATCCTTGAAGCAGTCTCTCAATTGATTAAGAAGCATGATGTCTTCGCGGAGCGCACAAGGCGAGCAATTGAAGATCTCGGAACTCGGGCATTCTCGAGCATCAAGAATATTGAGATTTAAATCGGACAACTTGCCACCTCGGTAAGTCGACTTGAAGCTAAAGATTTCGGCAAACTTCTGAATCCAAGGAATGTGATCTCTTTGAAGTTAAGAAGCGGGAAGGAGGTGCATGGTCCCGAGAAGGAAATCTTACAGGAGGACGACTTGGTTATAGAAAGCAACAAAACCAACTTGGAGGAGCAAGAATTGGTTCCGGAGGAACCCGTCAAGGAGCTTCCAACACCCGAGGTGAGGTGAATCTTCTGCCACCTTTCCCTAGTTCACTTAGGGGAAGGCTAAATGTGGCAACCAATGATGAGCACATCCAAAAAATGTTCGAGAAGGTTGAGGTTAGCGTTCCACTCTTGGACTTAATTGATCATTTGCCTTCATATGCTAAATTCTTGAAAGTTGCATGCACTAAAAAGAGGGAAAAACTACTTGAGATGATAGGAAAATCGAAAATAGAGGGAGTTACCGCTCTTAATCATAGGAAGTTACCTACAAAATGTGATAACCCCGACATGTTTTCAGTTCCAATCTCTTTAGGTGGTAAACTGGTGAAAAATGCTATGATTGATCTAGGAGATTCTATTAATGTAATTCATTATTGCATTTATAAGAACTTAGAAATAGGTGAACTTAAAGAAACTAGGGTAATCGTCCAAATGACCGATCACTCCCAAACTAGTCCTCGCTGACTAGTGAAAGATGTGATGGTCCAAGTGGGAAACTTGGTGTTTCCGTCAGATTTCTATGTCCTTGATGTTGCACACGCTGGTGGTGCACCCTCAATTTTATTAGGGAGACTTTTTTTAAGACATCAAGGACTAAGATTGATGTTCATTTGGGAACACTAACCTTAGAGGATGACATGGATATAGTAGGTTTTGATATTTACAAATCTAAGCATCATTCATATAATCCCTCTCTTGTGTGTAAAAAACATAACTTTGTGTGAAGAAGTTGATCAACATGATGAATCTTGCGTGATTGAAAATGTTAAATGCCTTAATGAGATTCTTGTAGACGAGGAGGTATTACCTGACATAGAAACCTTGCACGCTCTATCTTGCATGAATGAACCGTATAATGATACACTTGTTGATGAACAAGTCTCTTCTAGTGTGATTAAAGATGCTTTGCCTCCGATATTGCACACTAACTTGCAGTGGTAAAAGAAGCAGGTTAAGGAATTAACCACTCCTAAACCCCTTTCGATCAGAAAAATTAGCAAGAATGTATCTATGATTGAGAAAGATGGGAATGCTTGGTATGTTTCGCCAAAGATTAAGGGTAAGACTAAGGTAATGCAAAGACCCGTCCACATAGACGTGGTTGTTGGTGGTGTCAAGGATGGGGATTCCAGTGATCCATCAAACCGTTCTTATTAGTTTTCCAAAAAAACATGAAATAATAAGTCGTGACGACGACAATAAAAAATACGGTGCTTAATATTAGTGGTTTTTCAAAACAAATATTTTCTTTTGAAATTTTGGGAGTGTGATTTTTTTTGTGATGGTTTTCGGAAAAATCCAGTCATCAATTTTGTTTGGAACAATATTGCTCTTGGTTTTTAGTATTTTCGGATGCAGGTTTGGCATGAAAAAGTTGGAACTGACCAAAGCAAGAAGGCCTCATTCCAGGGCTCAGCATGGCCTGTGCCAAGCAATACGGACCGTGCCAAGGACCATCAGCATGAAGCCGACGTGCCTGACACAAGGGCGCCACATATGCACCACATATGTGCCTCCATGAGTCTCATCCGACGTGGGAACCCCCCTATGGATCCGTGTTGGCTACCCTCCTAACCCAATTAAAACCCATCCAATACCCTTTATAAACCCCCCTCCCCCCCAAACCATCTCTTCTCTTCTTTTTCTCTCAAACTAGCCTAAACTTACTTTCACACTCGTTCAACCATATCTCCCTCAATTTTCATCTGATTCACCCCTACTTGGTATTAAAATCTTCATCTTTACGAGCCCTATCCAACTCACTAAAATTCATCCTCCGAAAATACATGATTTTTCCGAGAAAATTCAAAGAACATCTCGGCCTTTAATTGAGTTTTCTCCCAAGAACTCAATTTTTGGTCCATTGCTGTTGTTAGAGTTGCTTTGATTCGATCTAGGAGGGATTTCGTACATTCCTCGAGCAAAGATTTCACCACATTAGACATTTTAGGTACTTGGCTGAGCTCTCTTTCTTATTTGAAGAAGTAGGAGTTGTGAAATTATTGTTGTTTGGTTATTTGCATGCTTTAAAGTTTTGTTGGTTTGTGTGGTTGGTAGATTTATTTTGGAAGATATTATTCTGTGTTGGGGGTGTTTGGTGAAGGCTTTACTAGATTTTTCCTATTGTTAGTTGCTATATTTCTTCTATCCATCATGTCTCGTAGACAGAGAAAGGAACCTAGTGTACCCTTTATGGGGTTGACCAACCTCACTTGGGATAAAAAGGAAATGCGGGGTTACCTAATAGGGCGCCCTATTCAAGAGACAAAGTTTGTGGATGAAGGGACCCTTAAGGATCTTAAACTCTGCAAACCTGTCAGGGTCGTACTAGGAAAGATTGGTATGAAAGAGTTCACTACAGTGTTAGCCCCTAATTACTCTCGGTATACCCTAGAATTTCTATCCATTGTAACAAAGGAGAACAACAGACAAATGTGGCGATTTGTGAGATTCCATTTGGGAGATGTGCCACGTGGCCTGACTAAAGCTCAGCTGGCGGATATCTTCAAATGGAAGTTGCGGAGAGATGTAAAAGGGTATAATAAGTCAGATGCAGGATATGAGTTGTATGCATTCTGGGCTACCATCATCCCGACACCTAAGGGGGAGAGAGAGAAAGAACAACAACATAGTGCACCCAACACTAAGGTATCTAGCTAGACTATTGAGTGTGGTAGTCAGCTATCACGGCGAGGCCACCATAGTCAATGAGAAGGATTGTAGGAGGCTTTGGTCGATCTGCACGGGGAGGGCTTGCCCTAATCTCTTGGATGACTTCATCACTCACTATATTGATTTCTCCACGGTGCCGTCCCGCACTGGCAAGATAGCGATTGGAGATATGATCTCACTTTTGGTTCATCACTACAACCTTTCGGTGAGTGAGGGAATGAGGGCGAACCCACAGTTGTTGTTTACACTCACACTACCTGTCATGGATGATACAAAGGTCATACTGGAGAAAGATGAGGGTATCTTCTGGTTGTACAAGGGAAGGAAGTTCATGAGATTGCCCAATCGTAAGAAGACCAACTTGAGCAAGAAGTTCAATGCAGGATCTCATCATTGAGCCGGATTCAAATTCACTGGTGGTATTAGGCGAGCATTACCCTAGAGATGAGGATGACATAGAGAAGGAGGATGATTAGGAGCCTATTTTAGTGCATCCCGCACTGCTCATTTCAAGCAGCAACCAGAATTCCCTCAGGTTATGCCACCGCCACCTTTGGAGCATCCCGTAGCGCCACCGCCTTCTTTCGATCAAGTATTTGGAATACCACCCATTTACCAGGGGTTGTTTATCATTCATGAGGAGCCTTATTATTCCACGGGGCATGGCGCTTGCAGTTCTCATATGCACAACATCTCCACCCACTATGATGACTTTGCACAGTCGAGCAAATGTGGGCCCCCGCCTGGCCCAAGCCCTGAGCCCTATAGGCAAAGTGTTTTGGGCCATTCTTAGCAGGAAAGTCAAAATTGGCATCACCCCCTAGTTTATCCCCTTCAGGAGCATGAGTCATCGGGTTCTATGTGGACTCATTAGCTGCATGGGCTGGACTGGGAACAATATTTAGGGAACTTTATCTTCGGGGTTAGGCACGATGTTCATAGGCTTGGCACACAGCTAGAACACCATGAGTGGGACATGACAGAGAGATTTGATAGAGTCAACGATCATCTGCACTACCTAAAGGAGAACATGGGGAACTTTCAGGATGGCATCAGGGAGATCAATGACAGGCGGAGGACATCAGGAATTGGATAGAGCTACTACGGTCCATATTCGAGCAGGCAGGAGCACAAGGTTAAACGTCGGAGGCGACATTAAGCATCTCTTGGTGTTTCCAACTTTTCCCTTGGTCATATTCATTGGGGATAAAGCTTAAACTAAGTGTGGAGGGAGGAGTTGGAACACCTCTATAGTAGCAT
>JAULKM010000001.1:9556967-9573224 GCA_032355605.1 Rubia tinctorum
ATATATATATATATATCTAGGCTTATACTCACCCTTGTATGCATGAACCCTTAGGAATATCTCTCTTCTCTGTGGACAACCCTGACTTACCTAACTATCTACTTAGTTGGATTTAGTAAGCATTTTGGGCTTATAAATTTTATCTTTGAGAGGTACGGCGATGACCTCCCAAATTTTGGCGCCGCTGCCGGGGAAGAGGCGTATATTTTTTTAAGTGTTTAAGCATATTATGTGTGAGGATTTGCTATTTATTTTTATTTTCCTTTTCTCTTTGGTTGTTTTTGTTCGGAGTAGGTATTGCTTGAGTTCTTGGTGAAATTTTACCGAGATTCCTTGCAATATCATTCTGAATATCATTCCAGAGACTTAAGATTTCATCCGAGGTGTGAAGAACTTAAGATTACCCATCTTGCATTTGCGGATGATTAAATGATGTTCTCTATGGATGACACAGATTCGGTCTAAGTCCTCATGCCGGCCTTAAATGAATTCAAAAACACATTGGGCCTCTCTATTAATGCCACAAAGTCCCAGTTCTTTGGGGTTGGGATCAAGGAAGATTTAAGCTTCACGAGCATCCCTTGGGCCACCTTTCATGTTTCATACTTGGGCATCCCATTGGACTCGAGCAAGCTGGAAGTCTCACAATTTGGGGCTCTTCTTGACATGGTTGATGAGGAAATTGCAAGGTTTAAGAGGCACACTCTCACTTATGTGGTTAACTTGAGCTTATTAGATCGGTGGTACAATGCCTTGTTGGATTCTAGATTCAGCAGTACATAATTCAGAGTAATGTAATGGAGGCACTGGAGCAGAAATGTAAAATATTCTTACGGGGAGGTAAGCACAAGAGTAAAGTGTCCTGGAAGAAGTTTTGCACACCAAGAAGAAATGGGGGTATTGACATTCGTAATTTAAAAGAATGGAACAAGGTAGTTATGGTGCAACATCTTTGGGTTATACACTAAAAGAAAGACGCTGTGTGGGTGAAGTGGGTGTATGCTCACTACTACGTGAAGACGGACTTTGGTAGATTAATCCTATTACTCCAAGTGGTCGTATTTCCGAGAGATTTTAGATTTATTTAAGTAATCCCTGTTCTCTAAAGGATTAATTGATACCTACGTTTGTTGCAATAATGATGCGCTAATGGGCGAGTGGGGTGGCTCAAGTAAGTTCATGGCTTTGGAATATGAACATTTACATCGGGTAGTTTATCCGAATGTGTATGATCAGTCAAACCATCCAAGATAGAGATTTTACAGGACCATATGAAGGGGTTACATCCCACCTAGATTCTCATTCATCACATAGCTCGGCACCCTTGGCAGATTACACACTAAAGATAAATACGGTGATGGAGAAGATGAAGCAACAAATCATATTTGCTCCTTATGTCATTTGGAGGTTGAGACAAATGGCCATTTATTCTTTAGTGTGATTTCGTTCGGATTATTTGAAATAGAGTGAGAGCTTGGATTGGCTTGAAGAGAAGAACCGAATCAATTGAAATCTCAGAATAATGGATAAAAGGGCATATCAAAGACTCAAAGTTAAGAAACTCGACCCCTTAGCTTTGTGACCTCGATTTATCACATTTTGAGCGAGAGAAATAAGGTAGTACATGAAGGAAAACAACCTAGTTCATCATCGGTCACTACTAGAATAACGACTTTTAACTTCGCCCCTTTTAACTTCGGTTGTCGGAAAAATGGAAGTTAAAATTTAAAAAGTTAAAATTTATATAACTTTGTTTTTTTCAAATAACCGAAGTTAAAAGTGATTATTTACTTCTTTTACAAAATAATCGAAGTAAAAAGTGACTTTTTTTATATTTCGGTTGTAAGCAATCGAAGTAAAATGTGACTTTTTCATACTGGTAGCAATAAACACGGTGACTTAATACAACTAACTTAATGTCCTATAAGAAATAAACATAGAGATAGTACAATTATATCCTCTAATAATGACAACGAAGAATTGGCCTGCATGGTAGAAGTTATTAGTTGGCTACTTCGAGAATTAGGTGAGCCCATTCAAATTCACCCTAAATCTAAACAATTTCATTAATTGAGAATCACAATTAGTTGTCACACCCAAATACAACATTCCACCAATTAATTACAACCAAATTCTAGTCATGCATCAATCACAAAATAAAGCAAAAATACAATAGATAATCATTGGCAAAAAGTAGGAGAAATCAAATATCAGAATGTCATGTTAGAAATACTTACCAATCGCTCCCATAAAAATATGTAGCCTAGATATGCAAAACTTGTCACGAGAGATTAAATACCCATGAAAAACATGCAATATATACCAAGCATTCAAGAAGAAAAATATGGGGTTTTTTCTAAAGGTTCCCCCATTTACACAATAGATGAACTTGGTTTTTATAATCAACAAGAAATGAAGAATAAAACATGAGAAATGGGCCTTTGGGCCATCTTCCACATACCATGGAATATACCACGGTCCGTGGAATACACCTCGTCACTTACCATAGATTATACCACTGTCTGTGGTGATCAATATGTCCAACTTCTACCACTATGTAGAAAAAGTGGCATTCTCTCCAAAATCTCATCGTCTCTTCAACATTGAACTATTCAAAATGGACTCGATCATGGGAGATTTTCAAAATGATCATCTAACACTTCATAAATCGAATAATTAAGACATAAAAACATGCGATATCATCCCACCCTCTTATTAATGAAATGACAATGCACTTCCCTTTAGTCCTCTAATATATTAAAATTTTGATTTCAAATGCACTAAAAATAATGTATAAATTGGGTATATCAGTGCACCATCACGTTCTAAGAAAATGTGGTTTTCTTTTGTAATTCATTGGATTGTAAGATTTTTGAAAGTGGTTCTATTATATATGAACTTTTGTGTTGTGAACCCATATTCTGGTTGCATCTTCAAGAGCAGATATTCATTCTATAGGATTGGAACCAACTGGCAGAATAATCAGTATTCAAAAAAAAACTCCAACTTATCCCGAAAATAAGCATAAGGGTACTAAACCCACGTGGCATCCTTATATGAAAACTAAAGCCCATATTAAATACACAGCTACAAACCCATACTCATCCCCCCTAAAAGACCACAACACATGAACCTAAAAATACAAATGTGCCACTACAATATCAAGAATACACGCCATATTTTAGCATACGCCCGTGAAACCCCCAACTAGTGACATAAGTGTCGATCCTTATCTCCTTGAATCGTATACGCGTGTACAAATACTTCACAATAAGCACATAATAAACAACAAACCTAGTGGATGTGTGCAATAAATGGTACAGTATCAAGTGTAATTGTGCTCGACTTTGCATAAGCCTGGAAAACCACCAGCCAACGACACAAGTGCGCAACCACAAGATGCTAAACCACAAGGACCAGCAGTACATAACAACAATATTACCCCTTCAAGAAAAACCTTACTTAACTCACGACCAATTTCTTAAAACATAAAAACACAAAATAAAGCAATCCATACACACAAAAAAAATATCTATCAATTCAAAAGGTCATATTAGATAATATCCCAAAACTACAAACTTAACATTTTAAACTACACTCCTCCTCTCGATCCGGTGACATCATGGTCAGTAGCCTCCACATTACTCCCTTTTGGAATGTGGGCATAAATAGGCATCCCATTAAGCTGGGAGGTTGTTGTAAGACTTCCTACACCATCTCATTAGCCCCATCTTCTTCAGCAACATCATATGTATCCTTATAGTCCCACACACCTCAAGCTCGATGAGTACAGGTAGCATCGGCAGGCCCTGAAACTTATCTGCGACCTTCTGGTAATATGCCTCATCTACTGCCTGCTCGGCTTTATCTTCATCGTGCTTTAATATTTAACTCGAGATTCTGTGCACCCATACTTTTCCATCCACTCCATCACGATACATCCAAAATCTTGATGCACATTTCGGTGAAGAAGTTGTAAAACCCACAGGTTTTTAACAACTTGTTCACCATTCCACGGTATGCAAGACCACCATTCCGTAGCTTAATGAGTTCCCTTGACAAATTAGCTCTCACTCTTTCTTTCTCATCAGTCTAACTTCTAGAAGTTGCCACTTTTGTCTCCAACCGCTCACACCTCTCCATCGTCCTCTCTAGATCCCCCGCAACTTGACATTATCACCTTTAAACATTGCCACTGCATCCCGTAGCTTAAAACACAAAAACATCCTCTTGATCATCTTAGATATAAGTTCAAATAATAACAAAAAGTACACCCTTTACCTGAGCCACCTAAACATGAGGATCCCTAGAAGCCAAATTGGTCTAACAACTAGAACGTGGTACAAAATAGCCCCACTAGCCTTCTTATCCTTTGTACCCATAGACAACGAAGGCCCAGAAATAGGTACTAGTCCTACACCGTGCGGAGTAGCGCCACTGCAAACCCCCTCGGGCTAACGCTTCTTCTGGGATTGACTTTGGAAAAAAGCCTCAGAAATCCCGTTCTCATTTTCCCTCTAAAAGGTCATAGACTCCGAAGACACAGTCTTCAAAAAAGTCATACCTACACAAAAAATGAAAGAATAATAATCCTAACAAACCCCAATTTTAGAAACATGGTAAAACACAACGACGCTAGAAACAACCTTGCTTTCCCTTACGACAGAATATCTACACTGCAGGTGGGTACAGTTCCCTTATAAGAGCACTCTTCTCAATCATCTTTCCTAGCTTATTGGATCTCGATTCAAATGAAACAGTAGGGTTCCATAGAGGTATAGTTTTACCTTCCTTATCCTTAATATAAAATTTACTTGTCTTTCCAAGACTCACATTTACTAAGGAAACCTCTAAAGAGGTGTACCTTAGGGGGGGGTAGGATAAAAGGTTTAATAATCCCCACCATTATCAGCACTTTGCAGTTCATAGAACCTGATAAAATCATCAACCTTTAACTCCCTATTATCCCTTTCACGCAACTCCTCAAACCAGGTCCTTAAGGACACACATCTAGTATGAAGTTGTGTAAGAGCAACTTCATGATTAAATAAGACACACATAACGAAATCCCGAATAGGCGAGGTGAAACTATACAAATAATGGTGTTCAAAAATGCTAAAATAACCAGGAGGAGGTTTTCGGACCCTCTCACCTTCAACATGAAATTTAATTTCAAATTTACCCAAAGAGGAATGATATTTTATTAAACTCGCTAATGATTACATTTTATTAGTACTATCACATTCCTCGACAGTTTTACTAGCTCCTTCCTCAGTCACACCTTCCTTCTCATTATTCAATCTTTCATCATATTCAACTTAACCATCATTAGGCCAAGTTATCAAGGAGGACAATGTAGATCACACATCTACCATATTGGGAATAAAGGAAAGGAAAAAGATGCAATACCTTCGAGGTATGGTATTCAGGCCAATTCCATTCAAACTTCCGCAATGCAAAACAATTTTAGGTACGCCCAACCAATAACCCCACTAACCTTTTATATTCATAAGAAACTGTGCCTCAAAAATTTCAATGGAATTATTTTACTTAAGTCAGTTGAGAAGGGGAGCCATCAACCAGTAAAAGAGACCTATAATGATTACTTAATACGCAATTAGCTAGTCATATTAATTTCCATCGATTTGCGAAAGAGTGTATCTCATTCCCCAATAAAAGGAAATTGGTCATAACAAAACATGTACATTTCACCCACGAAGCCACGTCTCACTTCGTGTTAGCTCTACTAACCTTCCTCAAAATCATATATATTTTGCGCTTATTTTGAGAAAGGCTCGCAAGCACTACACCCCCTCCAGACTCAGTGGCTAGGTGGTTTACGGTATATGCCTAGTTCGCACAATACATGTCCATTATGACCAGCTCTCTTTGAGCATGGAAGCGAGCAAAACTAGGTTTGCTCACAAATAATGCAAAACACAGAAGCACTACTATCATAATGCACCCACTAAGTCAATGATCAAGCACAAGCACAATCCATATACTTTTAAGAAGGAAAGAGAAGCAGAGATGAGGGTATTCCATTATACACACTGCAGTTTCTTTATTCCCTAAGGTTTGACTTTGGCGTCGAAGATTCTCCCCAGCGGTACCCAATGAGAGGAATATGTCGACCAGCCTTGGGGCTTATCTCTATCTGGATGTGTTATCAACAAAACCAGTCGACATAGGTGGGGGAAAATTTCTCATTGTTGCAATCGATTACTTCGCTAATTATGTCGATACGAAGACCCTCGCATGATCACAGCAAAAGCACCAATTGCATTCGTCTAGAAAAACATCGTGTGCCACTCCGACATACCGAAAAAAATTATCTGAGACAATGGGACAAATTTTAAGTGAAGCATTCAACGATTGGTGTAAAGACTTGAACATCAGTAAAAAAAATTATATCATTAGAACACCCCTAAGATAACGGGCAAGTCAAGTTCACGACCTAGACCATAGTCTAAGGAATCCAATGATGGCCAGAAGGAAAGAAAGTAGGATGGGTGGAAGAACTACCCACCATCACGTGGGTGTACAAAACCACCCCTAGAACACCAACATCTAAAATGCCTTTTAGCTTGGTGAATGGTCAGAAAGCAGTCATCCCCGCAGAAGTAGGCATCCCCGGCCCAAGAACCATCAGCCAAGATGAGGAAGGCAACAAAAAGAGATGAGAGCGAACTTAAACATATTTGATGAACGAAGATCAGTCGCAACCAAAAAAGAGGTTAGGTACAAACAGAAGATGGCGAAGTCATACAACAATAGAGTCTGCACAACAATATTCAAGGTTGGAGACCTAGTCCTACAAAAAATTAAAGCTAATCTGGCTGAAAAGACAAGGAATCTATGCCCCACATAGAAAGGCTCATACTAAATAACAAAAGCATACAAGTTCAACAGCTTAGGAAATACCACGTGTAAACATAGGGTTTCTATACGAACGTATTGTACATAGGTCTCGATATCATCGTTGAACATGCGTTCCAAATTTTGGGTATGAAATGATCATGAATTTCCATACACAAATGAAAACCATTTCAAAGGAAAAACAATGTGTACACAAATAACCTAAGTTTTGTGTGCAAACTCACTCAAAATGAGGATCCACTTAATCAACCTAGGTTTTACTTCCTTTTTAGTCATCAAGTGGCGGAGTGCCACATCATGTAAACAATGACCTTGGTACCGAGAAAATATGGCATAAGCTTCTCAAGGGAAAATACAATGGCTATCAACTCTTTCTTAGTTGTAGAAAGTCACTGAGGCATAGTATATAACATGTGGTATTTTCCCCACTCTTTGACTTGGCACCGCGCATATGGCATTACACTAGCATCGCACATTATCTTAAATGGAAGGGGATCAATTAGGTGGTTGTATGATAGAGGTGGTCACTAGTATTCCCTTCAAAGTGTCAAAGGCTTTGTTACCCTCCTTATCAACAACCAATTCAACATCCTTTTGCAACAACTTTGATCTGCACCTAAAAGCATGTGTTAACCAATGCATTTAGCACATTTATTATTGTGTTTTGGTTGGTTGATTGATAGGTTTAGTTGGGTTTACATTACAAGGGGTTTAGATACCCATTGTTTGTTTCTTGTCCAAATCCTTAGTTTTGTAGACTTATTAGGCCTAATGGATAGTATGTCCTTACGATCATCTATATATTGTTTTGTGAGTTTATTTTTTAGATTTCTCGTAAGCACTTCAACATCGATTGTAGAAGGCTATTCGCAAGGATGGTAGTAGGCAGAAGGCCACGAGTCAAAATATGGTAGTAGATGGAATTGAGCTGGAAAGAGAAAGGAGTCGAAGCTCCATAAATGAAGAACTAGCACCGCCGTGTAATACTGCACGGATCACACCAGCCAGTACGGATGATGCCAAAGTGGCATGGGACGGCGACATGGAACTACACGACCTGTGTCGTTCAACAAGCTCGTGCAGCTAAATATACAGCTAAACAAATATCCCCAAGTGCTAGTTTTATATAGTTTACAATATTATCCTTGCATGTTTGTAATTGATAGATAAACTCTCCCTCCTCCCCCAAAAACTTATTTTGCGATATTGACAATTCCTGACCTGTGATCAGATTGACAACCCAATTGTGGTTTTGCATAGCTAACCTTTAAACACCTAGCATCTCTGTGGATGACCTCAGACTTTCCGCTATCTACCCATTGGTATTTTAGTAGTAAGAATGAGATAAACTTATAAATCTTTATCTTTGTGAAGCGCTTCTCAGGTTAAATTCCATCTCCCAAAAGGTTAACAGTTTTAACGACCTCGGGAGTGCAGATCAAATTTTGGCACCGTTACCGAGGATGCTAGTTCAAATATTTAATTGTTAACTTGCATTGCTAGTTGGTTGAGTAGTTAGTTTTTTTGGTAGTTTTAGCTGGTTTTTTGGTGTTGAGCCTTTATGATAGCTATTCTGATTACTTCTAATCAGTTTGCTAGTGTTTGTCTCTGGTTTGGTATTGTTTAGTTTCTGGTTTATGGTACATACCCGTACCACAAACTTAGGAACACTACACTACCTATCGGATAATGCAGGTGGTTCTTCAGACAACACAGGTGGTTGGAAGGAGAAAGAGGAGAGCTAGGGTAGAGGTTCTACAAGAACCAACTATTGTAGCTCAGAAGATTGTTGAGATGGCATAAAAAAATAGGACGCTTAGGAAGTTAATGGTTTCGAACCTGGAGAATCAACCTCTATGTATTGTCCTCCCACCTTTTCCACCGAATGTGACTTGTGAGTTGAAGAGCGGCATGATCCAATGCCTACCGACCTTCCATAGGTAGGCATGTGAAGAACTAAACAAGCACTTGTCGTAATTTCACATAGTGTGCACCAATATGAAGCTACCAAGGGTGTCGGAGGAGGACTACAATCTTGGATCATTTCCTTTCTCGATGCGAGACACATCTAAGGATTGGTTATATTACCTCCCACTGGGTTGCATCAATTCTCGAATGGATATGAAGCGAAGGTTTTGGCTTCCAAGTCTGTAGGTCTAACGAAGCATCTTTCCAACATTTCACAATTGGTGAACGAGTCCCTCTACGAGTATCAGGAGTAGTTGAAGAGATTGTTGGCAAGTCGCCCTTACCATCTATTCAAAGAGGGTGATTTGGTGTACTATTTATTCTATGGCCTTTGTGAAGAAGATATGAGAATGATAAATGTGGCGTGCAATGGATCCATAGCGAACAAGACTCCTAAGGATGCAATGGCATTATTTGAGGAAATGGTCAATGGTAAAAGACAATTTGGTACCCGATCCCATATGAAGACCTTAGATTAGCCCGCTCATTCCCCAAATTAGAGGAACAAGTCCAAGCACTAGCTTCCATGATGAAAGAGTTCATGAAGGGAAGAGCTCAACAAGTGGAGGTGTGTAGCATTTGTAGTCGTGATCATCCTACCGAGACAAGTCCGCAAGTGGCTGAAGACTTAGAAGAGGTGAAGGCCTTGAATTTTAATGGTGGAAATCGAAAATTTGCTAGAGGGAAACAACAAGAGTTCCAATAAAATGAAGGCGGAGATAGACAAGGCCCCTAAGAAAATTCCTTCAATCCTCGATACCTTGACCACCCAAACTTCCGATGGCACGAGGAAAACTAAGGGTACAATCGAGGTGGACAAATTCAACCGTACTCGAGGGGAGAATGACCTTCCAATACTAATGCAACAATGTACAAGTCGGACCGGGGGGAGATCATTGATGCAATTGCCCAATTGGAAAAGAAGAGCGATGTGTTCACAGAGCGGACAAGGAGAGAGATTGAGGACCTCGACACTAGAGCCTTTTTGAGTATCAAGAATGTCGAAGTGCAAGTTAGTCAACTTGCCACTTTAGTGAGCCGACTTGAGGCTAGGGAATTCGGCAAGCTACCATCCCAACCCGAGGTTAATCCATATAAAATGAGTGCCTTGAAGTTGAAAACAAGGAAGGAGATACGAAAAACCAAGAAGGAGATTGTGCAAGAGGACGAACTAATTGTGGAAAACAAAAAGACTGACCTTGAAGAATGAGAGATAGTTTTTGAAGAGGATCCCTCCAAGGAGCTACCTACCACCAAGGCAAGGGTGATCCCTCCACCGCTATTTCCTAGTGTTCTACGGGGAAGGCCAAAGGTGGCAACCAATGAAATGCAAATTCGCAGTGTCTTCGAGAAGGTTGAGGTTAGCATTCCGATTCTTGATATGATTGATCAAGTTTCCTATTAAGGTTTTTTTTAAAATGCATGCAGTAAAAGAAGGATCAAACCAAGAAAGTAGGTCAATTGAAAATAGGGGGAGTAGTCATTTTAGCTCATAAGAACACACCTAAGAAGTGTGATGACTTCGGAATGTTTTTTATCCCTATATCCTTAGGTGGTAGATTGGTGAAGAATGCTATGATTAATTTAGGTGCCCCTATTAATGTGATCCCTTTTAGCCTTTATGAGAACCTAGAAAATGTGAGCTTAGAGACACTAGGGTTATTGTCCAACTAGCCGATCACTCCCAAACTAGCCGTGGAGGTATAGTTAAGGATATCATGGTTACGGTAGGAATTTAATGTTTTTGGCAGATTTCTATGTCCTTGGTGTAGTGCACGATGGTGGTACACTTCCAAATTTATTGGGGAGACCTTTCCTAAAAACATCAAGGACTAAAATAGATGTTCACTTGGGAACACTAACCTTAGAAGATGATGTTGATAAGGTGGGATTTGAAATTTATAAGTCACCATAATTCACAAATTTCCTCTCTTATGTGCAAAGGCATATCTTTCTGTGATGAACTTGTCCAACGTGATAACCGTGCATAATTTATGATGATGAATGTCTTGATGAACTCCTTGATTATATTGATGAGAGGAACCATGTCTTGAACTTTAATTGTGATAACAATGCCGATGACACCTATGTTATGCGCAAGTTTAGTGTTGACCTTTCTATTGTGGATTAATTCTCTATAGTCACCAACTTGTAGTGGTTGGTGGAGAATGGTTCAAACATCCTCAACCACCTCCTAAACCCGAGAATTTGGCTAAAGAATCGACATTGGCTAAGGTACATGGTATTGCCCAATATAGAAAACTTGCATGTTCTATCTTCATTGAATGAAAATTCTGAGGATGCATGTGTTGATATCATGATTTTAATGTTCGTTGTGAAATTAAGAATGCTTTGCTTCCTATTGCAAACACAAACAAGCAGCAGAGAAAGAAGCGGGTTAAGGAATTCAAACCTCATAAACCCTTTCCTACTCCCAAAATCAACAAGAATGTATCGACCACTGTGAATGATGAATGTGTTTGGTATGTGTCTCTCAAACTGAAGGGTAAGCCTAAGGTAATGTGGAGACCCGTTCATAAGGACATGGTCATGGGTGGTGTTAAGGACGGTAATTCCGGTGACCCATCAACCTGTTTTTGCTAGATCTTGAAAATGTATGAAAAATAAGTCGTGATGACGACAATAAAGAAATGGCGCTTTTATTGTGTGTTAGTAGATTTTGGAAATTTTTGTAATCTTTGGGAATGTGTTTGATTTTTGGTGGTATTTTTAGGGATTATTAGTCATAAATTTTGGTTGGAACGGTACTATGCTCGATTTTTGTGTTTTTGGATGCAGGGTATTTTTGAAATGAAGTTTGAAGGAAAAAATTTGGCACGAACCGTGCCAAGCCCAGTACTAGAATGCAAAGCACGAGGCTAACTGCATAGCACGACTTGTGCCAAAGCAGGCCAACACAAGGTATTCATGCGGCACGGGCCGAGCCATATGAATGCCGCTCGTGCCGCCCAATTTCACCAATAAAATTTGATGAGCCATTCTATAAATAGCCTTTTTCCTCATCATCGTTCTTCACTCCTTTCCATGAACCCAGCAAGCCAAAAAGTCGGAACCCTTTCTTCTCATATCCTAAATCCACCAGCTTTACGGAGATTCCAAAGACATCTCACACGATGTCAGTTATTATATAAAATAAAAGTTATCGAATGTCAAACAAACCATGAAAAAATGGCAGTCAAAGGGAATCATAAATAAAGGACCAGAGGGAGTATTACATATATAAAATTTAACAAATTGAGTTTTGCATGTACCCTCTTACCTCAATGATTGAAAAAACCACTATTGAACCTATACCCATTGTCTTGATTATTGAAAATTACTTAACATTTTGGGCATGACATTATCTGAAATTAGAAGTTCAAGTGAAGGCAGTGAAAGTGTTTTCATGTTCAATCTAATCATGTTGATAGTTTACACTTATTTATAGTACTTTTCAATTTGGGTTTTTCAAATATATTCGACTTTGAATTTTCCAAATATAGTTCAATTTTTTGTTTTGGATTTGAAAAAGGTCAAATCCAATTAAACTAAACCGAATAAACCAAAACATTTGAAAATCGAAATGATGCCCACCCTACCAAATAAACCAAAACATTTGAAAACCAAAACAATGCCTAACCCAATGGGATATATAGCAAATGAAGATTCAACATGCAAATTTTTCATTACCATCCACTTCTTTTGCCCAATACCAACTCAAAAAAAACCCATAAGAAGCATCACTTATGTCTTACAATTGGAATGACAATTCATATAAAAAGCATGCAGTATGTGATTCAATGTACTCCATCCCTTCCAATGTTCAGGGTCACCTCCAGTTAATCTTACACAGTCCTTAAATATTGCTAGGGTAAGCTGATGTGCAAAAGGGGAGGGTTTGAGCATTAATGAAAAACACGAATAGTATAGATTAGGAAGCATAAATACAATCATACAACTCTATAGCCCAGTCAAATTTAAAACTTGAATAGGATTCATATCTCCCGCAAAGATAAAACATGGTACAAATGTATACCACCACCGCCTAAGACATTGCAAAGACACAGCACACCTTACATCCTGCTTTTGCTCTCTTCTCTCTCTCTCTCCCGTTTCTTGTACAGTCTCTCAAGGACGCGTTTTGCCTCACAATTTGGGAAGTTTGTTAGGTCATAGTAATGTGGTGCAATGTCTACCAACCTACACGAAAATCCACATTTTAAAATATAATCAGTAAAAAAGATCCAAGCACAATCACCCACTCAAACATAATTTAAGGGGAAGAAAATGAAACTCCACAGGCAAAACAGAATTACCCAACAATCCCAAAAATCTACTATTGAAACAGAATAGGCGAAAAAAAGACTAACAAGCAGATGATAAATAATAAAGATGAATGAGATAATCAGGATTCGCTACTTCTACAGAAATTGAATGAAATTATACGAGCCTAAAATCAGGTAGGTTAGCAAACCGATTATTATACTGAATCCAAAATCCTGGTAAATTAGAATTGAGTCCCAACACCTAATTGTCACAAGATAGAAAGCAAAGGACCCATGCCACTATCACCAATTCTTTAAACCGCTTTATGGAGTTGACTATATGATGCTAAATACTACTCCCTCCGTCCCCCCAGTTTTGGCCTATTTTTGGTCAACTTTCTCAGACCATATTTGACCATCAATAACTTTAATTACGAATATTAATGGTACATTAAAAATTGATATTCTGAAACTACGTAAACATAGGAGTCTAACAATATCTCACATGATGATATTAGAGTCCATATAGTAATTGACATTTATAGTCAAACATGGTCTGAGAAAGTTGACAAAAAAATAAGCAAAAACTGGTGGGATGGGGGAGTATATTCTAAGCATATTTACCAAAATCTAATGGAAAAAATCTTATAAGAATATTTATAAAATATCCTTGATACTGGAACCGACTCGAAGAGGACTCTCTGGCGATTCGACCTTTTCAAGTTCGGCATCGACGACATAGTTAGCGCTGGAGTTTTCGTCATCTCTTGCACCGCCTCCGTCATAATTTTCTATGCCACTTCTAGCCTTTATGCCCTCCTCATTAGCTTTTAGCTTCTTCTACACTGAGATCTCCATCGTTGGTGGCGCCTTCAGTTACATTCGAGTCACTTTTGGTCCATTACAAACTACTACAAATTAGAGTTATTGTATCACTTTTCTAGAAATACTTATTAAAATGTTAAAATAGCTTATAAAGTGTAACTTAACCTTTGAAAATTGTTACATGATTCTTGAAAAGTGTTACGTTGGATCTAATGCAACATCAACCTAAGGTAATACTTATAAACGTGTTGCAGTAGGTCCAACTTAGCATTTCCAGCATTTAAAGCAGCATTTTAAAAATATTATATTAGCCTTAGTTTTTTTATAAAAAATTAAAGCGTTAATAACGGGGATGTTAGGGGATCCAATCCTTCATATTGATTATCAGATTAGCCAATAGCCTACATTTGAGTGATCTATTACAGAGTGATATGAGTTAGACTCATTTACACATAAGCACTTGACATTTTACATTTAAAACAAGAGTCCATGTGGCAGGATGAAGAAATAGAAGATTGATACATATAACCTACGGTGGTCCTCTACCGTAAACCATTTGAAGCTTGACTCGAACCCGTCTGCTTGGTTTGTTTTCGAACTTGAGATGACATCCCAACTCGAACCAGACACAATAGATAGTATAAAACTTGTTAAAAAATCCGTAACCCGCCCCAAATTGACTACCATGTCCTATCTAACCGGAATATATCAATCTAATATGAATTGTCACATCAATATTGCCAAAAGTTAATTTTAAACAACTTTTAAGTTGGATTTCTCCTTAACCTAGTTTGGGAACATATTGAAAACTAAACATGTTTTCTGAAATAAGGTAACCCGGAAAAACATATTTTGGTAGAGAAAATCTAAATCTGATGCTAAAATAAAAAGTGAACCGAATTTACAAGCACAATATAACCATTTATAGTCAAATTTTATAAGCTATCCTTTTTTTCTATTTCGAAAACTTTTTAAAAAAACAATTAAAAATAAAGGAAAATACTGCTAAAATAAAATAAAATAAAACTAAACCCACTATATAAATTAAAAAAGAAAAGGGATGGACTAGATTCGGTAGCTCGGGTAGGGAATGAGTTATTTGTATTGGCGCGTGAGCGGTACCCTTAGGACGTGGCGGCGCGTTGTGGTCTTGACGGCGAGTGGTCAAGTACAATAGCGCATGGGCGTTGTTGTTGGTGCGTGAATCTCGACCAGTTTTTCATTGAAGTTTTTCCTTGTCGAAAACCTTAATATCAGTAGATATTAGACCATGAAACTTCCTAAATCAGGGTTAGTTTTTCGAGTTGGAAAATGGAGCTCTCGGTATGTCTCCAAATACGACCGCTACGTGGTTGTCGCAGTTAAAGTCGGCCGTGTTGAAATATGTAACCGGCTTGAAAACGATGCCGGAAAATTTAGTGCTTAAAATGAGAAGGGGTTTTTATTGCTTGTATCTGGAAAACGGTTTCAAAATAGTGGAACAACTAAGAGGTCCGGTCTAGGAAGAGGGTCGGAAGAGAGGTGTGGTGATGGGTAGGTGGGGAGGCGCCGGAGGTGGTCAACGGCGGCCTTCCAGGAATTAAAAAAGGTAGGGCTTTTCTTTTAGAGACGAAACCGTGAGTAGAGAGATAATAAATTTGGACTAATTTTTACTGTTAGCCGTAGTTTGTAATACTGACACTATACATTAATTCACTTTAACTAATTTCTTTTCAAGCTCGAGATATTCATTCTAAAATTAATTCTATTCCCTCCGTCCCAACCAAACTTCCATAGAACCTTTTTCACGGTCTCCAATAAATACGTTTAACTGTAAATATATGCAACTGCGTATAATGACGACACTTAAAAATTTAACATTTAGAAACTAAATGTTATATATGACGAATCTAAAAATATTTCATACAATAATATTAATTTTCATATATCTATTGAAATATGTGGTCAAAGTTTAAAATTTTTTATTGAAAAAAATATTTTGGGCAAATTGGTTGGGATGGAAGGAGTCTTTTTTTTAACCTTTCTCTCCTGGTGAATTTCTGGTGTTTTCCTACGAGACTCAAACATACACAAACGCTGCCATTTTCTTCCAAGTTTAAAACTTGTCTAAGTTATATGTTTGTGTAAAGTCATATGCATCTCATGGATTATTTAAGTTGGCATTTGTGAACTAGTGCAATAAAATAATAACATTCCATGTAGGAACATATTGTGGAAAACATACCATGTTGGAACATATCGCTGAAATTCATATCTGGCGAGAAGAATATTGCGGTAATATTAGTTTGTGGAAATTGGAGATTATGCAATAGTTAATACA
>JAULKM010000001.1:9587458-9630100 GCA_032355605.1 Rubia tinctorum
GATGTTACATTAGACCTAATGTAACACTTTTTAAAATTTAGGTAACACTTTTTAATATTTATGTAACACTTTTCAAAAGTTTAAGCAACATTTTATAATTTATTGTAACATTTTAAATAAGTATGACATGAAAAATGTTACATTAGCATTAGTTTGTAGTAGTGACTTTTCAAAAGTTTAAGTACGTAACATTTTATAAGGTATTGTAACATTTTAAATAAGTGTTACAAAGAAAGTGTTACGATAACTTTAATTTGTAGTTGTGGTACACAAAAATATAATCAATTGAAGGAATAGGTAGATATCAATTTTGACATGCATTTAAGTAACTTTTGATTAATTAACAGACTGAGCTTTGTAATTAAAGCCATTTTAACTACATCATTTAAGCAACGAAAAAGGAAACTTTAGATTCTAGGAAACGTTTTTTTTTCTGTATGCAGGAAAATTATAATTAGATATCAAACTAAGGAAATTTCTTGAATAAGGTGGGACCGTTTATGAAAAGGAGTATTATCGAGAAGCATTTTGCAATCATTAAGTTTGTTTGCTCTGGGAATTAATTAACTTTTTCTTGCTCTACTGTAAAGAGATGACGCAATCTAAAGCCTTTAATTAGGTGTAGGAAATACAAATTTTACGTTACTAAAATATGGAACTTGATGCATAAAATAACAAAAACCAAACAAGCCACGAAACCACTTTGATTTTTATTACTCCCATCAAGTTGAATTTGCATCCTCATCATTATCACGTTGTTAAAAAACATGTTTGACCTTTAATATCTTTACATATGTATAATACTGGCAAATAAAAAGTTAATATTAAAAAACTACTTGTTACGACGAATTGAATAATATTATATACGATAATATTTTTGTTCATCTAGTTATTCAAATATTTGATCAAACTTTGAAAGAGAATAAATTAAAAAAGAATGAAGTGTTTATATAACTCTCAGTTTTTTGTTATGTGCAAATATAACCTCGAGTTTTTTGAAAGTGTGGTTGTACCCAAAGTCATCGAAGTGAGCGGTTGTACCCAAATAAATTAGGAGGAAAAAAGTGGTACTCGGGTATAAATTTACATATTTTGGCCAGTCATGAGTATATCTGCAATTTTGAAAATTGACCATGGGTATATTAGCACTTTTGAAAAACTAAGGGTTATGTTTGCACTTTTCGAAAAATTGGGGTCATCTAAGCATTTTACTCATTAAAAAAATAAAAGTGTAAATTCAACTAGTACAGATGGAGTAAATTTTTGCCCCTTCTTTTCCCCCTTTCCAAAAATCCCTCATTTCACGTGACATTCTCTCTTGCTAAGAACGTCGATCCCTTGAAACCTCAAATTAAAGCATGAAAACACGCATCCCTAAAACCAGCTCCGCTATCTCTTTTTTCTCTAAATACCACTGTTCATTCTGTTTAAACATACTCCCTCTGTTTTTTTATTTTATTTTATCGGCACTCTTTTCTTTTTGGATTGTCATTCTTTATATTGATACATTTCTCTTTTGGTAAATTTTAAATTATTTCTATTCACTTAATGTATTTTTTACTCTCTCAATACAATTGCTTCCACTCATTTAACTTTTCAAAAAAAATGTGTCAATTGTTTGGTGCTAATATTTTGGGACCATAGGGAGTATGTTAAATGACTTATTATTTTCTAACATTTTTTTAATGTATGTTTAATTATTGATAACTTTAGTTGTGTACAATAATGTACTATTAAATTTTATTTTTTAAAAATTACATGTTACGAAAAATTCAAAAATATCTCACATGAAATACGTTACTGCATAACAAAAGTTATGGATACTCAAACACGTCATGAAAACATTTGCGGTCATAGCAAGTTAAAATTTAAAAAACTTGAGGGAGTACAACAACATTATAAATTTATTCAAATGTATAATTAAAATTCTATAATTTTATTTGAAACAAAAATAATGCTCCCTCCGTGTCAGCTAGATTTGCACTTCAATCATTATCATAATGTTCTAAAAATATGTTTGACCGTTAATATCTTTACCTTCGTATAATAATGTCAAATAAAAAATTGATATTTAGAAACTATTTGTTACGACGAATTGAACAATATCATATACGATAATGTTATTGTTCATAAATCTATTCAAATATGCGATCAAACTTTAATAGAGAATAGTATTAAAAAAATATAAGTTCAAATAGAATCATTTTATCACATCACATCCCTCGCCTTTTATCCTTTTTTTCCTTTTCTTCTCCTTAAATCAATACTCCATGTAACATGACAAGCTCTACATTGAAAGTTGATATTCCATATATTTCTCTATTTTTGGCATCATACGTATAAGTGTTTGGATTTAGGTGAAAAAATGAGTGGATTAAATTGATTGTAGAAAGTAAAAAATAAAATGAGTGAATGAAATTGAAGGAATATTGCCAAAAATAGAAAGTGTGTCTTTTAAAAAGAAACATCTCAATAAAGTAAGTGTGCCACAAATAGAGAAACAGATGGAGTATAAGCTCGGTAAGTACAGAACTACCGATCATGCTCTTTGGTACGAGTAGTGTACTATGGCCCTGTCCAATTCAACTTATTCCGGTTCCAATAATCTCAACTCAACTTTTTTTCATCTCTTCTCAACTCAAATCAAATCAACTCAACTCATATCTTCTCAAATTTTCTCAGTTTTTTCCAACTTTTCTCACATCTTTTCAATTCTTCTCAACTCTTCTCAACTCTTCTCAACTCAGCTCAACTCTAATAATTTCCAATTGTTTACTTTCAACTTCATTTACTTTGCAATTGTTTACTTTCAACTCATCACCAGTACAGTAGCCCATTAAATCATTCTCCTCGATGCCTCGGGTTTCAAGAGAATATGCCTGATAGGATGATTGGTAAGCAACATTATGGTGTGCCCCCGGAAATAGGGACACAACCATCGTGTCGCATGAACCAGTGATAAATTCAACCTTTCGAGAGCAGTATACCTTGTTTCGGTTCCCTGTAAAGCCCTGGTCATAAATTATATCGGATATTGCTGCCTCTCTTTTTTCCTTCACCAAAACTGCACTGGTAGTCAAGGGAGAATAAAAAATGTAAAGATACAGCACTTCACCCCTATCGGGCTTCATCAACGTTGGCAAGAATTGAAAATGCCCCTTCAGCTCTCTAAATGCCTCCTCATGTTTGTCCGTCCACTCAAAATTTTTCTCTTTTCTCAACACATCAAAGAAAGGCAATGCTTTTCAGCCCCCTTCGATAGAAATCGACTTAAGGCTGTTAGGGATCCAGTAAGCTTTTGAACATCCTTCAACGTCTGCGGACTCTTCATCTTTACCAAAGCTTCAACCTTCTCAGGATTAACATCGATACCCCTCTTGGAGACCATGACTCCTAGAAATTTTCCAGCCCCCACTCTAATCACACACTTGGCTGGATTTAGCTTTAGATTCGATCGATGAAGTTCTTCAAGCGTCTCTTTCAAGTCCAGCAAAAATTGCTCATAGTTTCTACTCTTCATCACCTTGTCATCCACATATATTTTCATATTTCTTTCTATCTGCTGCTTGAAGAGTAGGGATGACAATGGGGCAGAGCGGATATGGATTATGGTACCTCAATGCCCATGCCCACCTAAATTTATCATACTCATAACCGCCCTATCACCCATGACGGGTACAGTATTAAAATTCACCTGCGCCCCATCACCCACTTAAGTCTCCATAACCACCTCAAATCCATTATACTCACACCATTTATATCTCTAAAAATAGCTAAATTTTACTTTAAAGTTAATAATTTTAATATAAAAGGTTAATAATATTTACATGAAAAATATTATAAATAAAACATGTTCATTATGGATAAATAATAGTTTATTATATAATATATTAGTATGTACATAGCAGGTATAGTGGGGCGAGGCGGGTATGAACTAATATCCATACTTGACCCACTATCCATGGCGAGTATCAATTTCCATATCCATACCAGCCCTACCCCCATGAAAACTGCATTCATACCCGCCCCATTGGGTCGGATGCGGGGTGGACCTCCACCAAAACCGGCCCCACTGTCATCCCTATTGAAGAGTTTATCCACCAAATGCTTATAAGTTTCACCAGCATTTTTTAGTCCAAACGACATATTCTTGTAACAAAAAGTTCCCATTCGTTATGAATGAAGTCTTCTCCTAATCCACCACTGCCATCAATATCTGATGATATCCCTTATGAGCATCTAAGAAGGGCAAAACTTGATGCCCGGTTATGGATGCCACCAACTTATCAATTGGCAGTAAAGTATATCTATCTTTGGGACAACATTTGTTTAGGTTCGTGAAGCCAATTCTGATGCACCAAGCTCCATCATGCTTCAAAATCACAATTGGGTTAGCGAGCCACTTTGGATAAAACACTTCTTCAATAACCTCCGCCTTAATCGCTTCTCCTCTCTCAGAAAAAAAAACACTCTCCTTTTTTGTTTAACAGACTTTATCGACAGGTTGATGTTCAACTTATGGACAACTCGCTGCGAAGGTACCCCAATAAGTTTAGATGTGCTCCAGGAAAACCCATCAACGTAACCATCGAGGTAAGCCCTTAGTATCTTCTTTACATCTTCAGGTATCAGTTTACCTACGGCAGCCGTTCCTAAGTCTCGAATTGGGAGTTGTTCTATGTCGGCTGGCCCAATATACCTGTACACCGAAGCCACGTACTTCACCTTTCTTGCTCCCTTTAATTCCATAATATTACAACTTTTTTCCACCACTCTATCCCCTTGAATAACAGTCATTCCCTTCTCCTTATGAAACTTCATCATCACTAAGGGTGACCAAACAGCTCTAGCCTAATAGATCCACGGTCGCTCTAAGATCACATTATAGGTCGATAACTTCAAATTTGTAATCTATCATCACCCATTTCTCTCCATCAGCTATCCTGACCGGTAAGGTGATCACTCCCAAAAGAAACACAGTCTTATTAGTGAAGCCTGACAATAGTGAATCAGATTTTTTCAAATTGCTACGACCTATATCCAGCTGATTGATACAGTTGACAAACATCACCTCAACACCATTCCCATCATCTATGAATGCCCTATTTACCAAGAGTTTCCGATCAAAGCCAAAACAACCATGGGATCTACATGTGAAGTCTGTTGGGAACCACATCCACTTCCAAAAACAATATGGTTTTATCTGGTTGACACCATTTATGTCTAAGCTCCCCAGAAGGAATGTGTCATGAATCAACCTTCATAATTGTGTTTGAACATCTATCTCCCACAATCCCATTAATAACATTAATCACCCTATGAATAACTGGATTTCTATCATTTATGTTCTCCTGATTTTTTCCAGGTTGATCACGAGGTCTCTTTTTTTTGTTCTTTAACTCGATGCCCTCTATCAACCATGTCTCCAATATTTTGGTTAAAATTCCTCTTATACAGCCGCCAAGCTCTATGTTAATTCCTTTTCTTTGAATGACCATCTCGATCACCATGTCGAGGCCCCGAGTCTCGAGGAGAAACCTTCTTTGCAGACCTCTCGATCTCCATCTTAAGATGGGTGCAATCATCTGTATCATGACTATAATTCTTGTGGTGGTCACAATATTTATTTGTAGCTTTCCTTGCCTCCACTGCTGCAGGTGACTCCCTTATCCTCGGGGGTGCTCGAAACACACCCCATTTTATGCTCAAAATTTCAACCTGGGATCTACTCAGGGGTGTATACCATTCGAAACCTGCTCTAACTATCTCAACTGGATTCTTTCCATGATGATAACTGGATTTCCCATGTATATCAGCCAATCCCTCTCTCTTCCTCCTGGCAGCTTCTTTCACTTTTGAGTTTTGCTCTACCACTTCCTGAAGCTGTTGGAGAGTTCAAGGAGTTCTAGTAGCCAGCTTTTTATACAACTCTACATCCAAAATCCTTATTAGGTATCCCAAAATCACCTCATACTCCATGCCTTTCACTGCTCCAAAAATCTCATCCATATATCTATGGTAAAATACTTTAGTAATTTCCTCGACTTTCTGCTTAGTCTGGAATAACTTGGGCAATGTCTTTGTGAACTTCTTTTCTAGCAATATTGACATAAAAGAGCTCCACTAAAATCTCGATATGAATGCCAAGAACCCTTGGGAAATTTTTTGAACCATTCCTGGCCTTTCCCTCGAAGGTAACTTCCCACAAGCTTCATCAAAATCCTGAGAGTTCATAAGACTTAGGAAAGTGTGAATAAACTCTCTAGGATCCGAATCTCCACCATATGTTTGGATTCCTTCTGGGGTTTTTGTATCCACTAGACATTGAATAGAAGTTATCTATGAACTAAATGGAGAACCGAATATCTATCCTGTGGGCTCAATTAACCTATCCAATTCTCTTCTTAGTGCATCTCCAGGGTCTTCCCCAGACCTTGTCAATATCGGATCCCTATGTGGATGCAGGGATCGTGAAGCCTTGCCAAAAGAGGGGTGGTACAATGGTTGAGAACCCATGTAACTAGAATGCGACCATGGCTCTGTCACCCCAGGATACATGTGAGGTTGCCCATAAAACCTATAGGGCCCCTGACCAGATGTCAAGGGGTTACGTTGATTTTGACCACCAAAACCCTGAAGCCCTATAGAAGACACTGCTACATATCTAGGCTTGAAACATGGGAAAATAGATGTCGAGACTATAGTCATCAAAGGAGGTGCTAAGTAAACCATCCCTTGAGTGTAATCCGGATATGAAGGTTGTGGTCGCGGCTAAATCACTTCTCTTACGTATCCAAAATACGGAACCCCCAACATGGGTTGAGACACAGGTCTCATCAGTACTTCCATAAACACTAAGGCAAGCCCTCTATACTAGATTATTATGAAGATTTGTATGCCATGTGCTATATCCCGAAGATATCAACAGAGGAGTGATATGGTATCATGCAGTCATTAGCATTTCCGCCACCTATACCAGATCTGGTTGTGATCTTGCTATGACTCCATCTCCCATACTCATATTTTCCTAAAGGGCCCGCTTATAGGCCTCGATGTGTGAATTACCCGAGGATTCTGTGAAGTGGCCATCCATTTCAGAGCGCGAGCCGATTGGTGAGTTCTACAAAGGAACCATTTTACCAACTTCTACCAAGGCTCCACACTGACCTATGGTTGTCTCCATGACTCCGTCACCCAGCTTGATGGCCTTCTTCAATGTTGGGGGCTGAACTGGGTCCTATCGATATTTGTACTGGATTAGGTCCAAGAGTCTGCTATGTGGAGAGATAAGCCATCTTACTTTTCTTTCTCTTCCTATACGAAGACTGTACCTTGTCACCAGCGCTTGTTCCTTTGATTCTCAACCTCTCATCCCTACGCAATGTAGTGGTCGTAGAAATGGAAATAAACCAAGGGACCAAATCTGATTTAGTTGGTCCCATCGGGCATGCCAATTGATGCATCTGAAACCCAATCACGTTGCACCTCCAATTCCCCAGTCGTGATCTATAAGAAACAAGCCCCGTGAAGTCCTAGTGGAAAATTCTGCAATGCTTAAATCAGTAACTATTTAGAGAAAGTAATTGTAAATGAATAATAAAAGTGACATACCTTGATATTTATATAATTAAAGAAACGGTCTCTTGTGAGGCAGCCTAAACTTTAGGCAGGGACCAAGGAAAACCACCTTGCTGAAAAATTGGGGCCTGGGCGTAATATTTTTTATGGCACCATATTTAAAAAGGGAAAAAAAGGAGGGACTATTGTGCAAATATGGACAAAAAATATCTAGAACCCAAAAATACAGCGCTTTCTCTTTCTCTCTCTAATATTTTCTCTGTAATCTCTAATCTCATCTTCCAAAATTTGCTCAATTTGAAGATCATCAAATCTGTATGAATTCTGGACAATTTCACCTTCAATCTCGACGAAATCTGGACGAATTCAAAACATTAGCATGAACGAAGATTCAAAATGCGAAGATTCGACCTGGTAAACAAATTACTTCTAAAATCCGCTTTAATTTGTTCATGAATGCTATAGAAAGATGTTCTAATTGATCGAATTGATAGGAAAAACAAAATGCATGAATCTCACCACAAAAATCAACAGCTTACTATGACAACAAATCAAAATCACGAACTTCAAACAGGAAATGAGATTATCCAAATCACAGGTAATGTCGACGAAGAATTGAGGCTTATAGTTTCATAAATGATGTACATATACACAGAATGAAGTGTAATACATTATGCTGTAACTAAGAATCCTTGCTCAGTATATGAATGATGTTACCTGATTAATAGTTAATGTTCATTGATATAATAGCATGAAATTTCTATATTTCCTAATGATGTTCATGTTCATCTTGATGATGTCACAAGTTATAGCAAGAGAAATGTTTTTTTTACTACTATTGTTTACAGTACATGATCATGAGGTTGCTATTTTTTTGGTTAAGTTATTCATAATATGTTATGAGATTCCTATTTTATGTACTAAGATTTAAATATTGATGTTGAGAGGTTCATTGTAGCTGTTGTTTGATGTTTCAAAAATAGGACCCGAAGCAATGTGAAGTTTATAGCATAAGAATTGTGTTTTTTTCACCTGTTGTTTACTGTACAAAATCATGAGATTACTGGGCTTTTTGTTGAGTTATTCATAATATATTATGAGGTTTCTATTTTATGTACTGAGGTTTATATATAGGCCTTGAAGTTAACTTTTTCTCCTGTTTGATGTTTATAAAACAGGACCAGAAGCAGTGTGAAGTTTATAGCATGTGAATTGTGATTTTTTACCTGTAGTTTCCTACATGGAATCATGAGATTGCTGGTTTTTGGTTCAGTTATTCATAATACAGTATGAGCTTCCTATTTTATCTACTGAGATTTACATATAGGTCTTGAAAATAGTTGTTGCTCGTGTTTGATGTTTATAAAACAGGACCTGGTAATGAAATACATGAGGTTGATGTGTACGAAAACTTGGAAGGGGTGACAGCAAGAACATAGGAAGAATTAGAAGACCTGTACCACCATCACCCAAAAGCAAGAGGCTTCAATATACAAAAATCAACAACACGCATGACAAACGACAACAAGATGAAAGGGAGATACTACACCTGTTCTTGTGATGGAAAAACAAACAACAAATCCATGACTCCTATAGTTGAAAATAACAATAGAAAGAGGAATGAATTCTTTCTAATAAGAACAGGATGCGGGGCTAAAATATTTATCAAACTGACTGAGGATGGCATGCAAATAGTCCATCAGGATGTTGTAACTCACAATCATGAACTCACCCTTCCTTAGTGGCAATATCTACACAGAAGTGAAAGAAAAATAGACCCTAAAAAGGGAAAAGAAATTGAAGCGATGGAACAAGCTGGAATGACACAAGCAGATGGATACAAGTACATGGTAAACGATGTTGGAGGTGAAGAATTAATCAAGCACACCACGAGGGATCACATCAACTATGTAGCAAACTAAGAATGAAACAAATAGAAGCTGGAGATGCACAAAAGTTGATTAATATGCTCATAGAACAGAATGAAAAAGAAGAGGGATTATTTTTAGGGTAAAGCTTGACAATGAGGGAAGAATGTCTGCACTATTCTGGAGAGATTCCACGATGGCTGAAGATTTCAAGGTATATGGTGATTTGCTAGTTTTAGATACGACATATCGAACCAACAAATACAACCTCATCTGCTCTCCTTTTGTTGGCCTCAACAATCACAAAATGAATGTCATGTTTGTATGTACCTTTATCAATGATGAAACGGCAAAAACCTTTGTGTTGTTGTTGAACACATTCAAAACATATATGGGAGAAATGAAGCCTATCAATATTTTCACAGATTCAGACCAGGCTATATGAAAAGCCATACATGAGGTATAATACACATACATTTGTCTTCTTACTTATGTTTCAAGAATATATGACGAGGTTTATATTTTTCCTGATGATGTTTAACTAATCTTAAATGAGTTTTTTTTCCACATAATGTTTCAGAAACTCCATCTGAGGTTGTTTTTTAAAATTTATTTATAGGTGTACCCTGACACAAGACATAGACTTTGTATTTGGCATCTGAAACAAAATTCCATGAGCTACTACGATAGTTTGAGGAGCGACTCTGAATTCAGCAAATCATTTGACAAGTGCCTGATGTTCTGCTCAGCTGAGGAAGAATTCGAAAAAGAATGGGCAGAAATGATCAACAATTATGATCTACGAAACCATACTTGGTTCAAGTGACTGTACACGCTACGAGATAAATGGTATACTACATTAAGCAAAGACTTCTTCTCAGCTAGGACATTGTTTTCACGGTGAAGTGAGAGTACAAATGATGCTGTCTGTTTCAAAGCATCAAAGACTACAAAACTAGTAAAATTTTATCAGATTTACTGTGCCACAATCCACAACTGGAGAATCAAGGAAATAGAGAAAGAGTTCTATTGTTCCAAAGCAAGGCCAAAAGAAGAAGAAGAAGGTCTAGCAATCCTCAAACATGCAATAAGAATCTACACACATAGGATTTACAAGGACTTCAAGCTACAATGGGTACCAGAATAGCATCAAGAGCATATCTGGGAATGAACGGAGGAACCCTGTGCATTTATGAAGTTTTGCACGAAACCAGTAACTCAAGACCAGAATCAGTTCTATACACAAGGCCAACAACAACTGAACAAGCAAAAGTAAAATGTTCCTGCAAACATTTTGACGAAGTCTGGTTCCTCTGCAGCCACAGCCTACGTGTATTGCATATGTTCAAAGAACAAGAATCCCTGACGAGTACATAAGCTTGAGAAAGACTAATGATGAGACATCAAATGCATGTATTTTCCAAAAAATTTAACATTTTTTTTGTTGGAAGATTGCTAGATTTAGGTAGGATTACATTATAAGGGGTTTAGATAATCGTTTTCGGTTTTCATATCTAAATCCTTCATTTTGAAACCTAATTTTAGTCTAATGAATTTTTGGTCCTTACATCTAGATTCCTTTTTGTAAGCTTAATTTGTAGATTTGCTCGTAAGTACTTCGGGGTACTTTAGTGAAGGCTATTCACAATGATGGTAGAATATTGAAGGACACGAATCAAAACGTTGTAGAAGATAAAATGGTCGAAGAAGGAAGACGAAGAAGCGGATGAATTATGATCTGGAAGTTTGAACCGAGTTCTGAGAATAATTCGAGAAGAATCATACTCTTAGGATGGTACCATTGGATTAGTCTTCTCAAGCACTATAAAATAGGCTACAAGAACTCCCGAAATGGATCAGCGGTTCACCCGTAGGGACGGAAACAAGAAGAGGGCAACGTCTCCACTGCGGGCCGCGGCAGTGTCTTGCGGCCCGCAGCCCAATCAACTAATTTTTATGCGGGTCAAAGGGAGCTATGCTGGCCGCAGGACCCTATTGCGGCCTGCAGCAACAGAGCTGGGTTGATGCCATTTTAAAGCCATTTTCACCCCCTTCTTCCTCACTTTTTTCTTCCACCCAAATTTCTCCTCTCCAAAACCCTAGATTTCATTTATCATTTCATATTTTCTCTTGTATTTACCATGGATTATTGTGCTTTTGTTATGGGTTTAGCTAATCTAGGCTAAATACACTCTTGGGAGCAATTGGTAAGAATTTTTAGTATGAATTTGTGAGTTTGATTTATCCTATTTTGTGCTTGGATTATCAAGTATATTTTGTGCTTGCTTGTGTAGTTAATGCATGATTTAGACTAGAATGATCAACTAGTTGATGATTGTAAGTTATTTATTTGCTAGGTTTTTGGTCAAACCCGGGATACTTTGACTTTTTGCCAATGTGATTATCGTTAATTGATGTTAGGTTTTAATTTGGTGTGACAAATAATTATGACTATTGATTGATGAAATTTCTTAGATTTAAGATGAATTTTAATTGGTTTGACTAATTATCAATGTGGCTCACTAATAACAATTAACATGAAGTCGTTATTACTAGATATATTTATGCTATCTAGATATTTCTCACTTGTAGGATATTGTGTTAGATGTATTGGTTATCCATGTGTATTTCTATTCGCGGGGAAGTCTATGACGCCGATCGTCTAGGGTGACTCGAGGGTAAGGGTTATTGTGTGGCGCCAATCGCCCACTCTAACTATAACCGAGGAGAGGCGAGAAACATCTTCACCCGAAAGGTGTCGATAAGTTCTCCACAAAATGTGATTAATGCATAAAAAAGGGTTAGTTAATCGATGATCAAAGGATGACTAGAAATGTAAACCAATTGTGCCCAAGACTCGTTACCATCTTAATTACATCTTTCATGCTAGTGTGATCTTAGTTATATTGTTTTCTCTAATTGTTGGTTAATTTAGTTATTTAAATTAATCATATTGTTTTCTAAACTCAAAACCCCCAACTTGATTACCACACACGTAGAGTGACTTCTTGGTATGCTTTAATTATGCTTAACACTCGATAAACCTCCCTTTCCTCGTGAATGACCCCGACTTGCTACTATCTACTTTCTAGTAGTTAGCCGCAATTAGGGCCCATAAATACTATCTTTGAGAGGCACGATGACGGCCTCCCACTCCTCAACCAACTCATCCATTCTATCATCCTTCTCGGGCTAATCTACTTCATTTCTAGTATAGTCATCCACGTTCTCCCCATGCTAGAACCAAATTTTGTATGATGGATCAAAACCGTATATAAACAAGTCATCCTTCAAACCGGTAACATCTTCATAAATAAAGGTGTTCCGGCACTTCTTGCAGGGATAATACACATACAAAAAATTCTACTTTACGGCATTGGCGAATGCATATCTAATAAACTTAGTTACAAAAGATTGATATTCCTCACATGTTGATATTTGTCAAAACAATGGATTTTATCCATGGATATTTCTACATATTACAACAATATAAGTACACATTTTTTAGTATCATATCTTAGGAAGAAGTGCATACACTTACATTCATTCAATACATGGATTCATAAAATATGCATATTGATTAGAGTAACATACACACATGGACATATATATATATATATATATATATGCATATATGTGTGTGTGTGTGTGTGTGTGTTTGTATTTTTATGTGTTTCAATGAAAACCTTCATTATCATGCTCCCATAACATCAACAATACATAATTATGCAATGCCTACATTCAATCAACCGATACTTAAACATATCCTCTCATATCAATTGAAGTAACCTAGAACCAAAATTTGAAGATGAAAATACAAATTTAGGAATGGAATACGTACTTGCTACTAGGGTGGAGAGTTAAATCACAATCCACATCCCTATATTACCCACCATCAACAATGAGGCAATGAATCTTGTAATGCCACCTTGAACGCGGAAGAATATTTTGAGATTTATGTTTAACTTTTGTCAAAGGACCAACACATACTTGAAAAATCCCGATAGAAGCGACATCACTTCTCAGAGTCATGATAAATTTGGTCAAACCAAATAGTCATGCAATGTCGCGTATCTCATGAATGACTAATTCTGCTTGGACATACACATGTTACCGATGTCGCACCGACCTCGGTTACACTATTTACTTTTAATTAAATTAACATTTACCTCGACTACCATACAACCGAGGTAAAAAAAAACATATTATTTACTGAGATTTTTTTATAACCTAGGTAAATAATATTTTTTTACCTCTAAAAAATAGTGAACTGAGGTAAAATAACCTTTTACCTCTGTTATTTGGCCTAAGGTGAAAAACTAAGGTAAAAAGGGTAGAGTAATAGGTGTATTGTCATGTTGTTCACTTAAGCACACCTCTAACTGCTTGCCAATTATGTGTGATGGGGTTACTTGTGTACCTACTCAATTTGCCAACCACAAAAACGATGTTGGGCTATTTGTTTATCATAGCATACATCAAGAAACCAATTACTTGTGAGTATTCAAGTTGTGGTACCACTTTACCCTTATTAGGAATAATCCTCACACTCAAATCCATTGGAGTTCTAATCGAAGAAAAATTCTCACAATTGAATTTCTTTAGTAATTTCTCAATTTAATGAGATTGTGTAAGAGAAATTCATTTGTTCTCTCATTTGATCTTATTACCATGAATCACATCTGCCTCCCCCATGTCCTTCATGTCAAAACATGGTGACAATAATGCCTTCTTAAGGTCAACTTGGAACTGATTTGTGCCAAAAATAATAATATCATCCACATGTAGACAAATGATAACTTCACTTCCAGAACTATCAAATTTTCTATACAAACATTTGTCAGATTGGTCCGACTCATAGCAATTCGACAAAAACACCTTATTAAACGTATGATGCTATTGTTTAGGAGCTTATTTTAGCTTAAACAATGATTAATTTGACAAGTTTACAAACCTTAGGCTCATTTCCAGGCATGACAAACCCTTCGGGTTGTTTCATGTAAACATCCTCTTCTACATCTCCATTCAAAAATACAGTTTTGACATCCATTTGATGGATCACTTGGTTGTTAATAGACGCCAATGCAATCAACAACCTAATAGTGGAGATCCAAGCAATTGGGGCATGGGTATTGAAATAATCAATACCTTCCTTTGCCAAAAGCCTTTGATAACCAATCTAGCTTTATACTTGTCAATAGAGCCATCGACTTCCATCTTCCTTTTGAAAATCCACTTGCAACCCAATGGTTTACAACAATGCAAAAGATCAGAAAGCACCCACATATTATTACCCATAATGGAATCCATCTCATCATTTATTGATTCTTTCCAAAAAGCAACATCTCAAAACTTCATAGCCACACTAAATGTCTTAGGATTCTTCCCAATCACATATAAGATACATAAACCTATCCTAATACTTATGCAACATAGTTTGGTCGATAGCCAGCACTTCCCCCTATTTATCACATAAGAGTGCTTTCATTTTCTTCTATTGACACCGCCTTCAAAATTAGGGAAGTGCAAAAATGATCCCACCGTTGTGAAGGTCTAATTTTTCCCAGTAAAATTACGTCTTGGGAACTCCACTTCGAATGCTTGTCCCTAGAACTAAAAAGGTAAGGGGATAGGCACCTTATCATTGACTCTATGGTTGCAATGACGTATGTCTAATCACCCCAACCCTAGTTGCTACTAAACTATCTCTATCTATAACCTTTCGGGCTCCAGTCCAGATTACTAGTGTATGCTCATCAGAACGGTCACTCGGAAACCCACATGCATACACCCATATGATCCCGGGCTCTCACTCTCCCTATTACATAGTGTCACTCCCCAGAGAAAAAAATAAATGCACCAACGTGAAAGTAGAGTGAGTTTTATGCCCATATGGTGTAACAATCATGCAATTGATAATAATGTAAATTACCAGTCAACATATTGTTCATAAGCATAAAGGATAGGAAGATCATAGAATCTCAAAAAATAACTACCAAGTCATGAATACAAATATAAATCCATAAGCTAAATCATTACTCCCTAAGCATTGAACCCAAATATTTCATTGGATTCAATGCCATTGGGCAAAACAAGAAGAATTAAACTAAGAAAGAATGGTTAGCTCATTTATCTCTCTACGTACTCTTAGGAAAAACTAGGATAATGAATATAGAATGATCAAAACTTAAACCCAAACAAACATAGGCTCCTATTTATAGTAGCAGGAATTGATCCTTGAAAAGGGCCCAAAAAGAGGGTAACAAACCCTAACAGTCTTCATGGCACGGGTCATGCTATAGCACACGTCCCGTGTGGTCATAGCTTGGCATAACCCGTGTAATTCAGCATGGGTCGTTGGGTACTTGTATTGGCATTCTTGAACACACAGTCGCTCTATTCCCCATGGGTCGCTGGCTGGGAACACCTTCCTAAGAATTTGAATGACTCAGGGCGTGTAGAGCTTCACAGGACGCTGTCCAGATGAGTGGTTTCCTCTTCCAAACAGTGTTTCCCGTGTATCTCCTTGCAGGCCACCACCTAGGAGTCAATTTAAGTGCAAACTGATGGTACGAGCATGCCAATCTTCACATCCGGTGGGCTGGTCTTTGCATAAAAGAATTTTGAGTTGCATGAGCCATGTAATTTGGCATGGACCGTGGCCATACTTAGCCGCACAAAGGATTCAGCTGGCAAGGTCCTTGTAGAACAAAGTGGCCCATGCCAAGAGCCTCTAGCACAATTCGTGCTGGCTTGCACGGTTTGCGTAGTAATGCACGACCATTCCAGTTCATTCTTTGTTGAACTTAGACTCATTTTTCTTCTCGGATTGCTTCCTTCCACTACCACATTTTGACTTATGGCCTATTGTCTACTACCACCCTTGCGGATGGCCTTCTACTATCTACTACCACCACTACAACAAACAACACCTATTACCTTTGTTCTAGAGGCCTTTTTACCTCAATTTTGAGCCCTCTAAAAACCGAGGTAAACGTGGGTGTAGTAAAGGGTACATTTTATACCTCGCTTCAGAATCGACATAAAAAAAGTAATTTTTATCTCAAATATGAACCGATATCGGCAATTATGTGTACGACATTGGTTTAAGGAACATGATCGATGATTGGCGTTCGCAACTGCGATATTGTTTAAAATGGCATCGGCTGCATATTGAGGAACGTCCTTGATAGCAAGAAGTCATACGAGGGGACTGTAATTGTTGCGACATTGCAAATACCGAGGTCGCAGATGAATAAGGGCGACATCGTGGATAAGGTTCGGCGACATCTCATCCTCCTAGCCAGCACCGTTGTGCATGCTAACATGGAAGGCAGTTCAAGACAACGTCATTTTGTTTTGGGCAACGTCGCAAAAAATCCACTGGTCTATGCAACGTCAGTTTGGTTTTGTCGCTCTACCGGTTGGTGCGACTTCCCAGATTAGTCTCGGAGAAATCAGTTCTCGGATATTATAAAATATAATATGTCATTACACAAACATTTTTTATGTGTTACCTAATATTTGATTTAATTTTGAGTTACACAATAATTTGTTCATTGACATCTATTACATGTTACCTGATGTTCTTCAATTCATGAAATATTTACAAATAAGATGACAATCAATTATTGTGCAACTGATGTCGCAAAAAAAGAGAATGTAAGGAACCAATAGAATTAGAATAATAATGGTAAATACATGTTAGACTATATTAAAATACATGAGGTTGGTATAAAATTGAAACATCAATTAATGTATTAAACCTAAATTGTTCGCAATGCACGCTGGAAGTCCATCGATAACTCTCTATGACCTATTACAAAGAACACACATTAAACAAAGTTGATGTTAGAATTTGGCAGTACTATAATATAGTCATACGTAAACGATATTAATCTGAACATGTTAAAAGTACTTGTTCTCACTAAAAGAGACGTCGCATACAGTGTCGAAAGATGTCGCAGAATCCTACAAAAGAGCGACGTCGGATATTCAACCTATATGACAATAATTTCATAGAATGTATGACTTCGAACATTATCCGATCACATATCGTATGTGATGATCACATACAATCGATATCGCTCATTCAACCTGTGTTCATCCAAATCCCTGGATATTGTCCTAATCAGACCTAATTTAAGTTTTTTTTATCACACTTTTCAAACATTGCACTATATAGAAATCACAAACAATGTACACCATACAACATGTTACACAATCATCATACTTTATGAGAAATAAAAACATATGTAGAAGGTATATGGTAAAAAATATTGAAAATGAACATGGAATGGAAGTAGATCTACCTCAATTAATTTGAACCCGAAGATGCTCGATTCTCGTATGCTTATTGATGTTTTAGAGAAGCAATTTGAGTAAGTTCTTTATTGGTTGTGTTTGTGTAAAATGGAAGGGGAGGTATATTGTTGGATTTGGAGGAGGTTTGATGGGGAAATGTATGTTATTGCTGATTGTTATTTAAATGAAAATTTTATGGGGGAAATTTTTTGTTCAAATTTGAGGCTCAAATTTTTGCTTCGTGCTGGAAAATTCAATTTGCACGACGTCGCATATTGGTCACTTTTTTATTCGTTTAGTACAACAAAATTACAACATCGTACATATGCAGCACAAACAAATTTAACTAGGAAAAGTATTGTAAAATAATCCCAGTCAAAATTGTGGCCCTTAAACACGTCCTGTTTACGCATAAATGGGAACACCTATTCTATCAGAGGGATCTAGGTGGAAAATTATAAAAGTTCACTGGCATTCCCTAAACATATCATGATTGACTTGAAATAGAACTTTGACATCCGAAGTTTAACTAATACCTACTGAGGGTTATAAACAAACTGGTCTTCTTCCACATATTCTATACTTTGCACAAGTTTTTATGAATGACGTCTTGTATACTCACAGTTATATTCTACAATTAACTATATGTCGTGTACTATAGCTTTAAAAAAATTGATGGACGTAATTTCTATTAAATTTTTATTGCCTTTAAAACCAAGAATTTAAATTTTCATACGATTCTATGTGGTGGAAATGAAACTTTCTCACAAAGCTTATGGTAAGGGTATTTATGGAATTTTAACAAAAATGACGGACAATTACCACGTTATATCCGTCCACAACCAAATAGGAACATTGTGCTCGTGAATTGGTGAATTGGTTTATTGTATCTCCAGTTTGACATTGAAAGGACTCCCACTCTGTAAGGGGGGACCTTAGTGCAATATTATTAATGGACATTGGCATTCGCGAACCCGATTACAATCGGCCCTAAAATGAAACCTTGACATTTGAAGTTGAAATTTTAATCATCGAGGTTAATAAAGAAACCGATTATATTCCACATAAACGTCCACAAGTTCTTCTGAATGACGCCTTTTATACTTGTAAGTAATCTTCTAAAATTTACTCTAAGCCTTGTACTACCTCTTTAAATATTTTCATGGACGAAATTTTATAATCTTTTTATTTCTTCGAAAATAAAAATATGAAATTTCATGCGATTCTATGTGGTGGTTCCCATGCAACTGGACGTAAAAAAATTTCACCGTACGTGCTAAAATCTATTCCCATCAAATTGCACGTCTATTAAGTTCATTGACATTTACAAATTCAATTATAGTATCTAATATACTATTAACTATTATGAAGGTCAATTACGTTCGGTTTGGTCATACGCAGGCCTTGCCCTTATGTGCTAGTGGGTCAAATTGTTAAGGCCCACTTCCAGCCGAACCGACGTCGTTCATATGTTAGTAAGTTGTCGATTAACTTGAGAAGCCTGCGATATCGCATATGTTTTTGGTCAAATATGGGCCCGTTACTATGTTAGTGGGCTGAAAAGCTTAGGCCCAAAAATAGATAATTTGAGTTCACTACAATGTCGATACAATGTAAGTTGGTCAACTATTAAGTGACGTCGCTTTACCTAAGTGGAATTCACAATGCATTGTAACAACTATATATATGGAGCCCACCCCATACATCCCTTTAAACATTCAATTTTCCCTCGAATTTCAGCGGTCTCTCAAACCATTAGTTCGAAGGCATGCTTCCTAGATTCCTTAGAGTACTTCAATTTTTGTATTCGTCATCGAATTTGAATTGTATATGGGGTATTAATGTGTTCTTAGTTTTTTTAACTGAAATTCTAACGGATTCTGCCTTTAGGTTTTAGCAATTTTTTTGTAAGGATTTCCCTGTCAACTGAGCCTATGTTTTCATGGAAACTTCTATATGTTCTAGTTTTCTGCTTTTGATATTGTTTTTGTAACCATTACAAACGATGTCGTAGACGTGTCGTTCCTCCTTTGTTGGGAGCAGTAGTGAAACCACGTCGTTCACTCCTTTGTTCTCCTAACCCTACTTAAATGTGATATCGCACTATTCTCGCATAACCAATTGGTTTTGCAGACTACTTAGCGACATCGCAAACACTTATCGGCCTAGTCAATTTATGGTCAGGCACTAACGTGCGACGCTTGCCAAAAAAGAATATTAACCTAACCAATTTTAATCGAATTTCAGGATTAATGGCCAACAATACTGGTTCAAGCAGAAGTGCCCCAATTGAAGTGAGAAATTTCTTATTTGGATTTAAATTACTATTAATATCTAATTTATTTTATAATTAATTTTTTAAAATTTTGTATTTACCAATGCAGATCCATAGTGATTAGGATACCGATCGTCGTCCTCAAAACAATAATAGGGAGGTCCGCCCATTCAAATTTGTCCAAACTCTCACGATGACAAACTTCGAGGATGTTCCGAATTTGGTAGGTCCTACCTGTCACACATGTATTTCATTCTCAATTATCTTTATCTATATATATGTGTTTTTTTCATGTTTATTAAATTTTGTTTTTGGTTTACAAATTAGTACGTCCCAGTCCACATTTTGTGGTCCTACCATGTACAAGAAGCTGGTTATCCTGCGGTGCAGTGGAAGAGAGTATAACATGAACTACTCAGGCAAACGGATGTTAAAGACCTTGACCTCGAAGGATTTTACTCAGTTTCTTGTAGAAGAGGTACTTGAGATTGGGCACACACTATTTTTCGAGGTGGTAAATGGTGTTGGGCCCAATTTTTATGATGTACCATTCTTCACTGTCATTTTTAGTTTTTCGGCATTATTTTGAAAAACGGTTGAAAACTATTTTAGTCGAATTTGGAATAATTTCAGTTTTCATACATTTAACGTTCAACCTATAATATTTCCAATTAAATTTTATTTTATTTTTTTTAAAATGTATGTAACGTATGTAATATGAAATAAAAATAATCCTTGAACAGTCATTTCAGTAATAAAATCTGAAGTAGACACCAACCGGAACAAAATTCAGAATCAGAATCCTGGAGGGCTCCGTAATTATCTTCCAGCCGTTTGATAATCTCTCTCTTTAATTTCTTTCATCTCACCTCTAGAATCGGCCTGTTACTCACATGAATGGATCGTTCACCAAACCCAGAACAATATCAGCATATATTAAACAATGACCATCTTATTGATAACAAAAAATTTCATAGGCGATGTCGCTTGTCTAGACCACGCACTAATCAGCCCACAATTCACCATTTTGGTGTCGATTGTCTGGGAAACTTGTCAATTTCGGTCCACTCATGGTTATATGCAACGTCGCATAATTGTCGGTCATGTGTCATATGGATTGAATTAGTAGCGACATCGACTGTTGCCGATTGGGTTCCATCCCGGCCTAGGACCAAAGCATATGTGTGGGCCAAATATGTGCACTGCAACATTGCAATAAGATCGTTCTTTGTATCTTGCCATGCAAAATTTCCCGCAACAACGTATGTTTGATAAAATGACTACCTTCAAAGGAAGGTTTAAAAGCTGCCCAACAACCAACCCTTTCCCATTTACAGTCAACAACGTCGCACCTAATGTGAACCAAGGTAAGTTTTTCCCCCAAATTCAATAGTGGTTTTTCCAACTTTGATAGACTCCGTTAGTGCTTCATTTAATGATTTTACAATGTTCACAATGCATGAGCTTCTGTGTTTTTATATTTTCGGTTTATTGAATTTGGTTAGGGATTTGTTTACAAATTATTGGCTAGGGGTAGGGTTTGGATAACTGTTGTGGCACTCCTACTGGAGAAATATAATGCGACTGGGATACGAATGGACCTAAGACACCTAACATCCGAACTTACATCAACATCAAAGCACGAACAACGGCATGTTATCTGAGGAGTTGCAAATTCATACCCATGAATATGCGACTTGGCATTTAACACATAGGCTTTGCCGAAATATCTGCAACATGAATGCAAAATCAGCCTTCATATATGCATGAGCTAGGTTCCTCCATGTTGAACAAATTGTTCCAAGTTCACATTTTCCATAAATGGCTCAAATGAAGCAGGTAGCCAAGAGGAAGAAGGTTTCTCGCACACTAAGAAGATGAAGATAAAGCCCACCCCTCCACAGCCAAAGTGGGACAACATACGCTTCGTAAATGAGGAGGCACGGAATCATTTAAAAAATATCTTGGGCAACAGGACAAAAAAGGTCAGGGTGATAAAGTTTGAGGACGTTCCTCAAATCCACCCTGATGTTTTCATCTAACCATTCAAACCTTCGGGAATAAAGGGTTTGATATGCTTGGATAGACCGACGTATGATACAGAGGTCAAGGAGTTCAATGCTAATTTCGCTCAGAAATCTATGGACATCTACAGTGTAAGAGTGAACGGAGTGGATGTGGAGATGACGACGGAGCTCATCAATCAAGTGATTGGGTGCAAAGTTCCTGGGGGGATCACCCGGAGGTTGAGCTTCTACGATTGTACTTTAGAGACAATTGGCCTCCACCGGTCCCGAGGATGACCAATCTAGGGCGCTTGACCCCAACCACGTGGTAAAGAAGTACTTCAAAATTAAAGTGGGGAATGGGCTCATCAAACCAAGTCGGATCAAGGCTGATGTCCTCAATCTTGAGGAAAGGATGATGTACAATTTAATTGTAAAAGTTCTGATCCCTGTCAAATATCCTTCGGAGTGCATAATCAATGGGGTCATCGTGTACTACCACCTTGTGGAGAAGAAGGTAGTAAAACTCGAGTACACCATCATCCAGGAGATGTACCAAGTGGCCATCGCAAGGAGGAGTTAGACACTCCCCTACGGTACGTGATCACTGCCATTTTGGAGAAGAAGAACGTTCTGATCAAATCAAAGGCAAAGATGCAGCCAAAGTACTACGATGAGAACTACTTCAAGGCGAAGCATTAGCATTGGGAGATGAGGAAATGGATTGATCGCAACGTCCCCAGGGGAAATTTGAAAGTTCCTCAACCAACCGGGAACGAGGCGAACCCTTCAGTTCCCACAGCAGAGGATCATGCCACCACTATTACTGCTGACTAACGATCGAGTATGAAAGTTTTTAGGTTTTATGGATATTCCAAAATATTCATTATTTATGTTTTATAATTGCTATTTCCTTTAACTAAATGTTTTCCAACAGACCTTAAACATAGCTCTTGGGGCATCCTGATGAAGGACGTGGCCGAGACCAAAGCCCTGACGCAACGCACAGCCCGAAATATGTAAAATATTTTGGAAGAATTGGCGGAGCTGAGGTCTATGATTTTCGGTGCGATAAATGCACCTGGGGATGAGGTTCCTAGAAATGACGAGCATGACGTGAGACTAACAGATGATGATGAAGGGTCTGGAGATGGCAATACTGATTCTTCCACTGAAGAGTAGAATGGAAATACTTCGTCGATAGATGATATCCCAACCCCGTCACCACCCCATTGATTGCCATGATTGTTATTTTGTTGTGCATAATAATGACTTTTTTGGATTTTATTGGGATATTTTCTCTTTTGGTTGATAAGTTTAATTTGTTGGATGTTTCCAGATTTTATATGCATGGAAGCAATATATATGTCTTTCCAATTTAGTTTCATTATTTTTCATACTTGATTTTGTGAACTTGGGATGGGACCTTTTCATCGTACATTCCAAGTTCTGGTTGTATTTATTATCCAATGTTGATTTATTAGGTACGACAAAGAAGTCTGACTTTACACACCATTCACACCCATGATGTCGAGTTAACCGACAAGTTATCGACTACACTGTGACATCTCATGATTTAATTTATTTCATTTGATTTAGCCACTAGTTTGGAGCGAAGGGCATGTACGACATCACTAGGCCCAATATGCGAAGTCTCTTTAAGGTAGTTATAATTTCGTTCAATCCGGTCATGTTTGCGAAGTCATTCATCTAGTAATACACTTGAACTGCTAGGTGATACCCACGTTGCCGACGTCGCAGCTACGTCGGCTATACTTATTACTTCTCATTTGGAATTTATTTACTTCGATTATCACAGAACAATGGTAAAAAAACCTATTATTTACCCCGGTTATTTGTTAACCGAGTTCAAAAATATTATTTACTTAAAAAATAAAATAACTGAGGTAAAAGAACTTTTTACCTCGGTTATTTGACCTAAGCCAAAAAAACTGAGTAAAAGGGGCGAAGTAATAGGTCATGTTTCTTGTAGTGTACCCTTGTGGTGCACCCTCACGAGCATCCTACCAATAAGCTCACAAAAACATAATCCAGCCGCTCGTGAGGACATAGTGTCCATTAGATCCAATTAAGTCTACAAAACTAGGGATTTAGATAAGAAAACCAACAATGGTCATCTAAACCCTTTATAATGTAAACCCAACAAAAACTAGCAATCAATCAACCAAACAGAATAACAAGTGTGTTAAATGCATTGGCTAACGCATGTTCTTAGGTGCAAATCAATTCCCCCATACTTAAAGCTTTACTAATCCTAGAGTAAACAAAAACAAGCAAATATCTAAGGGGAAAGTAGCCTAAAAAGATAATTTAACCAATGCATTCAACCTTATTCCTCAGCTACCCTAGTTCCCCCGAAGATGTGAGACTCTCCAAAACCTCACTCCCCGAAGAAGCTAAAGTAACCTATCCAACAAAATCCTACCAAGAAAAAGGCAAGGTATACATGATAAATGTGAGACTAACTTACTCCGCCAAAAAACCCACCAAACACAATCCAAGATATGCTTAACATAGTTTCCAATTTCTCTCATATTGCCATGGAACCCTTTTGGGTTTTCATCCTAGCTTCACACACAAATTGAACTCACTTCTCACCTTTGGCCTCTCACTTTGCATAGGTTTTTAAACCTATCTAGGCATTTCCCATTATTTCCTAAGTCACTCTTTTGGCTTTTTGACTTAGCCGGGTATATATTTTTTATTTTTTAAAAAATCAATTTTTTTGTAGCACAAAATGCCCCAAGGATGGGCTTCATACTACATGAAGATAAGAAAACAAAATGACACCACCAAAGTGTTTCAAATCATCCCCAACAAACTACAAAAACGTGCCCTCACACCTAAAAACAAAATTTCCAAAACAAACCAACAACAAAAGTTTTCAAACAAGTCAGGGAAAACAAAGTAAAGGGAACATAGTCATTGATAACATCCAAAATAAGAATAACAGATAAGAAAGAAAAACAAAGAGGGCGCCACCATATGGAGTTGTTCCAACCCCTCCCCCACACTTAGTTAATGCATTGTCCCCAATGCATGTGACCAAGGTGGAAAAAAATTTGGAAAACATCGAAGAGTCCTCAAAGTCGTCTGCCGTTCCCTTGCAGATCCTAGTGATGGTGCCCATCTCCAATTTCCGATGTCTTTAGTTTATCCGTGATCTACTGTACGTCATGTTCCAGCAGGCTCATGTCCATCCTCAGATACTGAAGCTGAACATCCACCCTGTCTAACCTGGGTGCTAACTCACCCTGATGATAATCAAGTTGCACCAAGCTGGTGCACATCCTGCCTAATCCTAAAAATAGAGTCAATTAAAGACTGCATCCACTACTGCTCGTGTCTTGGTTGCTAGGTTAACATGTCGTGAAATGAAGTCGACTGGTATCCCTGTGAATCGTGCTCCCAGAATGGGCTAAATTGTGGGTGCTGCCAAGGGTGAGCCTCATGCTGGGATGTGATGGAGATGATTTGTCGGTGTGGCTTGGTAGCAAGAGAGAGTCCATAGCTTCTATGCCTGTCCGATTCTCCAAAATTATCACAGTGGGGAGAGTAATCGTTCCCGTGTGAACTATGGTGTGTGAACACATAAGCCTCTTACCAAATATCAAGTGGCCCCTAGTAAGGTGGTTGTGTTTCAAATAGCTTCTCAACAAGGGAAGGTGGCACAAATTTCTTCTCTACTACTAGTGGCTGCACAAACTGAGACTCAACTACTGGTGGCACAAGCTGAGGCAATGTTGGTGGTGGCTGCAACTACTGGTGCTCATTGGGGGAGACTATGCTGGCTGCGCGGGGATCATATCCTCATTTATCGGAACATGGTCATCCTCATCTCCCGACTCATCATCTTTCTCATCACCGGGCCCTCCCACTACTACATGTACATCCTGATCGGGCTCTATGATAAGATCCTGCACCCTGAAGGTCTTAGCTAACCTGATCCTGCAGGACTAAGGAAGTGTAATGAAGTTGGCACCTTTGTAGCACCAGTGAATCAACCCAGCCTCTAAACATATCATCTTTGCTTCTGTCATAGCTGCATAAGTGAGGGGGTATGGGGAGTTTGGGTTCCCCCCTCCCCTCTCCCGTATACCATCACCCACCGAAAGGTGAAAATGAGCAAAAAGTAGTGATATCATGCCCTCAATTGCTCTCTTCCCCGTCTGCCTCCTGGAAAGGTAGTAGCACTGGGAGATGAAGTAATTGACAAGATCGGGGAAATCTCGCCTAGTGCAACTCGACAACAGGATCATGCATTCCCAATAAGTAATAGTAGTGGCCCCTCAATGGCACATCACCACTGTACTCAACAACCTAACCACATATCTAAGTGTTGGATGCACTATGTCACTATTCTTGCTCTCCTTCTCCCACGGACGACGGGAGATGGTGGGTCAAAATGTGTGCACATCAAAACCGAAAGCATCCTAAGTGTATCCATCCAGCTTGGTATAATGATTCCACCTAAAGCATGTACATATATCCTTGTGCGTCATAGACTGGGCTACGTCTCCTAAATGGAATCTCACCATATTCTCCTCAAATGCGTTAACTTCTGGCATGACAGTCGCCAAAAACTCCAGGGTGTATCTAGTAGAGGTAGGGGCTTACTTCTTCATAAAGTCCTTGAGCCTGATTCTCTTCCTGAGAACCTTGACCGGTTTGTAGAGTTTGAGTTCCTTTAAGGTCATCTCATGTACAAAATTGGTCTCGATCATGGGGTGTCCCACAAGATGGCCCTATCGCTCCAGATGCTCCGGAAGGAGCTTGTTCATCCTCATAAATGGCACACTTGGACTGGCTTTCTATTTCCGTGGCATGATGATAGGAAGAAAATGAACAACACAAACAATAACAACTAACTTTCCACAAGTTTCAACTACCAACTCAGACTCGAAATTAACAAGAAAAATGTGTAATGACACTAAATCCCCCGTTCAACAAGTCCTCAAAGTGCAGATAACCAAAAATTGTAAAAATAAAAAAAATTCAAACTTTCAAAGAGAATCGGCCGAGTGCTTAGGGTTGAGATTGGAAATGAAATCTAGTGGATTAAAGCTTGTGGAGTGTGCGGGGATCCTCCTGTAATGGATTCCACCAATCCCTTGCACCTGAACTAGACCAAATCTTTAAATTTAGGACAGAATTCAAAGAGTTGACCAAACTTAAATTTTGCAAACCTGGGTAGATTATTGACAATTTTGGATGCAATTTGTTATGGGATTCGTAGGAAATGAAGAAACAGAGGTTTTGGGACAAATTTGGCGTGATTTGGCCAAGAACTGAGGGAGTTATGAAGGAATTTAGGATTGAGGAGGAGGAAGACTTGGGCTTTTCAATTTATAGGTCCAAAGAAGAGGTTTTATGAAGAACATGGGATTGGAATGAGGATTTTGATAGAGGGTTCTTGGATTTTTATTGTTTAAGTAAGGCGGAACGGGTGATAATCCCTAGGCATGACCCGTATTTCAATGATGTCACGTGCTGAAACCTTCTGGCGTGGCTCGTGCTTTGCATTATCCTCGTGCTAGGCTGCCTTGGCCCGAGCTATGCTTTACTAAATGACCTTGTGCAGGCCTTCCTCGGCACAAGGCTGACACGGTTTGTGCCAAGCCTTTTTTCTTCAAACTTTGTCGCAAAAATTCCTGCACCCTAAAACATGAAAACTGAGTATGGCATTGTTCCAGCCCAAAATCTAATGGCTAGTATTCCCTAAAAACACCACCAAAAATCAAACACATTTTACAAATCACGAAAAAATTTCAAAACTTACTTACAAAAAATAAAAATGTGGAGACCCTTCCTCACGACTTATTATTTCATGCATTTTCAAGATGTATCAAATACAGTTTGATGGTTCACTGAATTACCATCCTTAACACCGCCATTGACCATGTCCATGTGGACGGGTTTCCACATTACCTCAGGCTTACCCTTCACCTTGGGATATATGTACCAAACACATCCACCCTTCACAATGGTAGATACATTCTTGTTGAGTTTGGGAGTAGGAAGGGGTTTAGTATTTTAGTTCCTTAACCCTGTTTCTTCTTGTTCCACGTTAGTGTTAAAAATTGGAAGCAAATCATATTTAATCACAGTAGGAAAAACATTCTCATCAATACATGCTACATCACAAGTTTCATTCAAGCAAGATAGATTAGGTAAGGTCTCTAAATTGGGAAATACCTCATCACAATCGAAATCATGTACCTTAACCAATGTCGATTCTGTAGCTAAATCCTCAGGTTTAAGAGATAGTCGAGGGGATTTTACGTCCTTGCAACTCTCCACCAACCGCTGCATGTTAGTTGTCATATAAAAGCAATCCATAATAGCAATGTAATCACTAAAGACATGAAATAGCATAGGTATTATCCACACGGTCATCACAATTAAAGCTTAAAATATGATTTCGCCCATCATCAAGGAACTCGTCTAGGCATTCATTCTCATTAATCATGCAAGGGTCATCAAATTGGACATGTAAATAAGAGAGAAAATAGGCAAATTATGCTTAGACATGTAAATCTCAAATCCCACCTTATCAACATCATCATCTAGGGTTAATGTCCCCAAATGAACATGTATCTTAGTCCTTGATGTTTTCAGAAAAGGTCTCCCCAATAAGATTGGGGTGCACCACAACCGTGAAGTACATCAAGGACATAGAAGTATGCCGAAATTACCAAATTACCCACCCTAACCATGACATCCTTAACTAAACCTCTAGGGATAGCTTGAGAGTTATAGGCTAGTTGGACAATTACCTTAGTGTCCTTAAACTCACATATGTCTAGGTTTTCATAATGGCTAGAAGAGATCACATTCATAGATGCTCCCAAGTCTTTCATGGCATTGTTCACAAGCCTAACAACTAAGGAAATAAGTATCAAAAACATCCCGGGGTTATCTCATTTCTTAGGCAAGTTCCTATGATTTAGACTAGTCACTCCCCCTATCTTCAATTGGCCTAATTTCCTAGTTGATTTATCCCTCTTCTTAGTACCTGCATTTTTCAAAAATTAGCATAAGAGGGAACTTGTTCGATCATATCTAAGATAAGAAGGCTAACCTCGACTCTTTTGAAGACTCTGCGAATGTGTGCCTCATCGGTTGTCACCTCCGACCTACCCCTTAGTGCATTAGGAAAAGGCGGTGGAGGGATCACCCTTGCCTCGGTGGGGGGAGCTCTTTGGATGGCTCCTCTTATTCAACCATCTCACATTCTTCAAAGTTAGTATTGTAACTTTCCACAATAACATCATTCTCTTGAAATATTTCTTTTCAACCCCACGCACTCCATTCCCACTCCTTAACTTCAAAGCACTCATGTTTCTTGGGTTAACTTTGGGTTGGGATGGTAGCTTTCCAGATTTTCTAGCCTCAAGTTAGCTCACTGAGGTGGCAAGTTGTCCGATTTGGACTTCAAGATTCTTGATACTCGAAAAAGCTCTAGTGACAATCTCTATTCTTGTTCACTCTACGAACAGATCACTTTTCTTCACCAATTGAGAAATTGAATCTGGAATCTCCTTCTGGCCCGACTTGTACAAGGCAACATTATTGTTGGAAAGACTTTCTCCCTTTGGGTATGGTTCTGCATATCCACCTCGATTATACCCTTGACCTTGGTTGTCCCCGCCCCACCGAAAGTCGGGGTGATTGCGGTATCTAGGGTTGAAGGTATTCGCATAGGGGTCTTTCCTATCTCCACCATGGTTCCCTCAGAACCCTTGTTGTTGCCCCCTTGCGAATTACCCGTTTACTGCATTAAAATCCAACAACTTCACCTCTTCAAAATCTTGGACCACTTGCGGACATGTATCGGCATGATGATCAAGATTACATATGACACACACCTTGACTTGAGCTCTCCCATTCATAAATTCCTTCATCATCGAGGCAAGTTCTTGAACTTGCTCTTCCAATTTGGAAGAGTGAGCCGGCTCTTCTAATGTCTTCTCATGGGATCTAGTTCCAAATTGTCTTGTCCCGTTGGCCATTTCTTCGAATAATGTCATTGCATCCTTCAGACTCTTGTTAGCTTTGGAGCTATTGCACGCGCGCATTGACCATTCTCATGTCCTTGTCCCAAATTCCCTCGAAGAAGTAATACATTAAGTTCCCTTCCTTAAATGGATGGTATGGGCAACTCGCCAACAATCTCTTAAACCTCTCACAATACTCATGAAGGTACTCATTCCCCATTAGGGAAATGTTGGAAAGGTGCTTCTTTTGACCCGCAGACTTAGAACACGGGAAGTACTTTTCAAGGAACCTCCGCTTCATATCCATCCACGAAGTGATGTACCTCGACAAAAAATAATATAGCCAATCCTTAGATGTGTCCCGCAGTGAGAAAGTAAAGATCTAAGGTTATAGTCTTCTTCCAAAACTCTGGGTGGCTTTATATCTGTGCACACTAGGTGAAACTACAATAAGTGCTTGTTTGAGTCTTCACTGGCCATCCCATGGATGGTAGGAAAGCATTGGATTATGCCACTCTTTATCTCGCAAGTCAAAGTCGGTGGTAAAGGGAGAAAGACAATGCACAAGGGTTGATTATCCAAGTTCAGAGCCAACGATTCCCCAAGTATACGATCCTCTGCCATCTTTATAGTCTCCTCAACTACAACAGTCGGCTCTTGTGGAACCCCTAATCCATTTCCTCTTTCTTCTTGTCCCAACACCTGTGTTTTTTGTTAGGTGGTGTAGAGTTCCTTGGTTTGTGGTACGGGTAATTACCATACACTAGAAACTAGATAATACCCAACCAAAGAGAAACATTAGCACGAGTATTAGAAGTAACCAGATTACTATCACAAAGGATGAACAACAACAACCAACCAAAGAGAACAAACAAAAATAAAAACACAACACAACACTAACTACTCTACCAATAAGCCATGCCAATTAGCAATTAAATCTTTAAACTAGCATCCTAGCAGCGGCGCTAAAATTTGATCTGTATTCTATGGGGTTGCTGATAAACAACCTTTTGGGAGATCTAATAACCCTCGGAATGCTAATAAGATCAAATATGAAGATTTTTTATTATTGCTCCAGTTCTTACTATTAAACTAGTAAGGGGGGTAGATAGTGGCAAGACTGGAGCCGTCCATAGAAATTCTAGGAATTTAGAGGCTAACTATTCAAAGCCACAATCTGGTTGTCAATCCGATCATGTGTTAGGAATAGCTAATAATGCAAAAAAAAATATTTAGGGGGGGGGGCTTATCTAATAACTATAAGCATTAAAGAACAAGAGAGTAAATCTACATATAGCTAGCACTTGGGGAATATTTGTGTTACATGATCGGTAGTATATTTTTATCCTCTATTCGATTACATATAAGACACATAAACCTATCTGAATACTTATGCCTCATAGTGCGCTGGATTGTCAACACTTCCCCGCATCTGTCACATTAGGGTGCTCTTGTTTTCTTCTATCGACACCGCCTCTGAAATTAGGGAAGTGTAACAATATTCCTATCAATGCGTTGGTCTAATTCTTCCCCGTAAAATGATGTCCCAGACACTCCACTACGAATGCTTGTCCCTAGACTTACAGCGGCAAAGGGATAAGCACTTTATCGTTAACTCTAATGTTGGAATGATGTATGCCAAACTACGCCAACTGTAATTTATACTAAAATATCTCTATCTGAAACCTTTCAATCTCCAGTCCAGCTTACTGGTTACGCTCATCAGAACGGTGACTCGATGACCCACATGAATACATGACGGTCCCAAACTCTCGCTCCCCCTATTACATCTAATGTAACTCCACACGGGTTATCAATAAATGCTCCAACGTGAAAGTAAACTAAGGTGTATGCCAATATGATGTAACAATCATGCAATTGACAAGAATGTAGAGCACAAGTAAACATAATGTTCATATGCATATAAGGATACGAAGATCTATGAATCTCACAAAATAACTACCAGTTCATGAATATAAATATAAATCTCCAAGATAAATCACTACTCCCTAAGCATTGAACCCAAATATTCCATTGGATTCAATGCTCTTGGGCTAAACAAGAAGAATTAAACTAAGAGAGAATGGTTAGCCATTTTCTCTCTCTACCTACTCTTAGGAAAAACTAGGAGAACGAAAATAGAACTATCTAAACTTAAACCCTAGTAGACATAGGCTCCTATTTATAGCAGTATGAATATGGCCTTGAAAAAGGCCCAAAAAGAGTGCACTAAACCTTAGAAGTCATCATAGACAGGTCGTGTTATAGCACACAACCCTTGTTGGATTGGCTTTGCATGGCCCGTGTAATTCATCACCGACCGTCAGCTGGTCACTTATCTCGACCTTCCTAAGCACACGTTCATGTCATTCATCACTTGCCACCAGCTGTGAACACCTTCCTAAGCATTTGAACGGCACGGGCTATGTAGATCTTCTCGGACTATCGGTTGGATACGTGATTTCTTCTTTTGAACAACGCAACCCGTGTATATCCTTTCAAACCACCATCTGGGAGTTAATTTTTGGGCAAACTGATGGTACGGACTTGCAAATCTTCACACACCTAGAGATGGACTTTGCATAATGAATTTCTTGTTCCACGGATGACCCATATCCATACTTAGACGCACGAGGGATTCGGCTAGCACGGGTCGTGTAGAACAAAGTGGCTCATGCCAAGGACCTCTGGCATTATCTGTGTTGGTTGGCATGGCTTGTGCAGTAATGCACAGCCATGCCAGCTCCTTCTTTGTTGAATTTTGACTCCTTCTTCTTCTTAGCTTGCTTTCATCTACTACCACATTTTGACTCATGGCCTTCTCTCTACTACCACCCTTGCGGGTGACCTTTTACAATCTACTACCACCCTTGTCAATGGCCTTCTACGACTACCCTAAAGTTCTCATGAGCATCCTACCAATAAGCTCACAAAAATAAAATATAGGCGCTTGTGAGGACATAGTGTCCATTAGATCCAATTATTTAGATAAGAAAACCAACAATGGTCATCTAAACCCTTTGTAATGTAAGCATAACTAAACCTAGCAATCAACTAACCAAAACATAATAACAAATGTGTCAAATGCATTGGTTAGTGCATGTTTTTTTTTGTATATCACTTTCCTTTCTTGGCCTTTTTTAAAAGTTGTAGCCATCGACACTGCAGGCTTATCCAACTTTGAAATGGCATCGTTGTTTAGAAACATTTTTTTAGCATTTTCAAGCCTTTCAACAACCAAACTCAAAGCTTTGGACAAATCAATTGCAGACATGGAAATTTGATGAATTCTGGCCTATAACAAAGAAAAATAAAGCAAAGAGTATATGTTATTATAATGAACTTCAGTATGTCTACTAGGAATATGAGGCTATAACATGAAGCAAAGAGAACATTGATAGATTCATAAGTATTAGGACCAGAAAGAAGTGGTAGTGCAAATATTGATTTGGGAAGAAAGTTATGTACCATGTCAAAAAAATTAATAACTCATAAGAACTAGAACTGCTGCAATTTCAATACAGAATGTGTAACACTTACTGATTTTGTGTCAAAAAATTTGTCTTTTTAGTATTCTTAATGAAGTGTGGGTGTGCTCTTACTGATGAAATGCTACTCATCTTCCCTATCGAGACCCATAGCTTACATGTTTATTGCAGTAATCACTTAGTGGCTTTGGTCGTGTTTCTGTAAGTCTTATTAGTTAAATGTATGTACTCCTACCATCACAGGCCAACCTGCAGTTGAACATTGTTGCTGCCTAAAGCCTCTTCGAAAGGAGTATCTTCCCATTCTTGTAATTCTCAAGCTAAAACTCCCGCAAATGCTGTGTTTCCTCGTTGGTCAAGTTCTTCTCTCACATTGTTTAATAAGAAAAACCCAAGGATGAAGGGAAGATGCAATTTTTCTAAGAGCAACCAATTTCTCCTTCGTGCAAGACCAAGTGGATATAAATAACAGTAACAACAGACCTGCAGGGACAATCGAAAAGGTTCCAGTACCAAAAATTACAAGGGAAAAATTCTCAACGAAGTAGTACCAGCAATCAAGGCAAAGTGGCCACAACATATGCGCAAAACATTCATATCCAACAAGATAATGTAACACCACATATCAAGAGCACTGACCCAGATTTCAGGGCTGTAGCAAACTTGGATGGTTTTAATATCAATCTAGTAAGTTAGTCTTCCAATTCCCCATATTTAACATTTTAGATCTTGTTTTATTTAATTCCATTCAAAGCCTACAACAACAAAAACCCTCAAGAAATGTCCCAGAATTAGTGGCAGCTGTAATGTCAGTGTTCGAAAGGGAAGATACCATGACTTTGAACAATTTTTTCATCACACAACAGCAAGTTATGATATAGATCTTGAAGGTACAAGGGGAAAACAAATACAAGCTGCCAGACTTGAACAAAGACCGGCTGATAAGGGAAGGCAGGTTAACAAGACTACTACAAGTTTACAAACAAATTGTGAGGAGCAGTATAGAGCACATATTGACTGAACAAGCAACACACGTGAGCATTGTTCCACTAATGCTCAGTCTAGGATATGTAGTATGAGTGGGTATGAACTCATTTTTGGGGGTTGGTTTAGTGGCAAATTTTGCAAGCCAAGAACATCTCTCTTTTGGTGTGCATGAGATGTTCCAATCCAACCCCACTAGAAATATATGTTTCAATATTCAATGAATGAATGTTCATTTCAGCAATCAAACACAACAACCAATCACAGGAAGATGCATAAACAAGTTAAAACGAACACAAGGCAGAAAAATTATATATACCGAGCCAACATATGAGGGGAAGATTCCAAAACCAGCAAAACCAAACAAACACCATTGTTAAAGATGCATAAACCTTGGCAACGTGTTATGGGAACATTTTCAAACCATAAAAACCAAACAAACACCATTGTAAAATATGCAAAAACAGACCAGCGTGAACATACCCCAATACATCAAAAACATTTTTCTCTCATTACAGGTTGCACATAAGGAAAGATGCACTTAAGGAAGCAGCCACATGATGCATATTATTCACAAAAATCCACATATCCAGGCACCGTAAGAGGACAATAACAGGGATAAAACAGAGAGTTAGTGATATCATCATAACTGAACATTCCAGAGAGAACTGAAACAGAGATTGAACTTTCTTTTTAAAAAAAATTTCCAACATTCCAGAGATTACTGAACATGGCTAAGCTTCCAATTGCAAAAGAAAGAACTGAAAAAAGTCAGTACAGAATTGCAAACAACAATGAAAAAATTTCATAAGTGACAAACAAATGAAAAAGTGAGTACAGAGTCGGGGTTCTTGATGAGACGTCAAATGCATGTATTTTTCGAAGCATTTAACATCTCTTTTGTTATCTTTTTGTTGAAAATTTGCTAGATTTAGGTAGGTTTACATCATAAGGGGTATAGATAACCGTTTTCGGTTTTCGTATCTAAATCTTTCATTTTACAACCTAGTTTGAGTCTAATGAATTTTTTGTCCTTACGAGCATATAGATTTTTGTTTGTAAGATTAATTTGTAAATTGCTCGTAAGAACTTTGGAGTATTTTATTGAAGTTCATTCGCAAGGATGGTAGAAGATTGAAGGCCACGAGTCAAAACGTGGTAGAAGACAAAGAAGCGGAGGAATTGTGATTCGGAAGTGTGAACCAAGTTCCGGGAGAAATCCAAGAAGAACCAACCTCTGAGGGTGGAACCATTGGATTCGTCTTCTCGAGCACTATAAAATCGACTACAAGAACTCTCGAATCGGATCAAAGGTTCACTCGTGGCGACCAACCGAAGATCGGCCGGCCCGAGGTTTTTACAACTCCCCCCTTAATATGAATAGTGTAAAATTAATGGGCCATCACTGTACAAAACAGCTGTGGAATGAGTTAATCAAAACTGAAAAAACCAAGTAAAAAATATTAAAGAGGATCTGACCCCACCATTACGTCAGCAGCAAAAAAAAAGGACCACTTTCTCTCCCTGCAAAACCAATTGAGACAAAGGGAGTAGATTATTTGCACAGTCACACCTGCCTCTAGCAACTTAGTAGACGCACAACACCTTAAAGTTTGCAAATCTAAGTAAGCATGTGGAAATTAAGGCTTCTCAAAATAAGGTCACAGTGTTTACTCCATCACCTGAAAATGAAAAAAATCTACGCTTCCAGTTCTTACTTTGCCTTTTGTTTTCTTCTTCTTCATAAGTTCTATTAGCTCATATGTTGAACTATATGCCAGTCAACTGGCCTATTTCAACACTTTTTAAAATTATTTCTGATTCAAATATGGGCCAGTAAGAACTCAAAACCTGTACAAGTTTGAGGAATCTTCACTTGAAACTTTCAAAAAATATTTTGACGACCATGCAACACAGGTAACTGAAACATATATTTTCTCTTTCACAGATCTCTTCCTCCTTTCTTTATCACTATTATCATCACTTTTTATATTTACTAATATCGTTTAGGCAGTAGGTTTTGAACAAAAAATACTAGTCTAAATACCATAACCATCTTGCTAAATTTATGCTAAGAAACTGAACTTTTTGTGAGGCAAACTGTTAAAATAAGTCAGATTCCTGACTGGATCAGAATAAACATTGTGACTATATTAGAGTTTTTTCCTTATTTTACCTCTTTTATAATCTCTCTATATATTCAGTTTATGGATACAGAATCACTTACTGGAAATTACTTTATCATGGTATCAAAGGTTCGTCTGATTCAAATCCTTAAACCCTAGCCCTTCTCTTATTTAGGCCGCAACTCTCCCTCCCTCCCTCCCTCTTCTGATCAAATCCGACGCAATACCTGCGTCTTCCTCACTCAATATGGACGATGAAAAACTCTTCTACAACACTCTGCTTCATATGATGCAAGTCAAACTCACATCTTCAAATTATCTCCTCTAGAAGCATTAGGCTGGTTGTGTTATTCGTCCACAAGGTTTGTATGGTTTTGTCGATGGCACCAATCCACATCCGACTCTCTCTTCTCTGCCGCCGGGCAGCCCTTCCCTGTCATTTGCCACCACAGTCTCTACTCCTCCTGGTGGTGGCAAGGTTGATCCCATGATTTCTTATCAGAAAGATAAAAAAAAAAGGAGTATGATCAATGGGTTTCTGAAGATCAACACATTTGCAGTCTCCTGTTTTCTTCTCTCGTCGCTAAAGTTCTTGTAGAAATCGCAGATTGCGCCACTTCCAAAGAAATCTAGGATAATCTAACCCTCATTTATCAGAACAACAGTACCTCCACCATTCTTCGTCTTCGTACTGATGCTTATGGTATTCGTAAAATTGGTGCAGTTCATGAACTTCATCTCAGGTATAAAGAGATTTTTGAACAATTATTTGTTATGGGCAATCTTGTTTAAAATGTTGATCAGATTGTATAGTTTTTTACCGCTCTTGGCCCTGAATATAAGGATTTTTTTGCCCCTTTAATTAATTATGTCCCTACTTTGTTGTATTTGAATGTTTTTTCCCGTGCCAAAAACCACGAGGCATTTTTGCAAAATCTGCAGGGACACTCAGCAGAAGCCGCCAGACCAGTTGCGTTCTAAACTAGCGACCAGCTTCCAGCGGGCAACGCGTGGGATCACGCACTGACTAGAAGATCCCGTGAGTGACCTTCACACGCCAGCCGAGCTGGCCGTTTCAGTGGTCAGTGTGGCGGCCGACAGTTCTCGTCAGGTTCTCAGGCGGCTGGTCCAGCTTCCGACCGTGGTCGTTTGCACTGTACCTGGTGTAGGCGGCTTGGTCATTATGCTACGACGTGCTATCCGATGCAGACCCAGACACGTCATTTTAACACCACATATTTGGTAGAAAATTATTCTATTTCTCACCAGACGGAGCCATCCTCTAGAGTGTCAAATTGGTATATTAACTAGGGATCAACCAATCACATGGCGTCTTCTGCTTCAGGTCTAAACATCATCACTCCTTATACTTGTTAAACTAGAGTTTATGTTGGTAATAGTGCTTCTATTATGATCTCTCATATTGCTGGTTCTAGAGTTTTTAAGAATTTGCGATTATCTGATGTTCTGGTTGTGTTTGAAAGTACTAAGAATTTATTTTCCAGTCACTATCACAGAAAACCCCCTCTAACACCGGTTTTTCAGAAGGCTAACATCAGTTTTTAGTGGTCTTAAAAATCGGTGTCTAAGTAGGGGGTGAAACGGTTTCACTGATTTTCAAAAAATTGATATTAATTTAGCACCATTTTTTTGTTAGTACCGTTTTTTTAGAACCGGTGTTAATTTAGCACCAATTTTTTGTTGCCATTGGTATTCAAAAATTGGTGTTAATTTAGCACCGATTTTTTTAGCACCATTTTTTGGAACCGGTGTTAATTTAGCACCAGTTTTTTGTTGGCACAAGTTTTTTTTAACCCGGTGTTAAGTTAGCACTGGTTATTTTTGGGCACTGATTCTCAAAAACCGGTCCCAAAAATTTTCATAGATTAAAAAAATGCCCTTCCTCTGTAAGCATTTGCACGCAGCTGCATCCAGAAGAAGGGAAAAAGACCAAAAATTAATAATTTAGTAGGGCATTAATTTAATAATATTATTAACTTCAAAAAATTGATAATATAGAAATAAAACAAAAAAATGTATGATACAAAAATAATAATCTATGCGACTAAACATAACTATCTCAAACATAACTATCTATGGGACTAAACATAACTTTAGCTTGAACTACCAATTGAATCATGTGGCGTATACACATCAAATCACAAGACTAAGCCTCACAACTAATCATGAATCTATGGTCCTTAGAAATGCTCAGATGTACCCTACCATACCATGTGAAAAATGTTTCCTACTGTGCCTCCTTGCTTAGTCGAAACGCCTCCTGAAATGGGGATAAATAGTTCACTTACAGAATAGAGGTAAATTATATGAAAAAATGAAGAAAACAAGGTAGTTAAACCCATGCTATGCATGAAAGTACATTCTAGATCAACATCCAACAAATAACACAAACATTCATTCGTCTGGCACAAGAAAAGCTAAAGAAACTGCAACAAAATAGGCATAACACAAAGTTTAAAGCAAGTCAGCCTTAGAACTCCTCAACCATAGACGGACATTCAAGTAAGATTTTTAACATTTAAATGTTATAACCTAAACAAGAAAAGAGTCGATCTTCATGAATTTTCAATCAGTAACTATGATCAGATACTACAGTGCAAAGAAATGCACTCATCTTATCATCATTAAGAACAGGAAATGGTTCATTTCTCACCCTCCTTGAAAAGACCAGTCTCACTCAACATTTTTATAGCCAGTTTCACCTGGTGGTAGCATCAACTTTTCCTCAAAGAACTCTAGTCATTTATGTTCTCCATCCCACTAACACAAACACAACCCAACTGGAGGTAAGAAAGCGAAACTTTTACACGCACAGATAATAAAACAGTTGTTCAGTAACAGCATCAAAGAGATTAAACTTGTAATGACCTTACGTTGTGTTCCACCTACATGAAAAACTAATCACAAAACGAAAAACCAAATACCTGCACCATATCTCCCTTTACCATAATTGGAGCAGGGATCATAATCTAAAAGGTAAGACTCGAACCACTCTGCTCCCATACGCCAATCAATTCCCATGTCTTGGACAAGAAAGGAACATACAAATATTGTAACACAAACCTTACTAATGAACTCCTAGTATTTCATTGCACTCGGCTTTGTGAAAGAAAGCAACCATCATACTAATTGAACACATTATAGGTGAATAAAAACTCTATCCTTTTTTTCCAGCTACAATGTTTTCACCAGCATCAATTGCAATTACATATCTTTCCTTACTACGGTTAGTATTAATATATGTGATCTGATCTAAAGCTATAATGGCATTCATCACTTCTTACAGTGAGAACGCCCAATAACATACCTACTTCGCCCCCACCGCCCAAGCATAAAAAACTACGATCTACACCTTGGTTTGAAAATGCGCTCCGATGTGCCCGCCTGATGCGTGATACGCTCTGCTGCGCCTTCTTCACGCATCTGCTATGTTGCTGCACTAGGTTTCCTGGATGCGGCCGCATCGGAGAACGTCGGAGCGCATCGGTTGCATCATGGAATTGCTGCGTTTGGGCCTTAAAAACACAGCCCATTTAAATTTGTAAAGCCCATGTAAGTTTAAAAGGCAAAAAACCTAATTTGGTCGGGTATTGGCCTCTGCTTTCTCATCCTGCTTTCTTTTTCCACTTTTCTTCTTCTTGAGCAGCAATTAGCCGGCGGTCCGTGCGTCTCCAACAACATCCTGCGTCGGCGACTCGGTGATAAACCTATTCGGTGTTTGAGCTTTCACATCAGGTAAACCTACTCTTGTTTGCGTAGTTATTCTGGTTGTTCAGGCTCGGTGAAAGTGGTTCAAAGATTTCTTTAAGTTATTCGGATCATTACATTGCAGACACCTAACTGACTATCCCTTGGACTCCTTAAAGGGATAGAAATCTTCAGGTTAAGCAACCTTGAAAACTGTCTAGCAACTTCATCTTCCAGCCCTGCACTTTCGAACAAAGTTCCATCCAACCTTACGATCCGAAGGTTATTCTCCCTTTTCAGCCGAAGCCAAGTTATCGGGACTGGTATGACAGTTACTAGCTTGATTGTGAATACAATAGTCTATTGTTTGAGGATAATTTGGGAAGAGAATGGCTGCGAAGAGAATGATGCAGTTGAACCATCAAACCGTCGCTTCTCACTGGCTGACATCAAGTCTGCAACCCATAACTTTAGTGATGCATTAGTGATTGGAAGGGGAGGATTTGGTGAAGTTTATGAAGGGTTCATTTCTGGCTTTCCGGAGATTGTTGCTATTAAGCGTTTGAGTTCCTTCTCCAGGCAAGGAGCTCGTGAGTTTTGGACTGAAATTGAGACACTTTCCAAACTGCGGCACTTTAATCTTGTCTCCTTGATTGGCTATTGTAATGAGAATGAAGAGATGATACTTATATACGAATACGTTCCTGGTGGCACACTTGCTGAAAATTTATACAAATTTGCCCGAAAGGGAAAGGACTGCGCTCTTCTTAGCTGGGAACAAAGGCTAAAGATCTGCATTGGTGCTGCTCGTGGCCTGGAATACCTTCACACTGGTAGTGAGACTGGAATATACACCGTGATGTGAAAGACACAAACATCCTTTTGGACGAGAACTTCATGCCAAAGATATCAGATGTCGGGCTAGCGAAGCTTGAAGAGCTGACCCAATCGAAGAGTTACATCAGCACAAATGTTAAAGGCACAGTTGGTTATTTGGATCCATATTATTGCATGACTCACAGATTGACAAGAAAAAGTGATGTGTATTCCTTTGGCGTTGTTATGTTGGTTGTTCTGTCAGGAAGACCTGCAGTGGACATCACAGATTCTGGAGAACCAGAGAGTCTTGTAGCACGCTTTCAAGAATGTCTTTCGGGAGAGGAATATGAGAGAATAGTTGATCCGAATATCTATTATAACATATCACCAGAGAGTTTAAAAGAGTTTGTGAGATCTGTTGGAAACTGCTTGCAACAGCAGCCCAAAAATCGACTTACGATGGCTCAATTGGTGGGAAGTCTAGAGTTGGTATTGCAGCTACAAGAGAATCCTAGTGTTTCTGCATCAGGTGATGAACCTCTCCAGCATTTTGAATTACAAACACTTCTATCAGATGAACTGAGTCATGGTCCAGTAGCCACAATTGAAGAGAGTGTTGCATCACCACTTGGGGAGGATTTCACAAGAAAGAAAGCATCACCAACTTCAAGAGGAGGTACGCCGCCCAATCGCATACGGAAACCATTTTGGAATTGGCCCTGGAAAGTAGCTCAGAGCAGAGGTAAGCCACTGAATGGAATGGACATTTTTTACTGGGATTCTAAAATGTTCAAGGTGGTACCTCTTAGTTTTTGTTTAATGGCTTGAATGTCACAGCATGATAATCTGCTGGAATCATTCTCCTATTGACCCACAGAATTTTCTGTTTAAATGTCTTGTCTGTTTATTCTTATTACATAATTAGAGTGAAGAAATTCTCATTCTTTGTATTTCGTATGAAGAAACCAATGCGGAGGCAAAGCCAGCTAAGAAAGAAGGTCCCTTAAAGAAAGCCATTTCAGATAGTCATGACGGAGATGATGGGCTAATATTCTTCGAGGGCAGTAAGCTTGTGTTTGAGCTTGAAGATCTGCTGACAGCTTCTGCCGAGGTACTTGGAAAGGGATCATGCGGAACTGCTTATAAGGCAACATTTCGCAATGGGACAAGTGTTGCAGTGAAGAGATTAGCAGATGTCATTGTTGGAAAACAAGAATTTGAGCTGCGAATGAATGCAGTTGGAAGCATACATCACGAGAATGTTTTGCCGTTGAGGGGATATTACTATTCCAAGGAAGAGAAGCTCATTATATACGATTATTACAGTCTGGGGAGCGTGTCTGCTCTGTTGCATGGTAACGTCCTCAAGCACTCAATGCATTTATGCTGTCTGTGTTTGTTGGAGTCGTGTCTGTCAGCAAAGCTGCCTTGTTTTAAAAGAAGGGGGGGGGGGGGGGGGGGGGGGTGG
>JAULKM010000001.1:9631278-9653401 GCA_032355605.1 Rubia tinctorum
AATTGTGTGGAAAAAGGTGAGGGTGAGCATTGAAAAAGAAAAAAGTGTGAAGCTAGGATGAAAACCCGAGAGGGCTCTTAGGTAAAATGAGGGAAAATGAGAGAAATTGAAATTTTTATGCTTCTCATGATTTGTCTATTGGGTAGCTTTTAGGTAGAGTAAGTTAGTTTGACATTATATATATACCTCATTCTTGTTATTATTTGTTGGGTGTTTAGATTATCTTAGGCTTTGGGATGTTAGAGCGTGATAGATTCTTATATCTTAGGGGTTTGGGTAGTCTAGGAATATGATGTTGAGTGTTTTGGGAAAACCTTTGCATGCTAGTTTACGCTTAGCTCTTTGCTTATTCTTGTTAACTTGAGGAAGTAAAGGTTTAAGTGTGGGGGATTTGATGAGATGCCATCACCTCCTCCATCGTTGGGATCTGCACCTGACTTTTGACGCATACCTCCTAATCACCTTTTTCATCGCTTGGCTCTCCACCCGACTTCTGACGCATCTTTAGCGAAGTCCTCCATGGCCTTTTCAATGAAATTCTTTTGGATCATCAAGGTCTACTGGGACTTGTACAGCGCCTGCAGTTGCGAACCCCTTGACTAGTTGATCAAGGTATGACACCATGGCCTTAACGACCAGTCGATCATTCGATGCTTTCTTCTGTGGTGTTGGTTTGCTCAAGGAACTGCTGTCGCACTTTCTACGGTTGAGATGAGGAACCGGCACTGAAGTGGGAAGTCCAGTTCGAGTACCCTTGTACCTGGCGGGGTGATCCTTCTTCTTTGTGGCCTTAATGAGAATTTCCTCGCCAGGCTCAAATACCAAAGTCCCTCGATCCTTTTCATCATTCATTATCAACTCTGATGTTAAGGAAATGTAAAGTTGTTAATGAAAAAATGGTCAAAAAATGTGGTAAATTTTGTTAACGCGAAAGTAATTGAAAAAAACTTGCTACGTTCACAGCGATTCTCTAGACCTCCTTGGAGGTATACTTCCCAATGCTGTCCTGGTTGGCCTCCAGGTGAACAAGTGATCTGTCGGGCTTGAATTCCTTATTCTCTATTTTCTTCTCAATCTCCTCCCTAGTGAATCCCTGATCGGACAGCTTTTTCATCTCCTTTTCTTTAAGCTACTCATAAAGTCTTTTTACGACTTCTCGATTCCCTTTCCTCACAGTGTGGTGGGTATACTCTTTTGCCGACGTATATTCAGTTGCCTTCTTTCGAATTGCCTAAGGGGAGAGATTGGGTTAGGATCAAAATTATTAATGTAGAAATTAATCCAATAATCAATGAATGATAGCTTGATATTATAAATTATTATAAATAATACCTAGAATTCGTCTGTCTGGAGCCTTCTCTCAAACAAATTCCACTCATCCTCATCTATCCACTTATACTTCTACCATGGTTTCACCTTCGATATGTTAAGTCCACTGTCCACATCATGTATGTACTTGTTTGCCACCTTTGTCTTCTAGTTCCTATGTTGGTCCCTCGCCTTCTTGAACACATCTTTCTTCAACATTTGCAGTTGAACTTCGGTCAATGTGTTCTCAATAATGAAGCTTTCCTGTAATAAAAGATATGCACATTTGTCTTCCGTAGGGCGTCCATGCCATCTAATTCTTCGTGCAAACCTTCTCTCTTTCATGGAACCAGAAAGCAAAAGGAATGGGATTAACCTCTTTTGCAAGCGGGGCGGACTGACAAGTCACTGTTCCACGCTTCATGCACCACCATTTTATCTTGAACTTGTCAAATCCCTCACCATGTTTACCTCCCTCCTTGGAAACGGCGTTGTCCTCTTTTTCGTTTTCTCCTCTTTCGGGATCCCATCTCATCTTCGTTGGAACTTTAGGGTTCTTCCTCCGACCAACCGCCTTCCTCTCCCTCAACATTCTCTTCCTTTTTTGGTTCATGTTGCGGTGTCCTTTCATTTTCATACTGGATATTCAATGGAACCCTTGGGGTTGGTGGTTCTTGCTCTCTTCCGTCTTCCTCAGGTGGTGTAGAACCTTTATTCTTCGGTGTTTTTCGCTTCCTCTTCGTGGTTAGTTTTCCATATTTTGGCAGCATCAACAACATGTAAAGTAATTCAGCCATTCAAAGAAGTAGAGTAAAAAATGTAACAAAATCTGACCCAAAATTTTGTGAGCTAGTCATATAACATAAATGACATGCATGGTAAAAAGTGAACCCAAACATACAAAATAATATGAGCCATAGTTATGTGAGTTATCCATATAACGTACATGATATACATGGTGAGTCACACAATGCAAAAAAATTAAGCCAAAAAAACCATTCCAAGAAGTCATACAAGCATTCCAAACTCTTAATTCCCACAACCATTCGAAGAAGTCTTAAAACCATTCCTACAAGTTTACTCACACAATCTCTTCAACGTGATAAAACACCGTAAATGTAGCACATAAAGGTCCATGGAACGGCCCCAAAACGCAACCGACGTAGTTGAACACTTCTTAGCCAAAACGAAGGATATAAATGATACCATAATAAATTTCCATAAACATGATATTCCACCAAAGAAGCATGAGTATGACATACTGCATCATCCATTGTCATAGATGGTGCCTTGTAATTTTGAAATATTATTTTATAAAAAATTTCCCTCATTGAGGCATTTTGTCAAACATGTGTTGTACATGAAATAGTATTGCTTACCATTAATAATTTTGGATCTCATACCATTGAAAACATTCGAAAGTTGATTTACCTTGTTAGATGAACAGAGTGTGGTGAAGTTTTAGCATTTGAATCCCCAAAGTTTGACTCCACAAGAATTGGGGGTGTACGGGATGATTGATTGTGAAAGATGATGGTATATTCTTTACCCTTTTGTAGCAAACAATGGCTAGGGTTGGGGATTTATGGAAGGATGTGGGGGTTGATGAGAACTTTATGGTGGTTAACCTTGAAAGAAGACGTGGGGAGCATGGAACCGGAGATTGTGTGTAGCGATTATGATCTTCTGGGAGGGTTTTTTTAAAAAACAATATTCGTGTTCTATACACTGGTATTTTGTTTAGAATCGGTGTAAAACATTCTATAGTGTTGGCTTGTTGGCGTAAAAAAATTCAAAGTACCTAACACTGGTAAATTTACCGGTTCAAATAATGTTGTACTAGTACAAAAGTGGTGATTAAAGTAGCTGCGTTAAAGTACCTAGCACTAGTAAATTTACCTGTGCAACCGTTGGTATACTGGTGTACAAATGGTGTAGAAAGCAAATGCGGTATACAATTCGTTGTACAATTACTGGTATACAATTTGGTAGAAAGGAAACGGTGTACAATTCGGCATCCAAAGATCAATCTTTAAAAATATTGGTTAATTCCTTAGCACAGTTATTAAGAGTGGTGCTTTTTAAATAAGTACCGGTATTCAAAATTTTGCGCTTCTATTTTCGGCGGAAAATTAAAATTTGAGCTTTTCCCGCTAAGAAATTTGAATTCTTACACCAAAAATATTCACTATTACCGGTGCATAAATTTATTGCATTCTTATCAACGTACATTAGATTCTCCTATTTAAACCCCCTAAATATTTTTAAAATGCTTTATTCCTCAAAATGATTTCTTTCCTGTCTTTAATTCACATTCACCTAATGGTTCCTTATTTATTTGAAGGAACCCCGATCCTGAAAATATTAAATTCGTATGTTTTCATATACTTTGTCATATGAGCATTCTGATGCCTAGCATTTACATTCAATCCCTCACCCACCATTCAATGATTCTGGATGTGGTTTTATAATGTACCCTAATATTTATGTCTTATAATTGGAACATCGCGGGTTTTATGACGGGAGAACTTATCTATTGTATTTTGCAATTGGGTCCTCCAGCTTTGTTTTGCTCAACCGATACTTTCTGTAACTACAAAATATTACAAATGTAATATTCCCTCCTTAAAGGTTAATTATAAAATATTTGTGCCTAGGGGATCAATTCTCCAGAAGTGCAAGCACGTGTTCTGGAGGAAACAATGATGGTTTTCTTGAAGGTGACAGTGTGTGATCCGAAGATCTTTGGACGTCAGTTTGGGGCCACAAGCCGTTCATTTCCTGACGGGTCTAATTTTGAATTACATCCCGGTGGTTTGAAAAGTCAGTTTTTTCAAGCCGATTCATAATTTTGGTCCGAGTAAACTTTTTTCTATTGCAATTAAGTCCCTCCAAGATTCTTGGAATCATCCAAATTAGAAATAAGGAGCACAAAAATTCAATTCAATATTATACGATCATTTCAAAACCATTCCGTCCCGATCGTGTGTACGGAATGGCTTTAAAATTGTACATTGATTTTTTGCCCAAGTTTACCAAGAATTGTAGTATGGCCTCAAAAATTGTTTGGAAGTTTACACACCACCTAAAAATGTTCCAAAATTTTCACCGACACCATTTGGCCAATGAAAATTATTTCATACACGGTCATGACCTATTTTTAGGTGCCATGTTCTATTTTTCATAACATTTTATGTTTGTAGTGTAAATTTTCATTTACAATAGCTAGCATAGGTAAAAAAACCGATGCAAATAATGGATCAAGTTTCAGCATTTAGAAAGAAATGATTTAAAATTATGGTTAAATCCTTAGCATCGGTATTAATAGTGGTGCTTTAGATAAAAGTACTGGTGTAACAAATAGGGCGCATTTATTTTCGGCGGAAACTGAAATTTGCAATTTTTCCCGCCAACGTAATATATTTCTTACATCGGCATATTCAATAATACCGGTGCATAAATGACATGCATTCTTACCTACGTATATTCGATTATCCCTTTTACACCCCCACAATTTTTTAATACTCTATTCCTCAAAATTATGATACGATGTCTGTAATTGACATTCACCTAATGGTTCCTTATTAATTTTAAGGAACCCCCTATCCCAAAAATTATAAACTTCGCATGTTTTCATATACTTTGTCATTTTAGCATTATGATCCCTAATGTTTACATTCAACCCCTCGCACACCATTCAATGGTACTGGATGTGGCTTCCTAATGTACCCTAATATTTATGTCTCATAATTGGAACGTCACAGTTTTTATAATGGGAGAACTTGACAATCCTTGTATTTTGCAATTTGGTCCTCCATCTCTGTTTTGCTCAACTAATAATTTTTGTAACTACAAAATATTACAAATTTAATATTCCATCCTTAAAGGTGAATTATAAAATATTTGTGCCTCGGGGGTCAATTCTCCAGAAACGTATGCACATGTTCTAGAGTAAACGATGATAGTTTTCTTGAGGGTGACAGTGTGCGATCCGAAGATCTTTGGACATTAGTTTGGGGCCACAAGCCATTTATTTCCCGACGGGTCTAATTTGGACTTACATCCCGGTGGTTTGAAGAGTTAGCTTGTTCATGCTGATTTGTATTTTTTTGTCCGAGTAAACTTTTTGCTTTTTGCAGTTAAATCCCTCCAAGAATCTTGGAATTGTCCAAATTAGAAATTGGCGGCAAAAAAATTCAATTCAATATTTTACGATCATTTCCAATCATTTCCGTCCTAATCGTGTGTATGGAATGACTCCAAAATTGTACATTTATTGTGTTGCCAAGTTTACCAAGATATGCAGTATGGTCCCAAAATTTGTATTGGCAATTTACACACCATCGGAAAAAATTCCAATTTTTCACTGACACCATTTGGCCTATGAAAAATATTTCATGCATGGTCATGACCTGTCTTGAGGTGCCCATGTTCTGTTTTACATAAATTTTGTGTTGTAGTGTAAATTTTCTCCTTCCAAGCCTGACATTATGGCATTTTCATGTTTAGTCATAAATAACAAGCATTACCACTAATTACTTTAATTGAACTGCATGATCGACAAAATGAACTTCTGAATTGTTAGTTAGTTGGACAGTGGTGAACGTAATGAAAAGACTGGAGTGGTACGTAAATCATGGTTTTATAGTCTAGTACTTCAGTTTCACATATAGTAATGACAAAATGGCTCCACATCATCAACCACAGCTGGTTGGTCCCCATCATGGGTACTTGTACCCACTTCCATGTCCTGCATATCGCAGTTGCTGTCTGTGGGAAATCCTCCAACGACTTTGACAACATCAGAAAATTAATAGCTGAAAACATTGGCCATTTGGTTGAACCAATACCTCTGGTACTTGGATTCTTCTAGAAAATTCTGTACCCCAACCTCTAAGGCGGAGACTCTGGAGTCAAGGAAAGAAACTACTATATCAGCCGGTTGTCTGTAAAAAGAATCAACCCAAATCTTACCCATCGGTTTCCCGTAATCGTCATGGAGACGAGGGGTTACTCCAGCTCTAGAACATATGGACAAGATGATAATGCAAAAACCGTATAACCCGGTCTTATCCCGTTCATTCCTCAAATGGCACAAGATCATGTCACCAACATTCCTTCAGAGCTTCTTCTTTATGGTGTACAAGTAGGACATCCTATGTTTGTAGACTTCCGTGTTAACAGTAACATGGTATATTCTGGATGCCACAAAGTGATACCATCCAATCATTTCTGGCGTCAGATCATTCTTTGAAATCTTACTCCAGTAAAGTTTGACAAGCTCATCTACGTCTGTTCCTTCCCTCATTACTGTCTCATCGATCTCCTTACCGACTGGATAGCGTAGAACATAGTAGGAATTCTCTAAGGGAGTATGGAGTGCAATGAACTCATTCTCATCCTATGGAACATTGGGCTACCCGAACAACTCATTTATTCCTTCCATTGTGAGAGGAATTTTTTTGACTCTACAGTACACCTCTTTCAATGTCGCTCCACACTTGAAGTTCGCGTAGAACTCACTGATGATACTGTGGTTGAAAGAAAGTGGAGTCTCACAAAAATTTTCCCACCCAAGAATCTGAATTATTTTTAGGAATGGAGATGACACCTCTATTCCTCTTTCTGGGTGATGTCGGCGTCCTTTGTATGCTTCATGCATAGACCTAGCCTCCTCGGACACAAAGGTACCATTCGGGTATTTATGCGGAGAAAAATTTGGTTTAGAAGGAGAGGATGCATCGCGTGTCCTCTTCAGCTTGGATTTAGGTGCCATTTCCTAAAAAACACATTAAGGCATTTTATCAAACACCTTGGGTGCAACCACACTAATTCATCATATTAAATAACTAACGCATGGATGTGGTACTACAGAGGAAATTTTAACACTAGTTTGGATAGGTTGATGTGAATTACCTTATTCTATAAGCTCTATCTATTGGAATTGTCAGTCCTTCATCGATGTTCCTTGACAGGGGGAGATGGTTGCAATTTATGAATTTTGATGTTTGGATGGTTTGAACCTAACAATGTTTTTATTTAAAGTAATCAGCCTTACACCGGTAAATTTCATATATTACCGGTGTATGAACTGCAAAATGAGTATATAATATTTCATAGAGTACCCCACACTGGCAGAGTTTCCGGCGCAAACCATCTAAATACCGGTGTAAGTGACAATTACATCTTTTCCTCACATCCCAAGAGAAAAGTAAATATTTTATCGCCAAGTACAAAGCACTAGTATAAATACCGGTGCAAAACTTATGCTTACCGGTGTAAAAACTAGAGATATGGAGCTGCTAGCAGCTGCGTTGAATGGAAAATAGATTAATTTTTCTTACCCGAGAGAAATGTCACGAAATATTTTCTATGTACCTAGTATTGGTAGCATACCGGTGCATGAAAACCAAATTACCGGTGCAAGTGGATAACGAAAGCAGTTTCTTTAAATGGGAATTACATTATCCCCAATAACCCGAAAGCAAATTAAGTACTTTTTCCCGAAGTAACTAGCAATGGTATACGTATCGGTGCAAATAATGTACGTACCGGTGTAATAACCTGAACTAAGCAGCTCCTTGCAGCTACTTTAAAGGGCAAATGGATTATTTTGGTCTCACTCGAGAGAAATGTCACAAAATATTTTCTAAGTACATAGTACTACTATTTAGGACCGGTTCCATTGTAAAAAATACCGGTGCCTATGTTCAAAAAAAAGCAATGCCCTATTTTTTACACCGGCCATTCTGCTTTATACCGGTGCAAACATTAATTACTATGAAAAATTACTTTTTCCCAACAATCTCGTCCTCTCTAGTATTACGACGGGGTGGGGGTTGGAGTATTACAAAAAATAGGGGACTATTACAGAAAACTAGACACAATAGGGGGTGTAAGCATTACGAACAATACTAGAAGGGATCCATATACATGAGGATTACTATATATCTTTTAAACTTCAACACAGTTTCCCCACCCACGATATCACCACTCTCGTCAATCCATAACCCACCACCATGAGAATGCCATCCCACCACAGGCCCACCGATATCTTCCAAATTGGGAAATACTTATGGAAACTCAAGACTATCAAGTTTGACCGAGTAGTCAATTTCCTCTTCAAATTAAAATATCTTACCATGAAGCACTACATGGAACTTCCTATTGGAAGGGTCCTTGATGTAAAAAACCTGTCGTGCCTGGGCAGCTAAGATGAACTTGTTATCTTCGTAGCCTACACGATTCAAGTCCACCAGTGTGAAGCCCATCGCTTTTTCAACCACAATACCGGAACCAAGTTCCACCTAACGGCACTTGAACACAACAACTTTGAAATCTACATAATCCAACTCCCAAATTTCCTCAATCACCCTATAAAAAGGCTACACATCAACTACAAGATGTTTGTCTTTCTTGCTAGCCTATCACATAGATTAAGATTCAATGTACACACCACTGTTCTACGTCGTGATCTTCTTATCCTTCTCCAATGTAGAGAAACAGAAGTCGTTGATGTCATAACCTTGGTAACGCCTGAGAGGGCAATTTGGTCCACTTGCAAAAACACGTAGCTTGATGGGCATTCCTTTCACATGCACCTCTTGTAAAAACAACCAACGAAGCTTGAATAATACTCTACTTGTATTCTGTTCGAAGGCCAGTCTGGATGAATCTCTTCTAACATGGAAACATGCTCTTGAACATATGTTGCGGTCTCGCTGCTCTTACGTAAAACATACAGGTGAACATTCATTAACTCAGTGTTCAAGGGTGTATGAAGTGTACTCTTCGACCCTGGGGTCCCATTATGCCTCCCGCCGTGTGTTCCACTAGGGACACCTACTACTCTTTTTCCAACCAAGTTTGAAGTAAAATACTCGATGATCTCCTTAGTGACATACCTCTCTAACCAAGTATATCACAAGGTGGACCATGATGTAAAATAAACACGGGGGAAATAACTTCTCCATATGACATAAAATTACAACAGCCTCATGCTCCAGTTCATCGAGTTGTTGCCTGCGTATATTCTTCCTGCATATTAAGTTGAAGAAGAAAAACAAGTGAATAGTTATAAAACTAAGTTCCCCTATCAAACAACCTCGGATTGCAACCGGCAGCAGTTGTTGCATATGGACATGACAATCGTGCATTTTCAATGCATTAAGAGGCAAGTCATCATTCACAAAGCGACTAATATTAGAAGGGTAGCCAGGAAATACCTTCATGCCTCGAATGCTCTCACACACAGACCTCCTCTCAGCAACTAACAGATTGTAAGGAGTGGGAGACAGGTACATTCGCTTACCCCGAACCTCCGGTGCCAGATCTAACCGAATGCCTAGCTCCATCAAATATTTCCTCACATTTAAGCTATCCTTACTCTTCCCTGGGATGTTCATTAGCGTGCCTAATAAACTCTCACAAACATTCATCTCAATGTGCATGACATCTAAACAATGTCGAACCTCAAGATTCTCCAGTACAGCAAATCAAAGAAAATCGATCATTTTTCTGGGATCCCTCTATTACCACACCTGATGACTTCTTACCAAGAAAGACATTCAATTTCTTCGCCTTTTTGTGAATAACCATACTACTCCACATTTTAGTTGCTTTTCTCCTCTCCATGCCATCGACGAATGCCATCATGTTATCACGCAACTTTTGCTTCAACGGGAGGATTTTTTTGTGACCAAGATATACTATCTTCTAGCCATTTTTCAGTTGATGGTATGTGATCCCACCGTGACAAATAGGACAAGCCTTGTAGCCCTTGACAACATAACCAGAATGGTTTCCGTATGCCGGGAAATTATTTATGGTACAAAAAAGCATTGCCTTCAAGGTAAACTCCTTACCTAGAAAACCATCAAACATTAAAGCTCCATCGGACCATAGTACTTTGAAATCTTCTATCAGAGGGGAAAGATAAGTGTCTATGTCATTTCAAGGCTATTTGGGCCCTAAATTAGTAATAGGCATTAAGACATATCTTATATTCATGCAAAAGTACGGGGAGAGATTGGAAATAGCAAGCATCACAAGCCATGAACTATGCTTATAGGATATATTACCAAAAGGATTCATACCATTAGTACACAAAGCCATACTCAAATTTCTAGGTTTGGAAGCAAACTTCTGATACATCTTATCAAAATTCTTCTACTGATCTGCATCAATCGGGTGACGAATCATGTCATCATCTTCACAACCTCCCCTATCCATGTACCACGTCAAGTTCTTTGCATCCTTAGCTTTCTTAAACAACCTTTTCAGCCTCAGAATAATTGAGAGCTACCACATATATTTGCCCGACACCCGCCTCGTCACCGACACAACATGCTCTCCACTGATGGCCACATTTCTCCTTTTTCTTGTAACAGGAAACATTGCATACAGGACAAATAATATTATCCTTTAACTCCCCCCTATATAAGACACAATCGTTTAGACAAGAATGTATCTTTTCATACTCCATTCCCATCGGGCACAAAATTCTCTTAGCCTCACGAAGGTTGTTCGGTATACCATTACCGATCAGAAGCTTCAGATTCAGAAACTTAAGCAATTTATTTATGCTAGTATCGCTCCATGAACCAACACCATTAAAATTAAACAACTCCATCAAACATGACATGACTGTGTCTTTATTTTTACAACCGGGATACAATGGCCTATCCTTCTCGCTTAGAAAGTTTGCCAAAACCTCAGGCCTCCCTCTGAATTCATCAACTACCTGTTCGCACATGTCATCCAATTTTGCATCTCTAAAACACTCTCCTTCACTACTAACTATCACCTCCAGGGCTGATTTTTCCTCATGAAACTTCAACACGACATATATTTTTCAAACCCCCTACTATACAAATGGAGTCTCAATATTTCTTTATTGTCAGTACGATTCCGATTTCTACAATCACGATAAGGACATAATATTCGATTCTCTCGACAAAAAGCATGATCCAAAAACTCATCCACGAAACCAACATATTATTCGCTCACCCTACTAATGTTCATATACATATGCTTACGCCTTTCGATGACACGATATAACTCTACACATCAATGAGTGTGAAACAATCAAAATTCCACACAATTAATTACAATACAATTTTATTCCCACATACAAATATTCCATAGATCATTAGTGCACCACATACACCATTCCACTTTAAAATTACCACATTCTTAATAAACACCACAATATGACAATCAATAACCATAGCATTAGCTATGCTAACCAAGAAAAAAATGACAACCTAATATCAACAATGCTACCCCAATAACCTAAAGATGATCAAACACACAAGGTATATATGTTCTTCATACAAAAACCAACAATAACCATCAATATTGTACATCAACTTATTAAAAAAATTGTACCTTAAAGGGTCTTCATAGGAGATCATTGAATATTTTCAACAACCCTCAAAAAGCCATTAATGAAGTATTCTTCCACATTTCCCCAATTTTAACCCGCCAAAACAATGTCACGGCTAGACATGAAATGAATGATGTACGCCGGTAATTTCCTAAAAATATCGGTGCAAATGACATGCCGTCATAAAACATGCCTAGACACTGGTAAGAAACTTGACTGGTGCAATTATTTTGGTAAAATTTCTGCGGTATTTGGATCAATTGCATAGGTAATTTACATTATTGATGCATGATCCATGTTTTTGGCGCCAACGATAACACATTGCTCCAAAAACTATTCACCGAACAACTTTGGCCTATGCATTGGACATTAATAGCACCGCTATCTTACACTGGCAACTCTGGTACCTGTGTGAATCTTATTTTTTCAACAAAATTTACGTTTTCCATATACATCATTTCATGCACCGGTACAACAACTACCGATGCATCATTACACACTGACACCGGAATTTATCATAACATTCGATCTACCAGTGTAACTGTGGATTTTTAAATCGGTATAAATTTGTTTGAATTTTTTACCAGTGCAAATGACCCTATTTTCCAGTAGTGGTGAGACATAATATGAGCCGTTTGATTTCTTAATTTGATGGTTCCAGTTTTTTGAAAATTAAAATTTTATCTATCAATGCCTTACTACTTTGAATAAGCTTACTGAATATTTATCTCATTCAACATGCATTCTTCCCTGCAATTTCCATGCAAACATAAAAACAATACACATATTACATGAACTAAATTAGAATACATGAATGAAATAGTATATCTTTCAACTTTTCTTCCTTAACCCCCAAATTCTTTGAGAGTCGTCAGGTTATATTCCTAAGAATCAATTATCCTCCTCAACGTACACTCGAAGGTATACGTTTTTTGAGTTGTCTACATAGAAATTTAAAAAGAATCACCCACAAGTTATACTTTAAGAAGTTAAAATTGTACTTAAAGCACCAACGAATTGTACTTAAATCACCTTGAAGGTATACAATTTTTGCTGTTTCATAATTTTTTTAAAAGAAGCACCTACAAGCCATGCTTGAAGTACTTACAAATTGTACTTAAAGCACCTTCGAGTTGTAAATTAAGAACCTTGAAGATATACATTTTTCATATTATTTTCATAGCAAGTTAGAAAAGAAACACCTACAAGTTATATTTGAAGCACTTACAAGTTAAAACACCTTCGAGTTGTACGTTAAGAACCTTGAAGATGTGCATTTTTCTTATTATTTTTATAGCAAGTTAGAAAAGAAGCACGCTACAAGTTATACTTGAAACACTTACAAATTGCACTTAAAACACAAACGAGTTGTACGTTAAAAACCTTGAAGATATACATTTTTCACATTATTTTCATAGAAAGTTTTTAAAAAGAAAAAAAAGAAGCACCTACAAGTTTTACTTGAAACACATACAAATTGTACTTAAAGCACCAACGAGTTGTATGTTAAGAACCTTGAAGATATAGATTTTTCATATTATTTTCACAGCAAGTTAGAAAATACGCATCTACAAGTTATACTTGAAGCACTTACAAACTATACTTAAAGCACCAACGAGTTGTATTTTAAGCACCATCGAGTGCTTATAGATTCTTGAAGTATAACTTGTAGGTGATTGTACCTTTTTTAACTTATAAGTTGTGGTTGAAGTACCTATGGTTGTACTTTAAGCACCAAGTTGTTTGCAGGGCACACGCTAGTTATAAAAGATTACGAATGATGGTTGAAGCACCTACAAGACAAGTTGTTTCGTAGCACACATAAATTGCAAAAGGAGCACCTATAGTTTACATATAAACAACTTACAAGCAATGGTTGAAGCACCTACTAATTGTACTCTGAGCACCATATTTTTTTTTGCAACACACGCAAGTTACATTCGAAGCACCTATATGGTACATTCGAATCGGTTACAAGTGATGCTTGAAGCATCTATGAGTTGTACTCTGAGGACAAGGTTGTTAACGTAAAACACACAAGTTATAAGAGAAGCACTTACGGGATAGATTTGAAGCACTTGTAAGTGATACTTGAAGCACCTACGAGTTGTACTCTATGCACCAAATTATTTTTGTAGCACAAAATCACCTACAGGTTACATTTGAAGCACTTATAAGTGATACTTGAAGCACCTACGAGTTGTACTCTAAGCACCAATTTGTTTTTGTAGCACAGAAGCACCTACAGGTTACATTTGAAGCACAGAAGCACATACGGGTTACATTTGAAGCACTTATAAGTGATGCTTAAAGCACCCACGAGTTGTGCCATAAGCAATAAGTTGTGCCCACGGGTTACATTATACTTGACACACTATGAATTGTTTGAAGGTGTAGGCTTTTGGCCCCTTGTGTTTTGACTAGCTGCAAGCATTAAGCAATCTAACATACAATGTTCATTTCTTTTTTCATCTACGAGTCTACAAGAAACTTAAGAAATGAGTGTACTGGATAGTCAACAATTTAAAACTAGTAATAGTCAGTCAAAATGACCACAAACTCGCCTTCAGGGAACTAAATTGGTCAATTCATAGACCCCAAACTTGTACAATTTTATCGATTAGATTAAAAAAGTGCACTATGATTTGCTGCAATAAATGCATATCAAAATGAAAAAAGTAAAACAAGACAACTTATAATTGATACCTTAATTGTATTCAAACTTCCACATATATAATTAGAACTAGCAATTACATTGCTCCCGACAAAATCACACACAACACAACCTACATTTCTTGAACTATTTGCATTTAAGCTCAACTTCATAAAGCCAATTCCTGGAGATGAATAATCTATAGCATTCATGAGGGAGTCTAAGGATAGAGCCAGGACAGAGAATCTTTGAAGACTCCAATAGTTCAATCACATTCTTGTCAGAAAAGGAGAGAGCTTGGAGAAGATTATGCTCCTTCACTTGTTGTTCTTCGTCGCACATGAGCAGAAACAATTTACTCACGAATACAATGTCTCTTTATAGAACTTGGGCTGCTTAGCTAGCTTGACCTGGTACAGAAGCTATTCAAGGACTCGCATTCGAAATAGAAACGTTCAATTTCTAGTCTAAATCTTGTCTGCATTGACCTATATTTTACAATATGAACCATAATCCAAAAGAAAACTAAAAAAAAGAAGATAAAATTATATCAAAATGATGAATACAGTAAAGCATATCAAAGTAGAGAATGACGAATCTCCCTTGCTCTGGCTTGGGTTCCTGCACTAATTCAAAGTTTAGGCGTCCTTTTTCTTCCTGAAACACCAAACAACATAATCCAGCAAAGTGCCAACGAAAAGGCTGTAAGGATACTGAGGAAAGTTAGAGGCACTGCGGATGTTCACGGAAAAATTGATGATCTCATAGTAGCATTTAACTGAAAGGTTGACTCATAGCATTAACGTTATTCTAAATGAAAAACTCAATTAGACTCTCAAGAAACAAATATAATCACTGATAAATAATTAATTGGAAGTAATAAAAAATGAAAATGTGAGTGAGAAAGACAAGTCGTAATGATCATAACTGAACTTAAACACTCTCTCTGTCTCTCATAAAGCCAAATATCAGCAACTAAAACATGAAAAGAAAAGGAGAGGAGTAATCAGATACATTAGTGTAATTTTTCACTTAAAAGAACTATACATACCAAACAATCAATATTGTTTTATAAGCAAATAAGCCTATAAATTGACTTGTTGAAACAATGTGAATGTACAGTTCAAAAATCTCACTGAATTTAAAATGATGGCGCATTGAATCTAATTTAAAATTCTTATTGTGAACTTCATTAAGATAGTACAGAGGTAATTATGCCAAAACTCCTGGTAAACTAATTCACAAATCCAATATCCTTTCCCACCTGCAAATTTCATCATTCGGTATTTTTGCTTCTGGGGAAAAGGACAATAACTACCAGCCTATCAATACCTACCCGGGTGTCAAATTGAGGCTTCCGGTTGTTTAGCGCGGCCACGATGTTGTTGGTGGGATTGGATATTAAGGTTTTCACTACCTCGTTACATATCCAGCTAAACAAGTTGTGCTCACCTGCTGCGCCCTTGAGCAATCTTCCTTCCTCTTCTTAATTATTCTCTTGTATACTGCATCCACCGAGTGCTCAAATGTAGAGAACATCATCACAAAAACATCCAATTATCAAACAATATGTAACATAAACTAATCAGTTCAACAACTAGCAATAATGCACATAATACAGGCATGAACAAGAGACAATGCATATGAATTACATGAAAGTTGTGACCTGGAGTGGAAGGATGCCCTTGAAAAAACAAGCACCGCCAAAAACTATCAAGATTATTTCTCATCCTCCCAAAAATAAAATTTTGTGTGCTAATAAATAAATGGCATAAACGGAACAATTCTTCAAATCATCAAACATTAAAGGAAACAACACATTAATATTTGCAACACAAACTCATCTTGTCAAACTCAACCTAATAAACTCCACATTCATATCATCAATTCCCTAGACGATGAATAGGAAACAAGACTTTTGCAGGTAGATAGCTTATATTTGGTACAAATCGGGGAAAAACCCCTATCAAAGTGAAAAGATTACCTTGAGGTTGAAAGACGTTTATTGGTAGAAAGTGATTAGCGACGGAGGAGGTGAAGGCGAGGAAGGAGGCGACAAAGGAGGGTAGAGAGCGGTTAGCGTCGGATGAGGGCGGTCATTAGCGGTCATCGTCAGTCAATGGCTAAGGTGAGAGGAGAAACGAGAATTCGATCAAATTGTCTATTATTATATTACTGTGTTTTATTAAGTAATTAATATAGACCCTTAGATCAGATTATTTGGATGGTCAAGATCTGGTCTCACATAATAGACCTGTCTCACATAAGACGTCTTACATGAACCTGATTCAATCAATATATATATATATATAATAGTAACATATTATAAGCAATTTAGAATTGGATTGGGATTTTTTTAAAGTGGGACTGGGTTGTATTCAATCCAACGAATTTCATCCCAAGTGGACACATCCCATGCAGAAGGAAAGGACAACCCGAGTCTCCAAAATAACTGAAACACATCACAAACTTTAAATATTAGCTGATTGGCTTAAATAGAGCTGATGAGCAAAGAGGCGTTCTACACTTTGTCATACACTTTAACATACACTTTGTTATACACTTGAAGATATTGGATTGGGTACACATCATGAGCAGTGATAATACAGGAGGCAGCGTCGATGCACAATCTTACGAGCCTGTCACCTCTGTGACTTTGACCTGAAAATGCATCTTACTGCTTCATTTTAGATTAACTATGTACATAAACCAAACAAACACATGTCCACTTAGTTTGTGAGGCGAGCCAATTTTGGCATTGCTCCCACTGCCAAATATCCTTCATCTTCCCTCCATCAAGTCATACAAAAGCACTTGTCTTGCAAAACTTCCAGCACTCAAGGTTTTTGTCTCTACACATGCAACATGAGAACTAGAAATGTAGGGATAGCCCACAAATTGCACGACGTGATCCTAGCAGATGCTGCAAGAATTACAATACGGATTTGAATGCGTTATAAAGGTTGATAAAACTTGGTCGATCATCTGAACTCAACACATGGTTTCTATCATACGACCAAGAGAAATTTACAGGGAATTTCAATGAAAACATGTTGGTGCTTATTGGGGGAGCAAAATACAGGGAACCGACCTAACCAAGATGCTTTCGAACATTTGAGGATTAGAACGTTAAAATAATATACACACACACACACAAGCATTAGTCACTTGACAAACTCGTGAACATTGTCACCGTCATTTTCATTGCTGATGGCAGTTGCAACAGAAACGTTATGCATAATATCATCTTGGTGGAACACAAAAAATAACTAACACACTCACATGAAGATGGCAAAGGTGCAATTGAATATGTTGAGTCAAGAGGCTCAGCACCACTGTCTGATGGTGGTCTAACGTGTGCAAATACTACATTTGGCAAAGGGCTTGATGCGGGAATTGGAGGCACAGTTGTTCTAGGAGGATGCAGCAACTGTGATGGAGAGGGAGCAGAGTGGGGAGGCAAAATTGGGGGTGAAATGGGAGAATGCTGGTTCCCATTGCCTGGAAAATGGCAACCCCGACTCTTTACCTTATGGTGAGCTGGAGTAGGGGCAGACAGTGGGGCAGCTAGGGGTGAACTCTTACCAGCAATAGATCCACTTTTAGCATTTTGTGGTGCAGGTGAGATGGTAGGAGAGTAATCAATATTGGGTGGATGATGATGGTGATGATGGTGATGATGGTGGTGATGGTGGTGAGGTTGGGGTGAAGGGGAGGGAGAAGGTGATCCAGCCCCACCAGGAGAATGAGCCTCTCCGGATGAAAGACTAACTTGTTTCACCCTTCCAAACACTGTGTTATTTAGACCAAGATTTTCAGCATGAGACCCCGTGATTCTTTGAGCCAATTGTTTGACCCTTGACGATGGAGGATTACTTCCAAATGCAAGGAGAACTTTGCACTGGACTGTGGTTGGGGGAGCGACAGTTGATCCCTTTGAATTTCGCAAAGTTACGTATAAATTCTGCATTAAACAAAGGAAGTTATTATAAACCCATAGCAAGCATGTCTAGGTTCAGAAGCAAATTCAGAAGATCAGGTAGTCTGGATTTTAGACCAGTTTAGATGCATTAAGAAAAAAGGAAGAATAATGAAATCAAAGTAAGCATAAATACATGAATGCATAGTTAAAACGTCCAAGGCATGGAGCTATTGCTCGCTTCATAACATTTTTGCATGAGAAGAGAAGATGGAAGAGAACCAACAATAACACATGACTATACTTTCCAACTTATCTGCACTTCAGTTCAATTCAATAAAGTAAATTTTGGTTCGATGAAATTTAGCTTAATTTAGTCATATAATTACAATTTTCACTATACTGATTTTAAGTTCAATCCAATTCAGTTCAGCAAAAATCAGGCTGAAAGAACAGGAGCTAAATGTAACTATCAGAAATTCAATTTTGTCTTGATGTGAGTAATTCTGAACTTAAATAAAAGTGAGCACAAAACACTGCTAAGTGATACTCCCTCAGTCCACAGAGATTGTCCCACTCACTTACTAGACCTGACATTCCTCTAATAGTCTTATTTGGAATCTTAGCTAGTAAAGTAAGTTTTATTATTCTCTATCCTACTTATCCTCCACTCATTTACAAGAGTGAAAAGAGTCGGCTGGACTAAGAACGATGTAACAATGCTTGCAAATGCCAAATTGGCTAGCATAGACCCAAAAGAATGATAACTTTATCTTGATCTAACTAATCAAGGAAAAAAGGTAACTCCTCTAACCACTGTTAATTCTCATAACTGTCCACCATCTTAATTCTTGACATTGTAACACTGCAAAATGATGAGGGATGGCTAGGTATGGTGATTGTATCTATTCGCCATCAAAACCAAAAAAAAAAAAAAACAGCTCAGAGGTACAGAAGCTCCATTTCATAACAATTTATGGAAATCAAAATCAAGAATGCTTGTAACAAAGAATCACGACTATTTTATTCATGAGTACATTTTGCTTTCTCTTTTTTTCTGATAAACTTATTCTTGTGGATTGTAAAGATAACAAAGAGACTCGTGATGAAAATAATACTATAAATTATCAAACAATAAGGAAAAGGGATCCGCATCCACACCACTCAAGCAATTAGAGAACCAATACGTACACTTCATTATATAACTCACATGTTTCCAGTATTTTGAATAAATAAGGTGTTTTTAACTTGAATAGCTGAGGTAATATGATGTACAATCCAGTTGTCAAGCTTCAAAAAGATGCACAAAGCAGCCACCACCATATATAGGTCAGAAATGGAAGTTTCCAAAAGAATACTGTATTACAAGAGATAGAAAGAAACTACCAAAATTTGAAAACACGAGCAATGCATGACAGATTACAGGTCCCCCTTAACCACCAAGCGAATCAGATAGAAACGAACATAGAGCTTTACATGTACAGCATAAACTATTAAAGTTTATTATTAAGGAGTACGTAGCCAAATTCTTTTCCAAAATACTTACAGCAAAAATTACACGGCAATTTTCCAGATAGCAGATTCTAATACCCTCAAATATTCCTTGAATCTGACAGTGCCTTACTCTTTTTACTGCTATTCTTGTGTATTGTTCTGCAGGAAGTTATCCCTAAATGCATTTTTTCAGGTTTTAAGCCATGTAGTTTTAAATGATCAGAAGAGAAAATTTGTGAATACCAAGTTAGGAGCTTGACTGAATGTGAATGTGGAAAAGATCGAGCATGACTTGAATGCATCAAAAGCTCAAAGGATTTAGAATGTATCATAGAATAAAATGAGGGATATATGCATGATCCTGATGACTTACATGGAGAAGAGCATCGTATGATCGCAAAGTAACCTAAAATTGAAAGAGGAGCACAGAATAGCTGGCCATAAGACTGGCAATGTTTTCAGGGGAAGAGCTAGAAACAATAAATAGTGGGGGGTGGGTTGTTAATTCAGGAAACTATGAATAGTTTAGTTTTAGAAATTTTAGATGATATACTAAAAAAGTTTGCAGGGTATAATATATATATATATATAATGATGTTTTGGGTGACAGAAAATGATAATTATACCTTTTGTCATCGCCTTTTCTAATGTAATAATATATATATATATATATATATATTTCCCCAAAATGGAGAATCAATGAACTATCATAGGATCATAGACTATGACAATAATATAATGGCAAAAAGGTAAGACAAAAATTATAAGCTATTTTTTAAAAGGAAAAAAATTGTATTTTAACAAATTGAGGTAAAATGTTGTTGATGTTTGACATATATAAACTAAGAGTGATTGATAGATTGCAATGAGTATCTAATGTGAAAGTTAGAAAGGGAGGAAACAGAGTAAGCTGAACGTAAATTATCAATTCTTTTAATTTTAATTCGGACAACGTTGTTTCGTCTGATAGAAACTCTTAAAAAAAAGGAAAAGAAAGTTTCTGCAACAGAGATTCAACTCCTGTGCAGATCCTTCTTCCCAGCAGCAGCTTATATATGTTCAACTATATTCCCTTCCTTTTGCAGTATCTCTGGCAGCTTTGGTGGAGGCTTCAGTCCTTCGCACCCCACCTGGATCCACCCCTGGATGTTTGATGGATCGGAGTACTTGTGACTAAATATGTACTAGAACTTTAGAACATAATTTATGGTGCCAGAATTAAAAATATTAAGCTGGAGTTGTGGACACACTGGAATCGATTGACTAAGGAGTAAATGACTTAGTGGGTCCCCAAACTTGCCCTAAACTTAGTATTGCTTTATTCACTAGTCTACATTATTTGTCCAAATTAAAATGCACCGTCACGTTCAGGGACTGTTACGACTTACGACTAATTGTCAAATTAGAGACAAAATGCAGTTTAGAGCAAAGTTCAATGACTACTTGAGTAATTTTACTCAATAGAGTAATGAATGCAAGTAAAAGTCTGCAACAACATACGAGAAACTCCACCAAACTGTAGAACGTGACTTGAACATGTTGCGAAGACCCTTAGGGCAACCACCATGTTAAGAGCTTAATTGTCGTCCTTAAATTGAAACATCAACCTAACAGGCTAACATTACGTTTTGCACAATCTCTAAAGAACATGTTCGATCACTAATATTTTTAAGAATATGTTGCAAAAGATATGAAGAATTATATATTTTTTTAAATAGTATGAGAAATAGGATTCACAATAGTATTCTTACAATGAAATTTTTGTGATTAAATTTAGTCAACTTTAACCAAATGAATAATGACTATAAACCTTAATTTGGAACTAAGGGAATATAAATATTTTGAACCACGTAAAGCCACAGTATCCAAGAAACGTAACATAAGAGTGCAGAACAAACTATGGGTTTTTACTTCTTACTTCTTAAAGTTTTATTGTAAAATATTTAAGACTCCCTAAACTCGGGAGCATGGGAGGAATGAATTCACTAAGGGTAACTCCCTAAACTAATTTATGGTTAAGCCAATCACTAAAAAAATTCCAATTTAACAAGCACGGTTGGGGATGCAATTGTATACACTGTCCTTTTTCAGCTGACATGCGTTAAATCATTATTTATACTCCTGACAAACTGATCTAGCGAGCTTTCCTGTCGAACTCTGAAGTCATCTATGATTGATATCAGATACGCCTCACCATTGCATTAGGATTGTCTTACTTGCCTTAATTAGTGTGTTCCAGTGATATTAATACTTGCTTTATTATATTATTGATAAACTTCTCACATTCATTTTCAGATGATAAGAAAAGCATCCACAAACCTCATATGGAGCAAGATGCAGCCCTGATTTCAGCTGCCTTCTC
>JAULKM010000001.1:9655434-9666639 GCA_032355605.1 Rubia tinctorum
CCGAAGTGCTTACGAGCAATCTACAAATTAAGCTCACAAAAAGAATCTAGATGCTCGTAAGGACTAAAAATCCATTAGACTCAAACTAGGTTACAAAATGAAGGATTTAGATACGAAAACCGAAAACGGTTATCTAAACGACTTATGATGTAAACCTACCTAAATCTAGCAATCTTCCAACAAAAAGATAATAAAAGAGATGTTAAATGATTCGGAAAATACATGCATTTGACGTATCGTCAGTGTTACACACTCACTAAACCAAGAGGGAGCTGTGATCAAGGTCAAAGATAGAAATTTATATTGTTGCTCCCGTTCCTACTACTATGCTACCTATGTGGTAGATAGTAGAAAGACCAGGGTCGTCTACAGAGCTGTTAGGAATCTAAAAGTAAACTACACACAGCCACGACCGGGTCGTCAATCCGACCACGTGCTGGGAATAACTAGTATTGCTAAAAAAGGCTTGGGGGGGGGGGGTTACTAACAACTACTAGCATGTAAATCACAAGAGAATAAACTATATAAACTAGCACTCAATAATTTGTGTAACATGATCGGTGTTGTCTCAATCCTTGATTTAACCACATACAACCATATTCTAGTGTTTATGAAATGTGATGTGGTCAATGGTCAACACTTCCCCATACCTGTCACATAGAATGTGTATGTAATCTTCCATCGACACCACCTTCGTAATTAGGGGAGTGCAACCACGGTCCTGCGTGCTGTTTAGATCTGAATCTTCCTCGTACGATTACGTCCTGGGCACTACACCACTAATTCTCCCTAGACCTACAAAGACAAAGGGAGTGAAGTACCTTATCGATGGCTCTAGGTTTGTGCAACGCTAACCCTAGTTTTCTACTAACGTTATCTCTATCTGTAACCCTCCGGGCCAATTTTCCATCTAAGACTAGTGTATGGTTGACCATAAAGTTGACTCGGTGACCCATATCCACACATCCATACGGTCCCAGACAATCGTTACTCCAAGCACATCTAGATTGCGCCAATATGAAAGTAGACTACGGTGTGTGCCAGTCTTAGTGTGACAATCATGCAATTAATAAGAACATGGAGAACAAGCCAACATAATAATTATAAACACATAGAAATAGGCAGATCTAAGGAATCTCACAAAACAAACACCAAATCATGAATACAAATACAAACTCCAACTTAATTAACTACTCTCTAAGCATTGAACCCAAATATTTCATTGGATTCAATGCCTTTGGGCAACATAAAAATAAAGAGAATGAAGAGCTCCTTTCTCTCTCTACCCCACTCTTAACAATCTAAAATGAGCACAAAGTTCAACCCTAGTAGACATGGTTTGGTATATATAGTAGAAGGGAATTGGGCCTTAAAAAGGCCCAAAATAGGCTAAAAAATCATAGCAGCTGCAATTGACACGGCCAGTGGAAAATGGCATGGGTCGTTCCAGCCGGGTAGCCTCGTGCTGAAACGGGCCACATGATATGGTACTACCCTTGTAGCCTCATGTTGGTGCAGCTTGTTCGGTCTGGTATGGGTTGTGTTTCCTGGTGCTGGCACGGGCCGTGTTGACCGGTATAGGCTATCGATTAGTGTCCAGTTTTGAACTTCTAATAGTGCGCCCTGTGTCGTTTGACGCGTGACATCAGTTGGAATCATTTTTTTAATCAATTGAACGGCACGGGCCGTGTTGTTGTTTGCATCCCCGTTGGCTGGTTTTTGCATTTTGGAGTTGAAACAACACAGACCATGTAAAATGGCACGGTCCGTGTCCATACTTAGCCTCTGGAGCAATTTGGGTGACACGGGGTGGCTGGTGCCAAACGGTCCATACCAAGGGGGTGTGACATGACTCGTGTTGGTTGGCACAATCTTGCTAGCCATCCCTGGCACAGGCAGTGCTGGGAGATTCTCATTATATTCTCGGGTCACCTTCTTCTTGTACTTTGCCTCTGTGACTGTTGCATGTTGACTTTTCTCCTCAAGTTCATCCAGACCCAATATAATCATTTCGGGATTGTCGCCTTCATTGTATTCTTCCACTCTAAGGCTTGAGTTCCCAATTTTGACTAGTATTACTCCTTCATGACTGTAAACTAGGATGTACGATGTTTCTCCAATGGGTTCTCTTACTCTCGTTCTATAAGACCATATCTCACTGGGTATCTCTTCTACCCATTCGGTTTGCTTTCCTTCCAATCATTTTTTAATTCCTTGGACTAACGTTCCGTTAGTTACCTACCCTTGGTCATTAGCTTAGGGATGAGCTACAAACATGAAATTTTGTGCAATCCCTAATTTCGATCACTACTCGGTGAAGGTTCTACTCGTGAATTTTGTACCATTATCTGTCACGGTAGTTTGAGGTACACCAAATCAACAAACTATATTTTTCTAAATAAACTTTCTTGCTGCTTCTGCTGTAACTATTCCCAATGGCTTGGCTTCTACCCATTTCGTGAAATAGTCAATCGCTATGATTAGAAACATTGCATTACCAGCTCATTTAGGTAAAGGTCCAACCAAATCGACTTCCCATTCGTTGAATGTCCAGGCTCCATGTATCTCTGTTAGAGTAAACTGTGGCTTATGTGATAACAACGCATTAATTTGGCAGCTTTTGCACTTTAGCATGAAGTTATGCGCACCGTTAAAAATTGTTGGCCAATAACACCCTGCTCAAATTTTTCATCTTTGTGATTGTTCGGGATCCTTGATGTGTCCCACATAGTCCCTCATGAACTTCTTTCATGATTTCATTTTCTTGGGTTGGTCCTACACACTTTATCCGTGGAGATAGAAAACCTTTTTTGGTATAAGATTCCCCCCTCGTAAACGTAGTTGCGTGATCTTAATTCCACCTTTCTGGCCTTTATTATATCCATTGGCAATATTCCCATTTCAAAGTAGTCTCTCAATGCCGTTATCCAGTTTGTTTCTTTCGTCTGGACCGTTGACATAATTTTTGTTACTGTACTTCTGACTGGTATGAACTCTACATTCACATCATTCTATCCCAGTAACACATGGAAGCCAGCCTTCGCCAGCATACTTAAGGCATATACTTTGGTATTTTCTCTCCTTGGTATGTGTTGAATGTCAAAGTATTCAAGCTGGCCCATAAGTTGGCAAACTCTCTTTTAATACTTTATCAACTACTCCTCTCGCACCTCATAATCTCCATGCACTTTCTAGACCACAATCTGTGAATCACTAAAGCATTTAACACTCTTAACCTTTATCTTGATTGTAAGGTCCAACCCACTAATTAGTACTTCATATTCAGCTTCGTTATTTGTGAGTGGGAAATTAAAATGAAGTGAGTATCTATGTTCTCCCCCACCTGGATTTACCAGTAGCGATCTTGCACTGTAGCCTTCTTTGCTAGATGCCCCATCAACTAAAAATTTCCACGTGACGCCTGTCCATATTGAATTTCCTCTGTCTATTCCAAGATTTTTTGTGTATTCACCCCTTGTGCTTCCGCATTTGTCATTTCTGCAATGAAATGTACTAAAGCTTTCACCTTGATTGTAGTACGCGTCTGAAACTGGATTTCAAACTATTACAATTAAGTGCCTATTTGGCTATTCTTCTGGATGATTCTGGCTTGCTCAAGATATTCTTGTTTGGGTTGTCAGTATACACAATTATGTTATGGCTTTGAAAATAGCTTCCCAGTCTTTTTGCTAAGTAGACTAATGATAGAGTTAATCTTTCGATCGACAAGTTTGCTCTTTCTGCACTTTTCAGTATCCTATAGATGTAGTTTACTGAAACTTGCTTTTGCCCTTCTTGACACACTAAGACCTAACTCACCGTCTTTTTTGAAATTTTCAGATATAGGTTTCCTGGCATTGGTGACTTCATCGTTGGTAACACTTGGAGCAGTTATTTTAATGGTTCATACTCTTTCTGACTTTCCTCACTCCAGCTAAAATCTTGGCCCTTTTAAGGATGTCAAACAATGGTAAAAAAATTCTTCAGCTTCCGAGACAAGCCTGCTAAGTGATGCTAAGGATCCCATCAACACCCGCACCTCTTTAACGGTTTGCGGTTGTGGGAGATTGACTATTACTTGTACCTTTTCTGGGTTAGCTTGAATTCCTTTTAAGGAGACATTGTACCCCAAAAACTTTCCCGCACTCACTCCAATTATGCATTTCTTGGGATTCAGTTTCATGCTAATTGCGCTTACTTTAACCAGGGTTTCTTTCAAGTCCTGTGCAAACTGACACACCTTTTTTGCTTTTGATCACCATGTCATCAACATGTGCTTCAACATTTAATCCTATTTGATTGTGAAATGCTGTGTTGACTACTCTTTGATATGTCGCACCAGTATTCTTTAGGCCGAATAGCATCTTCACGTAGCAAAAGACTCCAAAGTTTGCTATGAAAGCTGTATTTTCCGCATCCTTAGGATTCTTTAGTATCTGGTGGTATCATTTATATGCATCTAAGAATGCTAGGACTTTGTATCCTGATATCTCTTCCACAAACTGGTCGATTTTATGTAACGGGTAGCAGTTTTTTTAGACATGCTTTGTTTATGTCGGTAAAGTCTATGCACATTCTCCACCCTGCATTTGCCTTTCTTACCATTATTGGGTTCGCCAACCACTTCGGATAAGTTACTTCCATTAGAATACCTGCATGAAGAAAGGCTCTAATCTCCCCTTCGACCGCTTTCTGTTTATCGCTAGCGAAGCTTCATCACTTTTTCTAAACTGGCCTGATCAAATGGTTGATATTTAGAGAGTGGGTAGCTATGTCTGGATTGAATCATCCTATGTTCTGCACAGTCCATGCAAATGTATCATTGTGATTTTTGCAGAATTTCTATCATTTTTTCTTCACTTCGCTTGGAAGATATTTTCCTATCTTGACACATTTGGAAGTGTCCACATCGTCCAGAATGACAATTTCAATATTCTCTCCAAGATCAACTTGAGGTTCTAAGCCATTCGCTGAGATGGTGCTGACCATTTTTGTTTATTCAGCATTTCTTCCTGTCCCTATTGCGACGGCCTAGCTGTTTGCTGATTTCCTCATATCATTATGATTCCCATCAAATTTAGAAATTTCATCACTATGTGATATGGGGACCAAATTGCTTTCGCTGTGTTCATCCAGGGGCTACCAATGATGGCGTTAAATGAGCTTTATGCATCAATGGCAACAAAGTCGCACATGACTGTGCAATTTTTGTCACTCTCACCTATGGTAACTGAAATTTGTATGTTACCTAAAAGTGTCTCCGCTCGTCTGGTAAAGCCTACGTGAGAGGATGTACACTTATTCAGATCAGTTTGCTTGAATTCAAGTTTTTCAAAGCAATTCACGAATAGAATTTTGACTGCATTTCCATTGTCAACGAATACTATGTAAACTGTGGCATTTCCAATCTTAGCGATAATGATCATCGGATCAATATGAGGTGAAACGTTGGGAACCACATCTTTTTAGCTAAACGTTATCGTCTCATCGCAGGGAAGTCTTTTGCCAGCAGGTTCTCGTGGTGGGGAGTATCTAGCCTTAGCTTTCCAGGCTTTGTTAGACAGAGCTTCTGTTAACCCATGCATCATGAGAATTACTTTCTCGACACTATCGTTCACCTAATTATCTTCATAACCTACTGCTCTGTGATTCTCTATTCTTGTTTTGTGTATTCACTATGCCTTGGTTTTTTGCCAGGGCATTCCCCACTTTGTAAGCTTCGTTGTAACGGTGTCCTCCATCCTTTTTTTATTAGCTCGACTGACCATTTCGCAGGATCTTCTTAATTTTCATTTTCATGTCTCAGCGGTATTTAATGTCGTGTCCATAGTCCTTGTGAAAAGCACAATAGTATTCCCTATGTCGTTTGTTTGGTGATGTTATCATTGGCATAGGTTAGCGAAACAACTCCTTCTTTGCCTGCCAAATTTCATTTCGTGACTTTGTAATGGTGTTTCTAGAAATAATGTCACCTACACCCCCAAATATTTTCCTTTGAAAGGGATATACCCCTTTTCCCTTTTCAAAATGTCCTTCTGTGGATTTTCCATTATTTTTTTGCCTCGCTCGTGCTCTATTTTAAAATTGTTTACTTCTCCAGTCCGCACATGCCTTTCGATCAATTTCTGTAGTTCTCTTGGTCTTTCAAGAATGTTCTTAGTGAGTTTTTTTTGTAAAATACACCTAATCGTATACCTCCCATGAATGCACTTAGTGACGATTGGTACGTTAGATTACGCAATTGCAAACTTTTAGTAATGAACCTATTGTGGTAGTCTTCCAGACCTTCATCGCTTCACTGGGCTATATTGTTTAAGTCTGCTATCTTCTAGTTAAATTTCTGCTCCTGATAGAAGCTTCCTAAAAAAAAGTATGATAACTGTGCCCAAGATTAAGTACTACCACTTGGTAGGTCATCATACCATGTAATCATTGTCCCAAACAAGAAAATAGGAAAAACTTTACAGACTAGTTCAATTTCCGCATCACAAAATCGCATACTGTGGCGATAGGAATGTATGAATTCCTTGGGGTCGGTTTCCCATCATAGATTTTCACATGTAGCAGCAATTTGACATATTTTGCCATTTTGAAATCATGAAGATGTGGTGCTAGTGGTGACTGGTCTGTATAGTCTTCTACCACGATATCCCTTAACTCATCTTCATAATTAAGGATTTCATGCCTCTGACACACTTTTTTTCTTTGGGGATTTCGGCGCAATAGTGGCTAGAAACTGGTTATACATGTGCTCCCTATTCGCTTCCAAGAATGCTGTGAACGATTCCCTCTTCTTTTCTTGATTTGCATTGGGAGATTCAGCATCCTCTTCATCTTTATCCGTGTCTTCTTTGATGTGTTTCTGTTCTTGGCTGGTAATGTATTCTTGATCCCATATGGGGTGCGTATTCTGGTTACGCATAGCCATTCATTCTAGTATGTAATGATTATAGCTCTTCTCGCTTCTAGTCACCCTGAAGTGAATAAAGGACTTAGAAAAAGTAATAAAGCGACGTCTGTGAAAACCATGGTTACCCTGAAGGAAATAAAGGACTTAGAAAAAGTAAAAATTCTTTGTCCCCCCAGATGGCGCTAATGATATAGTATTCCTTGCCTGGTGAAGTGGGTGGCGATCACCGTAGTATAAGCACGGTCCTACAAGAAAGACCCCGGAAGTGATTCTGAGGAAAGTACTCCAATGATCAAGTCAGTTCTTTCCTCAGAGAATTAGTATTTTTTAGTTAGTTGTGCTTTCCTAAGCTAGTGTTACTCCTCCTATATTTATAGTAGATAACGATCATGGCTCCGCCTTGTCAGTGTTCTAGACCGTGGGTTGTATCATGATTTCTAGAATTTTGGGATCACTTGCGAGTGTCTTCCCCATTTCTGGACGTGGCTCTACATTGTCCAGTTCGTGGCCAAGATCCCAGGGACTTCCCAGAACCTTAGTCTAGCTAGTGGAACACTGGGTCAATCCCAGATATTATGGTGGTCCGGAAGGAATTTCCCACATCATTGGTCAATCCCAGATATTATGGTGGTCAGGAAGTAGTTCCTTGCATCAGTGGTGCCATCTTTGAGGACCGAATTTTGTTTTCTGCCTTCATGGTATCTGTAACAGGACATGTTTCATGTCAAAAGAGGTAAAACAATAAACTCGAAAATAGCCATATGTATTTGCAAGACGGAATATGATGAACATCCACAGTTAACAGATGACAATTAGCCACCATAAAACACGTGGTCGATGGATGCAACTACAATAAAAGTTTGAAAATCTTGATAAGGATAAACTAGAAAGCCTCGAACATAAATGATTTCCTTTATGCAACAGAAATACAATTCATAACTTAACTTATACGCTATCTCTTGACAAATTTTCATAATTTATATTCACAATTTAAAAAACAAATAAATACTTTAATACAAAACTATACGCATGGTAATGTATCAAATGCATAATCTATATGCAAATTTTCATCAGCATTTAATTCATTTTTCTAATGTTTGCCACATGTTTCTTTCATGTTCATAGTAGTATAATTCATATATCTGCCGCTTCAGAAGTTCACATAAAAATTTGATTCACATCAAATTCAACAACATACGCTAAGTGATTAATGTGAATATTTCATACCGTGAACACTATTAATTTGAAGAATTTCATCCGATGTAGGCAAAGTTTCATATGCTTGAATTTCATTAGTTTCAAATTGAAATTTAGTTGTCTTGATCAGATTTGCTTCAATCGGACTTACTTCGATGCAAAGGTGCTTGAAATTTCATCTATTCCTATTGCGAGTGTATGTTGATGGGAGACCGACCGTTCAATTGGAGAAGGAAGGGGATAGAAAAAAGATAAAAGCGATCAACAATATTTTGAAAGAAATCAGCAAGGAGGGTTTGGAAGAGGAAGGTTTGGAAGAGGAAAGTTTGGGTTGCAGTTGCAAGAAAGTTTGGAAAAGGAAAGGAGATCCGATTACGCCATGACCCGGTTGGATTTGATTTGCAAAAATAAATCCATTTTTCATTAATTGTAAATTGGTCTCTAATATGTCCATAATCTTATGAATCATCCACCTAACCCCTCTTATTCTTATTTTAATATTCTTACTCCCTCTGTCCCGGATTAAACGACACACTTTACTATTTGACATTATTCACTGTCAAATTTTGACCGCATATTTAAATAGGTATACAAGCAATAATATTATCGTATGTGATATTGTTGGAAACGTTATAACGAGTAATTTATAAAAAGTAAATTTTTGCTTACCGATATTATATGTTTCTTGATAACCGTGATAAAAATTCTATGGAATTTAATCCGGGACTGAGGAGGGTGTATCTCAATTTTAACCAATAATTCAAAAGCTTGTCAATATCTCAAGTTTAACCAATAATTCAAAAGCCTGTGTCAACTGTCAAGCATAGTAGTATCACAATATCCCTAGCCACAGGCATGGGTTTCAGCAGGGTTGACACACCCAGAGTCCAGCTGTCACTGCATCTCGTGATAGCAGAGGCAGCAATTCAATTCCATTCTCACCTTAACTGCACCTTTCCTTCTATAGCACTACATGACACAGGCCCAAAAATATCAGACCCTCTTTCCCGGCCCAGCTCTTCTATTAATTAATTAATTAATTATAATTATAATTATTATAATTATCCCAGTCGGTAGTCGATGAACGTGAGACTGATGAACATCCTTTTTCTAGAATCAGAAAGCAACTGCAGCTCTTTATGCTTCTACCTTATCATTCCACCCCTGCATTTCCTGACACAAGTTTTGAAGTTGGGACACTGCTTAAGGTATTCCAACTAATTGTTTGTAATGCTGTCTCTGCATTTCCTTTAATATGTATTCCATTGCAATTTACAGTTGATTATGTCGTGACCCCAAACTGGATGGTTTGTCTAATCTTCAATTTTTTCTCTGTTATTGGATTTATTTTAGAATTGTAACTGCAACTTCTAATTTTGATTTCATACTGAACTCACCTTTTTAATGAGTCAGTTGAAATCAAAGTGCAATTTTGATAGTACTTACTTATAAGATTGGTTCATTTTTTTCTTGGAATGCAGCTTTGGCCATACTGAGTGTAATGGCCAATTCCATTCTGAGTTTACTTTCTGGGACCAAGAATTTGAACTCGGTTACCTTGAGCTTTAGAATTCCTTATTTCACTCAATGGGGACAGCAGATTCTGGTGTGTGGTTCGGAGCCACTTCTTGGCTCATGGAATGTCAAGAAAGGTCTTCTATTGAGTCCATCTCACCAAAATGACGAGCTTATGTGGTGCGGGAGCATCTCCGTTCCTACTGAATTTGCGTGTGAGTACAGCTATTATGTTGTCAATGATGCCAGAAATATCTTGCGCTGGGAAACCGGAAACAAAAGGAAGCTCTTGCTGCCTGGTGGAATTCAGAGTGGACAGGGGGTTGAAGTTCATGATCTTTGGAAGGTGTGTACAAATGACAGTGTGTTAGTTTGTACCTAATTGATATTGCTCTTACAACTATAGTAGCCATCCCACAAAGACAAAGAAAAACAAATTAGTCGTACCCATTCTATTTCGTTGCATATGCTCAACTAATTATAGTTCTATTAGTTTTAGGTCAATTTATAATATGTGCACAATCATCAAATACAACTTACTTTTTAATTTCACTATGAGGGGTCGTTACTACTGATCATGTCTTACTGCTGCTTCTATCTAATTGCATACTTTCCATTTATGATTTGATATACCGTGTCTTTTAAGCTCCTGCCCTTCCCATTTTAATCTTTGTAAAAAGGTCTCTAATTGTATTAGTAGCAGCATTACTGCATTTTACTTCTCTGGTTCTATCGTCCTAATTATTCTGCCGCTGTTCCTATGCAGACTGGATCCGAGAATCTGCCTTTCTCAAGTGCATTTAAGAATGTTATATTTTGCAGAAGTTTCAGTTCAGACAATGAGGAATCTGCTGGAGTAACTGAGACTCAGTTGGAACAGAAAGGTATCTTTTCCAAATTTCATGTGCCTCACTCTTTGATGTTAGTATTGGCATTGCTATGGTTATGATGACTTTGGCTGTCCTCAGATTGTTCAACAAATTCCATCATTGTACAATTCAGTAAATGCTGCCCGAACGTGGAAGGAGCATCAGTATGTTTTCTAGTCAACCTTTCACTAATTTCCCTGTCATGGATGTGATTTTCCCCAAAATATCTCTCACCCTAGTATGAGCATGGCTTCATCATAAAAATCATCTCTAACATATTTTTTTTTGTAGATTCATGTGATTGGCAGTCCAGTGCAACTTGGACAATGGAAAGCTCAGGGTGGATTGAAGCTCATCTACGCTGGAGATTCAGTTTGGCAAGGGAGTTGTGTGATGCAAAAGGATGACTTTCCTATAACATATCCTTTTAGTTGTCCATATTTTTATTTATGCAGGATGGTCGCTTTCTCTCTTTCCTCTATGCACTTCTTCGGACCTTAACAGCTATCAACATACCGATATGCTAAATGCGACCAGACTGGTAAATTATCTGTGGAATTGGGTCCAAACAGGGAGACTACTGTTGATTTCTCCCGAAGTCAACCAAATTATATCATTCGTTCGGATGGCTTGATGCGAGTAAGCAATGGCAAGAATCTGGTTTGTCTAGAATTCCGTTAATGGTGAAGTTTTTTAGTTTTTATATGTATTCTT
>JAULKM010000001.1:9678872-9693141 GCA_032355605.1 Rubia tinctorum
AGATTGTATGGTCCATCCCTGTAGAAGAGAACACCGGAGGAGGTGGTGGAGTCGGATGTCGTGGAGCAATTTTTTTTATCAAAGGTGAAGGCGGCAGAGAGGATGCTACCTCCTCCAGACGTCCTGGAGTAAATTATTTTTTTAAGCCGATAGCGGCGACGGAGGAGGTTGCGGCGGAGCTAGTGGCGTGGTGGCAGCAGGTTTGAAGATGAAGAATAAGAGTTGTAGGGGGGGTATTTTTTCATTCAATTTTTTGCATTAACAATATGGGTATTTTTGCCTTTTCATAAATGGTCAATGCCTGAATCTGTTCGGTCAATGCCGGAATAGTACAATTTGGGTATAATTGCACTATTTTACAAATATTTAGGATTAGTTTAGCACTTTCATATTTTACAAGGTCATTCCTGCATATTCCTAATCTTATGGGGTCCTTCGCGCACTCTTCCCAAAGACAAAATCTTCCTCAGACATTTTAGATTAAATTGTTTTTCATTTTATTGCACTTATAGCCACCAGCAACCACACCCTCTCCCAACAGTAACCACCAACACCTGCCACCCTATCTCGCCGCCAACCACCACCCGGCACCCTTTTCCTGCACCACCCCACCCCCTTCCAAAATCCTGGTGTTCAATTCTTGGTCTGACAGACGCGACACCAAAACTATCTGGGAATCACACATCAAAGATTCTGACATCAACCCGTACCCACAATGGTTCACGAAACATCTCACTGATGGGTGGTTCGGGATCGGCGAACCACTGGAGCCTTGTACGGCCGCACCACGGTTACGTTGGCTAACTCTTTCCTATCTCCTACAGATCTTAGCCTAGGTACCATGAGGTTCCCATTTACCAATAACCCCCAACCGCAGACCATGGCACCTCTTTCGTCGACAGTATTTTTTGGACCCATCCCGCTGGCGGCGATGAACCGGCCATCACCCGCCACTACCCCACGCAACCCCCCCCCCTCATAATTGTCATTTTCTCCGCTACCTTCGGCCTCCCCTTCGCCACCACCTCACCACCTCTTGACCATGACCCGAAGTCCGCAATTTCTTTGAGTGATTTTCACATCTGGTATCGAGTGAAAGAAGAGATGAATCCCGCTCATTTGATTTTCTTTGAGTGATTTCCACTTGGGTCAGTGCGCAACCCGACCCACCTGCCATGGACTTAAGCATAACTATGGAGGGAGAATCAAACATGAACATCTTCGTCCACATCACCATGGTGGAATTCCTGAGCTAGGGATCATTCACCGAAAAATCCTTATCGACGACCTCTGCGGTGGTGGCATGGAAGGAGTAAATCGTCGGCGTCATCATAAACTAAGTCGATGGCTTATGTTTTTCAATTTTGCTCGATGAAAGGATATAGAGAAGGGAAATTCCATATTTTCAATTTTTTGTTTTTCCTTTTTTTATTCGAGGCCAAAATGGTCATTTTAGTAAATTCCAACTAAAATTCCTAATGACAATTGAAATCAACAACGCACATGGTTAAATTGACACATACATCAAAGAGTTAGGGTTATTTTAGCATTTTCACGTTTTGCAGGGTTAGATTGACACTTTCAACCTAAACTTAGAATCATTTTATCACTGTTTTCTTAATCTTTTATGCTATTAATATTAATGCTGTCGGATTCCATGAAGTTTATGGACATCTACTAGGACCAGGTGCAGTGGCGAAACCGCCATGAAACCGTTCTTGTGGTTTCAATTTATTAAATATTCAACATCTCTCTTCCACCTCATCAACTAAAACCACTCAATTTTTCTCTCCACAGTGGTTGAAACCACTCCATGGACCCCGCTTGATTTTCTTTATCTTACTCATTAATTTTACCTTCACTATTTAATTTAAATAAATTGGCCTACCAAAATAAATTGAAATGTGAAATTTAATAAAGAGTGATGATAAAACACTTGTAATTTTTTAATTGAATTTCATTTTTTCAAATTTAATTTAGAGAAAAGTGCATTTTTAACCCAATTTTTGGTCAAAAGTGCAGAAATGACCTTGTAAAATATGAAAGTGCAAAATTAACCCTATTTTTGGTCAAAAGTTCCAATTTAACCTTGGAAACCAAATTATGGCCGGAAATATTTAAAATGACCATTATACCCCTTTGGAAAAAAGAAATTTTCAGAAAAATATGAAAAAATTACATTGCCCTTTCTAAAAAGTACTCAAACTCTTTTGTTGGCCAACGCCGCCGGTCAATGTTAGTCAACAGTGGTCAATGCCGGTCAACGATGAAAATGCTGGTCAATGCCGGCCAATACCAGTCAACGGTGGTCAATGCCGGTCACCGCCGTCGGACCACTACTGGTTGATGGTGACCTGGTTAGATCAGTACTTTCATTAATAAGACAAGTTAGATCAGCACTTTAGTAAAAAATTCAAGGTTAAATTTGCACTTATATAAAATGATAGGGTTAGATAAGTACTATCATAAAAAAAATCTTTAAGGAAAGACCACTCCTTATAAATATGCTTTATTAAAACTTCATAATTTAATGTATCATAAATATACTTATAATTTGTATGCCTTCTAAAGGAATTAAGAAGCTTTGGTAAATACTTTCCGGAAAAAAATTCATAAATTTCTGTAAATATTTTCCTTACGAAATGCGATAACTATGTAATTAGAAATCGACACATATTGCTACTCGAATACTGCTACAGATAGAGTCAACTTTTCATTATGGAGACCGAATTTGTATACTCCCCCGTGCAAGATAAATTGGTATATTTTGACTTTTGGAAGTCAAATTAAGTCAAATTCGATCATTAAATTCTATTATTATGTATGCAAGACTGTTATCAGGTGAAATATTGTTGGATTCATCATCACATAAAATTTTAAATTATTATTTTTCATTTTTTTACAAACATAAGTAAAGATATTAAAGTAGTTGAAAATTGATTCAGTTGGCTTCCAAAAATCAAAATGTGCTAATTTATCTAGGATAGAGGGAGTATTAAAAATTAATTGGAATTTAACATACAAATTATGCAAATATTTGTCATATATTAGATTATGAAGTTGTACCTTACCAATGATTAATGTAATATACCTTATTGTTTTAAAAAAATAAATAAAATATGAAGTTTAAATGAAGGTATATTTATAAGGAGTTGGCTCTCCTCATTTTTTTTTATAATAGTGCTAATCTGACCCTATCTTTTTTGGAGAAGTACTAATTTAACCCTGTATTTGTTACTAAAGTGCTGATATAACCCTGTCTTATTAATCAAAGTACTGATCTAACCCGGCCACCATTAGCCGGCGATGGCGGTCCGACATTGACCACTGTTGATCGATGACAAATCTTAGGGTTATAATGGCGATTAAATTTTTAGTTTTAAACCTAGGGATATTTTTGTCTTTTTATGTTAGGTCAACGCTTGAATTCCTTTAGTCAACAAGGTAATAGTGTAATTTAGGTATATCTGCACATTTCTCCAAAACATAGGGTTAGATTTACACTTTCAAATTTTACAGGGTTATTTATGCACTTTCACAATCTAATACGGTTATTTTTGCACTTTTCCCATAGGTTTAAAACTCTCAACCACCCAAACGTTCAACTGCTCCAATTTTAATGTTTTAGGCATCACGCTTCATGTTTAATTCAACGACACTTGCTTTATGCTATCCCATTTTATTTTGTGCTCCTTAATTACTCCAGCAAACTCTAGTTTCATTTCCTTTCCTTTATGTAAATTCTTAAGGATGGTAATATGGCGAATTTTGGTGGAGGTCCGTCCTACATCCACCCCCATGGGATGAGCATGGAGGTAGTTTTGATGGGGATGGACGCACATGGATATGAAAATGATACTTGTCATGGGTACTGGGTCGAACATGGATATTAGCTCACATCCACCGCATCCTTGCTCTGCCCCACTAAACCTGCTATATACTTGCTAATTTAATACACAATAAAATATTGTTTATATGTGTTCTACCTATAATATTTTCATATAAATACTTCATAAATTTTAATATTTGAATTTTATAATAAAATGGATTTTTGGTTGTTTTTAGAGATATAAATGGGTTGAGTACAATGAGTTTTAAGTCGGTAGAGAGACCCAAGTTAGTGATGGGGTGGTGATGAATTTTATATAATACCCGATGGGGCGGGGGTGGATTTTACTATTGTACTCGCTATGAGTGATGAGACATGTATTGGTATGAAAAGTTAGGTAGACATGTGCATGGTGATACCATATCCGCACTAGCCCCGCCCACATTGTCATCCTTATAAACTCTAGATCTACAATTCCTCCACCACTGCCTCTCTCAGTAAAATTAGGGTTCCATTGGTATGCCGTATTTTAGACAACTTCCTCTCATCCTTCCTCCGGAGAATCTTTCCATCGTTGCCCTTACTCCTAAAATTCTGTTTGTTCCCGAGATAGAGGCGGATGATTCTATCTACGCATGGAGGCATAACGCCACCCTTAAGGATTTGGAGGTGCTGGTGGCCTTGATCCGCCCTAGAGGCTCAGTTCGGTTAAGCCACCCTCGAATTCATGGTTAAGCCACCCTCGAATATGTTGCATAACGTGTTTGACCCCATGCTTCGTAACATATATGAGGGTATGGGGGAAAATCAGTGGCTCAGAGAAATTCAGTTCTCGAAGATGATGTCACTTCACACAACACCTCTTTCGGGGAGCCGTCACTGTGGCTTGAGCTTTTGAGTCCGAGAGCCACTCAGATGACATCTCCAAGGGTACCAATGCTATGCTTTACATGTTAATATCTTCCCTAAGAGAGCCGAGAAGGTCAAACCGTCTGAAAAGTGACCCACCATTGTATTATGATGTTGCCTGATGAAAGATAGGTTTATTTATGAATAAAATGTGTGTTTGTAATTTTCGTTGTTCAGTAATGAAATCTGAATTTTTTATTGCCATTAAGTCTTCCCTTTTAGATTTCATGTTGCTATATTGGGATTTCGGGTGCACGTGGTGACATATATGATTTGTAAAATTATTTTTTGAATCCATTTGCATCTTCCATGCTGCCTCATTTTGTGAATGTGCTATTGCCTTAAATTAACCTCCTTGTTAATGTACAATATATTGATTAATGATGATTCTGTTTAAACCTTGTTTAAGCGGGAATATGTGAGTTTTTCGATGTTGCTATTAAAAATGAAATAGTTTAAAAATGTTTGGCAAAAAAAGTATTCAAAAGAAGTTCTTAAATTTAAAAAATTAAACCCTAAAGTTGTTGAAGCTATGGGAATACAACTTCTTCCCACAGAGGGCTCGCATGTTGGAAAATGTTTGTTCAAGTTCCGGAAAAAAATAATGAGGTTTCTAATTTGGTGATAGGTCTCACATACTCTGTATTTCTAATGTTGGTCTGTTGGTGCCTTTAAACTGTGAATGTGCTAGCATTTAGTACCATTTACTGTCGAATGTTTTGGATTTTTTTTTGCATCTTCCCTGACCTGTTGGTGCCTTTATTTATGTGGGAATGTTCTTTCATGTTGGTGCCATTGTATTTTGAATGTTTTTGTAATCCTTTTGCATCTTCCCTAGCCAATTGGTGCCTTTATTTAGCCAATTGGTGCCTTTATTTATGTGTGAATATTCTGGGATGTTGGTACCTTTATTCAGGTGTGAATTTTATGTCCTGTTGGTTCGTTTATTGATGTGTGAATCTTCAAACCTATTGGTACCATAGTTGTGTGATTCTGAGGCCTGTTAGTGCCATTGTTTACCGATTGTGATGCTTCTGGGCGGTTGATGGCATTTTAGTGTGACTATGCTAGTTGTGTATTAATTGTTTCTGATTATGCTGGTCCATTCATGTTGTTTTAGTGTGATTGTGCTAGACTGAATCTCTATGCATCGTCCCTTGAAAAACATATTATTTTTTCATAAACCAAAACAAGAAGTACATTAAAGCTAGTTTGATGTTTGTGGAATGTTTTTCAAAAATATTTCAATCAGTTGCCCAGTTTTGAACATTTTTCCAGGTTTGAAGAGTTGCCTTATGTGTGTATTTGACCAAGTAATGGTCCCAGATTGCTATTTAAATTTTTTCGATGTTGCCAGCTTGTTGTTACATTTTCCACTCAATGTGTCAGTAATATGTGGAAATTAAAAACAAACATGCTTTAAAAAATTAGTGGTTATTGTGAATAGTAAAATATACATTTAATCAGGGTTGGGATGGAACATCTCAATCACACCAAAAGTATTATTTTTCTAGCAAAAATCGCCAACTACTTAACCCCTGGAAATGAGTTATGATGCACTTATTTTTCATAAATGAGATTACTCATCAATAAAAAAAATAGCATCACGTGTTGCCTAAATGTGATTAAGTGTTCTATGGTTTCCCGAACAACTTCTTCACTTGCATTTAGTAGCCTCAATAAAGCACTTTCCCTAATGAGCCTATTCTTGTTCATGTGAGGCACCTTGTAATTTCCCCCCTTTCTATTTTCAATATTTCTATCATTTGTAGTTGATTCCTTCTATATAAAGGTTTTGATGAGGGTCCCACGTCGACCGGCACTGCTTCCTTGAATTCTGCAACCAAAGTCCCAAATTGGATCAGAGGTAAAGGCTCTGACGCCTAATACGTAATTCTCTATCTCTGAATGTAATATTTATGATCATTTTCCTCTTGTTTCTTAACTTATGGTATATACCTAGTCTGCAAAATTCTAAGGCCCAGCTTGCTACAACCAGCCCGCTCAACACTCGGGAGCAAATCAAATCCAGTTGGCTAACAAAGGGTCGACCCTGAAGAAAACTCATAAGTGATGCCTGTCTTAGCACCCTTCACTAGACCACAATCTAGTAGAGAGGAACGCTATTCACGTGCCACGATGGATTGATCAAGGAGCCTATAAATAGAGACACATAGTATTGGTCCAAGTAAGTATTCCTATACTACTACACCTCTAAAAAATACCCTTTAACTAACTTGGGCGTAAGATCTTCTCCCCGGGGACCTCCCTAGGGATTCCATTACAGGAAAATGGAGCTCGTCGAGCCAATATCGAGGTCTATCACATCTAGAAGAAGTCCCCCGCATCAGTGGCGCCAATTGTGGGGATATATTTTTTCTTTCTAGGCATTGACGGTCAATGGGAAAGGTTGGAGATCGCCTTAGAACCACCACCCTCACAATCATCACACGAAATCAACAAGAAAAAATCATAGGAGATTACATGAAAATGATGGAGCAAGCAACAAGCCCGTTTAACTAAGCCACAGAAGACAAGGAACATGATGCAGTTACACACCCACGAACCTCTGAAAGCAGAAGAACAACAAAATCAAGAATCAGTATCGACAAGAAAAATGAGGGATCAATATACTAATTTGGAAATAGACAAGGCAACCAATGTTCAAGCAAGAAAATATAATTAAACAAAGTGAAAAATAAACTCACCAGGCAAGACCAGAGCAACGCAACACCATAGCAAGCCAAGGAAAAAGGAAACATAGAAAAATTACAATAAGGTTGCAACCACAGTACAATATAAATAAAGTACGCTCATTAAAAGGTACAGTTCGACATGATAACCACTTTGTGTATATTGATGCATAATATAAATGCCAGGGTGTACTTGTCACCATATTAGAAGGCGTAGTGATAAGTATCGTTTGGACATGAAAATAGGCACACTAAACATACACATCAAAGAAGAGATATCCGACATAATTATGCCCATATTACCCATTCAATAACATCACAAACCAAATTGATACTAAGTACGAGCCTAGCAACTCTAGCAATAGAATCCTTAACTATAAACTAGAGCGCCTACGTGTCATCATATACGAACCATTCTTTGATTGATCTTTCTTATTATAAGGATCGAATGTTGAGTCGAAGGACATCAAAGGACCAAGAAAAGACTACCTTCACTTGCCATTTCGACACTTTTGCCTATAGGCGCATGCCTTTTGGTCTGTGCAATGCCCTGAGTACCTTCCAGAGATATATGGTTAGCATATTCTCGGAGTTCATTGAGCGTTTCGTTGAAGTCTTCATGGATGATTTCCATATCCATTGAGATTCCTTCGACACTTGCCTACATCATCTAGCACTTTTGCTAGAAAGTTGTATTGACACAAACCTCATATTGAACTCCGAGAAATGCCACTTTATGGTAGAGAATGACATTGTTCTAAGTCATGTAGTGTTGGCCTAAGGTCTAAAAGTGGATAAGGCTAAGTAGACACAATCAAATCCCTAGCCTACCCCACTTGTGTTAGGGATATTAGGTCATTCTTAGGACACGACGGGTTCTGCCGACATTTCATTAAGGATTTGTCTAAGATCTCGTCTCGTTTGTGCAAATTGTTTCAAAAGGATGTTGAGTTCATTGTTGATGAGGAGGGTAGGAAAGCTTTTGACGCTTTGAAAGAGATACCTGTGACCGCCCCTCTCATTCAACCCCAAAATTGGTTCATCTCCTTTGAAGTAATGTGTGATGCGAGTGACTATGATATAGGGGCGGTGCTAGGCTAAAGGGTAGGGAAGATGCACAATGTCATAAACTATGCGTCAGAAACTCTAAATGATGCGCAATGCAATTACTCCATAAAAAAGAGTTATTGGCTGTAGTATTTTCCCTTGAGAAATCCATGCCCTATTTTCTAGGTATTAAGGTCATTGTGTACATGGATCATGCTGCACTTCACCATTTGATGACAAAAATGGAAGTGAAACCTAGACTCATTAGGTGTATACTTCTTTTGAGTGTGAGTTTCACCTTGAGGTGAGAGATAAAAAAGGTAGTGAGAATGTGGTGGCCGACCATTTGAGTAGATTGACACCCCTGAGAGCCTAGATCCCACCAAGGAGAAGCACAAGTTGGAACCCATCTGGGAATATTTTCCCGACGAATAATTGTTTGGGGTGACGACTAGTCAACCTTGGTATGCCAATATAGTGAACTACTTGGCCACGAGAGAATTTCCCCTTTCTTATGATCAGGCACGAAATGATATGTTAGCGAATGAGGCAAAAGAGTACTTTTGAGATGATCCTTACTTATGGAAGTGTCGTGGCGATCAAGTGATTAGAAGGTGTATTCCGAAGATGAAGTAGACACTACAAAAAACAACACCTTTTAATTACCTCGGTTCTGCAGGGGTTTTAACTCGGTTTTCAACCCTAAAAAACTGAGGTAAATGTAGGCCCAGTAAAAAGTATACTTTTTATCTACGTTCATAATCGAGGTAAAAAGTACTTTTTACCTCGGTTTTTCTGATAAAAACCGAGGTAAATTTTTTATAACCGACCGCGCTTGCGATGTCGCACATAAAAATAAATTGAAGTAAAAAAGTTAATGACCGATAGCGCGTGCGACATCGCGCCTGCTGTTGGTAAGACCAAAATCAGGTGAGAGGGTGGTGCGACGTCACACGTACCATTTTATTGTTTAAATTTTTTTTACCAAAAGTTGAATCGACATTGATTCAGCTTTTGATAGTTCAGAACTGATCCTGGCCAATTATAGATTTCCGGCCATAGTTCACAGGTCAATTCACAGAATTAAAAAATACAAGTCGAAATTTTTCTTGAATGTAAATTGTAAAATTCACAATATAAACATACCATATATACAAAAATTAATCACGGTTTCATATATACAAAAAAAATCAAACCCTAGCATCTACAATGGAAATTTATCAAACCTAGACTTGTTCTGGCGGCTGGTGGCGTTGCTGGTCGGAGTAGAGGTTGACGTCGCTGGTCGGAGCAGAGGTGGCGTCGCTGGTCGGAGCAGAGGTAACAACAAGGTGGTCGACGTCGGAGTTGGGAGCGGTGATCAGATCGCTGGAGCGGTGCCGTCCTTGGGGCACGGACAAGCGTCGCTGGCGGGGTGGTGTGGTGTGGCACTAGAGCGGAGGCGTTGCATGGCTCTAGAGCAGCGGCATGGCGTTTGAGTGGATTAACATTTTATTAATTAGAGGGTTATGATAATATTACATGTTTTCATATTTTAATTATTTGATTTACGAAGTGTTAGATGATAATTTTGAAGACCTCTATGATCGAGTTGATTGTGAAGAGTTTGATGTTGAAGAGACGGCGAAATTTTGGAGACTTTGCCACTTTTTTCTCAAAATAATATGGGACACTCACATACACATAAGTTTTACACACAAAAAATAAATAAAAATGAAAGTTATAATTTTGATGGTAGTATTGGAGATAAAAATTCAAATGACACTGTGAATCAATATACTTTGTTTAAATCGTGCTAAAATTCGTATTAAAACATGCCATGTGGCAGATGAAAACTCCAAAAGTGACTATTCCATTGGACAAAAAATATGAGATTTGGAATTTGGATTGGGGGGCTTCTCTTATATTCTGTGCACGAGTTTGACTGAAACATCGGCTTACATGGAAAAAAGACATGATGGTTTGAAAATTGTATATTTGGACCCGGGAAGAGACAGATGACACGTAGTAGAAAATCCGTTAAAAAGTAAAGATTAGGAAAAGTGGGAGAGGATAAATTGTATGTGGGAGTAAAAACAAACCGCAAGATTGTTAACGTAGAAATCGGTTGTGGCAAATTAAGGAGGAAAAGTTTCCCCAACCGGAAAGGCTGGGGACATTTCATTGGGAAGAGAAAAGGAGAAGAGTACTGGTCTCGTTTCTCAGGAACTTTCCGGTAACGGAATCATTTGCCGTTGCTCTTCCTGAATGCCTCACCAGCGCTCAGAGGTAATCAATTACCTCCCTGCCGCAATTTCATTTTCATGCAATGTTGTTTCTCATCATTCACATCTCATGTTATTGCCTGTTGGGATGGAGATCTACGATTTCTTGACGATCCAAGCCATTGTTTTGGAGTATTGTTGTGCTAATTCCTCCAACATTGTCCGGCAACCTTGAGTGCATGAATTTGTCATTCATGGAAGAAATTGACGTGCGTATTTTTTTTGCAGTCGTTTTGTGGCGACTCTCAATAATCAGAGCGAAGGACTAGACGGTATGTTCAAGCTCCCTGACATTTTCGCTTCTTTGATTTTGGTTGGTGGAAGATTGACCCTCGGAAGCCCTTGCATACATTTGTTGCAGGTGTTCGGAGATTAGCAGCATGGTTCCGATTATTCGTGTGTCAACCAGGTGAATAGTAATATCAAGTACGGTAACATGGTTTTTTTTAATGCAGATGTAGATGTAGAAGAAAACTTTGCAGGGAATGAATTGACGCAATGGCATCTTTGTTGAATGAAAACTGCAGGCATTTGGAGTATTGCTAAGCTCCTAGGTTAGACAAGCCCGGAAGAAATCGTTTTAAAAAGCTGCCCATAGCATGTATAGTAGGTATTCAGAACTGTACAGATTCGTTCGAAATGGCTGTTGCCGTTGATCAGCATCATGCCTTCAAGCCATTTGGTCGCCCTCCAAGATGTAAACGCCCATCCTACTCTCAGTTCGATTTTACAATGTTGGAATCTGGCCATACCACCACTCTCACAAAACCTTCAAGGAATGCCTTTGATTTGAACTCCTTGCACAAAAGCTTCTCCACCCCATGTCTCTCTATTTCAGCCGCATTAGAGGAAGACGTCGACTCTGGTTCAAGGATTGAAATCATTGCCGGGAATGGAGCTCCAAGAGTTCGAGCTCTGGTTGTTGAGGTTACTATAGCTATGGCTTCTGGTGTGATCTCTGAGCCCATTTCAAGCGGATTAGGCGGCGCCTATTTCCTGAGGTCCAGAAATGGGGAAACTATTGCTGTCGCAAAACCAATTGATGAGGAACCTCTGGCTTTCAACAATCCTAAAGGCTTTGCAGGCAGGATGCTAGGCCAACCTGGTATCAAGAAATCCATCAGGATAGGAGAAACAGGATTCCGCGAACTGGCTGCTTACCTTCTTGATCACGCTGGCTTTGCTGGAGTTCCTCCAACTGCTGTAGTGAAGATGTTTTACAACAAATTCAACATAAATAATTCCGACACTATTTCTCCCCCGCCTTATAAAATAGCCTCACTTCAACGGTTTGTGGATCACAAGTCCGATGCAGGGGACTTGGGTCCTTCTGGCTTCTCTGTAAGTGCTGTTCATAGGATAGGGATACTGGATTTGAGGCTGTTTAATCTAGATAGGCACGCTGGGAATATCTTGGTGAAGAAAGGACTGGAGACTTGCTGTGACGGAGTAGCTGATCTTGTACCTATAGATCATGGATTTTGTTTACCTGAATCACTTGAAGATCCATATTTCGAATGGCTGCATTGGCCTCAGGCGTCCATCCCTTTTTCAGAGGTGGAGATGGACTACATAACCAGTCTTGATCCATTCAAAGATGCAGAGCTGATAAGAGCTGAGATTCCGTTCATTAGGGAGCCATCCATTCGGATTCTGGTGCTTTGCACAATCTTCCTCAAGAATGCCGCTAGTTTTGGACTGTGCCAGGCTGAAATTGGTGAAATGATGACTCGGGATTTCAATGGAGGGCAAGAAAACTGGAGTGCATTTGAGAGTCTGTGTATGGAAGCCAAGAGAAGTATAGCCAATAGGATGAGTAATTATGAGGAAATTAGTTGTGAAAGGACGGAGGAGGAAGAAGACATTAATGTTTTTCAATTCGACGACACAGATGATAGCAGCATGGCAGATAAGGAAAAGCCAGGCAAGATCCTGAGGTTCGCATCTGAAAGGTTATTCACAGAAGCACAGGTGGTGGATTCAGAAGAGGGAGGAGATGATGATCACAAGGATTCAGGTTGTGACTACAAGTTAAGCGGGTCGTTGTTGAGGAGCATCAGTTTCGCAACACCCAATCCTTGCAACGATCATGAGGATATCTGGTTTGGTGATATGAGTGATGAAATATGGGATATGTATTTGGACAATTTTCAGAAGTTTCTGCCAGAGTTTTTGGAGGAAAGGAAGTGCATGTGCTTGTCAAAGCTAAGGTTAGGAAGTTCTTGCGAGTTCTGACGGGATTTTACCAAGTAACCCGCTGTATCCGAGTATAAGAAAATATGGTACCAGCTGATCATGAATGTTTTATGTATCTATCAAGCATCGACTCGTCATCGAGATCACATGTAGATTGAAAACCAAAAAACCTAAAAACTTAGCAAGTCGGAAAAGCGATGGGCAACTATGTAGCCATGGCCATCCTTTCCATCTATTTGTTCTTTTATCTTTTTCTTTCCCCCTTTTTTTTTTGTTTTCCTCTTCCATTGTACAAGAGTATACCAGCTGCTTCCTGTACATGTTTTAATGATCAATTCTTAATGAAACTGATCTACTTATATGATGAAGTTGCATGTATGCGAGTTAATGACAATTTATGAAGGATCAGCATACGACATTTCTGCAGGCTTGATAGAAACTGAAAGCAAACAGGCGGCAAGACGTCTAAAGCATGAAGAATCTCAATGGACGAAGATGAAAAGGATGATTGAGGACATATAAAGAAGCGATTAAATATGCAGACACCTTAACATAGAGAGCAATATCTACAACACGATGCCGAGAGGAGAGACACATGCCTACATCTTCAACAAGACAAATTGCAATTGTCTTTCTCCACAACAGTTCCGAGTCAAGAAATTACAATAATAGCTATATTTGGTATAAAAGGAAACGATATAACCCAATAGCATTTTGGGAAGGATCAATTAACATACTGTAAAATAATAAGATCATTGTTTTTTGCTTCTTCTTTTCAAGGATCGAGGAACCAATATATACATGATAGTTGAGGAAGCAAAATACAGGACTGAGAAATGATCAGCATCTAAAATTAGGGTCTACAGTGGTCCGTTTCCGATATAAAAAAGTTGGGAAACAAAAATAATATTGTCATGGCCTAAACTTTCAGCACCCCACAAATAATAAAATCCATTCAAAGTGATGTGTAATGTTCATAACATTACTCTCTTTTGCATTCAAGAATATAGTGTACAAAACCAAAGAAACAAGGGGAAAAAATATACAGTGTACGCTGCTTAAACAAATGTCAAAACTGCATAACAGAACGACTGCAAATTCTCACATGAAGCTCATTTATACTAATCCTTAAACCAGCACCACCAACTCCAATAATGAAAGCAATCAATAAAAACATGCCAAAATTACCATTAGAAGCAGCTATGCAAGCTCAGAAGAACTTCATTTGCACATCTGCACCACCAAATTGTAATGAACTTTCAACCCCAGCATCATGCAAATCTTGATCGGTTGCACTAGAATCCACAAATATGAGGATATGATCGTTTTCT
>JAULKM010000001.1:9696067-9744849 GCA_032355605.1 Rubia tinctorum
TTCAACTCACTAAAAATCAATGGGTTTATCCTCATGTAGCAGGTTTGCATCGGTGTGGAAAGAGTTGCAGAGTGAGACGCAGTAATGATGTGCGTCCAGATCTTAAAAAAAGGGATTTTGGTGAAGATGAAGAGGACCTAATTATCAGGCTCCATGCCCTTCTAGGCAACAGGTACCTTAATTATATCATTCAAATTGGTATCCTCTACACACACACATACACTAGTATATCATATACTACCAGCCTCGGGACGGATCCAGATATAAAACTATTAGAATCATGGACTATGGTAATCATGGATCACCCCTACATAGTAACAATTATTTTTATGATATGAGCCAATGATTCTAATATGGTATCAAAGTCTAATGTTGACCTATGACCCTTTTCTATCAACGTTTGCGCGATGATTAATACTACTGCACATGAAGATATGTGTTAGAGTCTCACATTAGTGGTTGACAGTTATAATTCAATATATAAGATCATGGGGTCACCCCTACACTGTGCCAATTAATTTTATGATAGGAGTTCGTAATTCTAATAAAAACTTTGGGGTAACCTATATTGCAAAGAATTACATTTACACAATAAATATTGACCTAAGACTAATAGAAAAAGTACGTACATGCTGAAACAAGGCAAAGGATGCTTGTGCACCACCTTAATTTTTGAGAAATTATTCTATAAAATTGTTGATCCATCTACTCCCTCTCATATCTAAATATTGACACTCTTTTAAATGACATAAGTTTTTTAAAAAAAAAAAGTGAAATGAGTAGTGTGGGTTGAATTGGGAAAACAAAAAGGTAAATTTAGTGGATAAAAATAATTTAGCATTTGTCAAAAGATGAATGTGCCAATGTAAAAAATCCATAAAAAAATGTAAATATAAAAATTCGGAGGGAGTGTCATTTATTAACTGGCCAATCTGACATTGTCTGATGTTCGATTTTCTTATCACACCGAAAATCATGTCCTATCTACTCTGCGAGAAATTTGCAGGGCAGAAATGCCTTGCCTTGCCTTACTTTATTGTTTTTTTAGACTAAATCCCAAAACATATTACTCCCTCTCATCATCTTTCATTGACACACTTATCATTTTAAGATGTTCATTTTATTTTGACACTTTTCAATTATTGTATACTTTAAAGTTGTTTTAGCCATTCATTTTACTTTTTCAACTTTCAATTCAATTCACACCACACAATTGGTATATTCTAAAACTTTGTGTCCAAAAGTGAAGTGTCACACATAGATGAACGGAGGGGGTATCTTATATCATCTTTTTATTCCCAAAACTAAAACCACGTCCTTTCATTACCCCCACAGGTTCAAAACAAATTTTTTCGATCCCCAAAATCGGATTTCGAGTGATTTTCAGGTAAATCAACATTATTTTCAAGATTGAATTATTTTCTTCCCTAACATATTATCTTATACCATCTTTTCGTTCTCACGGCAAAACCGCGTCATTTTGGGAACCAAAACATACAAAATGATTTATTTTCCGATATAACTAGGGGTATTTTCATAATTTTACTAATTAAAAAATATTTTCAAATAAAAAATTCCCAATTTCTATTTCTTTTATCCTTTTCTATTTCTATATTTTCTATTTCTATTTTCATTTCATTTCTATTTCTTTTACAATCCACCCATGACGAAGCCCTCGCTGTCAAATTGAAACCCTCGCCGCACTATTGTCGCCTTCTCCGACTCCGTAGAATTGAAACCCTCATTGTCGCCTTCTCGCCCTTGCCGTTTAATTGATTTTTCACCCTCGATGTCGCCGTTGAATTGATTATTCACCCTCGCCGTCGCCTTCTCGCCTTCGCCCTCGCCATCAAATTGATTTGTCGACGAAGCTGACGCTTCTCCATCACTGTTATCCGACTGCGATGCGGCTGTTTCCTGTATCTTTTGACTGACTGAATTTGAACAGCCGCACCTTCGTCGGATTTAAATTCGAGCAACCGACGACGGTGCAGTGAGGGTTTCAATTCGACGACGAGGGTTTCGTCGACGGCTGGATTGGAAAAGAAATAGAAAAAGAAATGGAAATGGAAGAAAATGGTAAAAGAAATAGAAATTGGAAATTTTCGATCGACGTTTTTTAATTAGCAAAATTGTGAAAATGCCCCTGAGTATATCGGAAAATAAAAAAAATAATTCAATCGGAAAATAATGCCGATTTACCTTAAAACCACTCGAAATCTGGTTTTTGGTACAGAACAAATTGTTTTGAATTTATGGGATATTGAAAGGACGTGATTTTGGGCTCGGAGACCAAAAATGGGATACGATGATATGTTAGGAAAAAACAATTTATTGTTATTTTTAATGGGTTTTTTTTGGTGGGAGGAAAGAATTATAATGAGATCAGAAGATGGGATAAGATGGTTTGTTTGGGAAAAAACTCGTTTTTAATGGGGTCTTTTTTCGATGGGAGGAAAGAATTATAATTTGGTTTTTAACATGTCGGTGGCTTTTGACCGTAGGACTTTTACCAGAAAGTTGGTGTATGTATCATGAATTAGATCGGGATGCTTGATGGTTTCAGAATTCCGTAGAAATGTTTATTTTATGACTTAGTTATTAGCCACAGCTCATATCTGATAAGGATGTAATTTTTAGAATAAATTTACCAATAATTCAAAATCATTATATATGATGAATATGTCTCATATTCTTGAAAGAAGATATTTACATAAGTCATGAAAAAACCAAGGTTTAAAGTGTAAATTTGAAGAAATGAAGATAAAATTTTCGGGTTGCATGAATCGGGTTATAACTAGTACATATTGCATCATAAAATTTTAATATTGCAACTAAAATCTCTTACGTTTTATTATTCTAATTAAACCCATCTTTTCATAAGTTTATGGAAATATTATTTTTTCCAAGATTTTGCCATATATACGTGGATTGTACAATTTTTAGAATAAATTCTCCCCAATTCAAGGTAATTATGTTTGTGGATAATTTTGATCGGTGAAATGTATAGAAAAAACGAAAAATGTATGTAGATATCTTTAGCTGAGACACTACTTAAAACTGTTTTAAATCATTTTTAATGACAATTATTTTGCCTTTTGTTTTTTGACGTTTGATAGGTGTTTTAAGTATAGATTGAATCATCAATTTGTAACAAACTCTTCTCAAGATGCTTTTTTAGGACTGGGAATCCTTGCATAAACCCCCTCCCATTCATTTGGGACTTTGATATTTTTAAAAAGTATTGAAAATTTGATTAAATTTGATTTATTATTATGCTTAGTAATTTGATTTCATCTCTTGGAAGATGTTCTTTCCATAAGTCATAGAAAGACCAAGGTTTAAAGTGTAAATTAAAAGAAATGAAGATAAATTTTTTTAAATTGCATGAATCGGGTTATCAACTTTATAACTACTACGTACATGTTGCATAATAAATTTTTGATATTGCAACTAAAACCTCTTACCTTTTATTATTCTAATTAAACTGCATCTTTCCATAAGATTTTGGAAAAACGGTATTTCCCAAAACTTTTCCTTATATATATTTTTTTGTAAAATAGGGTGTCTGTGATATGATGTTGGAGGTTTTTACAAAATATTTTACCATCTATAAATTATACTTACGTAAAAAAACAGATATGTGTGGATAGAAATTCTATCAAAATATATGATCTCCAAACCAATATCACAAAACCCAAAAATTAAATTATGAAAATAAATGCACTCTATTTAAATTGTGAAATGGAATATCTTAAATTTCATAATCTAAAGGCACTCCATTTAAATTATGAAATTAAAGAAATATTGCATAGAGGAGGAAATATGTTAATATAAAAAAAATTAAAAAGTAAGTGTCATATGTATGATACTCCGTATATTAAATCGTAGGACTCACTCTGTCCCTACTTAAATTACACAGATTTTTTTCTAGTAAAAATTATCGAACTTTGATCCCATATTTGACATGTATATGAAGAATAATATTATCGTATGAGATGTTGTTAGATTAATCGCAACATGTATTTTTTTTATGTGTCGTCACAATATGTTGTTTCTAAGTGTGAATTTTTTTATGTATCGTTATTATACATAGTTACATATATTTATATTTATAGTCAAACATATTTTTAGAATCGTGAAAAAGATTTTGTGTAATTTAGAATGTAAATATATGCATCTACCTTAAAGAAAGGGAGTAGTACTGTTCTTATGGACATTAATGCATGGGGCATAAATCTATCTACCACCCCATATTCATGCACGTCAGTGTAATAACTCAAGACAAAAAGGTAGGGTTAACAATTGGAAACGTTTTTGGATCTTTAGGTGGTCACTGATAGCTGGAAGATTGCCTGGAAGAACAGACGTTGAAGTGCAGAACTACTGGAACTCTCACGTGACGAGGAAACTGATGAACATGGGAATTGATCCTCAAAACCATCATGTTCGTCAGATTCAGATCATACATCATCGCCAAAATCATGTTCATCGGTCGAAATCGAAAGCGATTTATGCTGATAAAGCTACTGCTACATCGGACGATGACGATGAACCGGCGGAAGTATCAGATGCTGGGAGTATTTGTTAAGATGGATCCATCACATTCACGTGCTGTTAGCCTGGATCCACCAGACCTTTGTTTTTATGATGAAGTTTGAGATGTTTGGTCAAACTTGGCATTTATTTTGATCAATTATTTCGATAGTAATATGAAAGAAGAAAACGCATTTCCATCTAATTTAATGCTGGAGTTGGTAATTATTAAACCACATCTTGCCTTTTTTTTCCCAATTAAATGCATTAATTGATGTTGGGAAAAAAATCCCAACAACGATTATAATAAATGAAATTGACATTCAATCCAACTAACCTAGTAGTAATTAATCTATGTAAGAATATCTAAATTACATGTCAACCAGATTGATCGTTAGTAGCATTTCAAATTATTCCTTTGAGATTTCAAACTACTCTGATGCTGACTGTGACCGTTGTCTTGAGACGCATCGCTCGACTAATGGCTATACTGTGTTTCTAGCTGGGTGGTAATCTAGTTTCTTGGAGTGTTAAGAAGCAAGCCACTATATTTTACTCCAATACTGAATCAGAGTACTGTGTTTGTCAATGCCGCACTTGAAGTTATTTAGGTGTCTCACTTGCTTCGGATCTTTAGTTTTTTCTCTTTGGTTCATCACTCCTGCATTGTGACAACAATAGTGAAAATTTTCTAGCTCAAAATTCGTTTGCTCACAAGTGTGCGAAACATATTGAAATCAACTATTACTTTGTTCGAGAGTTAGTTTTCCCTAGCAAGCTTTGCGTTCATCATGTTCCTACTTCGCTCTAGTCATAGCTGGCATTTTTACAAAGGGAATTTTCCCGTTATTTGAGTTTTTTAAATCCAAACTTTGCAGTTTCACTAGTGTAGAAACTTTAAAGACAGTAATCAAAAGTGGTTCCTTTGATTTTTGAGGAACCGCCTTCGTGAGGAGTATCTAACGTCATAACTACTCTCCTAAGGTTCCCCTTCACTTTAAAGGTGCTTCGAAACGAATGGACATCAATTATAGACGGTTTTATCGTAGAACCGCCTAAAATAGGTTGCCTTTTTGGTCCAATGTATAAAAAAATCTCTTTGGATTTTCACCCCTTGATATTTCTTCTCCTCTCTAGAAAATACAAGGCAAACGACCAGTGGCGGAACCAGGACATCATGTTAGGGAGGAGATTGAATAGGAGAGGTTAAAAAAAACTGAACATTTAATACGACAATATTTAAACTAACGCTTATATAATAGGATGAATACATAATATTAGATTTTTACAACAAATCACTGTATAAGAACTACTTTCTAATATTTGCGTTGTTAGAGGTAGAACCACTAACAACCGGAGACAACTGTATCTTGTTGTCCTACGATGTTATCCTACGATGTTGCATACACTAATAACGTGAATACCTCACACATAATCAATTGATTCAATTCAACATAATCGAGATCATTTATAGCATCAATCTTAGCCTATATATATCATTGCAAAAAATAGAGACACATTGATTTGACTGCTTCTAATTAAGTCAACTTGCTGGTTTCTACAACATCACCCATCAGTTCCATTTAATTCATATGAGTTCAGATTTTAACTATAATTTACCATAAAGAGATTAATTTAACTATAGAGACGTGAGCCTATTTTCAAATAAAGAGAGCAGAAAATATAAATCTGCGGAGGACCTAATTATTAAAAATTAAATACCTCTGGGCAGAGTCAGAGATGCCGAAGAGGCTCTCGGAGACTGGCGGATGGCGGCGCGCTCGTGACGGGCGGACGGCGTGAGGTGGAGTTTGAATTTGGAAATTTTGGATGGTTGTTGAGGTAGGGTTTGAGTCACGGCTGATTTGGGGTTTTTGTGATTGGGCCAATTGGGTTTAAGCCCAATTGGCCAGCATTTTTTTTGACTTTGTCGAAAACAAAACGATTTCGTTTCACTTATACCAAAACAACGTTTTTTCAATGAGGAAACAAAAAATAAAGAAAAATCTGAAATAGCCCCATCGTCTTCCTCAGCCCTTTGTCGGAAAGAGGGAGCTGCAACTAGGTCAAGGGGAGGCAAAATACATGGATTGCGGTGGCGGCTAGACCTATATTCTGGGCCACAGATCCTAGGGGTGACACCGACACCCCTCACCCCTCACCCCCTGATCCTGTCCCTGCAAATGACACCTCCACTCTTTACCGATCGAACGTACGCCTTCTCCCTTCACAGATCGAACACACGCCTTCTCCCTTCACTTCGAAATCAATCGAACGTATGCCACCTCCTCCACCAATTGAACGACCTCCACCAGTCCTCTCTTCACTTTGCCACCTATCACTCCATCACTCAAACACTACAATAAAAACTAACTTTACACACATTAATAATTGTTAGAATCAAATATTTATAACAAAAAATTTATCTATCCCTACGTTGAATCTAAATGTGGTAAGCGGAGGATGATATAAGTATAAAGTGTAGTTATAGATAATTATTCATTAAAAATTAAAATATTTGAATATAATGTCCGATCATGCATTCATATTCATTATCCACACATGGATGTGTATGAATATATAGTACATCACCCAAGCGTATGGTTTGAATGCATATTTTATCTGCAAAATATAAATTTTGCATGCAAAATTATAAATGTTGCACGCAAAAAAATCACTGTGTGGCCACTGGGGCTTTAAATCCATTACAAGAAAGAGTAGAATGACTGCATTAATGGAAGCAAGCAAACCCTTGTTACTTTCAGAACATCCTTTCAAGAAATTGATGTTGTCCATTATTTTCGATTGAAGTTCATAGCTGTGGGAGAAGCTACGATTAGTTTAGGTGGAATCTGCAAGGAGTGCAGGCTTCCCTCCAACACCTCTACCACCTTGGCGATTGATGACCTGTTGGTGGATTTGTTTGAATGCACCACAGTCCTGTAAATATCATCTTCATTGCACTCTTTTTTCCTCTTCATTTGTAAAACCTTCGAGTGGTATCTCCCTTCTGAGTTCTACATAGTTATAGATAATTATTGATTAAAAATTAAAATAATTGAATATAATGTCCAATGTGTATAAATATATATAGTACATCACCCAAGTGTGTGGTTTGCGTGCAAATTATAAATTTTGCACACAAATTACACGCTTAGGGATGCAAATATTGTAACATTAAAATTAAATGCTTTAAGAACACAATCTCACCAATGTTGGTTATGACTCAGTATAACTACATCAATGTCATTAATAATTTTAATATAAAATTAGAACTATAATACTCCCTCTGTCCCACCATAAATTGCTTAATTACTTTTTCACGGTCTTCATTGAGCATGTTTGACCATAAATATTTCTAGTTGCCTATAATATTGCTGCATAAAAAATTAATATTTAGAAAATAGATGTTGAGATAAATCTAACAATATCTTATATGATTTATTATTATTATTATTATTATTATTATTATTATTATTATATATAGATTAATTTATATTTACAGTCAAAGTTTACAAAGTTTGACTCACAAAAAGTAATTAAGCAATTTATAGTGGGACGAATGGAGTATGTGTTATATTATATTTATTAATGAAATTAATAACTCATCTATCCCTATATTAATTTGCACAAAAATTATGTAATATTGAGATAGAATGATATCACAACACTATATTTAAAGTGTTGGCATACATAACTATACTAACACTAATTGTATTGATAGTATCCTACCTAGTGTCATAGTAGTATTCCATAAAATTAGTAAAAAAATGTTGTAAAAATATATGTTCGGATATAGTCATTTTATTGTAGTGAACATCATCACTACCTCTCCCCAACCCCATTGCCACCGTGCGTTGCCATTTAAGTTGTGAAGCTTTTGCGCCCTCGTGAAGCTCCACCACCCTCTGTCACCTATGTCGCAATACCTTTGTCTCCTTCGCTACTTGACGCCTCCACCATGTCTGAATTTACGATATCGAGGTTAGTTTTTGTATTAGAGTTTTGAGATTTTCATTTTTCTATAATTCTTTGGATGATTTGAGGTTTGAGCTTCGAGATTTTCACCTTCCACATCACTCTCTGCTGGTTTTTCAAATCGATCTTCATTGTTTTTATTTTGATGATATGAGCGTGAACTTGCTGTATTCTTTGCTTCAAGGCAACCAAAAAATCACTCGATTTTCGGCAGCCTTTTTTAAGAACCTGCAGGGTCGATACATGTTTCGAATTTGAAACTGAATTTGGATCCTGATTAAAGGATATTTTTCAACCGTCTTTAATCGTTTCACGATTAAAGGCTGCACTAGTGGAGCAGCCTCATTTAAGGTGCCTAATCAAAGTCGATTCCATATTTTTTTAAATGACTTCCTTGAGCACTTTCGAGTTCGGGAGTTGGTGAATTCAAACCCCCCAATTTTTGGAAGTCGTTTGATCAAGTTTAGAAGTCAGTTTCTTCCAACAGCCTTCAAACGACGCCTTTTGAAGTTAGTTAATTTTGGAACCATTTTCGATTGAGCATTTTCATAGGCGGTTATGTCGAACTGACTTTGATCTCTATTTGTTCCAAACACAGAATGGTTTCACCGATTGTACTTCCTCAATTGGAAGTGGGTGGAGAATTCGTATTGAAGAGCTTAAACATGTCCCGAACTCGTAAGTGAATATGTACTTACTTCCAATCTCGTAACAAACCCGCGAGTAGTGGAAGCTTGACAATATTTAGTTCCGAGCTCGGAACACTTAAAAGTATAAGATTCCTGGTCATTTAATACGGATTTCTTTTTCAAAATACCAAAGATTTGAAATGGAAACCTACTTTGATTCTTCAATGAGCAACTAATTGGGTGAGGTAAGTGTACACATTCATAACTTGATGTATAGATGTAGATTCATAAGTTAGGTGTGGAAATTCATGTGCTCTATATGTTTATTAGGGTTTATGAAATTTTGTAGGGTAATGTGTTGTATGAAGGGGGAAACTTTGGGGAATTATTTATTATATAATTGGAAGTCATTTTAAGACTTGAATGGTATTGAATTAATGGGTACAAGGATGAAATAATGGTTATTATGTTTTTGGTTTATTGTAGGGTAATGAATGTGTTGATTTGATTTGTGTCATTTCAATGTAGGTTCGTAGGTGGTAATGGATCGCATTGAGCTCATTGGTAATTATCGTAGGAGATTTCCCTCTTACCTTCTTTTGGTAGAATCATTCTTTGTTTTGGTTTTTGAACATGCATCTAAGAATGGCTCGGTGCATGCACGATGTTCATGTAAGGAATGTAGAAATGATGTTTTTTTGGGGAGGAAGAAGATACAGGAACATCTCATCATCCGTGGGTTTCATACATCTTACACCACTTGTGTGTGGCACAAGAAGGTTGTGAACGAAAAAGATATTAAGTGAACGTTAAGAAGTGAAGTAGATGAAGTTGATGAATTTGATGAGATGGTGAAGGATGTTGCTAGAGAATTTCATGGGAAACCCGAGGCTCTAGAAGTGTTCCATAATGACAAATGTACTCTATTTTATACCAGCTCCAAACATTTGATACTTAGTGCGAATTTGAGATTGTTGAATTTGAAGACTAAATTTGGGTGGACGGATAAAAGGCTAACAGAGACTCTTGAACTGTTTAGAGAATTGCTTCCTTGTGGAAATCTACTGCCGGACCAGTCGTTGGCAGCAAAATGGATTCTTTGTCCAATGGGATTGGAGTTGAAAAAAATTCATGCATGCCCGAATGATTGTATGCTATATCGAAAAAGGAGGATGAGGCCCTAGATAGTTTCCGGGTGTGTGGTGAGTCTAGGTACAAGCTGAAGCGGGGTGCAATTTCCGTTGGCACAGAAGTGTGGTTGAAGTCGAAGAAAAAAATACCAGTTAAAGTGTTATGGTACCTACCTATCATTCCAAGGTCGAAGAAATTGTTTACTTTCAAGTAAGATGCCAAGTTGTTGCGTTGGCATTCTAAACGTGTTCAACCAGAAGATGACATCATCTAGCATAGGTCAGACAGTCAGCAGTGTAAGAAGCTTGATGACATCTACCCGGAGTTTGGAGCTAAACCTCGACACTTGAGCTTATTCTTATCTACTGATGGGATGAATCCTTTTTGAAAAAATGAGTAGCACACATAGCCGTTGGCCTATTATGTTAGTGATTTACAATCTTCCATTGTGGTTGATGATGAAAAGAAATTATGTTCTGTTGTCCATGATAATTTCGGGACCAAAGCAGTCGGGTAATGATGTTGATGTGTACCTTGCTCCTCTTGTTGATGATTTGTATACATTGTTCAAAAAAGGTGTCCTCACCTACGATGGAAGTGTTGGAGAAGAATTTTAATTGAAGGCATAACTTTTTTTTCCATTAATGATTTTCACACGTATGGAAATTTATCTAGATACCCATTGAAACGGGCCTTCTCATGTCCAGTGTGTGAGAATGAAACAATTTTTTGTCAGCTGATGCATGGATGTAAAACATTTTATCAAGGTCATAGGCGGTTCCTCCTTGAGGGTCACCTACAGAGATTGACAAAGTAGTGGTTCAACGGAAAACTTGAGGAAAGGGGACCTCCGACACCACTATCGGGTCATGAGGTACTTGAAAAGGTAAGGAATTTGCCTAAAATTTTGAGAAGGGGAACAAAAAATCAGCCTCAAAAGGAAGTTGGAAAAAATGCTATATTTTTTTTCCAACTTCCGTACTGGAAGGAATTGGAGGTTAGACATTGTTTTGATGTAATGCACACTGAGAATAATGTTTGTTATTCATTAGTCGGAACAATACCCCTGGAAAACGAAGGATGGTTTGAAGGCCGACTTGATTAAGTCAAAATGGGGATTAAGAAGAGTTTAGGTCCAGTGACTAACAACGATGGTTGTTATCTTCCCCCGGCTTGTTATTCAATGTCTGAGTCAGAGAGAAAATATTTCTTTGACACCCTTAGTAGTTTCAGGGTGCCTGCATCATATTCTTCTAATATAAGTTCATGTGTATCTCTGAATAACTTGAAGCCGATTGGTTTGAAATCTCATGATTGCCACAACCTAATGCAAGAATTGAATGTCATTGTCATAAGGTTGTCACTGTCATCCCATGTAAGGTTGTGCATTACTAAGTTTATATTGTTCATCAAGAGTATTTTTTTAAAATTCATTAGTGTTTCCAGACTTGACCATTTGCAAGTGATGATTGTGAAAGTTCTGTGTCGTACGAAGATGTACTTTCCTCCATCATTATTCGACATTATGGTCCACTTGATTTCTCATTTGGTACGAGAGATCAAGTTATACAGACATGTATTCTTGAGATGGATGTACCCCTTCGAGCGATATATGAAAATCTTTAAGTATTTTGTGAAGAACCAGTATGGACCTGATGCAATTATTATCCATAATTGTGTGGTGGAGGAGGTGATCGAGTTTTGTACAGATTATTTGAAGGAATTAGATTCCACGGGTGTTCCAAGAACTAGATATGAGGGGAGCCTTAAGGGTCTTGGGGTAAGACAAGGAAAACTGTTGAGCCCAACAACTAAAGATTTAAATGTGGTGCATCTATATGTTTTGAGGAACCACGATGATGTTGTCCCATAGATTGAGATCAATATGGATGAAATAAGAGTAGCCAATCCAAATTGCAATGAAGCTCAAGTTCTACAACGACACAATTCAACATTTGCAAATTGGCTTCAAAGTCACGTGGAGGTAGGTAGTCATTCTGAAACCGTAAAGTGGCTATCACACAGACCTCTTGGTACAGTTGTTTCATTTGGAGGGCATGACATTAATGGCTTCACATCCCCCCCAAGTTGGTTAATAATAAGGGTGTATTCCAGAACAACGGTGTAACCCTCGTTTCAGAGGCCCTTCACTTTGGAAGCAAAAAGTGATAGTGATCCTGTGTACGCCAACACTTGTGACTTTCAGACAGTGTTAGAAATTTGGGAGCTTGATTACGTAACCCTTCAGGTGCCTGTGTTTAAATGACAATGGGTTGATTTTAATAGTGGCCAACAGACTGAGGCAATGGGATTCACATTGGTTGATCGAAGTCGGATCGGATGGAGAGATTATCCATTCTTATTAGCCTCTAGGAGATTCAAGTTTTTTATGCGCAAGATCCACTTAATCCTAGATAGGATGTTTTTTTTAGGGTAAGAGGGTTTTTCTTGAAGAATTTGACCTTGAAGATGGGGTTGGTTTCGGTCAAAATGATTTGATGGGCTTGGACGATGATGACATTTTTCCTTGAAGAGGATGACTCAAATTTGTATATAGGAATTGGGTTGATGACCTAGGGAAGGTGAAGATGAGAATAAAGGGAAAGAAAAATAAGCAAACAGGGAAGAAATGCAAAGCGAGGTAGGAATTAAGTGGCACATTTTTACAATGTACACTACTGACCGAGCTAGTTCCGAATTCGGAACTAAGTCGGGAGAAATGGTCAAGTTGTTATTTTGATGATCTAAACACATACCCTAAGGATAACAATAATTCAATTAACATGAACATAAATATTTCATGTAAGACATGACTTCCTAGTTAATTAGCAACGGAAAATGCAATGATATAGGATTGCTAATATTTTTCAAACGCAAGTACAAAAGTTGGTTTCAAATCCTAACAAGTTAAAATTTGATTAAAGTTACGAATCCTAAAAGACAATCAGAAAAGGTTATTTGAAGAAATCCAATAAGCCAAACAAACTCGTTCACACAAAAAATGCTCTTGTAGATCATGACCTCATTGAAGCCGCACATTTACGTTCGAAAGCACATTGGCGACTCTCTAGTTTCCAAACCCTCTCTCGCAACTGGAAAATTTCACTTCGCATCCACTTGTAACAAGTCTTAAATCCCTTGAGAAATTTTTAGTCCTAATCCTCTACACCAATTAAAGAATTCTTAATTGTTAGTGAGTAATAAAACCTTCAAACATGTAAAAGACATTAAACCTAAATAACCGTACCTTGCTCAATCCTCGGCCTTTTGTTGTGTTCCGTTGCATCGAGACTTTTGTGGCACCACTTGTGCTCGAAGAGCACCCATTTCTTCTTCAAAAATTATTGCTTGTTAAAATACTTACAAGATTTATCTTCCCCATGCAACGACATCCCTTGCACACTCTTCATAATCAAAGTTATCAAGTTTCCGTTAGATAGATTTTGAATCACCATTTTCGATGATACAAGCCACATCATATGTTTGAATATAGCCGACCCGGGATTAATTGTCTTACCCTCGATAATATAGTAAAACATCATCAGGGTTTCATAACTTGGCTCTGTGGTAGAACAATGCATCATTCTATCATCTTGTAAAAAAAAAAAATCTATCATTGATAGTTAGAATTTTTAATTTGAAGGATTCATGCCTCCCTAAATAATGAGCGTTGTACCTAACGCTACACTCAAAATGATCAACATTTGGGAAATCGGTATCTAATGGTCATTTCTCTCTAAGATAGACATCATCTAACGACCCATCCAAGACAAATGGATAAACATATTTTGGACCCTTGTAAGAGCATTCTAGAAATTCATTGATTATCCACAGACTAATATCTATATCAAATCCGTTCACCCTCATCTTAAAAAAACCACCCTTTATTTCACACAAGTTACTATAAAATTGACAAACTTCATCGAAATAACCCAGTTCTTTCAATGTCAATAGCTTAAGTACATGCTGGTCTGAAAATTTTAACACTAGATTGGCTAAACCTATGCTATGGTAAAAATTCAAGTCCATGACATAAGATTCCAACAATTTAGCAGTCTCTCTCAACACATTATAATTAGTTTGGGCGGGAAGTGAGATGAACCTCGCAGTTTCGTACCCTGGGTTGCTTGAGCGAGAGCTTCTAGACCATTTTGAACCCCATTCTTACTTGAGCTCGCACAGTTGGATGATGACATTGTTGTTCAGGTTCTCCCATGGTTTCGTATTTGAAATTGGGCTTGATTTGTTCGTTTCGGCGCCTGAAGAGTAAAATTAGGGTTTTTGATTTGGGATTTTTGAAAGAAATCTTTTTTTTTAAAATATTATATATAAATGTCATAGTTACGAACTCATAACATTCTTTGCACTTAGCATTGAAACCATGATTTTCTGTTCCAGGCTCAGAATATGTTCTGATTCTAATATGTGAAGAGATTAATTTTCTCTTCTGAGTTCATAACTTAATTAATTGGGGAAAAACAACTTGTTTCCTGTTTAGGGAGGGACCAGAAATGACACAAGAGCTCGAAACTTAAGTTCCAAGCTCGGAATAACCTTAGTTGCCCCTTATATATTCAGTGACCGATGAAGTTACGAGTTAGCAACATCATCTGGGACATTTTAACATTAAGCCGACCAAGTTACAGACTCGGAAGTCGGTTGAGGGCAATGGTTAATATTTATATTTGTAAAATTTTCATTTCTCTACTTCCCAACTCTAAAGGCAACATCAGTAGATCTTAACAATAATTCAACTAACATATTTTCATAGCACAACTTAGAATCCACATATCATACCATAAAGGATATAATTGATCGAAACATCCGCCAAACATTAACTATCAAAGTATTAATCCTAACAAACAATCAACATAACACACAATCTAGTTACCATTCACCATACAATCACCAAAATGTACTAATTATCTTCAAACAACAAATTGAAATTAAATTGATCAACTAGGGGGCTTCCTCGAACATTTCTTCAATCTCTGGGTCGGTACCGTCTTCATCAAGGTAACCCTCTTCGAAAGACTCTTCACCATCAACTTCCTTACCCTCATCATTCTAATCGGAGTATACAGGTTTGAATTTAGGCATGTTAACTCAACACACTTGGCGTGATTAGCTTCAGCCGCCTCGACCTCTTCATTCAATAAACTAATTTCCTCGCGAAGGTATACCATGTACCTACTGATTGTGCTCTTAAAAGATATTCCTCGACCCAAAAATTCAAAATCAACACATGTAATTAAATGGTTAGAAGCACTAAAAATTAATGTCTACTTTGTGTGAACAAAAAATTAATAATACTTACCGGATGAAGATGCGTCGGCCCTCCCCGTAATAGTCTCCCTTGTTCTCTTTGCAGCTTTTCCACTGGCTCCCAGAACAGTCCTATAATCATAATTTCTATTGAAGTCCAATCTCAAATGTTTGTGCTTAAAACCACCCCTATCATAATACTCTACTAGCAATTATTTATCTACATGAATAACCCTCTTTTTCTTGATCATCGTCATGATCAATCCTCCATACGGGAGATCTTTTTTTTTCGGCGACTGCCTTGAGCATATAATTACGAATTGTGTAGGCCGATTAATCTTAATCTCATCCATTGCGTAATAAAATATCATCAAATTACCTATAGTGGGCTCGCAAGCATGACCACCCGAGGAAAAAATATTCAAACATATCCACTCGTATGTTCGACCCCTTCATTGAAGAATAAAAATGTTTGCGAGCCAAAATTAATATAAATGTGTTTTGAAACAATGAAAAACAATTTCCAAGGTTTTTCACGGTCACCATAACTGACGAGCCATTTCCAAGTCGTAATTGACATAAATGTGTTTCGAAACAACATTAATGCCCATTTTGGGGCACACGTTCCCTCTTTTTTCTCCCCCAAAACCCTTCTTCTCCATTCCCTTCTTCAATTCATATCCCACTCAATCCCCATTTCTAAATTTTCCTTCACATAACTAATCACAAACCCTAGCTCATCCAATCTATAATTCACATTTATAAAAATATCAAAACAAGTGGGGAGTTTTGGGGAGCTGGGATTTGTATTCATTAGATGTGTTAGGAGATGGAGATTCTGGATAGGGAAATTTACTTCCTCATTTGAGAAGGTAAACATCACTCTATCTTTAATCAATGTGTAGAATTCCAATGTAGTGATCTTGTAAAAAATTTAGGCTTTTCATGAACAAATGCACTTGTCAACTAGTGTGTGCAAATGCTTTGTGAAAATCAAGTACTCCATCCGTCCCAGATTAAATTGCCCAAAATCAAAGATTCAGTCAAACTAAGAAAACTTTGATTGCATATTTGAATAGATATAAACAACAATATTGTTGTACATGATATCGTTGGATTCGTCATAACAAGCAGTTCTAAAAAGTAACTTTTTGTTTACCAATATTATACGTAGTTAAATATAGGGATAAATACATTTATAAACCTAACTTTAGGCTGAAAATACCAATATAACCCTGCAATCTCAGAAAATGCCAATTTACACTAACTAATTAGGGTATGTGTCAATCTAACCCTAACTTTTGAAAAATTTCGGCCGATATAACCAAACTCTTTGACTTCGGTGTTGACTCGTAAATTCTGACGATGACAAAAAATGAAAAAGGACAAAATACCCTTTCTTCATCTTCTCCGAAGCATTCTGATTTTAAGTTCTGAATTAGTTGTGGAAAAGGAGGAGGAAAAGGGTGTCTTGTTCAGAGCCAAGGATCCAAAATTTTGCAAGTTGATAAAGCTACGGATGTTGTTGCTTCTTTTGCCAAACTTAAGTTGCACTAGTCCACGAACTTGTTTTTCCCATTTTGTGCTACATCGAACTTGCAAATTGACTATAACATCATGATAGAATTAAAACTACTACCTTTTCACAAACTCTCCTCCAAATTTACATTCCAAGAAGCAGAGCCTCCGGCTTCGCATAATCCTTCGGCATCGAAAACCACAACATAAGGGACTCTGAATGTACACTCCCGCTTCTCGCCAACCGGTGCAGGAAACCACTTCTGCCACCACCTCTGCCACCACCAGGCTTCACCTTCGCTAGCCACCTCCTCTACAATCTTCACCACCCACTCTACCTCATCTTTTCTCAGACTCAAGAGTCGCTTAGCCAAGCGCTGGAAATCCGCCACCCTCACCCCTTCCCTCTCTACCTCTGTCCTATACTCCCAAACTACCGCATGTGGTGGTTCACCACCCCCACCGCCATTCGTTGTTTAGCCAAGCTTCACTTCTCCAGATTTAAATTGCCGTTCCAATCACTAGATTCACCACCACCCCCGAATCAAATCAAAAGCCCTAGACCCGATTCAAATTAAATTACTAAAATCGGGGGGAAAGATGAGGGAGAAGGGATGGCTGGGAGAGGGTAAAGATGCGGGAGAAGGGAAAGCAAAGATGAGGAAAGATGGTAAGATGAGGAAAAAATGAAGAAAAACGGCTGATTCAAAGATGAGGGAGAAGGGATAGCAGATGAGGAAGAAGTCGAACAAAGAGCACTTTTTTTAAGTCAATGGAAAAATTGTCTTTTTACATAAATCGGGCCATAAACCAGTTGGCTAAAATGTCAAATGAGTCAAAGATTATATTAGCACTTTCTGAAATTACAGGGTTATATTGACACTTTCAACCTAAAGTCAGAGTTATTTTAGCACTTTACTCTTAAATGTATTAATGGTCAAACGTGTGTATTGGTAATCATGAAAAAGATTATGTGCAATTTAATATGGGACAGAGGGAGTATGGAATATCTTGTAGAAATCAAGTATGGAATATTTTATATAACTCAAGTATGGAATATTGTGTAGAAATCAAGTATGGAATTTTGTAAAGAAATAAAATATGAAATATTGTGTAGAAATAAAATATGAAGATTATCAATTTCCCCTTTTCCAATAATGGCTAAGCTCATAATTTGAGTGGTAGTGTTTTGAAATAGATTTTTATTACAACACTCTTTAAATATTTTAATTGATGGTCAATTTGATTTGTTATGACGCCTTAGGTAGAATAATGTTTAGGAAACGAATACGTGAGGATCTCACATGTTCGAATGATGTAAATACCGAGACTAAGGCCAATGAGGATGATGACAGGGAGGGGTCGGAAGAGGTGGGAATAACAAAAACTCATTGTAGGACACTAGAACAGTGAATGTCTAGGAAAGAGTTGACTTTGTTGATTTTCAACAAGTTGGGTAAATGTTTGTCAGAAGAACGTGCTAAGTGGTCTAGCTGGGTCGGGAAGGTTGGTAGGACGAGGGTGGACGTAAAATATGATAATTGGCTCAAGGTGCCTAAAGGGTATAAAAACGTCTTATAGATGAAGTGCAAGGTACCGCTATTTAAAATTCTGCATTTAAAACAAACCTCCTTTCTCTTATGACTATATTATCTCTTAGTTTTTCACATCGTAATCCCTGGAATTCTTTATAGAGGCCGTTTGAGATAGATTCTCCCGGCATGGAAGATTTAAGGAAGAAGACGATGTATATGTTATTCAAGATTTGGAGGGAACTCAAATATACTCTATCTAGAGATTACATATTCTCTAATATGAACGGAGATCATCCATGGTTAACTTATATCCATATTCAACATGAAAGTTGCGAGATCCACAAGAGAAGGGCCTTGGAGAATGAACAGAATGTTTGTCCACCTCTCTAAGTTTTTCTAACAATTTAGATGAATGTGTCTTTAGTAGTGACAAGGTTATGGCATTCTAACGTAGGGGGACAAGGGATGATAAGTGACGTATATCCAAAATGAATAAAACTATACACCGGAAAAGTCGTGGGGGGCTATGCTTTAGCAGCAATCCAAATGGTAAAAGACCGTTATGAGAAGGATGTCCAAGTTGCAATTGGAGGTGGGATGACCGAGGAGGAAGCAAGGTCGTCAGTTACACCAATCAATGTTGACGACATTGAGAGGTGTGATCTATTCCCGAAGATCCGGGAAAACAAAGATGGTCGATTTGATAAAGAACCCGTGATTAAAATTGCGGAACAAGTGGTAGGCCCCAACTTCTTTAAATTCGTTCAACTATTACTTGTTCACATTTAATTACGAATTAATTGAATATTAACATGTTCGTAGGATAAGTTGAAACAAGACTAAGTGGAAGTCCGATTCATTCCAATGGGTAAGACCGACATCCTCTCAGAAGCAACTAGTAAAATAGATCTCCCGGGATGTGGTAGTAGGGTTGGTTCGTTTTTGTCAAAAAAATATGCGTTTATAATTGTTAGGTCTTACGAAAGGGCTAAACCATCTAGAGTGCACATTTTGCAGAAAGAGACTCTTATTCGGGACAAGCGTATAGAGCAAAAAGATATCTTGATTAAGAGTTTAATCCAACTCACTGGTCTACTAATACCCATGAATTTAGACGATTTAATTCCTAGTTGGACACCACCGTCTAGAGGGTCACGCCACTCACCGGGGGAGGTTGAAGTACAACAAGAACCGAAACAATTAACACCGAGACATGAAGTCAAAAACCTTGACAGAGCGATCATGTCGACAACCAAAAAGGTGTATATGTATATATATCCAATATCTCAAATGTTAAATTATGACTTCATAATTAGTTATCATTTTTTTAAAGTATCTTGTAGAAATTAAACTTTTGTGAGCTATACATTGGTCCAGACGTGAAAGGTAGACCTCTCCATATTGCCGATGGGATTTTGCACCCTTCAATGCAACATCATCACTCAGTACCAATTTTAAAGGTATTTCTCGGGTTTCATTAGGAATTCATTGGTCCTCGACGCCCTATTGCTAATCCCTGATGGCGAGAACTAGCCAGTGGAACCGGCCCGAGGAAATTTTCTCCTATGGCCTCGTCACCTAATTTATGTTGACCCTTTGATGGAAAATCATTTGAAGGACACGACCCCTAAGAAACTCAAACCGGTAGTCCAATCATCAAAAATGATTAAAGCTCCGATCACTCGAGCACAGTAATTAAGGATGCACCTCAATTTGTTAGGGTTTTGTACAATTGGATTGATGGTCATCCTCGTAACTCAGCATACTTATTCTCCTGAAATGAGTGCATTTTTGGTTTAAAAAAAAGGAGACATCGTCACTCCATGGATGGAATTTGAAGACCTATGGAGGTGTGAGCAAGTTAACCAAATACTAATGTCCCTCTCTACCTACCGTGAGTACTTGCTTCAATCATTAAAATTGTTGATTTAAAACTCTTAGTCTGGAATATTATTAATGTTGTGTCTTTTGCTTTTAAGATACATGTATTACATTGTGAATAAAAAAGGCAAGAGTTGGATCGGATATTTGTGCCCCCGCATGACCCAAGAAATAGGTTTCATAGTCCAAGAAAGGATCGACTACATCCGCAAGAGTTTTGGACGGAAAGATTTAAAAGAAATTCTTTGCACCGTACATTGAGCGCAGAAGTTAGAATTCAATTCAAGTGACGAACTATTTTTTGCTTCATAATAATTTATTTACATTTCTTTCAGTGAGCATTGGAGATTAATGTTTATTATACCAAAGAAGAAGTAGATTTTATGGATGGTTCCACTTCATTTACAACCACCTAAGACGTTCGTCAAAATTTTGGGGGAATCGATCAATGACCAAGTCGATTCAGATCCAAATGCGGGACTAGACATTATCGAGATTAAGGTGTGATTTTTTCCAAAATAAACCTTTTATATTACTTTTCAATAGCTCAATAATTTAATCTACTATTGTTCACATTCAATTAGTACAAGAAACAAGCACAAACCTGGAAGTGCGTCTACTACGTCATGCTATACGCTGTCGGGTGCGTTCAACAAGTACAAGTGGATTTCATTGAGATCGACGAGGTGAGATTTTAGTTGTCATTCTTGCCACTTTCAATTTCATAGGTATTTCTAATTGTCATAATGTACGTATTCTAATACTCACATATTTTTAAGGCCAACCACTAGCCGTATTCGCAAGATGACATCAACACCGTAACAAATTGCTTGATTAGGTATTTGGTGAACTTCCGATCATTATCTATTAGAAATCCACTAGTGGAATAAAATTGTGTGGAAGAAAATGTATAGTGTGATTACATGAAATGCATAGAATAGATTTAGCTATATTTCTATTCCTATCTATAGATTGTTGCTTTGTTAACATAGTCATAATTTTTTTCTAGTTAGGATGACCATTTCATTTAATGTATTTTGCGGAATAGAATTTGCTTGATTCCTATTCCGATTCTTGTAAGAATTGGAGCCGTTAAATGGGCCTTTTATTAGGTCGCGTTGAATATATTGAAATTCACCTTTTTTCCATCGTTGTCTGATCAACTTCCGAGTCCGGAAGTACTTTCCCTGCCTCTTGTCATCCAAAGACCAGAGGTACGACAAACATGTTCCGATATCAGAATTTGGTTCACGAATACACTCACGAACTCGAAACTAATTGACTGAAAAATGCATTTTAAGCATCCAATTACAGTACGGGACCAGAAACGGGTGTCGGGGAACTGATTACAAAGGCCCATAAATGGCTACGTGTCCAGAACATTAACATGTTCCGAGTCTGTAACTATGGTGCAGCTATGAACGAACTTGTAGAAGTTCCGAACTCGGAATATATGAGGAACTGCCTTCGTTGACCCATTTTAAAGTCGGTTCTAGGAACCGACTTTGATCATTGATGATCAAAGTCACTACCAGTGCGGATGAGGTAGCAAAGTGACTTCTCTGGTCCTTTAAAGTCGCCTTTAATAAGGCTGCCTCAACTAGTGTAGGGTCAGAGAAGACACTTTAAATGTGCATTCTGTGGTATGGTGAAGTCGCCTTTAATGACCCCCGGTGTTTGGTTCATCTAACGTTTCGCTTGAGTGGAGTGTTAACATAGATATGTTGTATTAATTAGACTCTACTAGGATTTAGTCTTTTATAATCATCTATTTATAGCATAATCAACTAAACCCTAATGATTAAGGGGGCCTATTCCCTTAAATGAAACATTCTTATAAATGGACAACAGTAGATTTTTCTTGTAATGTGAAAACAAGCTTTGATGATTATAATTTGCTATTGGTGGTAACAAAATCCTTAAGAAACCAGTCCCGGTCACATTGTGTGCATTGACAATATATTGTTTTCATGCCAACCCAGCCGTTTCGTCTCCATCGTCGCAGTAAATAGTCATTAGAAGGTTTCTCCTTGAAATTCTTCTTGTTTGTTTAAACTGAAACGCAAAGGCCTAAATAAGTACAGTAAAATTGAAGCACTTGACGTTTGCCAAATGGCGACCCAACGAAATAATGCATATATGCCTCAATGAGATGACGTGCCTAAATATGATCAAATTTGGGTGCTTGCTTGTTAATTTCCACAGTAATTTATAGTACAGCTCAACCAAAATGTTTTATCTGTTTTTTGGTTATTGCCCTACCACTTAACCAATGATATGCACGTTTCCTTTTTAGGTATTGTAAATTTATAACTATGAGACGTGAAATAATTATATTCGTGTTTCATAAAATAGATTAGTTACGATTACAAGAGAAAATAGTAACATATCAATATCAAAGTGCACTTAATTATAAAGTCACTTTACTCGTGGTCACTAAGATGAGATTTTATACGAATTTTATCCCTTTTTTATTCAGTTCAATTTTGCACAATGTGCAACAGGATTTATAAGTGTTTTGCTTATAAGATAAACAACATTTTGTGTTTGGTAAACTCAGGAAAAAGTTGTTTATTTTAAAAGATTAAACTTTTTTTTGACACAAAGTCTTGTTTTAGAACAATTAACAGTTAGATATGGTCATTTTCTAATTGATGTAACTAATGAGGTGATTTTATGTTTGTTTCTATTTATTACAACGATGTTCTTATAATTTTGAAATTTTTTTAAAATGTATTGTAATATATAAATAATTATAATTTGATTCTAAGAATTATTGAAACGAGATTTTATCATGATTGATCTAACCATGAATCGATCTAACAATAGACCTTTCCTCTCTTTTTTTCTGGGAAAAAGCATAAACTAATATCCTCCTTCTTTGCTTTTCTGCATAAATTTGTCTTTGAGCATGTTCCAATAGAACTCATACTAATATGGTGGATTGAACACTTATATTGAAGACAATTACTCTTTCATCTTCCTATGTGAGATATAGATTGCACACCCAACAATCTCATCAAACCAAGAACCACACAATTCTTATCTTTCATTCTCATACCATCTTCCGTTTGGACTTTGGGTAAATCATGTCTGTGATGCCACTTGTTAGATCTACACATGCTCACTTCAACCCATATTAATATGATATTGTTCACTTTGGGCAAAATATTCAACCATAAAATCTTATTGTTATGTTTTTCGTTGATTTGGACGATGAATTTTATTTGGTGTTTGTTTATTTTAGTCTTATTATTTAAGACATCGAATTATAATGTAGTTTATGTGCTAATTATTATGATAAATATTAAGTTTAAACTACATTTGGATGTTTTCATTTACTTTAAATTGTTTACAATATAAAATCATATTATCTTTTATTCAGAAATGATTAATGATTATTATTAATACTAATATATATATTTTTAAAATTTTTATTTATAATCGTACCTATTTCGTACCCGTACTCCTTAATTTTCAATTTATCGAATCCCATACCCGTACCTGAAATCGTACCGGTGCTACTTAGCTCTTACTCTTTACCGCTTTCCAACAAAACTCGGATCAAATTAAGAAAGGAAAAGATGTGGCGAATTTCAATAATGGCTGAAAAGAGCCTTCAAACTAGAAATATACAGCGCACAATTACGTACAGGGATTGTTTCCTCATCACAAAGACCAAAAGATGAACAGATACATAGCCTCTGTTTCAAATTACATCAAAGTGCAAGTTGGCCATCCTCTTTCCCACTTGACTGTCCAAACCATCATCATTTTCCATTAGTGTATTATAATAAGTGGCCACTTTTTTAATGCACCAATCCTCCAAATCCGAATATATGCACATCAAGATAAGATTTCGGTTCCCACGAAAAACTTCTTTCTTACACTGAAAATGGGGAACGCAATCGTAAGAAACAGAGTAAAAGTGATGAAGATTAGCGGCGAAATCTTAAAGCTCAAGACACCGATATCCGCAACCGACGTGATCAAAGATTATCCGGGCCATGTTCTTCTGGAATCCCGGTCCGTAAAGAGGTACGGCGTCCGGGCGAGCCCGCTAGAGCCCGACCAAGAACTGAAGCCCAACAAGATTTACTTTCTCGTGGAGCTTCCGGAGTTCCCCGACAAAACCGCGCCGAGGAGGACGAGGTCCGATGTTCAGGTCGGCGCCAAGGACAGGCTCGAGTGTCTGATGCTGTCGCGGAGATCGGGGTCGGATCTTTCGGCGGTGCGGCGGGCCAGGCCTGTTCAGGTTAAGATGCGGCTGCCTCGGGCCGAGCTGGAGAAGCTGATCAAAGAGAGCAGGGATGAGTCGGATCTTGCTCAGAGAATTGTGAATTTCTGTGGGGCCAAGGATTTGTAGCAGATCCTGTACAAAGTTTTAGGAATTCCAGTTGCTTTTGTATAAATTTCTTAGCAAATCTTAAGGTATGTAATATGTTCCAGTTTTTTTCTGCAGGTCTGAGTTTATTGTTTTGTATGGCAAGAAATGAAATGACATGAAATGAATTTGTTGTTTTAGTGTTCTTTCTTTTTTTGTTGCTTAAAGCAAATAGTAAAGTGGTTGGGTTGGATCCAAAATATGAGTTCCTATAATAATTAATCAAATAGTATTGTTTATGATGGAAAGGTTAGGGAGAGAGTCCTGTCAAAAACAGGGCTAATGCTCCAAATTTGATCGTTAGTTTGTCCTTGTCATTTACTGGAAGATAAAATTGGAAGGAGGTTAAGAAACGAACCAATTGAAAAAGCTAAAGTAGGCGTTGCGGTGAAACTGTAATCTTCTTCTTTTCTTTCTAATTTAAATGTTTTTGGAGGTGGGCCAACATACTATTACAGTAATAATAGAGATATAATTGATTTAAAATGAAGATGAGAAAGAAATATCACTTCTAATTGGTTTTGTATATATTTTGTTCCATATCAATGCACACAGTCACAATTATTTTGTGGGTTTTACATTCTATTATGGTATCAGAGTGACATCTCAAAATATTCTCTGTTTTTTCCCAAAAAGTTTCCATATTTTTTGATAGCTTTTTCCGATCTCAGTCCGCGCCCACCCACCTTCTTCTTACCGATTTCCGCTGCACCTCCTGCTCATAGGAATTGGCCGATCGGACTCCAGGTCGCCGCTGCACGCTCCACCACGCGTCGCCTCCGTGCCTCTCACTCGCCTCCAGCTGATCCAGTGCCACTGCTCCCGTGCCGCCGACTTGTTTTTTCTGCCATTGTTGCTTCATCCTTGCACATCAGTTAGATCAGTCGTCTACTGTTATTCATAAGTTTGATGTGTGTTTGGTGCGATTTGATTTTTCTTTTGTGCTTGAATCTGATCCTGCTTATTCCCGATGACATCAATTACGCTTCTATCATTGATCAGCTGCATCACCATCAACCTTGATGATTCCATCTACTCTCACCGGCGTACTCAAGTTACTAACGTTTTACGTACTATTAAATTGATTGGTTTTCTTGATGAACCTGCTCCATGTCCCGATCATCTTGCAAGTTAGGCTTCTAAGGAACCCAATGACAAGGTTTCCAAAGTTGTCGCTACTCATGATGCTTGGATTCAATCGGATTAGCTAGTCAAAGCAGCTCTTTTTTCTTCCGTGACTCCATCTACAATGTCAGTAGTTGATGGTACGGTAACTGCAGCTCAGGTATGGGAGGCTTTAGCTACTAAATATCAGAATAATTCTCGTGATCGTCTCCTTTATCTCTGTGATCGCTTGTATGGCATTCATCAAGATGACCAGTCTGTTCAGGATTATTACTCCCACTTTAAAGACGTTCTTAATGAATTGCGTGTTCTGGGTCACAATCATGCTATGAAGATATTGTTATTTTGCTTTGTCGTGGCTTGAATGATAAACTTTCACAATTTTCATCTGCCCAAATGGTTAAAGACTCTTTACCTGCTTGTTTACTCTTGTGGCTGATGTTGAGGCTTTAGAATTCTCTCTCAAAGCTCGTTCGTCTTCAGCTTCGGGCCATTCCCTGCTGCATTTATTGCTAATCAACAAGTGTCCAGACAACCCAATTGCGGCAGGAGAGGCTGTGGCTATGGACGAGGGATGCTAATTTTTCTAATTCTGGGTTATTCTGATGCTGATTGAGCTCGATGTATTGAGAGTCGTAGGTTTACTTATGGTTATGTCATTTTTCTTGGTGGTAACCTGGTTTCTTGGAGTGCTAGTTCAGAATCAGAATACTGGGCTATGACCAACAATTCTGTGGAACTAACTTGGTTGATGAATCTTCTTCGGGATTTATGTGTATCGACTCGTGCGCCTCCTGTTTTGCTATGTGATAATAATAATGTCCTCTTTCTTGCTCAGAATCCGATTTTGCATACGAGGGCCAGACATATTGATATTGACTATCATTTTATGTGGGAGATGGTGTCTTCTGGAAAGTTTAAGGTTGCTCATGTTTCTATGGACTTGCAACTTGTTGACATCTTTACAAAGGGGTTATCTCGTCCTCATTTTGAGTTCTTACGTTCCAAACTTTGTATTGCGACCAGTCCTACGCTTCGCTTGAGGGGGTGTGTGTAATAGAGATATAATTGATTTAGAATCAAAATAAGAAACCAATACCTTTTCTGATTGAATTTGTATATATCATGTTCCATATTTGTTTATGTTTTGTATACCATTTGTACTCAATATATATATATATATCAATACACACAGTCATAATTATTTTATGAATTTTACGTTCTATCAAGTAAATATAAGATATACTTGCACAGCTGCATATTGAACATGAAGAGGATAAGATTTGTTGTTCTAGTCTAGTGTAGTAACTATTACGGATTTTCTACAGACATTATCTTTCGCTTTGGGCTTTTGCTATAGTCTAAAGGGCAGTGACTTCTTTTTAAAAATGATAGATTTAGAATACATTTTTTAGGTGAAATTATAAGTTTCGTTCTCATTTTTATAAATTATTCTCAAAATGTTCTCATATTATTATGAAATAGTATTAATTTATTCTTACATGCTATTAACCGGTTGAAGTGAGTCAATATTGAGTCGACATTTTTAGTGATGGTGGTGTTCAGAACACGGTGGAGAAAAAAATGGAAAAAGAGAGATTAATAAAAATAATAATTTAACCTCAAAAGTTGTTTAATTATAATATTTTAAATCTCGGTAACTGTTGACGAGTCTGTTAACTTAATTAAAATGTGTTATGTCCGATAAAGTAATCGACTGAGAATATTTTATAATAATATGGGAATCTTTTAGGAATATGGTGCAAAAAGAGGAACGAAACTTGTAATTTTACCTGAAAGTGGGCACCTAAACAGTCATTTTCTCAATTTCTTTAGTTACTTAATTTCCATCTGTCTCATTTTAACCTGCACAAAATTATTTTTCAGTTAAACTAGTCGAATTTTGACCATATATTAGAATAAATTTATGATATTGTTGAAATTGTCATAAGCAGTAATTTCTAAATATCAACTTTTTATGTGTCGCTATTATAATAGTTAAACATATTTTTTTTAATATCTTCAAAAAGTCTTTGTGAAATGGGAAGTATTAAACATTTTGAATACCCTGATAAATTTTAATTAATTCATTAAGTATAAAATGTTTTCGTGTAAAATGTCCAAAAAACAATTATAGGTTTATAAATCACCCACACACATTTTGCTCTGGTTCCGCCATTGGTGATGGAGTGAGTATTGGTATTAAAATTTTAGGTGGGGTGGGTATTAAAATTTTAGGTGAGTGATACGAATCAAAATGTCATATATTTACGGTTTTCATAGTTATATTTTATTTTATTTTGGTATATGATTATGATGTCCATGTTGGCCCATTTGGTAATTAATTTTTTAACTCATTTGTGTTTTAGAAATATTAAATTATGATTAGGTTAAGTAAGGTTAGAATAGATTAGTCAATATTCATTCTAACTTATCTAGTTTTGATTAGTTTGGATTTGGTAAGATCAAATAAGACAATATTCATTCAATATTTTATCTTGATGAATTTGGTTATCATTAAGTCAGGTGTTTTAGTTAGATATGGTTTTACCTTCTTGAAACTGTTATAAGTCATTCCATTTTCTAACATGAATTACTAAATTCATGTCTTCTTTGTATTCTTGAAGGCCATACCTATGTAGTATAAGTAGGGGATGGTTTTCAACATTTTAATTACTTTACATTTTTATATATCGGTCATATATTTTAGAATTTGAATTATTACTCTTTGCTTGTGAGCGTTCCATTGTTACTTAACCATGCGGGTAAATTAAGTCACCAATATCCTTCAAATCTGTGAGATAATCATGCGAGTTGGTTAGTGAGTGATTTGTTCAACTAGGGTTTGGTTTTATGCGGATTAGCCTCTTGTGTTAGTGAAGTTCATAAAGTTGTGTTCTTGATTAGACTTCGTCTGTGTCTTCTTGATTTCAAGAAGGTGCTTTGATCAACATTCACTAAGAGTGCTTCTCAAAATTCCACAATCCAGAGTTTTTGCAAGGAGATTCATATTAGTGGGCATGGGTATGAGTGTACCATAATCCGCACCAGTTCCACCCATTGTCATCCCTACCTCCACCTGGGCAATGGACTTCGCATCCATGGAGAAAACCACTAGTGATCTTATGTAGCGGCTAAGAGGATAAGGGCTTAGGGAGAACCAGAGATGAATGGGGAGGACAGAATAGAGGCAGTGGCAGGAACGATAGAGGAGGGAAGAATAAGGCAGAGGGTTTTGATAGCTGAATTTCAAAAAGGAGATAAATGTGTTGGCTTAAATTGGAAAAAGACCCCCCCCCCCCCCTCCAAAATCTTATAAGAGTTGTACATGAGGTATCAGAAGGCAACTTTCACAGATTGACCAAAAGGAAGTGTCACAATTTAAATGTTTGGATAATTGAGTGGTCAAAAGTGATTATGAAAATATGAGTGGCAAAAGGTAAACATAGAAAAGTTTATTGGCCATGAAAATTGTTTGCCCTAACCTATGTTGTAGTCTTGCAGATGTATTTGGCAGGGTCTATAATATGTTTTACTTATAAACTAAATAGTAGGGGTGACAAAATAGACCTGCTAATTGGGTTATCTATTTTTAAACGTGTGTGGGTATGGGTAAAATAGATAATGGGTAATGTATAAAATGATTAATTGAAAAATAGGGGTTGAGCGGGTTGGGTTTGGGGTTGATCGTGGGTTTACCCATGGGTTGAAACACGCGGGTTTACCCATATGGGTTGGTATATAAACCCATATGGGTTTATATATGGGTTGAAACCTGTGGGTTTTACCCATATGGATTGGTATATAAACTCATATGGGTTAAAACCCTTAGATTTACCCATTTTGACCTGTGAGTTAAATAATTTTTGACCCGGGGTTGAACAGGTTTCAACCGACCTGTTTTGACCCAACCCGTTTTTTGACCCTATTATAAAATGGGTCGAAATTGATCAATACACATTATTTTAATTACCTATATTATCCAACTCATATTCGACTCGTCCGCTCATTTGCCACACCTATTAATTAAATAGTTTTAATTGTTTGGTACACTATTAAAAAATTATTATTATTTATCAATGGAAGTGTATTGGGAGGAAAGGGAAATGTTGGTATGCTCTACTTTAAAAATAGAGTAAAGTGCATATATAATTCCACATAATTCAAATAAGTTCAAATATAACTCTGTGATAATTTAAAGTACAAATATAACCCTGGATAGTAACTGCATGTGCAAATATAACTTTTTTTGGAAGTTTGAGAACGGATTATGTTAAAAAAGATAAATTTATCCCGATATAAAATATAAAAAATACAAAAATATTGAAATTACCTTCATACCCCTAAAGCCCTAATCTTTTTCATCTTCATTATTATCTTCTTCCACCGCAGCTTACTCATTTTCAGCCTCTTTCTCAGAGGAGACGATTCAAACTGGAAACCCTTGCTTCTGTTGTGTTTGTTTTTACGATTCAAAGTAAAACCCTATGCACGAACACCCCACCAGAGTTCTCACGGCCACTCCGCCAGAACCTGTCGGCAAGATCTCGTCGGAGCAGCTCGTCCAAGTGATGAAGGCACTGGGGACGGAGATTACGGCGGAGGAGATCTTGTAGACGATGATGGAGATAGACACCGCGACGCGTTCGATCTGTACGACCAGAATCACAATGGCTTCCTCACCGTCGCCGAGCTCCACCAGATCTTAACTCGACTTGGCGAGCATTGCTCCATTGAGGACTGCGACATCATCATCCAGTCTGTCGACACCAATAAGGACGTGAGGGTGAATTTTGAGGAATTCAAGAAGATGATGACGAATAATAAGAAGTCGGAGCTCTAATTTTTCAAATTGTTTCAGGGCGGGGAGAATCTGGAATTGGAGATGGAAAGGTACAGGAAGGTTACCGTGCATGCGCGCCCAGGGGATTGGCGCCTTCTCCATGCCTAAATGCAGGTTCTAGTTTGTGTACCAGTTAAATGCAAGATGAAGCAACAATAGTGGTGATTAAGGTTAATATTAATGTTGGTGGAGCTAGAGGCGAGAGGAGGGTGGCTGAATGTGGTGGTCTTGGTCGCCGAGGGTAGTGGTTGTGGTAGTCGTGGTTAGCGGGCTAGAGGGGGTGAGAGTGAAAGGTTGTGGTGGTGGGGTTAGCTGTAAGGTGGTGAGGGTGCACTAGAGTAGGAATAGCCTATTAAAGGCGGTTCTATCAGCAATTTAAAGGCATTTTTTGGGTGCCTTTACTGGCTCCACCTTTAATCAATATGAAACTTTAAAAATCGCCATTAAAGGTGGTTAAAAACCGCCTTTAATTTCATCGAGGAACCACCTTTAATTTATTTTCGAACTCAAAAAATACGCTCTTCCCGTTGTACCTTGCTACCATTTTCGAGCTCGGAAATTGTTATATTTTCCAAACTCGGAAACTGGCACTAGATATGTGTTGTCTCTTCATACAGTGATAAATAGTTTCCAGATTTGTGTCCCCTTTCTGATCTCTCTGGAATTTTTTGGAAGAGAAATTTTCCTAAAATCATTTACGAGCTCAGAAACTATCTCGCGTATGACGTTTTCGAGTTTGGAAAAAGTTTTCTACCCTATGGAACTTGTGGGTCAAGAGACGACCCAATTTTCGATATCAGAAATGTCTTCTGGTATTTTGGTAAAATTTTGTTTCATTAATACTTCTGGCATAAAATAGTCCCGATACACAAACACAATTTCAAAACAATACACGATAGTATCTTGCACCTAAAAAAATCTATAGATAACGAAACCAAGCAATAATTTATAGATAGGAATAAAAATCGCTAAAAATCTATTCTGACATTTCCAAGGTTCATTGTTTATCTAACTTGAGTGTCCCTTCCAATATTGGGATTCTCCAATGTTGCTGACCGATTGAGAATTAGATGTCGATCCAATGAATTCCGCGCATTGTTGATATCTTCGTGCGAGTAGGACTTCCCATCCTTTTTGAAAATCTGAAAATAACATTACAGTATTAAATATTTGGTAAAGACTACTTAGAAACATTACCAAAATCAATTGTATGATTACCTTGTCAAGTTCAAGTACATCTTCCTGGACTTTGTCTATGCACCCAGACACGTATAACATGACGTAATAGCCACACTCCCAAGTTTGAGCCTGTTTCTTGTACTATATGTAAGAAACATAAATTATGAAGACTATTGCATCAAATAATTAAGGATAGTACTTGGGAAATTAAAATATTATTTGATAGACCACCTTGATTTCGACCACGTGAAACGGACAATTTGTTTGCTCACTAATTTCCTTCTTTGCAGATTCCAAAATCTCAACGAATGCATCAGACCGTTGGAAATGGAGGGGATCCATCCAATACACTCACCTCTTTGCATGTGCTATCAATATTAATCTCCAATCGTCCCTGAATAAGAAAAATTATTTATTATTTGAAATTTGCGGAAACGATGTTGGTAAAAGAAATTGAACGTAGTAAATAGCCTCTCGATGTATGGCGCAACAAAAAGCATCTAATCCTTCCGGCCTAGGCATTTGCAAATGTAGTCGATCATGTCTTTATTTGTAAAACCAATTTCCTGTATCATCACCAGGCACATGTATCCAATCCATCCCTTCTTTTGATTACTCGCAAAAAACATGTACCTAGACAATTTCATAGTAGTTATTAATTGTAATAAAGGTTAACTTGATTTTTAAATCGAATTTAGAAATAAAATGAATAAAATCACTCACAAGGTGTAGATCGACATCATCGCTTGATTAACTTGCTCACATCTCTATAGGTTTTCAAAAATAATTCCATAATGCCATGATTTCACGTTTGCATTTGAATAGGCATTCATTTCTCGAGAATGTGACTGATAAGTTTCGACCATGGGATTGTAGAAAATTATAAAGGACACGTACAAAACCAAGTAAGTCTCAAGGGATGGGGGCTCTTGCCAATAGAGATCTAACCCTAGTTGGGGTTGTTGGCACCGGTTTGGGCATCGATTTGATAGGTTTTGACGTTGTCTTCACCGGTTTTGGTGATGGAGACCTTGTTTCATTCAAATGTCCATCCTTGATAGGATCGGCGTACATAAGTCTACGGGGCCAAATAAGGAACATTGCCCGGCAAGGCCTAACTTTCTTGTTTTCTCCATCCGGGATTGGCAAAGGAGTGCCCATCACGAAAGGAAACCCTCGAAAGACCTTCATCAATTGGTATGGAGTGATAATGTTTCATTAACTCATGGGAAACTCCATCGGCTACATGTAGCGACTTATCGTCTATGTATTGATCAATGTAGAGTTCACGCGAACATGATTTCTAAAACACAAGAAAAATATGTAATAAATATGAAACTTAATTCAAAGGGACATAATTTATAAAATGATCCTTCGTACCTTTTTTCAATTGTGAGGGTAGCATTGTCGAGGTTGTTGGGTTTGAACAATTGTCTATCGATTCTTGGATTTTGAACAATTGCCCCATGATTTACCTCAACATCTCTGGGAGAATGTCTTGAACCCTTAGATGGCGGTGTCCAGTCGGGCATTAAGTCCTATAAATTTTCCGGAAAAACTAGCCCGATGTGTTGTTCCAACTTCCGAATTAAAATTTCTTGTTGCTCAATTCGCTTGTCGTGGAGTTGTATTTTTTTTTGCAACTAATGGACTCTCTATTGTTCAGCTCCATCGTAGGACCGTACAATCCTGAATGCTTTCCGGTGGGTCAAGAAACTACCCATACCCTTAACCCAGCTCGGATGGTCCGGATTTTCCATTGCTTCACAAAGGATGTCGTGTTTATCCCTTGGGATGAATTCCCCTTGAAATTGATCATTCTTCAATTTTGTCTAAGTGAAAACATAAATAGATATACCTTTGTTATTTTGATATAACCTTAATATAGTTCAAGATAATAACGTATTCACCTAAAAATTGACGTACCACTCTTTCGTCTAGTAGTTTCTCTTCATCCTTGACATATAAACCATTATTGTTTTGTTAGCCTTTGAGAAATAGATCGCACCTCTCAATGTCATCCACACAAATTGGTTACACCAAAGCCCCTGCATCATTTTCCGTCATCCCGTCTGCTATTGCAATTTGAACATCTCATTCTAGACGTTCCTTTACTAGCTCGATTGCCACTAAGAGATAACCCCCACGACTCAATCGGTGATAAATTTTATTCTCCATGGAAACACGTTGTTTTTCTCCCCTTGTACCCTAAGTTGGATGTTATGGTCATGTTAACTATAGACATTTTAATGTAATTAATCACACTAATAATTTGCATATTGTTTTACTAACATTTTCACTATTCTCCACTCCCCTTTTCTTGTGAATCTCCCAGCTCTCAGGTTGAATGTGCGTATAAATTACCCATGGGCGATCACCTTTCTTATCTCTAAATATGTAATCTCTGGACAAACTGAATTTATATTCACGCCAACTCCTTGACATCATGAGCATAGCCTTCTTTCGCAAAGCACCCACATCTTGTGCTTCGATTTGAAAATGCCTCTACGGTGATTACAAAAGACAATGATATGAGGATGGGGAGTACGTGTGAAGACAAATTGTAGAAGGAAAATTTTGGAAAAATGATTCACTAAAGCTACCTTGCATTCCATCCACGAGAAGTCCTTGTAATCATTTAGGACATCATGCCAAGTATCGTATCGGATATCTACCCTTGTTCTACCAACCTTCGCCACCCTTGGGAAAAAAATATGTCAACATAAACCTAACAATTAACCTAGCACTTAAGCACGCTATTACATGGTTCAATCAATAAATCTAGCACTATACCATTTATTTTGAATTCCCTAGCTTCATTTTATCATCCCCCACCATGAAGGTAAAAAAACCCTAATATTTTACACAACTTATCTTTAATTAAAAAACCCACTTAAAATGAAATTCTTCACAATCACAAAATCAAAACCCTAGCTAGCATGTTTGAAAAAAAAATGAGTTTTCTCATTTATGTTTGAAAATAATAAACCCCAACTATTTATTGAAGAGTAGATATACCTTTTTGATCAATCAAAGGATATGAAATATTCCTTCATAGCTCCTACCTACATATCATAGAAAACCATTGTTGAAAACAAAATTTTCAAGTGAGAAATTGGATTAGAAGAGATGTAGACATACCTCAAATCTTCAAAACTTGAAATGGGAAATTTGGTGATGAAATGGTTTGAGGAATTGGGTTTGGAAGCTTTTTTGGAGGGGAGAAAGGGGAGAAAGACGAGTTTTTCAAATAGGAGTAAATGCACATTTGAAAACCCTTTATGGGTTTTTTTCTGACAGTAAGGGTTTCCGAGTTCGGAAAATGTTTCAGAACACATAAATGTGTCCTCTCTTCTATATTAAAGACACGAATGATTTCCGAGTTCGGAAACCCTTATTGGATTTTTTAAAAAGGAAAAACGGGCATACTTAAAACCCCCAAAATCAAAGTCAAAATATTCATTCTCTAAAACCCTACATTCCCAAATTTCTCAACCAAAAACCCAAAATCCCCCAAAATTCTAGTGACAATGAGTCGTAAGAGTGCGGCGGCTAAATCAAAGGCAAGTAATCGGAGTCATCGTCCTTTCACGCAAATTGGCGAATCCCCCAAATTCTTCAATAACACCACTGAGCAAAGGTATGTCAATTTTTCGAAGAGAAAATTTATCAATTCAAAGGCTATATTAGTGTCAGAAGTTGATAGCTTAGGATAGGCTATTTGCTAGCACATTTCAAAACCCAACATCTACGGAAATTACTTTGTATGGATGAGCCCGTTTATGTTGATGAAGTGATTAATTTTTTTGCCAATTTGGGTCAAAATATCAACAATAGAAATATGATTAGGGTCAATGGGAAAGATGTATCAGTTACTACATATACAATTAACGCAGCCTTAGATCGCCCCTACACCACCGTCGATAAATTAAGGCCGAATGACCCCAATGGTCCCCTCGATATTTATCACACACATGTTTGGTCGGCCATGAGCGATACTACTCCTCTTTGTCCCGTAGCTATGGCAAGAAAATATTTTAAGAGGAAGGGAAGAGATGTCGCTAAGGTGTATAGTTTTGATATAGGTGTGTTAACAGTAGAGGAGTGTCTCGTGTATGAGTAGATTTGCCTTAATATTGTCCCCACGAGTGGCCATACTTGCGAGCCTACTATTACTAACCTCATGATGTTTTACTATGCCATGGAGGATATAAAGGTAAACCTAGGCTTTGCCATCATCTCATTCATGTTTAAGGCCGCACAAATAAAGAAGAAAGATCTTCCTTACGGTGGTTTGATAGCAACTATGATAAAGAAGGCGGGCATAATTCCTCAAGATAAGCCTCTTCGTCAAGAGTATTATGAAAAGAGTTGGCTCCAACACAAAAACCTTTATCAAGACTTTAGCGGCAAGTGGTGCTTCCGTCCAATACCCGGTCAAAAATCTAAGATTGCCAAGAGGGCTCGAGAAGCGGAAGTAGAGAGAAAAGAGGCGTCGAGCTCCCGTAAGTGATAAAAAGTTTAATTAAGTACAATTTAAAATATAGAATATTAATATCCATTTTATTTTGATCAATATTTATTCACAGGAGCCGGCAACGGTTGGAAGGCTAGGTTGAGCAAGTACTTGGATTTTATACGTGTGAACTTGATCGAGACACGTGATATGTTGAATCACACTCATTCTTAGCATGCGCATTCCTGGAAGCTCAGAGTCTCCAATTGGAATAGAGCAAATATGACGAGCCGCCTTACTTCGAGCTGGTCTTCTCGGAAAGTGATGATGATGATGGCAATGATGGTGATCATGGCAGGGATAGTGGGAACGGTGGTCAAGTCGCTGAAGATAACATTGCGGGCTAAAGCGAGGGGGGAATCTAGCATTGATAGAAAGCTTGGGTAGAAGAAATTATAATTTGCTATGGATATGAATGTAGCTATGAATTTTTGTTCTATGCTTTGGTCGTTGCATTGAGAATTTTAATACATTTAAATTTTGTATGGAATCTCGTTATAGAAATGGCATACATGGTTTTATGCCATTTTGTTGAATGTTATAGAAATTTAATTACTTTCGGATAACATTAGCTTTGAAAGTGAATTTGGTTTCAAATATGAAAATGCCAAAAGAGCAGACGTATTTCCGAGTTCAGAAAGTAATCTTTCATCTGCATTTAAAGTCTGGATGGAATTCTGGAAACAATTACACTCTAGATGACCAAAATGTACAAATGACTTTCTGAACTAAGAAAGTAACTTTACAAGTCTGGAAATGTTTCGGCTCTTATACATAGGCTAGCACGATTTACTTTCCGAACTCGGAAATAATTTTTTTGAGCTCATGTCCCAATTTCGGTCTACTTCTAGAAAAAAAGGCATCCATTTATTCCGGGATTAAATGTTTCTGAACTCGGAAACTCATCTTCGCCTTATATTAAAGAGACGAATCACACTTTCCAAACTCGGAAATTTCTTTTTATATAAAAAAACAGGGCAACGAACAATTTTCAAACAAAAGCCCTAAAACTCCAAACCCTAGCCTACATTAGGAACTCGCAAACCACCCTCCAATTTTCCACTCATGCTAATCCAACAAAGAATTGGCATGGCTAGGGGAGGTTCAACACGCAGAATGTTTAGATCTCGTGCAACCGACCACAATCCTGACTTCGATGATAGAAAGTTCATTTCTTAATTTACTCAAAATTGGTATGATTCATTACGTGAGAAGGGGAAGTTATTAGATACATATCTTTTTGACTTTGATGAGTACTTAGCTCTAGGGTTGGATCTTCCCCTTAAACCGTTTAGTGAACAAAATGTTAAGGGATCGCTTTCGTGTATTGAAAAGGCATCTTTTGATTTGGTTTGCCAATTTTATGCTAATTTGCAAGAAGTGAGGAATGAAGATTACTCTACTAGGGTTGGGGGAATTGAAATCCCTCTTAGCCAATGGATTATTAACAAGATAATAGATTGCCCATACTTGCACCCTGAATTTGTTTTTCCGGAGGATCCCGATGGTCCGTTGGATGATTGCTACAATCGGGAGAAATGGCCTCTAGAATTTAACGATCCAGTGTAGTGTCAAGTACTTTAACTGCAATAGATTGGATTTAGGAAAACCCGAGTCCTTCGATCTAAACCTTTTGCCAATTGACTTACGTATTACATATGAGATCATTAATAAGAGTTTGGTCCCCTCGGACAAACACTTGACTGAGCCTAACTACCCAACCCTTATGCTATTCTATTTAATCATGGAGGGAAGAAAAATCAACCTCAGAGCAGCTATTTTTAGTCACGTGTTGCATTTTGCAATGTCAAAGAAAGTGTTAACTCGCCTACCATATGGGAGTTTAATAACTCGCATTTTGAAGAGCCTTGAGGGGTTGACTATCGAAGGGGAGGAAAGAGGTCCAAAATATTATGACAAGACTTACTTCGAAAACAAGAGTTGGGTGTTGCGCGATGGGAAATGGAAGAGCCAATGGAAGTAGCCAAGGCGAGCAAGAGACCACGAATTGAACAAGGTTAGTCACAAGATATGTTTGCGAAGATTTATTTCATATATTATTTATCTTTACTTCAGTGTTTATATAATAAGTATGTTGGTGGCTATACTTTGTAGGTACTGAAAAGTCATGCATGAAAGTTTCAAGAATCACTACAAATGGATGTGCAAGGAATTTTGCGGTATAAAGGTGAAGATCGGGTTCATGGAAAAGTCTCAGCGAGCTTATGAGCAACACCTCGCATCAAGCTCTCGACAACGGCTCGACCTATCGACTTCAACTGGCGACATTGAAGATGTCGAATAATGAAATTTGAAGACTTGATTAGGTTTATGTCATTTGACTTTATTGATGAATTTTTTAAATTCAAGTATTTGACTTAATTGAATGATTTCTACTTTTAAGTTGTTACGTAATTTCAATCATTTCAAGTACTAAATTTATTTTCTTAAAAATATTATAAGGACTTGTTTAGCTTAAAGGACAATACTAGAAGCACGTGAAATATCCAACGTACATCAATGAAAAAAATGGTCAAAACGATACTTGATATCAGACAACTTACTACTTATGCTTCCTTTTTTTAATCACCACATTCTTTGACTTATGCTTCCTACGTGTGATCTTCCCCTTACAGTCGATCCACATTCCTTCATCATGGCCACTACAGCCTAGGAAACTGTGAAGACTCCGATCATCCTCCTCAAGCAACATGATTTCTTTAGGTCCACAAGTCGTTGTGTGGCAATGACATTCAATTCCTGCATTAGGTTGTGACAATCATGTGACTTCAACCCACCCAACCTCAACTCCTCAACTGACACGCAACTGTTAATGTTGGACGAGTATGCATTGGGCACTTTCACACTTCTAAGGGTCTCTCGAAAAGATTTCATCTCCGACTGCAACATTGAATAGCAAGCAGGGGACAAATAACAACCATCACCCGTACTCACTGGAACAAGATTCTTCTAAACACAACACAACCAAATCTAGCCTAGCTTTCAATCCATCTTTTGTTTTCCCATGGGTATTTAACAACGCTCTAACCAAAGAATCACAAACATTCTTTTCAATGTGCATAACGTCAGGACAATGTCTAACTTCCAAAGGCTTCCAATAAGGTAGGTTAAAAAAACTAAGCATTTCTTCCAACTTCCTTCAAAGGAAGCTTTTCTTTTCTTCTTGTCGAAGTCATTGGGAACATTCTTAACACTCCCATAAATCTGTGTACCTGACTGTGGCACCGGTGCAACTCGTGTATCTACTTTCCCATTGAACCATTTTTTGGGCAATCACAATGGGTGCCCCTCAAGAAGAAACCACCTGTACCCCCGATAAAAAGTCTTACAGTCATGTTTTAATTGACAGAAATCAGTGTCCTTCTCACACATTGGACAAGAAAAGTGGCATTTCACAGAATACCCAGAAAAACTCACATATGCAGGAAATTCATTAATTGTGCAAAATAACAATGCTTTAAGAGTGAAGAAATCTTCAACCAACCCATCAAACACTCGAACGCATCATTAAACAAAGTCAACAAATCATCCACTAGAGGAGCAAGATACACATCAATATCATTATCAGGTTGCTTCAAACCTGATATCATCAAAGACATCAACACATACTTACGTTTCATGGTCAACCAAAATGGAAGGTTGTACATGACCAATATAACAAGCCAAGAGCTATGTGTGCTACTCATGTTACCAAAAGGATTCATACCGTCTGTACACAATCCTAACCTCAAATGCTGAGAATCTTTGCCAAACTCAGGGTACATAGCATCGACTTTCTTCCATTGCTCCCCGTCTGAAGTATGTCTTATCACATCATCAGCCGTTCAGACTCAATCTGCGTGCCAACGCAAAAAACTTTGCATCTTCCCTACAAGCATACAATTTCTTCAAACAGGGAATGATCGGGAGGTACCATAACACTTTTGACGGTGTCCTTTTCTTTGATTTCAATGGAACTTATGCACCCACTACAATCACACCTCTCTTCAACTTGTACTGAGACTCACCGCATACCCGACAAGTTTCTTGATCTTTATCTACTTCCCCCCTCTAAAACATACCATTGTTTGGGCATGCATGATTTTATGCAATTTCAATCCCATCAGGCATAGTATCTTTTTGCAGCATATAACCTATCAGACATAAATTTCCCTCAGGAAGCAAATCCCTAAACAAATCCAGAGCCTCGGTCATCAACTTATCTGTCCATCCAAATTTTGCCTTCAAGTTCATTATCCGCAGAGTCTCATTCAGAACTGAGTTTTCAAAACCATTGTGCAAAGGCATCCCTTTATCATCAATCAAATCTTGTAAGGACTCTGGTTTACCTTTAAACTCCCTCGTAATATATTCCACCATTTTGTCAAACTTGGCATTACCATATAATTCATCAACCGCCATCGTGTCCTCTACTTCATTCGAATAAGAGGATTCCACAACTTCTCCATGTCATACCCAACAAGTGTAGCTGGTTTGGAACCCTCTCATTAAGAGATGTTCCCGTAAATTCTTCCTCCCTAAATACGCATCATTTATACAATCCTTATAAGGGCATCTTGCCCACGAAGAACCATTTTTAGCAACATGTTCAAACGCAGACAAAATAAATGATTAAACCAATGACATGTACTCGAGTGATTTCCTAAGATCATTACCAATTAGTTTCTCTCGATCCATTCTCCTAAAAGTCAATTAAAATGCAACACATGAGGATCCATTCAACAATAATCATAAACCTAGCTAATCTCAAACCATAATCGTAAATATGGATGTATAGGAAGCATTAAATACACCTTAAATTTTTTTCAAGAAATTGGTTAACTTGATAATTTGGACTAAACTAACCTTCTCCAATGAGAAATGATGAGTTCACAAGCACACAACATTTTATACAACGAGTAATGAATAAATGTGTTTCTTGTTCAAAGTTTTAGGGTTTTGGGGGATTAAATGGAATGGGCCCATTTTTTTTTAAATACAGGGCCATTTCCGAACTCGGAAATTATGCCCCATATTTTATTCAAACCCAAACAGCCAAATTCCGAACTTGAAAACTAGATTACGAGATCGGAAAATGTTTCTCTTCTTTGTAGTGGGCAAACTACGGGTATTCCAAACTCGGAAATCCTCTCGTTCCTACTTTCCGAATTCGGAAAGTATCATTTTTAAAGGCGGTTCATGAAAAATCGTCTTAAATCAACAAAAAAAAATTCCTTAAAATTCTTGTGAGGGACGCAGATGGGAATTTCTGAGCTCGGAAATGGAAATTAAAAGCGGTTTTATGCGAACCGCCTTCCCTTGATGCCTTTAATATGAGGCTCTGTACTAGTGGTGGTGGTGGGCTGGAAGGTGGTGGTGGACCGGTGGCGGCGGAGCAGTGGAGGGGTAGTCTAGTGGTGGTGTTCAGCTGTTGGGGGTGGTGGGTGGAGGGAATTTTTGTCTTTCAAATTTTTGCTTTAGGTTGAAAGGGCATTTTGATCATTTTCAATCGGTCAATGGCCGAAAATGACCAGTCAATGCCAGAATATAGTGTTTAGGGTTAAATTTGCACTTATGTAAAGTAGTTAGGGTTATTTTTGCACTAAAAATTATCTCATGGTTATATGTGCACTTACTGAAACATGTAGGGTTATATTTGTATATATCCGTTAAAAATAAATCAACTTTGTGTATAAACAGAGACTCCACAAAACATTTTGATCAAAAAGTGTTGGGGAAAAAGAAGATGGAGTTAGAAGAATCAGCAACTTGTACAATGAAGTGCAGTCGAGTGATAAAATGCTTCACCTAATTTAACCTTTAAGCGACGAAATACTTCGCTTAGCACTAATTAGTTTTTGATCTCGATCAGAGTCACTAATGGAAAGTGAAGGTATACCACTCTACATCTGAAACCTGGTTGCTGAGATTACTGCAAGTTTGAATCTGATAACCATACTAACATATATTTCCTTCATATGGTAATGAACACACCTATATATAAGAAAGAAGTGGAAAAAAACAGAGTGACCAGATCACTAAGATTTTGTTAAATGATGATCATCAGGTACGAGGTTCCCATCCGCATCATACAAAATCTTGCCTGAGAAATCCCAAGGGCGACACTTTCCACCTTTAATGATCGTTTTCCTCCATACAGCTTCCTCTTCGTCGTCGTAGAAACCATCTTCAATCCCCAGCTTCTCCTCATAGTCTCCAACGCTCTGCACCTTCCTCCATGACATCATCTTGGCAAGAAACATGGCCTTGTTACTCAGGTTGCTCTGCAGCCTCTTCACCGGCGACTTGCTACCGCTATTGCCTAAGCGAACGGACTTCTTCTCCCGGTGCCGGCTCAGCCTCCTGGCCTTATGGGAGCGGCAGAAGAAGGCGGTGAAAGAGAAGAGTGAAACCACCGCCATTGCCGTGATGAGAAAGGTTAGAGATTTTGGTAGGAGTTCATGGGCGTTGTTATGGTATATAAAGGGGGGGAATGGTGTTTAGTGGGGCACTAATCCTTGTTTTCGCTGTCGAAATTCGGACCCAGGAACAAGGTCCGAGACTTGGAATAGGACTTTTCAAATATGTGGACGTTGCTCGTTTTTCTTCTCACAGCTGGGATTTGGACCACACTATGATCTGATTTTAATGAAAAGATAAAATCACTAATTGCTTTCTTAAAAAGTGTAACTTATCATGGATATATCAGTTATTTTTTAATGCCACATTATTTATTTTAATGATTCATTAGGAATTTTTACTGAGAATGTCATTACTCATAGAGAAATGACAAGTTTTGTGATCTCTTGTGGAATTTTGTACCAAATGTTATATACTCATTCTGTCCCAACTTAATGTGCACACTTTGATTTTTGACAGTTTACTCAAAAAATGTTCGACCATTAATATTTTTTAACTATGTACAATAAAAAATAATTAGTATTTTGAAAATACACATTAACACCAATCTAACATTATGCCACCTTATAATATTCTTACTTATATATCAATAGATTTTATAGTTTAAATTAGTCAATTTTAACTAAATGAATAGTTCAATTGTAGGTTAAACTGAGACAGAGAGACACCAAATATATTTACAAGAAGTGACCCATTGTGTCAATGTGATTCGCGCGATTAGCAATAATCGTAAGGTAACGTGTATTTTTTTTTAAAAAAAAACCAATAAAATTGCAATTTTAGGATGGGAACTGAACCTGATTGTACTTGGATGAACACAGCGAGCTGGCTGATAAACTTAAAATGAATTTTAGGATCAAATTATAATTACAATACATTTTAAAAGTTGATCAAAGTTAAAAGAATCTCGTAGCAATAAATAAAAATAAACATCAAATCAGCTTATTAGTTACATCAATTATAAACTAATAACACCATCTAACTATTATTCAATTTAAAATGACACTTTGTGTAAATATTATATTTTTAATTTAAGCATGCGTTTTTTGGTTGTGTAATTTGTGTAGGCCTAGCTAACAGAAGTTTCGAAAACAAATGTCCTAGCTACCAGCAGGTGGATGAAGAAGTTCAAACTAACCAGTTTTATCCAATTGGTAATCAACGTTCACAAAATTTAATATAAAATAGTGAGCTAATTTTAGAGGCATAATTATTTATCCGGGTGAGTTATGACGTGGTTTACCCGGCAATTGACTCGCTGACTAATGGGATCAAAAGGGATTATACATCAGTCAGACTTATTGACCCTAGTGGATTTCCAGTCATCGTCAACTCTCCAGTTTACAAAGTGAGTATTTTATCCTCTCCGTCCACCAAACGAGTTGCTAGGTCATTCTATTAATTTTTAAATATAATTTTTATTTGAATATTTGTTCAATGCAACCTGATCTTTTATAGTAATGTTTATATGTATATGTATGTGCAATTAAAGATTTAATGATCAAAATTAGCTGAATCAAATTTATTTATAGTTAATTAAACAAGCACTAAAAAAGTCTAGTTGTGGCACTGAACGGCGCCGTTAAAATGATCAGTGACGCCTTGTAAAGTGCCTCTATGCAGCGTGTCACTAAAATATGGTGACGCGTTGAATTATCGTTATATTTTTTTTCTGATGCTTTAAGATGCAGTTTCAATTTAGAAGTGTCATTAAATTTTGTGACATGGATTGATATAGTAGCGACATGTGCACATGTCACAAACATTTTAGTGACGCTTGAAGGTGAAACAAATATTGTTAAATCTGTCACAAAATATGCATCACAATTGAACTCTATTTTTTTTGTAGAGCAGTCTTTTTTAAATAAAACTAAGGCTTATTTTATTTCACGTTTTTTTTTCGAAATAGCTTTTTGCATTCTTTTAACTTAACTTTTTGGCATGATATTCAAACACATTACAAGCAGTTAAGAGTATGAAAATTTATAATATTAAATCTCACTATTGATAACTAATCAATGATGATATTATTAAATGGACTTTATCATCAACATATTTCACATTTTCTTAACGTATATGTTGAAATTTGGCCGGCGAAGTTATGTACACTTGGTATCTAGCAAGATGGAGCACCACATATATATAAATGCTTACTTTTTCAACTACAGCAAATAGCTTCAAGAATTGTTCTTACTTCAAAAAGATAATCATTAGAAAAAGAAATTCTTTGAAGCCAATCATTTTTTACCATCTTTATCCACAATTTTTCGCTCTCATCCACATATATAATCCACAATACAACCAACCTACTATCATTTCAAGCAATTTATCAACAATTCAACCAACTCTATTACATCAACTTATTTCATTACTTATCTTTATTATATATCTTTTACACTATAATATATATTATTATTAACTATAATTTTATTAATATTTAAATAACATAACTTATGAAGTGACTCAACACTATTAGGCAAATGATAATTTAAATAATATAATTTAAAAAGTGTAAATGTAATAAAATCGCAATAATTAAAGTTGAATGTAAAAGGAAGAAACATTCATTAAATTATAACTACACACTTTATAAAAATTAATTATAAATCAAGAATAAAAATAAAATGTTAATATCATGCATTAAATTATGAAAAAATTATACATATATTTGTAAAATAAACTATATACAATCCAAAAAATAGTTTTGTTAAAAATAAAATAGTTAAATATATTACTTAATTATTAAATAAATTAAAATTAAAATCAACAAATAAGTGGAGGAGCGTATCCACAACAGATATTGTACGACATGTGTCACACCCTTACCACTAACTAACAAAACACACAAAAAGTGGAGGAGCGTATTTCATCCCCCATTCTTCAGGTTGTAAGGTTAAAGTTTCTTTTTCAATATTTTATTTATGTCACATCAACAATCTCATTACATGGGTGGTTGATAAACTTAATCTTAAAAATGTTGGGAAAAAATACTCTACATCAACTACAAGATTAACATCCAACATGGTTATCCACAAGCAAATAATAACATATTGTATGAATATCTAAATTATATATCCACAAGACTGGTCATTTATATTATTACATGTTAGACATCCAATAAAATCTGTAACATCACCTTCAAGAACATAAACTCACTTTCCACGAAAATCATGACTACTTAACAGAAAGAAGTGTATCACGCATTATATCACTTTGTCAAACAAAGATCGTCTGCAACTGTAATACAACTTTATCCAAATATGTATTTTCAAGGTGTTTACTGTAAAATTCATGGCCTTCTATTAGTAAAAATCAGAAAATAAAATTACAAACGATCTACTTGTAGAGAAAAACATCGACGTGAACAATTAAATTGAGTTATTATCATGAACATGATGATATAATTAATCAGAACAAAGATATTGTACGAATATAATGCGTGCAATTATTCGATAAAAGAAACATTAATTAAAATAAATTTGTATTTTTCTACCTCCCATTGAAGAGATGGAGAAAGAAAATAGAAGAAAGCAGGGTTTTTTTCTTCGAAAGAGAAGGTGGAAGGCTGAGGGTGCGGCTGCGGCTCTGGCTCCGGCTCCGGCTCCGGCTCCGGAAGTGGCTTCGGAAGGAGAACTGTTTTGTTACAATACTATAATCACTAGAAATTTAGAGCATCCACAATGGTAGTGAACTTAATGAGCATTTCTTAAATGTCACATCATGGATTTTGCTGAAAACTAAGTAAGAACCAACTATTAACAATGGACCTCCTTAAAAAACAAATATTTTAAATTTTAAATTATAATTAATTAAAAATACAAAATAAGTTACTCCCTCCGTCCCGGAGGAATTTGCACAAAATCTTTTTCACGGTTTTCAAGAAACATGTTTAACTGTAAATATATGTAACGAATAATATAGGCATATAAAAAATAATATTTTGATGAAGGGTGAATGGCGGCGAAAATTGAAGAGATGGATTGTCGTAAAGGTTTGATACGGTTTTAAACGTAACTTTTGCGTTCGGAGTCAGAATAAGGCGATGCCTGATGCGTTGGAACCGTCTCGACGAGTAGATAAAAGTTCTTGTTAGAATAAAATTTTGGGGTCCGTTTTGCCATTTGAGGTCGTTTAAGGTCTCAAACCGGCAATTTACTGTTTTTGACTATTTTTCAATTTTCTTTTTATTTTGAAATTAATTCCAAATCTCCTTTTTTATTATTCCAGGGTTTCATTTTAGTATTTAAAAACCTCTTGTATTATTTGTATTTTTTTATCATTCATAATACTAATTTTTTTCTCGAGATTATTGTCTCTCTGGTGGATTCCAAAACCAAAACATAGGGTTTGTACTTGCATACCTTAATTGTTCTTCAAGATTCTTGATTGCGGATCTCTTTGATATTTTGACTGCGTCAATTGGTATCAGAGTAGACTTTTCCCTGACCTTTTCCATTGTTTCACGATGAGTGATCAACCATTAAACAAGGCGGATGGGAATGCGATTATCGCATCACTGACTGCGTTGAGTAGGCAGATGGAGGCATTGTCGACGCGAGTGGAGAATCTAAGCAATGGTGAGCTATTGACCAGGAGGAATCCGAGGGGGAAGAATTTTGTCAATGATTCATCAAGTTCAGATGATGAATTAACCAACACAGAAACAGGGACGAAACAGGGAAATAAACAGAACAATCCTGATTAACGGGTTAAGGTTAATATCCCCATATTTTATGGATTCATGGGCATAGAGAAGTTGCTGGATTGGCAGATCGAAGTTGATCAATTTTTTGAGATCATGGAAATTCCTGAGGACAAGCAAACCAAGATGGTCGTGGTTAAGTTGAAGAGTATGGCTGCTATGTGGTGGGAAAAACTAACTGACTCAAGGCGCAAACAGAACAAGAATCAAATCAGATCTTGGAGGAGGATGAAGCAGTTGATGCTGGATCAATTTTTGCTAGCTGATTTCAACCATATTTTGTACAAGTTGTACATTGAATGCTCTGAAGGAAGGATGTTAGTTCAGGAATACACGGCTGAATTCATGTGTTACAGTGAATGCAATGAACTTGGTGAGTCTGAGAATCAGAAAGTGGCTAGCCTGAAAACTTCAATTCAGGAGAAGATGGGGTTACAGACTGTGTGGACTGTGACCGAGACCCAAACGTTAGCCATGAAAGCAGAGATGATGGAGAATTCCCCTCGCGGTGGAGGTGGTAGCTTTTCTGGCGTTCGAAAATTCCAGCCCCAAAGCAATTTTGAGTTGTCCGGGAGTAAGGAGAAGACAGTGGTAACAAAGGATTCTAACATTGGTACTGGTGGGGGTGGTTCAGGTGGTGCGCATGACAAGAAAGTGTTCCCAACCAGGGCACAGGTGCAGAGACAGCCTACCCGTACTCTAAGCCACGCGGTGAAAACTTTTTTCGTTATAGTGGTGTGGGATAGATGTCAAATGTTTTCCCATCGAGGATCATGGCCCTCCTCGAAGAAGATGGTCAGGACGATGCAGCAGATGAGTATGAAGGAGCTGCATTCTCCAAAGCGGAGACAACTGAGAAAATCAGCATTGTGTTACAGCGGATTTTGTTGCCATCCAAGGACGAGGGGCAGCGTAAGAATATTTTCAGAACCCATTTTTCAATTAATAATAAGTTGTGTAATTTAATTGTGGATGATGGTAGTTCTGAAAATCTTTTTTCTGCAAAATGAGTTGAATACCTGAAATTACCCACTAAGCCTCATGAAAAACCTTATACCTTAGATTGGGTTAGTAAGGGTAATCAGGTTAGGGTGACGTTAACTTGTAGTGTTCCTGTGTCGATTGGGAAGCATTACAGGG
>JAULKM010000001.1:9772046-9848422 GCA_032355605.1 Rubia tinctorum
ACAACCTCTGAAGCAGTGTTGGCTAGAGCTCGGTACTCAGACTCAGTGCTGGAACGAGAAACTGTGGGCTATTTCTTAGCACTTCAGGAAACAAGATTCCCACCAAGAAAGATAGCATATCCATAAGTAGATTGACGAGTCTCCAGACAGCGAGCCCAATCAGTATCTGAATACCCCAACACCCCAGGAGAACTAGCAGTACGAAATGTGAGACCGAAATGAAGTGTACCTCAAACATAGCGCAGAATCCGCGTAACTGCCGCAAAATGATCATCTCTGGGGTCTTGAAGATACTGACTGACTGTGTTAACCGAGAAGGCTAAGTATGGACAAGTGATGGTTAAGTACTGAAGAGCTCCAACCAATGAACGATACAGAGTCGGATTCTTGAACGGAGAACTAGTATAACTGTGCAACTGAGAGCCTAGCACAAAAGGTGTAGAGACTGGTGAAGCATCAGACATCCCTGCACGAGTCAAAATGTCGAGAGCATACTTAGCTTGACCAAGAAGTAAACCTGATGAAGTTGGTCGATACTTTAGCCTATAGACCCATTTGGAGCTAACGATGTTAGTGTCTGAAGAGGGAGGCACCAAATCCTAAGTGTGTTGACCACGAAAAGCTGCCATCTCGTCATCCATGTCGGTAACCCAAGCCGGATCCTAAAGAGCAGTGCGATAATCCGCCGACTCAGACTGATCAAACAAGGCATCATAAGACCATGATCGATAATATCTGAATAATTTTTGCGCTGAATAGCTCCAGTCGCCGATCGAGTGACCATGCGATGAGTGCGAGCTCGAGGAGGAGAGACCGGAGAAGAGGCAGGAGGAGTGGAACCGATCGAGAGGTTGGTGAAAGCAGCCAACCTGGGCGGAGACTGAGCAGGCGGACTGATCGGTGGAGAGACAAAAGGCGCCTGCCGTGGTGCTAGTGGCGGATCTATCATAAATGGATTAAGGGGCTGAAGGAGATGTAGTCAGCACTGGAGAAACTAGAGGCAAAAAAGGTGCCAGATCAATAAAAGCATTAACATTCAACGCTGAAGGTGGAGAACCGATCGCCGAAGGAATGGATAGGACGAATGGAAAGCACATCTCGTCAAAACGAGCATGTCAAGTGACATAGATTATTCCATTAGTGCGATCGAGACACCGAAAACCTTTACACTGCGATTTGTAGCCAATAAATACACACAATTCTACGAGAAGACAACTTGTGGTAGGAAAATGGGGGAACGAACGGGAAGACCAAACAACCAAAAGCATGAAAATTGGTATATATGGGTACCCAACTATTAATAACCTCCTATGGTGATCGTCCGCCAAGAATAGGAGTAGGCAACTGATTGATGGTATAAGTGGCTGCAACAAAGACGTCATGCCAAGGGACATGAGAGTGATACAACATAGACAAACCCATCTCAGCAACATGACAGTGCTTGCGCTCACCCCGACCGTTCTGCTCAGGAGTATATGGGCAAGAAATTTGATGATGAATGTCTTTTGTCTGAAAGTGAGAGCGTAAGCGACCATTTACGAACACAGTCCCCCCATCACTATGAAACACCTTAATGATGGAAGAGAACTGATTCTCCACAAAAGGCTCAAACTGGCGATAAACGTCCCAAAAATCAGACAAACCAACGAGAGCTGGGCATAATCATTAATGAAAATTGAATAGTATGCGAAACCATCAACAGATAAAATAGGAGAGGGCCCCCATAAATCACAAAGAACCAGATCAAGTACCCTATCAGCACGTTTATCATTTGTTTGAAAAGATAAATGTTTCCCTTTAGCTTTTTCAAACGCTTCACAAATGGTGGGTTTTGGCAAAATCGATGAGACATCTAAGGATCTAGAAGCACGCAAACCAGAAATAAAGAAATGCAGAACATGAACAAGTCTAGCATGCCAAATTTCATCAAACACACGCGACTTATTTGACTCAATAGTAAATAGTAAAGCAGATGCACCATAGTCTAAGACATAAAGACTATCCTCAATATGGTCGCGACCCAAGGTTTCCCTAGTGATTTATGCCAAATAATAAATGAACGATCATCAAAGCAGACAATAACATTTAAATCCCAAGTCAATTTGTTAATTGAAAATATTTTTTTAGTGATATCGGGCACAATAAGTACATCATAAATAAGCAAAGACTTAGAAAGTCAAGAATCACCAACATGTGTAGTAGGGAGTTTAGCACCATTACCAACAGAGACATGAGTAGAACCATCATAGAGTGTCATACGATCAACAACAGTTGAAAACGATGCCATGCGTTTTGTAGCGCCAGAATCCAAAATCCACTTGAACTCATCTTGTCGTCGCTGATGAGAAAGACTTGCATGTCTCGAAATATCACACCTTCGGGAAAAAATGAGCCATGCCACCAAAGAAAATAAAAAAACAGTTGGAAGATAATAGAGTACAAAAATCTGCCAATAAGACGTCAGGAGTGTTTAAACACGCTCGGAATGGGGGGTGAAGGCATCAGACGCGTGCAACTAACGCTCCAATTGAGCTGAGTGCGTGCGCATCACGCGCTAATGTTGGGACGCGAGAGTTATCCCTGGCGCACGTGAATCTCATGTGCGGTACCTACGGTTTGGATCCAAACGCTGCAAAAGGGCATCGGGCTTTTGGAAAAAAAAAGACGTCAGACTGTGGCAAAGAAGTCGGACTGCTGACGAAGATGTTGAACTGTACAAACAAACACCGGAGAAGGATTTGACAAAGTTGTTGCTGGACTGAGAGGCAGGAGATCTGACGTCCACTTATCCCGGTGCCACCGGGAAATATCGCAGAATTGAGAAACGAGATTCCAAGCAGAGAAGATGAAGAAACTAGAACTGAGAAGGATAATGTCGTGGACTGCTACAATGAGGGATGAATTGAACGCCGAAGAGAAATTGTCGCTGGAGAAGAAGAATCACCGCTGAATTACGCCGGGAAAACTGTCTGAATCTGCCGAAAATTGGTCGGAAGTTGGTCAAATTTGACCGGAAGTTTCCGGAACCGGTGGTGGCTCTGTCGCCGGAAAGGAGAGAGGGGGAGGCGGCAGAAAAAATAAAAATAAAAATTAGAGTTTAGGTTTCAAGACAGAATTTGTTTTGATACCATGAACGAATGATTTCCTGTAATAGCACTGATATTACTGAATGGAATAATAGAATGCAAAAGATAGACTAATCCTAATAGAATTCTAATTTAGTCATCAAACTAATTCATAATCAAATAAATCTAATCATCCTATTGAATTATTCTAACTAGTTTTGGTTTATTCCAATACGCAACAAAAAATAGTTTTGGTTTATTTAAGAAGGGGCTCCATCAGAACAGCCTTCATGTGAATAATGTTATACCAATTCCATGGTATGCATTAACTTTCCCTCGCCTTAAAGTCCAATAATAGAGACCCATAATTTCTTTTTCAAGTTGCAACATTAAAGTATGAGCTGTTACTAGTGGATGTGAGTAAGGTGACATTCTAATTTTTCAAGTGAACTGATTTCACGCACTATATTTTATTAAATACTTTTAGTATTAATACTTTTAAAATACAATGTGTATTCTAAATTTAATTTTTAAAAAATAAATAATTATTTCATAATTAAATTTTGGAATTGTCTGAAAAATTTCTGGTGAAGTAATCGGCCAATTTCTGATAAACAATCGGTCGACATCCGACGAAATCCAGGCTGCATTCAGCAGAAATTTTTGCCTAGATACGACTAGAATGGTGCCGGAATTTTTTGACAGTGTACTGAGAACTAAACGTCCCGATCTTGCTTGTACTCGGAGGGTCTAACTGCGATTTCCGTCAGAGACCCGACACGAACCAGATCCTCAACCACCCCTGTCGCCTAAAAACCATGTTCTCCCATCGAGGTTGATATGAATTTCCTTGCAAAAACTTTGAATTGTGGAATTTGATTAAATCTTTGGCCGTATTAAGGGACTCGCAAACCCTAATATTGCCGCACAAATTGATCGCCAACTATCCCTCGGGATTGACTCTCAATTCAAAAATTTGCTCACTAACTAGCCTGCAAGATTAGCTCACAAATGAGGGTATTGATACTTAACTAGCCCGCAAGATTAGCTCACAAATGAAGGTATTGATACTTAACTAGCCCGTAGGATTAAGTAACAATGGAAACGCTCGCAATCAATTGAGTATAAACTCAAAAATTTTGATTATATGATTAATAAAAATGTATAAAAAATCTTGAATGGCCTCCCCTATTTATAGGGTGAAACTTGGCCAAGCCCTAATCAGAAACAGAGCGGGATTTGGTAATTCCCGAAAGACTTATAACAAGTTTAAGAAGTTAAAACCGTATCTAACTAAAATACCTAAAATAATCTGGATATGACCGAAATTCATCAAGATGAGTCTTGAATGAATATTTTCTTTATCTAATCTTACCAAATCTAATTCTAGTCAGATCAAACTTTGGATATTCTAAACCCTAATTAGACTAATAGCTGAAATTAAACCCTTCAAAGCCCATATGGCTGAGTTTAATGGCTAAAATTCAAAATGAAATAATTTATAATAATTTACAATGATCACACTACCTCATTAAAAATTCGATGGGAAAAAGAGTATAGTGTTCTTCACGGTGTTTTCAATTCCTCGACACTCTTGAACAATTAATTCAAGACATTGTTGATGTTGATTTATTCTTTAATTCTTCATCATGAAGTTAATCAATCAAAACATTTAAAACCGCATCTCTAAGATTCATTCTTGCCCTAGCCATAGGACCTGTCACGTCACTTAGAGGATCCTGATCATATCCTTTAAATGTCTTATCAACCTTTGGCATGTCGTTATTTATGGTAGTAGTAGTTTTGACATTTGCATCACTCTCTCTGTGGTCAAAAGGTTTTGCCCTCGAAACTGAATCATCTTCAAAGGTAAATGTAAACAAATCAACAACATTGAACGTAGTACTAACACCATATTCGCCGGGAAAAACAATCTTGTAAGCATTATCATTCACACGTTCCAACACTTCAAAAGAACCATCACACCGCAAACTTAATTTAGATTTCTGAACATTTGGAAACCTTTCCTTGTGCATATACAGCCAGAACCAGTGTCCTTTTTCGAACCTCATCAATTTTTTACCCCGGTTTGCATTCTTCGTATTTTGAGCATTTGTCCGTTCAATCCTTAAGCGCACTTTCTCGTGTAATTGCTTCAAATCGGATTTCTTTTCTCCATAAAGGTTCCTAACATGTTTAAAATTCAAAGGAATTAGATCAAGAGGCATAAAAGGTAGGAAACTATAAACAATTTTAAATGGAGATAAAGAAGTAGTAGAATGAGTAGTGTGATTATAAGCACACTCTGCTATCGGAATGCATGCTTCCCAACTATTCAAATTCTTTTGTACTAAGGCGCGAAGGAAAGTTCCAAGAGTACAATTGGTGACCTCTGTTTGACTATCCGTTTGAGGATTACTAGCTGTAGAAAATAGCAATTTCATCCCTAATTTGCGCCATAGTGTATTCCAAAAGTAGGATAAGAACTTAACATCGCGATCAGACACTATGCTCGCAGGAATGCCATGTAATCGAACCACTCTTCCTTAAGAAATAAATCTGCAAAATGCTTTACATCATCTGTTTTCCTACAAGTAATAAAATCTGCCATTTTCTTACAAAAGATAGGATCGTTACTTGATTGAAATCGTGGCAAACTGAGGACAAAGTCCATGGAGATATCAACCCAAGGATGTGTAAGAACAGACAATGGAATATTAAGACCGTGAGGCTTAATTTTTGACTTAGCATTCAAACAATCAATACAATTCCTACAAATTATGTAAACAGATAATGCCATATCTAAATCACATGTCAAGCAGACTAATTGTCTGTACTATCAAAAATCAGAAATCCAATAAAAAACTATAATATTTCCATTGGGATATTAACTCGCTTCCCGCAAAAAATCATTACCACTTGTCAGAGATAATCCATACTTATTCAATAATATAAACACTCAAACAATCTCAATTGAAAAATTATTGTTTCCCCATTTTCCATCGCCCTATAATGAGGAGATGGAGAAAAGAAAATTGGAGAGAAAAAAGAGTACTAGAGGTTTTAGAGAGAGAATGTATAATCTGCTGTTAGGGTTTAAAGTAATTTTCTATAATTTTATCGAAACAAATAAGCATAAAAGTTATTAAATGGGAAGTAGCTTTTTTGCACAACTGAATTATTGACTTCTGACTGTTTACTTCTCTACAACTAAAGTCAAAAGATACACATGATTGACCAAACTAAATAATAATGATCGTCTACAAAATAAATATCCCCTCAGATTAGATTAGTTGATTATTTTGACTTAAATTAGGCAAACTATTGAGAAAGACGGAGTTGAATTAGAATTATAGAAAGTTAAAAGGTTTTAGTTGTAATATTAAAAATTTAATATGCAACATGTAAGAGTGATAAGTTTATGACCCGATTAATACAACCCGAATATTTTATTTTGATTTCTTCAAAATTACAGTTTAAACATTGATTTTTCCATAACTTATGAAAAAAATTGTCTTTTAAGAGACGGACTCCTTAAATTAACCTAGTTTGAATTATAAAATTTTGTTAACATATGTATTAGTATTATTTTTAAAGATACTAGTGGAGTACCATCTCATGTTGTGCGAAAATATTAATTAAAATATTAGAATAAAGTTTTACGTACACTTTGAGTCTTACATTTTAATTGAAAAAAAATTATTTAAAATTTTAAAGTTTAATCAGATAAGGAAATCTATATAAGCTATAATTATTTTAGTTAGAAACCATTAAATATTGAATACAACAAAATTTATTATTTTATAATATTTCATTCAAATTTTCTATTTTTTTATTTATATGTTGAGATTCATTTTTAAAAGGTTATTATAACTATGTGTATCTCATTGCAATTAATAAAAGTAAATATCAAATGACCTTATTAGTCTCACTAATTATAAAATATCTTCATTTAACAGTTAGTTAGTCTAAAATAAGATTTTGTCATATATAAATAAATAAATAATATGTATACATATTTCTATCAAAGGTACTCTATTATTGTATAAAAAATTCTAAACATTTTGTTATTGAGTCCGTCTCCTACAAGACCGTCTTACCGTAAGACCAGGTACTTACAATAATTTAAGGCAAAAGGCAAACCATTTTCGGAGGTCCTAGCGTAGTTATTTCATTTTCGGTGCCAATTGAAAATGCGCCAAAAAGTAGGAGGAATAACCTGCAAATAGCGAAAAAATGGAAGGAAAGTTGTCCAGAAAGACGCGTTTGAAGAAGGCGGACAACGAAAAACACGCTTCCAAATATTCTTCAGAGCTTCAACCGATCTCAACCACTTTAATCCATCGCTCCAAAATTTTCAAAGATCTAATCCTCAACATCTGCGATCAGAATCGAGAAAAACAATGAACAACGTCGATCAACAAGCAATTGGGTTCGTCTTTCAAAACTACATAATTGAATCGGTTTGTTGAACAATCTACAATCCTTTTATGTGACTTTCATTTATTTTGCAGACTGGAAGATCAATTGATGTGTTAAGAAAATGATAGCAAAACCGAAAATTCATGAACGTGTTTTTTGAACATTGAACGATTTTTTTGTGGTGAACGACACAATCAATGAAATTGAACAAAATTCTGTAAAAGGTGAGTTTTAAATACCAAATTCATCATATAAAACCGGATTTAATCTGCTTCTAAATGTTTTAGCTCCTATTGCTTGCGAATATTTTGATTACGAGTGATCTTTGAGCTCATATAGCTTGCGAGTGTTTCGATGTTTACAATTGATGCTCTGTACCAGTATATATATATAATGTTGTATATCTCTAGCATAGCGTAACCTGAATAAATTATTATGTGATGTTACTGATATAGAGATTGATGTGTTAATGAAAGTGTCTGATACTTGTGTATCTGATGTTAATTGTTAGTGAATATTGGCTGCTAGAACTAGTATCTCATGCTATAGACAGAATGATTGATTTTGTTATGCTCAGTGAGGGCACTGGATGCTCAGTGATGGCATGGGTGACAAATCTTGGAATTTTGATTCAGAAACTGATATGTATATACTTCTATGTGATGTTTCTATTACATAGAATGATGTTTTAATAAAAGTATTTGATGCTTCTACACCTTATTCAGAAATTGGCCTGCATATACTGCTATGTAATGTTTCTATTATATAGATTGATGTTTTAATAAAAGTCCTTGATGATTCTACACTGCACCTGATGTCAAATGTTACTGAAACTGATATAATTGATCTGTGATTCTATAATCAAACTGAATGATCTGTGATTTTACTGATAGATCTGCCCGATGATTTTCATAATCTATTAGAGATAGATGCAAGGGAATGTTTACGGGGAGTGAGAGCAAGAACTTGGGAAGAGCTTGAAAAACTGTATCGAGCACATGCAATTGCGCTAAGATTTTGTGTAAGGAAGTCAACAACAAGACAGTCAAACTAACGAGTAGTTAGGGAAAAGTATTTCACATGCTTGTGTGAAGGAAAGTTGATTTCAAGAAGTAATAACACACCTACTCTACAACCATAAAAGAAGAGAAAAAGAAAATCAAATGAGTTTCCACTTCATTGAGCATAACCATGAGTGCACAAGATCTGAATGGCAGTACCTACAACTTAGTGAAAAAATAATTGAAAATGAGAAAGCAAGAGCAATCGAAGCTATGGAAAAGGTAGGTCTCAAACCAGCAACAAGTTACAAGTATTTAGCATGCGCTGCCCAAGGACAATAATGTAGGGCGCACTATTAGAGATTACATTAATTATGTGAACGAGTACAAAGTGGACACTATAAAAGGGGGGATAACGAGCTTTATCAGATTTTGCCGCTGCGAGGAAGACTATTGTTTTAGAGTCAAGCTGGATGATGAAGGAAAACTAAATGCACTCTTTTGGAGGGACTCGATGATGTAAGAAGATTGCATGCTATATGGTAACGTTGTGATTTTTGACACCACTTATCGGACAAAAAAGTATAATCTCATTTGTATTTTAATTGTCGAGATAAACAATCACTGGAACAATGCAATGTTTGGGTGTGCTTTTATTGGAGACAAAAGGGCTGAAACTTTCGTATGGATGTTGGAGGTATTCAAAAAATCAATGGGGGGAAAACAACTAGTGACTATATTCACTAAACGGGATTTGGCTATGTCAAAGGCAATTAAAGAGGTATTTTTATGCTCTGCTTGAAGATTGATGTATCAAGTACTGTGTTTGACCTTTTACATATTAGTGACGATGTTTTAATTCTTCCATCAATTGATGTTTTGGGTCTAACATGTTTTATTATTTAGTTGATGTTTCATTAAAAACCTCTAGCCTATTATTTTATTCAATTGATATTCTATTTTTTAAAAAAAATCTTTTTAGCTTATCATTATGTTACTGGTGATGGCAATAATTTGATATTCTGAATCATCAGCACAACCTGATTTAGGACACCTAAGAAACCATCATGGTCATTTGTACAATTTTTCTTGGATTTGAAACTGCAACATGATCATCCTACATTTAGGGTTGATGTTCCATTAGTAGTATATGACCTTTTTAATAAACTGGTTGATGATGCATGTACTGAAATTACTGTTTCGTAGGTATTCAAAGACACACAATACAAACTCTTTTGTGGCACCTAAAACAGGGCGCAATTAGCCACTACGGTAAAGTAAAGAGTGATGAAAATTTTGGAATGGCATTCGGCCACTATTTGAAAGGTTGTGCAAATGAAGAAGAATTTGAAAGATGCTGGAATTCCATGATAGAAACCTACAAGCTAAAGGACAAAGAATGATTCAAACGCTTGTACGAACTCCGGGATAAATGGTGTACTGCATTAGCAAGGATTTTTTCTCAGTTGGAACTTTGTCATCATAGCGTAGTGAAAATACCAACAAAGCAATCAGTTTCAATGCTTCAAAAACAACCAACTTGACACAGTTTTTTTGCAATATTTGGAACAACTGTCAAAAGTTGGAAAAGCACGGAGACAAGCAGGGAGTATAGCATATTAATAGAAAAATCAAGAGCAACAGTAGAATGGCCCAGATTTCTGAAGCAAGTTGGGGAGATATACACTCTTAAAATTTTCAAGGACTTTGAAACAGAGTGAAAACTGGTGATGAAGAGTAAAGTGGAGAAAATATTCAACATTGGTTGTGAAGACATATACAAAGTTGGCCCAGCAAATAATGAAACAAAGGTAGAGAAGGTTTATTACAGACTTAGGGATGGTAAAGTGGAGATCAAGTGTTCCCGCAAATACTTTGAAGAAGTAGTGCTATTGTGCTTCCACGGTCTTCGTGCGCTCCACTTGCGCAACATCACCACCATACCTAAAGATTGTATACTCAAGAGATGGACAAAGATGGCAAAGAGGGAAATATGGAACAGAGTACTTGTGGGTGTATCAACACAAAACAGCAAGAACAATAGTGAGATGAAAGGTAAGATACCATGGCGCCATGAGATGCTCAGAAAATACTACAATTTAGTGTTGAAATGTAAAGATGACAGAGAAACTCGTAGAATACCTGAGGATGGTTTGAACAGGATTTCAGCTACAGTGTGTCAGCTACTTTCAATGAAAGATCAATACATAACATAACATTCAGGGACAAACAATACCAATGATTCACCAACAAAAAGTGCTCCTGAATTCCTAAATCCAAAAGAAGCAAAAACAAAGGGGAGAAGTAAGATATTGAAAGGAAGAGCTTGATAGGAAGAAGCCATAGAAGGAGTTTAGGTCCAAGACTCCAAATGCTCACAACCAAAAGTTACAACTACAAAATGTGACATTTTTTTACTAATACACTAAACAATTGCTAAAACTGTGATGTTCTAATTTTAAAACATAATATTTCATATATAAACATTAATGGAAAAAACTCTAGAAATAGACTAATGAGAGTAAATAAGCATTATTATCAATAGCCTAAAACATCAAAACCTGCTCTTAAATTGTCACTGCATTACTTCAAAAGGTCAACTTCAGACTAGAATCCAAAAACCAAATGTCAAATTCTAACTTGAATACTGAGAATCACCTAAACTTAGATATAAAATACTTATCCAAACCTAAAACATCCACAAAAAATTCCATACATCAACTAACAGTACTTAAAACATCCACAAAAAATTCCATGCATCAACTAACAGTACTTAAAACATCATCACCAAACACAAGTTCATCACATCATAAAAAAACTCTTAATTCTTCTTTGGTCCCTTCGATGACTTTGTTGCATGTCCTCCCTTCTTCCAAACAGCTTTAGCCCCCTTCTTCTCAGGTACAGTAGCAGAAGAACCTGCAATTCTTATTATGTCCTCCAAACTCTCAATCCCAAGGTCAAAAGAAGGTTCAACTCCAGTCTTCAATGTTGTAAATCTATAAGTGTACTTCTTCACCGATTTCTTGATGATTACATCAACCTGATCCCACAACCCATAGCTAAAATAGTCCTGTGAACTCACAGGAATAGAAACTGGAGGAACATCTTTATTAGGGTTGGAACTTTTTCACCAACCTTCATCATTTCAGCAGCATAGGATCTAGTAACGATTTCAATGTTCCTGACAAAGCTCATTGAGCGCTCAACAAAATCCTACAAAAAATCACCAATATTATTAATAATAAATTGAAACAACATATGAAAAACAATAAACATAATATAAATAAATAAAACTTACAAAAGGAGCTTCAGCAAGAATCTTTTCATCAGAGGGTAAATTATCAGGAATCTCCAACCCTACATAGTGAGAGGTACTGCGGGCAGTGCCATGACCTGGTACCGAACCTACACACTTTAATTTTTCAATCGAAGTTAAAGGAAACCCATTGCCGCTCATCAATCAAGCATAAAAACTAGCACTACCAATGGACTTACACATAACCTTAACCTTCTTATCACCAAAGTGTTGAACTAAGGGAAGGGCAGTAGGCAATGGGATTCCTTGAAATGGAAATCTATAAAGATAGCAGATCAAAGGAAAAAATCAAATTGCCCATTTTTATACCTTTCAACAACATCCAAAAAATTTTAAGCACCAACCAACACCAATCCATGTTCCTGATCTCATTCGCATTTTCCCTCAACAACTTAAAATCAATAGTACTTCTAGATGTAGGACTAAGGAAATTACACAAAACATACATAAAAAAGTACTTTTTAACATCACCTCTCTCAGTCAACAAAGGTATCTTACCCAGCAACCTATCACATGAAATATTATCATGTTTATCAGCCCCTAGTTCCATCCTCCATTTATGCCTCAACTCCATGTCCCTATTCTGCCCCTTACCAGAATTGCTAACTTCTAAAACCTCAATGTCACTTATAGGCAAGCACAAAGCATCATAAACATCATCCTTAGTATTGTAAAACTTAACACTACTTATAAGCTGCAAGTGACTAATGGGATTAAAGTTAGAAACCAGAAACTGAATAACATTTTTGGGCAGTATACCAAAATTAATTTTCAGTAATCCTTCAAGCCCTATCTCAATAACTGACCTGATCTTCCCATCTATTTCAAAAGCTTTACCATTTTACCAGGGCTACACTTCGTAGAGTAGCCCTTCTTCGAGCTACGAAAAATAAAAAATAAAAAAGCTACAATAAAAAAATGAAACATATTTTGGAACTATAACAATAGTTTAAAAAATACCTTGGTGCATCATTGACGCCCTTAGGAACTTTGGACTTCACAAGTCCTCCATCTTTCTCTCTAGCTCTCTTACTTACAACAGGTTTATCTTTACCAGCAGAAGCTGTTTTACTTACATCAATAGCGTTTTCACCTTCCTCGTCTGAATCATCTGAATCTTCATCAGCATCATCAACCTCTTCATCAAAATCATCAGAGTCTTCATCAGAATCACCTGACCGATCTTCATCATCATCCTCCTTCTCTTCACTCACTAATTTGTTCTCAACATCTTCATCATCATTCTCCCCACTATCAAACTTGCTACAAATAACATCACCAGCTTGTTGTGATGTTCAACAACTTTTTCTAAATCTTCCTCATGGTCAAATTCTTCACAATTTTAAGAATTTTCTTTACTTTTATCGCCTTCACCCTTGTCAGATTCGTTTTGAGCATTTCCATCTTCATCAACATCATCTGCCTTCTCACCTTAACTGTCCGAGTTGTGTTCAGATTCTGAGCTATCTTCCTCTTCAGACCCCTCATCAGTTTCTCCTTTTTTCAGCATTCCCAACAGTCTGATCATCATGACTAGTTTCATCAACCGGAGCATCAACTATTTGAAATTGAGAGGGGGCGGTACTAAAGATCTCCTCGGCAAAAGTTGTAACACAAAAATATAAAGAAAATTGGTAATTTAAAACAAGAGGGTTCAAAAAAATATTAACATATAGAAGATCAGCGACTCCAGCATTAGTCAACATAGATTTGAAATAATGCTTTGATTGAAGCTTCTTTGAAGCTGGAGAAATATTTTCAGCAACAACACCTATAGATATATTAAAACCAAAAAGCAAAACAATAATATTACAAAAAAAGTAATATCAAATAAAAAACACATCAAATCAACAGTAGAAAGTATCAAAGAAGAAAAAAATACAACCTGATTTAGAAGGTTTCTCAATTTGAATGGAAACTTTTTGAGCACCACCAGCTACATTTAAAGAAACATCATAGCATATTAGTAAGCAGGAGGCAAAAAATCAAATAAAAAAACTAAGTATTGCAAAAAAAAATACTGTTACCTCTTTTGGCAGATTTTCCAATATGTACAGTTGGAACTAGGCTAACCACCTAATCTGAATTAAATAAAACATCAAGACCAGATTACTAAACAGTAGGAAGCAAAAAATAAAACATCGAAAATAAAAAATCAGAAAAGAAGTATTAAAATGGAAAACTATTTTAAACCTTTTTAGCAGATTTTTCAGGCTCAGCAAAAACGTCACCTGAATTATATGAAACATCGAACCATATTGGTAAAAGGTAAAGAGTAATTAATAAAATTTCAACTAAAAAATAAATCAAAAGTATAAATATTACTAGTTGTCATCTAAGCTGAAGCAGCACCCTCCTCTAAAAAATAAGAAACATCAAGAAATATTTAAAAATAGGTAGTATCAAATTAATTTAAAAATATGATAATAAAACACAATTAAAATTTGAATAATACTTTGGCCCTCAAAATTGCTCTCATGCTTAGCCAGGACTTTAGACTTACCACTCATCAGTTTGACCCGTTTAACAGCAGTTTGCTTTAATCACCTCTTCCGGATATTTTCTTTAGGCACAGAAGCATCAAGGCCTGGAGATGCGGGAATAAACACCTCAGCCACTTTCTTCATTTTCGCATTTCTTGGACTTGGGGCTAAAGGAAAAAACAAAACATTAATGAAAATAAAAAACAACAAAATTATACATATAAAAAAATACTTGCAGTAAATGTAGGAGTCGTGAGACCACGAATCCTATCAGATTTTCGGACAAGACCACCATATTCTAAAAAAACATAATTTATAGCATAAATAAGAGAATCACACGTAAATATATCTAAATATTCACAGAAAGTCAGAAACATAAATTAGAAAGGAAGTTTAGAACTAGAATTCAGGATAATCAAATAAACAAAACGGATGATCATTAAAGAAATGTAAAACATCAATGAAAAACCTAATAACATCATTCTGAAAAAAGGACAAAAAATGTGAATACAGCACACATACAACATCATATACAAATAGTTAATACATACTAGTGAAAACTGGCACCACCATCACACTTGAAACCACACAGTACAAAGCAACATCAGTACATGAACAGTAAATTCAATTGGAATGTCATCAAATCGAAATTCTAAAGCATCAAGCAAAACCAGAGATGATAAAAAACATCAACTGAGATACTTAAATCATCACTCCTACTAAAAATTACAATAGAAATACAGTAATTTAAAAAATTATGCAATAAAAATATAAAACACAAATAATAAGAACTGCATGCATAACACACTTCCAAAAGAAACATTAATAACAACATCAACATTAACATGAATGTTATCATATTGAAACAGTAAAATATCACTTAAAACCCCAGAAGACAAAATATATATATAGCAATAATTTAAAAATTCCCGCCAAATATCATAAAAGAAACAATAAACCTTAAGAAGAAGATCTTCACCTTTACAATATCCTTCGAAGAACAAGAAGGCTGGGGGTAATAACATTTCGCAATTTTCAACACAACTTAATATAAACTAACAAATTCAACTCAAGTTCCTTTCTTCAATATCTACAAAACGATAAACATGAAAAATAATACAGTTAAAAATGATCGACATCAATGAAAACCAAAAACCAACATATATTTGAAAACATTCAGTGTCGCAATTGCCAAATAAAATCGATAACTACTTCCAATCAAACATGGTAAAAACTACAAAAATATGACAGAAAGCTCAGAGTTCACGGACAAAAATGCTTATTAAACAACGAAATTGGCTAAAATTAAAGATTATCGTCCGGAAAGACAAAGCTAGGTTGTCGGTATTACCTGATACAAAAGTGAACCGATTAGCAAACGAAAAGAGAAGAAACTCCAAAAATTGGACCAGAAGCTCCGATTACACTCACATGCAACACGATCCAACGTGTATTAAGCAACAAAATCGGATGAAAGTAGAGATTCACGGCCGGAAACACAGAGCTAGTTCGCCGAAAAAGGGAAAAGTAAGAGAGAGAAACTAGCGGTTTTTGAGAGAGAATGAAAAAATAAAACTGAAAGGAAGACAAACATAATCTAAATAGTAAGGGAGGGTATAATTTAATTCATTTGCAATTCAGTCCCTAAAAAATTTGAAAACCCTAATTAATACCCCATCCCAAATTAAGTCTCTATTATTTATAAATCAATCTTTGGTCTCGCTGCGAAACCGTCTTGCACAAGACTTTGTCTTTGTTATTTCATATTATGTGTTTCTTTGGACAATGATGTGGGATATATCTTTCAACACGTTTCCTCACTTGCCAACATGGAAACACTTCACGGCCCATATCGGATCAAATTAAAGGGAATCCACCCATCGGCGTAATAACCAAATTTGTGCTCTAATACCATGTTAAATTTCAAGGTATCTTGGACTTACATCTTAAAACCAATTATATGTAGAAGTGACCCATGATCTTATATACCAAACAAATACTTGTTGAAAGATATATCCCACATTCCCGCATCGGTTTCTTAAAGACTAAATTACTTACATATAAGGATTTATGCCGTCTCCACTTAGTGCCAATTGGTTTTAAGATGGAGGCTCTAGATACTTTGAAATTTAAAGTGGTAACAGAGCCAAGTTGGGTTATTGATCCCCTTTAATTTGACCTGATATGACTCGTGGAGTATTTTCACGTTGGCACATGAGGGGAAGTGTTTAAAGATATATCACACATTGGTTTCTAACAAGGATAATGACTAATATATAAATTCTTGGGTCACCTCCACTTAGTGTCAATTGATTTTAAAATGGAAGTCTATGATACCTTGAAATCTAACATTTCTCAAGTTAATTATCGGTTTATGAAGGTTGCCAATAATCCAGCTTCTGTTCAATGATAACCGTACATGACTTAGGTATAAAGATGGCAATGGGGCATGCGCAAGTGTGGATTATGGTACATCTATGTCTATACCCATATAAAATTTTCATATCCATACCCACCTTATCAACAACTTTAAAATTCACCTCACCTCATCGGGTATTATACAAAATCCACACCCACCTCATCACCTACTTCGATCTCCCTACCCACTTCATATCCTTTGTATTCATCATTTATATCTCCAAAAATAACTAAAATTCCCTTTTTTAAAGTACCTTTTATATTAAATATATATAACATGAAAATATTATATGTATGATATGTGCAATATGAATAAATAATAATTTATTTTACATTAAATTAGCAGGTACTCCCTTCGTCCCAACAGTTTCTTCCTGTTTACCTTTTCACGGTCTTTAATGATCATGTTTGACCGTTAATATCTCTAACTACATATACCAATTTTGCATAAAAAATTAATATTTATAAAATATTTGTTAAGATGAATTCAACAATATCTCACATGATATATTTATTATATATAGATTAATTTATATTTATGGACAAGGTTTATCAAATTTGACCAAGTGAATAATATTTTGCTATTACTAGTGGGACAGAAGGAGTATATAATAAGTTTAGTGGGGCTGGGGCGGGAGCGGGATGAGGCGTGTTAGAATAAATCAAGTATTTGATTGATTTGATTCTAGATAGAGTTGTTTACTAGACTAGAGTTATACTAGTACTAGTCTTCCTTTTGTACTCTATTTATTTTTGTCAGTAATACATTATTTTTTACGGGAAATTATTCTTTCATGGTATCAGAGCAAGTTCTAATCCTAAACCCTAAACCTTAAATTTAATTTTTTTTAGCTTTTTTTCGACCGCCCCCTCTATCTCCTTTCCGGCCAACTTCAGGTTAATTTTCGGTAACTTCGGCCAGCTTTCGGCGATCAGTGATCCTGTTCTCCATAAAAATTCACGGCCAGCAAGTGGTCCTCTTCTCTCCTCGCCTCGTATCCGCCGGCCAGTCCCCTTCTCCGGCCAGATTCATCTCCGCCGGCCCACTGCATCACCGGCGACCTCTTCCCTTTCAACCAGTATCCCGGTGTTCATCGTTCTCAAACCCAAATTGATTCATCGCCAGCTATCGTTTTCTTACAGCAAAGGTCCCATGCGTCTCCATTCAGCGTCTTCGAACAGCTTTCTGGCAATCCATCTCAGTAACGAGTGCATAGCTTTTTGGCGACTGGTCATCGGTTTCTTCCTCATCGCTGGACATAGCTTTCCAGAGTATCTCTAGGAATCTCCAGGCATTTCGGCGTCTTCGTCTTCTCTAATCCCAGTGGTTTTCGGCATCATCGCCAGCCATAGTTTCCGATGGGATTCTCCAGATCATCACTTCAGGAGCGTTCAACACACATCAGGCACGTGAGATTCATACGCCAATAGCCATACACGCGGGTCTCTCCACGCGCACGTGAGTTACAAGCACCAACGTTCTCCTTGCCCCGACTGAACTCTTGCGCCAGCTACTCTCCGCTACAAGGTTTGCGTCGCTGAGCATCCGACGCTTCGCTTTAGGAGGGGTGTTAGAATAAGTCAAGTATCTGATTGATTTTATTTGATTTGATTTTAGATAGAGTTGTTGACTGGATTAGAGTTATACTAGTACTAATCTTTCTTTTGTACTCTATTTATTCTTGTCAATAATACATTATTCTTTACGAAAAATCATTCCTTCAGGGCAAATGTGAACTAATATCTACGTCCGACCCACTACCCGTAGCGAATGTGATTTTTATACCCATACCAGCCTCACCCCCACCAAAATTACTTCCATACTCGTCTCATTGGGACGGATGCAGGACGGATCTCCATCAAAATTCGATCAACTGTCATCCCTATTCAGGTATATGATTCCGTTGATACGTTGGTTGATGTGATATTTGATACATACGGAGTATAATACATGATCGGGCAGTGTACAAATGTAGTCGGAAAAGTCAAATGAAACACTTGTATTGATCTGGCAAATACGTCTACATTATAAAATATTAATATTTGGAAATAATCTACGAAAAGAGATGCTCATGCATTATAGTGAGATTGGTAATTGAGTATTGAAAGTTACGACAGCCTCATGCGTGATGCTTGGAAAAAAAAATGCAGCTCTGTTCTTACTTCCTTGTGACTCTTTTACACATGTGAACTGTGATCACCACTTATTAATAAGAGAAGAGAAGGTGAGGAGAGAATGAATTGGCGTTTATTATAAAGATTTGGAAAAATATATTCGTTGGATTTAGATAAGAAGGCGAAAAATTAAGGAATGAAATAATATAATCATCATATAAGAATCACGTGATTCTATCATAAAACTAATTGGTGTTATATGAATGTGACTCATGATCCTATATACTAAACAATTATTTTGTCAATCATCTTGTAATTTGGGTCTGGTTTACTAGTAATCAACACTCTCTATAACTGAGAGGTTCAGTGTTCAAAACACACCCCTATCAAGAATTGTGAATATTAGAGCAATCCCTTGATATGAATTACCCAGTGTTATGTGACCATGTCGGTGGTCCCCGTTGTGGTTTCCCAACGTGCAGGTGATCGATGAATGTGAGATCGTGGTGGTTTCGGTTTTGGTGGCGGCAGTTCGTTTGTGGTTGGGTATTCTTAGAAGGGTATCACTACCTATTCAAATGGATGGAGTTTCAGACTCCACTGAGCTTCAATACATCCAGTGGTGGTGTCTCCCAGTTAATTCCTAGAATAGAATGTATATATGTAATTTTATTGCTTGTATGTAATCTTTCAAAAAAAGTGGGAGTCTTAACACGCCCCCTCACGTGCACTGACATTAATCATCGTGTAAACGTGGATCAGAAGGGGTCATACACCTATCAGTGGGAATATATGTTCACTGAGCTGCCAATTTTTAACTCTAATACCATCTGAAAGTGTGTTCCCCTTTAGTTTAGCACTGCACCTTCCCTTTATCTATCTCCAACTTGTATTTGATTAACGTGCATTCATGTCTCTGAATTCTTTGTTTACTGCAAATATGCCCCCTAATTTTTCAAAAATGTACATATAATCTACCCCAAAATTTTGAAAGTGCACATATACCCCTATAAATGAAGCCCGCCATTGAAAAACTGAGGGGTATATGTGCACCAAACAAGTAACTTGGGGTATATGTGATTTTTTGAAAAATTGAGGGGTATATGTGCACTAAACAAAGAAATATGGGCATGAATGCACTTTACTCTTCTTCTTTTTACCTTAGTTTTTTTTCCTTAATCTTCTTTCACCCATATTTCCAATAGGGGGAGATGGAAAAACAAGATTTTAATTTAATTTATGTTCTTTGTATGTGTATATATATATATATATATATATAAATGCTGAATTTATATCCATACATTAGTGTTGTCTTTCGAACTAGTTGATTGATCACTCAATTTAGTTGTTCACATTGATGTATTGTTCTTGATCTGATTGTACAGATCGTATGTTTGTAGTTATATTTTGTTTTTGTATTAGAAATTTCATTTATTTGGTCGCGTCGATTTATATTTTTCAAAGTGTTTGCATTTTGGACATCATTAATCGTGATTTGAATCAAGTAGATCAAGTGGTGTTGCAATATTAGTAGTAGAAAATCCTTGTTTGGTGCAATGATATTAATGTGTGATACGTTCCTCTTTGTAATGTGGTCATAATTTTCACGAGAAGCAAGTTAATATTTTGATGATAATATTACAATTTTTATTAGATCTCTATTCTGTAATAGTATAAACGATCAGTCTAGGTAAGATTTAGTTTAGATATTATTACAATGGATTAGTTATTGCTTAAAACTTGTTACTCCCTCTGTCCCATTTCAATCTGCATACTTTGAATTTCATTAGTTGATTTGAAAAATGTATGATCCTTAATATATTTCATTAATGATAATAAAATTTTGTAAAAAGATGATATTTTGAAAATATATGTTATAATGAATGTAACAATGTATCACACGATAGTATTTATACTTATATAGCAATTCAATTTTAAGGCCAAAGTTAGGAAGTTTTGACTAAATGAATAGTTAAATTGAAGTTTGAAATGAGACATGGAGAGTAGGTTGAATGAAATCCATATATTGTAATCATTGTTGAGTGTTTTTCCCAACAACTTGAATGATTACTTTTAAAAAATAAAGTTCACCTTCTAGATGGATTTGGCTAAAATTTTAATTTTGAAATTGAATTCCAATTCAAATTCCCAAAGATAAAATAAAATTTTCCGTTTCATTTCATTATCTGATTTCCAAACCTACAATCCAAACTTCATTGATCTTTTCTTCTTTTTCGGATAAAAGAAAACGAGTGTTAAATTTTTATTTTTATTTTGAAACGGAGAGTCATGCATTTATATTACTATCATTTTTATTATTTCGTCCTTGGCCAAGTTATAGGCATTCGTAACTACTGCTCTAAACACATTCATTATATGGATATTGTTGAATGTCATTACTAACATTATGATACTTCTAACAAGACCCTTCAAATCTGGTGGAACATTGGGAATTTGATATGGTTGAGCGTCATTTCGCAGTCTGTGTGAATGCAGATGTCAGCCGACCCTCTGTTCCTTGCCTGAGTCATTGCTTCATGTATGGCAATGAGCTCTGCTTGAATTACTGATCCCGTATGTAAGACCCTATATCCCTGCCAGCTGGCGATGTTTGGTCCATGTAGCGCACACCAAGCTGCCATTGCCTTTCCGTTCTGTGCCCGATAGGCCGCGTCGGTATTGATGCTTGTCCAGCTGTTGTAGTCCGGGTTCAGGTGTCCCTCCTAGGTGTGACATAGTAGTCTTAGGTCTCCCACATGTCCTTGTTTTGGCTGTGGCGGTTGCATCTGAGTTACCATATGCTCCAATTCCATCTGCGTCGAATTGGGATCATCTGCAAGTGTTTGGATTAACTTGTCAGCTCCGGTGTTTTCGTCATAGGTGGTTTTGATGATGGCAAGTATCATGTTCATCGTTATCCTTATTGGTCTATTGTAGCCTTGTTTCTCGCACACCATATCGCTCATATAATGATACATGTAAGGTCTATGTCGTCCTTTTATGGTGCTGTCATAAACCATTGGCGAAGCCATGGTTCCAATTAAGCATCTACTTTTGCTTGATTAAGGGTTTGCTCTGTTCTCTCTCCTACTTGTCTTCTCCCAAAAACAGAGTACATCTAAAACCTAACCATGGGGAGGTCGCCGCTGCTCCGCCTACGGCGGCCTCCCCCCCCAACCCACCACCACATCTCTCTTCCCACCCTCTTCCCTTACTAGATCCTCCCATTTGCTCCGTTTTGAAACCCCATTCCAGAAACAAACGAGGAACCTCATTCTCGTTCAAAATATTTTTTCCAGGCTCATTTTCAGACCCATATTGTTTCTCAAAGTGGTTGGCTGTAGCTACGGCAGCCACGTAGCAGCCACGTTTGAATACATACCGAGGAGCTCCAATTGCCGTTCCGGAAAAAAGACTGAGATTGAGGAAGGTTCATGGTCTAATATCTATAGATCTGGAGGTTTTAGACAAGGAGAAGCTTCAACGACGAACTGGCCGAGTTTCCCGCACCAAAAGTGGGGTCCACGCGCGGCTGAATGTCTATCACGTGCCACCACTCCCGAGGTTGCCACTCACGCGCCGCTACTGTAAGGATCTCCGACGTCGGAGCCACTGAGACTGGTCCAGTTTCCTTTTCTTTTTTTGCTGTTTGTGGTGGACTTTATTTTTATTTAATTTTTCTGGCTTTCTATTATTTTAAGTTTTGGAACTTTAAAATGAGGATAGCATTTAAAATTCCGATTTTAAATGATCATATTGGGCATATAAATTTAGGTTCTTTTTTATTTTGGCATCAAATTTAGATTTCCCTTACCAAACTGTTTTTTCCGGCGATCTAATTACGGAGAGACATGTTTGGTTTTCGATCTGTTCCCGCACTAGGTTTAGGAGAAATCCGAGTTAAAAGTTGTTTAAATACTAACTTTTGGCGTTACCGACATGAGGGTTCAGAACAGATTGATAGATTCTGGCTAGATAGGACAGGGTAGTCCAATTTGGGGCGGGTTAGGGGTTTTCTTACATGTTTTATGCTATCTACTGTGTCCGATTCGAGGTGGGACGCCATCTCAAGTTGGTTAACAAATCAAGCTGATGGGTTCAGGTCGCGCCGTTCAGGTGGTTTACAGTAGAGAACCAACATAGATTATGTATCCTCGTAGATTACGTATCATGTTTATGTTTCTTTTCATTCTGCCACATAGACCTTTGTTCTAAATGTAATATTTAGTGTCTATGTGTAAATGAGCATAGCTCATCTCTCGCTGTAATAGATCAATCAAATGTAGGCTATTTGCCAATTTGATAATCAATATGAAGGGTTGGATCCCCTAATATCCCCGTCATTGACGGTTCAAATTTAAAAAAAGTAAGTTATATAATATAATCTAAATTTTAAAATATAATATTTTAAATTAAGGAGTGCAGCTTATATATATATATTAAAAGATACAAATTTTAATTAAAAAATATAGAATATCGTGCTTATATAACTGCTAGTTCCGTAATACTCCCTCCGAATTTTTAACATTTATTTACTTTCCTTTCTAGGATGGTTTTTTAATATTGACTCATTTCCCTTTTTGGAAAATTTTAGGTTGTTTTTATCCACACAATTTACTTTTTTTTTACTCTTTCAATGCATTCTCAACCACTAAATCTACCTTCCTAAAATTCAAGTGTTAAAAATAAGTGAGCCAAAATTAATGAACCGGAGAGAGTAAGTGTAAATATAACACAGTTTTTCAAATAGGCTAATATAACCTTGCTCTCATCTAATGTAGGTAAACAAATCCATGTGTTGATTTCATATGAAAAAACCAAAATACCCTTATAATTAAGAAAATGATAAACGAATGAAATGTTAAATTTCCTTTCTACCCCAAATTCTTCATCCCCAAATATGAAAATCATATACTCTTCATCTCCCCCAATATTTGTGGTCGTTCTTCTTTCCCAAATCTTAAAACCCTACTCCGGCGGGCCTCCTTCTCTCTGCCAGGTGTTCTTCTCTTCGCCACACCACCACCCAAACACTGTTCTCGATATGTTGTTCTGTCTCAACTATTTTTCTCCCCGTCGCACCACCATCCCAAAAGTCGTTCTTCTCTATGAATTGTTCTCTCTCCGTCGCATGAATACCCCAAGGCTGATCTTCTCTCCTGTCGACATACTTCCCTCATGTTGTTGTTACTATATGAAGAAATCTACAAGGATTTCCACTGAGTTAAAACCAGACTCTATAGAACAAGAAAGGAAGAAAGAAGCAGAGATTTGGGAAATTTTTTCTTGTAGAATGATTAACTTAGATCAATGATCATATTAGTTGTATTTATATAGTAGCCAGCTAACCTGCACATCTACTAACCGAATTTACAACTTCTAAACTGAAATAGCAAACTAACTATCTAACTGCAAACTAACAAGAAGTTGCTAACTAACTTTGAAGCTGCAAGTGGATTTCTAATGTCTTCCTCTTGCTCCTGGAAACTTCGGTCTGCTTCCAGATGAATGTAGCATCTTCCAGATGAGCTGATGAAGCATTGCAGTGGCAGCAATTGAGCAACAAGCAAGCTTGATCAGCAAGCAAGCCAAGTTAGTTAATATTCCTTCATCTTTATCCTGCCTACAGAGATAATCCCTGCCCTGTTCAATTTTTAATGGCCTTCAAGGATGAGTTCGAGCCCGCTCGTGCAAATATTTTACATCGTACTCTACTTCCCACATTTCGCTCGGCCTGGTTAGAATAGTTCCCTGAAGAAACACGGCTCAAAGGCATGCAACCAAAATACTGAAGTTGTCCTAGCCTCTGCTCAATCTACAGAGTTTAGTAATGCCCAGCCTCGTTCGAACAATGGAAGAGGAAAGACACAATGTAGATACTGCAAGAATTGGGGTCATACTATTGATTAATGCCGCAAGCCAATGGCTGGGATGTGTTTTGGAAAACCAGCTACTGTTCATGATCAACAAGCCGAGACTATATCTAATGGAGCAGTTCCTTCCACTGTTACCCTCAACACAACTGAACTGGAAATATTGATCAATCAGGTGTTGTCTCAAAGAGAATCTGATTCTTATCCTGCCCTTGTTGCACCAGGTAGTTTTCCATGGCTCATAGATTTTGCCTGCTTTAATCACATGACTCCCAATTCATCTATTTTTTCTTCAAAAACTCCTCTTTCACGTTCTACTTCTATTTGCACTGTCAATGGTTCATCCTTAACTTCTAGTCACATTGGTATTGTTTCCACTTCTGATTTCGTATTGCCCGTACATATTTTGTTCCAAAATTATCTTTCAACTTGTTATCGGTTGGACAACTTTGTGATCTTGGTTTGGACTTATACTTCTCTAAATCTGGTTGTGTGATGCAAGATCCTCAAACTGGGTAGCAAGTTGGGACAGGCCGTAAAGTTGGTCGCTTGTTTTAGCTTTCCTCTCTAAATCTTCCTACTCCAACCAATAATGTCATTAAAAAGAACCATTCTTCCTCTTTGAGGGCATGCATCTTTATCCCAGGTTCGTCAAATAATGTCTAGTGGGTCTTTAGGTCCAGTGAAAAATGAGTGTCGTTTGATTGTTTATCTTGTCAACTTGGAATACAACGCGGGCTTTGCCATTTTCATTAAATGATTCCAAACCTTCTAGTCCTTTTGATCTCATTTATTCTGATATCCGGAGACCTGGCCCAACCACTACTATGGGTGGGTCTTGATACTTTATCATATTCGTTGATGATTATTCCTGTTTTACCAGGATTTATTTAATGGAACGCCGTTCAGATTTTATTCAAATTTATTGAGAATGTCGAAATATGATTCAGATGCAATTTTCTAAAACTATCAAAGTATTTTGAACTGATAATGCTGCAGAATTTACTGATACATCATTTCTTGCCATCCTCAAAGGAGATGGCACTATTTCTCAGCGTTCTTGTCCAGGTACCTCTCAACAAAACAGGCGTGCTGAACGTAAACATCAACACATCTTAAATACTATCAGGGCTCTTCTGTTATCAGCTAATATTCCCAAAAAATTTTGGGGTGAGGCTGCTCTAATAGTTGTATACACCATTAATCGTATCCCGTATTTTACGGTGATCCCTCAGTTTGAAATGAAAGACTTGTGCTTTCTATCTTATTTCTTAGGACTGGAGGTTTCAAGGATATACAAGGGATATTAACTCACACAGACCAAGTATGCCTCCGATCTTCTCTTGCGTGCTGGTATCACCGATTCTAAGGTGGCTAATACTCCCACGGAGGCAAATTTGAAACTTCTTCCTAGTGATGGAGAGCTTCTTCCCGATGCTACTCGTTATCGGCAATTAGTTGGAAGTTTGGTGAATTTGACTGTTACTAGACAGGACATTGCTCATGTCGTTCATCTGGTTAGTCAATTCATGTCATCTCCAAGATCTACTCATTATCTTCGTATCTTGCGTTATGTGAAGGAAACTCTCTCTCAAGGTCTGCAGTTTTCCAACTCATCACCTTCAGAGTTGCGAGCTTTTTCAGATGCAGATTGGGTTGGTGATATCACAGATCGTCGCTCTGTCACTGGTTGTTTCTTTCTTGGAAACTCCCTCATATCTTGGCGAAGTAAGAAACAATATGTGGTTTCTCGGTCAAGTTCAGAGTCATAATATTGGGCTTTAGCTGATACAATCGCTGAACTTCTTTGGTTGCGCTGGCTTTTAGGTGACATGGGTGTTCCTCAATCAAAATGTACTACTTTTTATGATAACAGAAGTGCTATCCGAATTGCTCATAATGACGTGTTCCATGAGCGCACAAAACACATTGAAATCGATTGTCACTTTGTTCGCCATCATTTTGCTGAAACACACAATCTCCCTTGTATTTGTTTCTTCGAAAGATCTGATTGCAGATCTCTTTACAAAGGCTCATTCAGCTGGACAGTTTCATCTACTTGTATCCAAACTCAATTTGGTTTCCGTACCACTTTCAGTTTGAAGGGGGTGTTAATATTATGTTTCCTTGTATAATGTAGAGTTTTGAGTTAGTTTTGTACTCTACTATTTGTATTCTCAGCATATGTATACTCCTCCTGTCCCACAGTGATCTTCCTAATTTGATTTTCACAGTCAATTGCATCAATTTTTAATTACTAATATTTTTTTTGTGAATGTAAAAAAATTCTGAAAATTTATTATTTAAAAAATATATGCTATGATGAAACTAAAACCATATCGCATGCTAATAATCTTACATATATACATATTAAGAGAATTTAATAGTTGAACTTGGTTCAATTTGATCCTAAAAGTTAAATTAGGAAGATCATTGTGAAATGGAAAGAGTATATGGCTGCTTGTATTCTCACGGTCTAATACATTGTTCTGTTCCATCATAAATCTTATCAGATGGGATGCTAGGGCCCAATATTTAATATTAGAACATTTGCTTCGTGTGCGTTTAAAAGACTATCTTAGCACATAGAGAATTTGAAAGTGTCGCAAAAATCTTTTTGCTAATTTTATTTTTGCCCAATTCAGTTCAAATAGGCTAAATGTTAATCGAAATAACATAAATAGTTTAATTCAATAAAAAGAACAAGCTCTTGGTCCTAAATTATTTTCATTTTGTAAAATAATGTGTCATGTATATTATTCAGTTGACCAGCTATAATCAGTAATTAACACTCATGTTGCAAAGCATTAAACACCTAAGACTACCTCTACAAATTACCGTAAATAAGGTACTATGATTATCACTATCCTATATATACGCGACCAAATCAAATTGTAATTTTTTTGTTCAAAAGATAAAACTGTACAAAGTAAAAAAAAAAAAATTTTACTGGTGGAGGACGCTGTGCAAAAGCATTGATGAACAAATCATATTTACCAATTGGTTCCACTTTACAAATGAGTCGGGATATTTTATATCTTATCGTATCTAATGTCACAGGCGGAACCAGTGTATTGATGTGGGTGGCAATTGCCACCCACTTTTTTGTTTTGTTTTTGTTTTAACAGTTTAAGTTTTGAAAATACTTAGACTTTTACCCCACTACTTTTTTTGAAACCTATGCGTCGATCTCCCTTGTAATATTAGTGTTTTGAAATACTTTAATTATTTGTATTTGAATTTAATGATATTTGCTTTGGATACATCGTTTTTGGTTTATTTATTCATTTTAAAAAGTTTATTATTTATTTAGTGTATGCAATTAAATGGAAAAAAAATAGGTATAAATCGCCCCTCACTCTGAAAATCCTGGCTACGTCCACTGTCTAATGTATTATGTAATATGCAACGATAGTAGATGATGCTTACCCATGAATTTACATGCGGAAATATAATTGTACGTAACACAAAGATCACAATCAATCATATATACAATTATTGGTATATTAAGTTTCACTGAATAAATATAATGAAAACCTTTTTAATTTTCCTGCAAAAAATAATTCTAAAAATATAAAATAAACAACAATTTGTTGGTATTGGGAGTCAGTTTTCAAATACAAGAAATGTAAACATTTTGAGTTCACATTTATAAAATATGAAGGCTTTTAGTGACTATCAGATTCTCAAAAAAAACTAAGTAGAAACAACCATTTCGGTGTATATAAATAGAATAAATACACATTTAGAGCCTTTGATTTTAAATTGTATACATATGCATGAGACTTTTTTGTTTGGCAATAAGCTAGCTTAATTTCTTTTGAAGAACATTCGGCGCTTAGTCTTATATAATAATCAGTTTCACTAGATAAAATGCATAGTAGCCTATTTATTCTTGAATTTCCTCTCTTGAGAAACGATCTTTCCATAAGGTATGAAAAGACCAGGGAATTAAATACAATTTTAAGATAATGAGATGAAAATTTACGGGTCCAAATCAATTAAAATTCTGCTCAAATTCGGGTTATAATCTATTTGGATAAATTCAAATGTTTATTTAAGATAAAACCTCAATTTTCTTTCCTTTTCCCCAAACCTTTCATCAGCTCAAACTTCATTGAATTTCACTATTTTATGATTTAATGTCTATGTTTCAACCTAAAGTTATAACGTTTTATACAGAATAGTTTCGGATTTTTTTTGAAATTACAGATCAGAGAAAATAATTGCCAAAAAAAAATTAAACTAAAAACACAAATAAGTAACATAATATATATTTTATTCTAAATATCTAATGTTTCTAATTAAAACTCAAATGTTTCACTTCCAATTACTGTAGAGTATAAACCCCTAACTTCCTGTTATTCTATTTAAACCCTATCTTCCTACATGTCTATGGAAAAACATTTTTTTCCCAATACTTTATCTTATTCTATTGTTAAAATTAGTAAATGAACGAAATTAGGAATTTAATATCCACAAATTTTATAATCCCTTCTCCAAAACTTATCTTTTGACCGATTTTAATTATTAACATTGGGAAAATTTGACAGATATTTCAGTGAAAGATATATTCGACGTGATAATTTTATAAACATTAAAATTTACTTCAAGTTGCAGTTGTTATTGCAGTTCTAACCAGAAGCACTTAGTCAAGTGTACTTGACCCACTTTGAATTCCATACAAAATTTAGGGTTCATAATTGTAAATATACTAAAATTAAAGTACCAAATGCATATAATTGAAAATATGTGTATAATCTCTGATTAGAAGCATTAAAATGTTAAATTCTCAATCGAAAGCCACATACTATTTCAAAATCCAGAGATGGGAAATTCAAATAATTTTCATGTAATCTTTTCAAGTTAGTATATAAATAATAATATCTTGCGTGATTGTGTTAAATTCATTGTAACAAACTTTCTCACGTATCAACTTTTTATAAATAAATATATAATAGTAAACGTGTTCGTTCACAAAAGTGGAAAAAAAAACTCTGTAATACACCATGAAACATAAGGAGTACTTCTTCCCCTCGTGAATGAAGTCCCCTTTTTCATTGTACAACTTTTTATCTATTACAAATTGTAGTACTAAAGTATTTTATGTGACCATTTGAAAAGATAAATGATGATAATGTTATTTCTCAAATCCTTATTGTAATTGATTTGTAAATATTTTTTGTGGGAAGGAGAATGATAAAAGGTACATGTTAAACTATAATATTGACAAATGAAATTAAAGTTTAAGGAAGTCATGCAGGTTCACCAATTGGCTCTCCATTTTTGTAGGCTGTGACATTGAACGCGTTAATTGAAATTGGAGTGATTATTTTGAACTGTCAAAATACAGCAAGTACCACAATAATTTTTCTAAACTAAAAAAAAAAATCATTTTTAAAGTCATTAAAATAACATAAAAATACTTTGTGAAAAAAAATATTTCATCTTTTTTTTTACCTTCAAAATTTTGCCAAAAATAAAATAAGGCAATAATATAAGAACACCAAATAAGTCAGGTAGGACACAAATAGGGGACAGATGGAGTACCTGTTTCATGAACACTGCTATCTGTGGGGTAGCTAACATTAAGGTGAGCATCTTGTGCATAGCATGTGAAAGAATCCAAGCATGACAACAACATAGCAACAGCATAGCAGCAACAGCAACTCAAACTCAAGCTATTTAATTGAAGGAGGATTATGCAGCTTCAGTTATATTATGCATATTTACGGGTTTTTCAGTTTAATTGTTAGTTAGCCCGGTTTGTAAGTTGGTTTGACAGTTAGCTTTTAATTCACAGTCTTTGTATATATACAGTAGCTTTTGTACAGCTTTTGTAAGTTGATCAATATACAGAAAATTTCCCAAAAATTTCTCTCCGAAATAACTACTTCCTTCACTGTGTGTTACACTATGTGTTAATGGAGTTCATGAAATCTCTTTTGATTCTGAACTTTTTCAACGTCTCACAAAATATCTTCCAATATTTTTTTCTTTCCATTTTTATTATGAAAACTATACATAATATATCACAACCACCCATATTTAAAATATGAAATTGCCATTTTGCCATCCATAATTGTTGACCCAATTTCGAATTAGGAGTTTAATCAAACTTCATTAAAGGCCCAAATAGTACAAATAAACACTCCCACCTCAAACTTTTCTATGCTTTCATTCGCCAACTTTTATTTGTTTCCCGATACATCTATCGGCTCCCACTTTTCTCTGCTTTCATCTGCCTCAATTTCCCCTGTTTCCATCTCTTTTCATTTCGCCAAACTTTAACTTATAATCTCTGAACAAAGGCACTAAAAAACAGCCCAGATCTCAAAAACGAAAGAATGGAAATTGAAGGAATCAGTTATGGAAGGAGGGTCATCTGATTTGTTAGGAAAAAGTGTTAGCACACATTATGTACACACTCATTATATATATAAGCTAGCTATTAACAACTAACTGATCTACTTGCTATTTACTGTTAGATCCTAACTAACTCAACTATACAGCTAACCAACTTACAACATACACAAAATGGAAACCAAATAACTGTAAAATGGAAACTAAATATTTGATGCTGAAATTGAATTTCTGATTATGTTGATGCTGCAAAATATAATCTTCACCCTCTCTCAAAATGAAGTTTCTTGTGGTGAACAAAAGCCCATTTTGAAAAGTAAAGGATAAAGACTAGTAGCCAAAAGCAGTTTTGTGAAGCCATCTGCCAATTGATGCGAAGAAAATACATGAAGCGGATTGATAAAACTAGGAGTAGGTATCTCAGACAAAATGATAGTCGATTTCGATGTGTTTCGTCTTTTCATGAAAGATCGGATTCTCTGTAATCTGAAGGGCAGCAGTGTTATCATAGTGAAGAGGGATCGACCATTTACAAGGAATCCAGAAATCTCTGAGCAGAAAAGGGATCCATTTCAATTCAACAACATTTACAACCATACTTCTATATTATCATTCTGCAGAAAAACGTGATACAATATGTTGTTTCTTGGACTTCTAAGAGATAAGTGATAAACCCAAAACAAACAGAAACCATTGACTGATCTTCAATTTAACTTACAAGTTGCCCAATCCGCATCACAAAATGCATTGATTGACAGATCATTCTCAGCTGGAAAGAACAAACCGTGCTGTGCACAACCTTTCAAGTACTTAGCAATCTGCAATGCTCCATCCCAGTGATGAACAGAGGACTTTTGAACAAATTGTCTCAACTGATGAACTGCAAAAGTAATACCCGGTCAGGTAAATCCCAAATATAGAAACCTCCCCATCAACCTCCTGAAAAGACAAGGATCATGTAGTAGAGGAGATTGCTCATTTAAAGATTTCTAATCTGCAGGAGGAGGAGAAGTAGGAGATTTTGCTGAACTCAGACCAAGATAAGTAATTATGACCGTGATATACTTTTGTTGACTGAGGAAAAGACCATCTGGGGAATGTGCTAGTTCAATTCCCAGAAATTGTTTTCTCTGCCCAAGTCCTTTATAGTGAACAACTTATGGAGATAATGTTTAAGATCAGCGATAGCCTGTTCTAAGTTGCTAGCTATTAACACATAATCTACATACATTATTAAGGCCAGCTTGAGTGAACCAGAGAACATAAAAAATAGGCAGTGATCATTCTTTGACTGAACCAAACCATAAGCAGCTAGATATTTTGTAAATTCTGCATTCCATTGTCTAGATGCCTGCTTTAGCTCATATAAATATTTTCTCAGCTTGCAGACTTGCCCAAATTTAGCTTTCAAATATCCACCCGGTTTCTTTAAATACATATCTTCATGTATAAAGCCATGCAAAAAGGAATTATTCACATTAATTTGATGGATGTTCCAAGACTTTTCTGTAGCAATTGATAAAAACAACCTTACTCTAACCTTCTTGGTTACTGGAGAGAAGGAGTCATAGTAGTCTCGACCTTCTATCTGTATGAATCCTTTGGCCACTAATCTTGCTTTGAATCTTTCTTATCCTTATTGTATTTAACTTTGTAAATCCACTTAGAGCCAATTGCTCTTTTCCTTGGAGGTAAAGACACTAATTCCCAAGTGTTATTAGATTCCAAAGCATTCAATTCAAGTTGCATAGCTTTCACCCACTGCTCATTCTTGCTGACTTGCTTATAAGAATGAGGCTCAGGAATCCTTAATAGATTAGCCAAGTAACTCACATGTGCAGTAGAGAAATGTGGTAGTTCATAGGCTGTGTTTATTAGGTAATCCTGCATCCATTTAGGTTTTAGTTTGGTTCTGGAACTTTGTCTAGAAGTTTAGAAAATTGGTGCAGGATTAGGATTAAAAGGTCGGGGAAGTGAATTAGTATGTGGACCAGAATTTAAGGTTTGTGGAACTAGAATATTTTGATCAGAATTATCAGGTTGTGATGAATCGGTATGTGCTGTTGGTGGGCTAGATTTTGTGTAATCATGCAATGGATCAGATGATATATGTGATTGATCAATGTAATATCTATCAGGTGAAAATTGCATATCACAATCTGAAGTAGTATCAAACCAAAAAATATTTTTATCAGTGAAAAGATGATCACTTAAGTAAGTTTGGACACTTACATTTGGTATGAAAAGAAATGCATTAGAAGTTTGATGATTAGTTTTCAGAGAAAATTGTTTTGGAAGAAAGAAGATACATCACATTTAAAAGGGAAAACTGACTCTTTGAACACAACATCTCTTGTGATTATCATCTTATTTTGAAGTAAATGAAACACTTTATATGCCATTTAATTTACTGGATAACCTATAAAAATGCAAGGGAAATCTCTCGGACTAAACTTATCTTTATGAGGTAAAATGTTAGTAGCATAACATAGACAACCAAAGACTTTTAAAACTGAAAAATTAGGAGCTTATGAAACAAGGCTTCATAAGGTTTTTTCCATTTTAGAATAGAGGATGGAAACCTGTTTATCACATATGTGGTAGTAAGTATAGACTCTCCTCAAAATCTAGTAGGTGAATTTGATTGAAACATGAATGATCTTACAGTTTGAAGTAGATGTCTATGTTTTTTTTTTCAACTATTCCATTCCGTTGAGGTGTATAAGAACATGATCTTTGATGCACAATGCCTGTACCAGACAACAAATCTTGACACTCTTTGTTAATGAACTCAGATCCATTGTCTGATCTGATCTTTCTAACTGATGCATTATACTGATTACATTCAGAAAGTTTTTAATGATATCAGTAGCATAAGTGTTAGATTTAAGCAAGAAAGCCCATATATTTTTAGTAAAATCATCAACATCAGTTAGAAAATATTTTGAACCATTTATAGTTATTGTTTTTGTAGGGTCCCCATAGATCTAAATGTATCATATCAAAAGCATTAGTTGTTGAAATTGAAGAATTTGGAAAAGGTAATCTACATTGCTTTGCAAGAGGGCATATCACACAGCTATTATTCAGATTAGGAAAATGCAAATGCTGTAATACATTTAGAGATGGATAGCCTAATCTGTTATGTAAAATTTGCAACTCTACATCAGTAAATTTCTTGACAGGAAAAGAAACAACATTATTGCATAAATGTTTTCTTGAGTATCTGTTTGTAACTTCTGGATCAAATGGCCTCTTGTCCATTATGTAGCCTCAACAGAAATCCCTATGACTGATCTAGTCTTAAGGTCCTGAATGAGACATGCATCAGAAAAGAAGTTAAAATGCATGAAGTTCTCTTTTGATAATCTACCGACTGACATCAAATTGAACTTGAAAGACTTTACAAATAAGTAATTAGATATCATGATTTTATCACTCAATTTTACCAAACCTGTTGCATTAACAAATACAGCTGATTGATCAGGTAGGTAAATGAGAGATTTGATGAGGGTAGGTTTCAGTGAGGTAATCAGCAGAGGATTACTACACATGTGTGATGAGGCTCCACTATTAAGTATCCAAACATCACTCTTAAAGCAAACAATAGAATTTCCAAGTTGACTTAGTAAGCACCTACAAAATCACTATAATGGATGAAATTGACATGTTCATTAGGCTCATTCATGTCCTCTTTTCTTTTCATTAATTTTCCAAGATCCCGCTGTGTCTACATCACAATAGCAATTAGAGTTTGCATATTACCATTGCCAATAGTTGTGACTCCGAGATCCAAAAGAGTTTCCTGATCATATCCTTCATTCTAACCAATTGACACTGCGTTAGCTGCAAACCTTGGTTGTCCTTTTCAGTTTCTCTGCCTTCATTACACCAATTAGGATACCAATGCAGTTTGAAACATGTATCCTTAGTATGACCATTTCTGTGGCAATGATCACACTTCAAAGCCTACTTTGCCTCAATATCTTTCTTCCTCTGATTATATTTCACAGCATTTACTTGCCCTAGATTCACAGTTCTGACAAACATAGCTGAATTGTCAGTTAAATTACATAATTCAGTTGAGTCTCTTTCTGCTGTTCAACCTTTGCAAACAGAGCACAAGCTTTGCTCACATGTGGCAATATGATCCATGGTGGGCACTTGATTCTTAGTCACTTCATACTCATCATTCAGTCCCATAAGAAACTGCTGCAATTTGTTTTATTCTTCATATGTAGCCAGATCTGCATAAAACCCACAGTTGCAAGTACATTTACTACAAATGCACTTCTTCCTTGGCCTCATGATATCAAATTTGTCCCACAAACGTTTCAGTTATGATAAGAACTGATTCACTGAATCTTCTCCTTGCTTGATGAAACACATCTCTCTTCAGCTGATAAAAGAGAGGCCCATTCACTGTGCCACATCTCTCATTGATTTCTTCCCACAGTGATTTCGCATTTGTGGCAAACACAAAGCTCCTAGCAATTTTTGGATTCATAGAGCTCAAGATCCACGTAATCAGAGTGGATTTTGCTCTTCTCTAAGCTTCATAAATTGGATAATTTTCATTCGGTTCAAGAAAATTTACCCGTCAGAAGCTTGAGTTTGTTCCTCAAATGCAATCTTATCATCATTCCTCGACTTCATGTCAAGAAATTCTTCTCAGTTAGCTTCTCCGTGGAAATTTCCAAATCAGTTTTAAAATTGGTGTTGCTGAACATCGTCATAGAGCGATTGTTGAAAAAGGTCTTTCACTTATCTCTCAATCTCATCTTTCTATCACCTTTTGGGAGCATGCTTTTAAAAATTCTATTTATTTGCATGATCGTACTTTGTCCCCCAATATTAATCCAAACTCTCTATATGAGTCTCTTCATCTTAAAATCCTGACTATGATTTTCTTAAAACTTTTGGGTGCTTGTGTTATCCTTTCTCGTGTCCATATAGGTCTAACAAACTTGAATACTGTTCTGCCCCATGCATTTTGGTTGGTTATAGTTCTAATCATAGAGCTTATTTGTGTTTATATGTACCAACAAATCATTTCTATATTGTCAGTCGTGTTATTTTTTAAGAAACCACTTTTCCCTATCTTGATCATCTTTAGACAGTTCCCTATGTACCCTTAGCTGAGTCATCATCTATACCTTTGTTGCTTCTCCAGCTCCCATCAAGCTCACCGCCCCTAGCTCCACTTCTGTCATCTCTGTGTCACCCTCCCTCCGTCAAACCTAGCTCATTTCCCGCAGCACAACCTATAGCAGCCTTCATCCCACTGCAGCAGCTGGAACACCCCTCCATGGCCACCGATTAGACACACCAGCTTAGAGGTTGCACTTAGCCATTGCCGATAGACCAGCCTTCACTCGACATCTAGCATGTAACCAACAATTACTTCCCTAATGACGTCACCAGGTCATCCGTCTCCAGCCATCCTATCCAGTGGTGCCGACTCCCCACGGTAGTCAGCTCACCCGTGCTCTTCCTCCTCCTCGCCGACGACCGTCTGCCCTTCCACCTCTCTTGAACCCATATCTTTTGGTACTCCTTTAATTCCTTCTTATTTTTGAGCTTTTTTTATGTGAGTGAACACCATGGTCACTCGTGCTATGGCAAATAAATTAAAACCAAAAATTCTTTTAACCACTAAACATTATTTACCTCTTTCTAATTCTCTTTACTATGAGCCCAATTTTTTTCACAAGCCTCTAAAGTTCTTGAATGGAAAAATTCAATGCAAGTTGATTATGATGCCCTTGTGCGTAATGGGAGTTGACGCTTGTCCCGTCTCCTAGTAATGCGTACGTTGTTGGTTGTAAGTGGGCGTACAAGATTAAGTGTCAAGTTGATAGTTCCATTAAAAGGTACAAAGCCAGACTTGTCGCCAAAGGATTTACTCTGGAAGAGGGTGTTGATTATGTGTATACTTTCAGTCCAGTGGTCAAGTCGATGACCATTCATCTTGTTATGACGATTGTTCTTACTATGAATTGTCCAATTCACCGGGTTGATATTAATAATGCTTTTATAAATAGTGATGTTTCTGAGAGGGTGTATATTTCGTAGCCTCCTAGATTTCATGATCGGACTCGTCCTTCGTATGTCCCTCTCCTGCAGAAAGCTCTTTATGGCCTTAAGCAGGCACCCCTTGCATGGTTTACGAAGTTACACATTTTTCTTCAGGATCAAGGCCTTAATGTTCGTAAGTCTGACAGTACACTTTTCATTCATCACAGGAAAGATTGTTATCTATCTGCTTTTTATGTGGATGATCTGATTATTACAGGTTCTTCTTCGACTGCCATTTCCGAGTTTTTGTGAAGTTGAATGATACTTTTGCTCTTCGTGATCTTAGTCCTCTACATATTTTTTAGTCATTGAGTTTACTCGCTCAAAAGATGGTGCTGTTTTATCTCAGCAAAAGTACATTCTTGATTTTCTGGAACGTAGTAAAATGGCAGACACAAAGCCTATTGCCTCTCCGAATGAACTAGCTTCCCATCTTTTCCTGGCTGGTGATCCTTTACGCGACCCTCATTTGTATCATAGTATTGTTGCTGCTCTCCAGTATGTCACAATTACTCGTCCTGAAAATTCTTATGCAGTTAATCGTGTTTGTCAGTTCATGCACATTTCGACTAAGCTTCATTGGTCTATGGTAACAAGAATTTTGCATAACTTGAAGGGTTCCATTTCTTATGGTCTTCATTTTCGGCCTTGTACCGATCATCGTCTTGTTGCTTATTCTGATGCTGGTTGGGCGTATGGTGGTGATGATTGTCATTCACAACATAGCTTTGTAGTTTATTATGGTGGCAATGTTATCAGTTGGTCTTCTCGGAAACAACATGTTGTCACTAAATCTAGCTCGGAAGTGGAATATCATGCAATCGCGTTTGGTTCCACTAAGCTCATTTAGTTTCAACAGTTGTTACATAAGCTTTAGGCTTTTCTTTTGTCTCCACCTATTTTGTTGTACGACAATATTAGTGTTACTTATATGTTGGTCAAACTTGTTTTTCATCAGAGGTCTAAGAATATCAAGATTAATTATCATTTTGTTGGTGAGCAGGTTGACGATGGTACTTTGGTGGTTCGTCATGTTCGATCTCTTGATCAAATTGCTAACATTTTTTCTAAGGTCGTTGGTAATGCCTGTTTTTCTACTCTACGGTCCAAGCTTCACGTCGCTCCACCTCCATGAGCTTGGGAGGGAGGGAGGGGGGGGGGGAGGGTATTGGAATATAATATGTATTTATGGAAGACCAAAGTTGTAAATGATTTGGTTATCATAGTTTTTCTTATCCTCTAAGCAACCTCTTGTATAAATACCTGTTGAATACAAGTAAGTTTTACAGAATCGTTATACAGTTTTACAATAATTATCAAAATTTTAAAAGTAAAATTATTATTTTAAAGTAAATTTTAGGTATTTTTGAAGGTATAAGTGGGGTGAGAATAATGAGTTTGAAATGGATAAGGAGACCCAAGTGGGTGATGGGGCAGCGGTGAATTTTAATATTGTAACCGCCTTGTGGTGATGCGACATGTATGGATATTAAAATCTTAGATGGATACGAGCATAGAGGGATCATAATGCAAATCCGTCCGACCCATTTTCCTCCCTAGGTTTACATGTGCATCCTACGATACCGTGCATCCTACAGTACCGTGCTTCAAACTTTCAAGTAACCAATTTACAAGTAGAAAAATGAGAAAATGACAATTTTTGTATCTTCTTTAATTTAGATGAAATTAGTCCGTCTGTCCCACCTGAACCAGCACTCTTACTTTTGAACAATATTCTCTATCCAAATTTAATTACATATTTGAATAGATAATGAACAATAATACCATCGTCTATGACATTGTTCAATTCGTCTTAGCAAGTAAGTTCTAATATTAATTTTTATTTGTCATTATTATACGTAAATAAACATATTAATGGTAAAACATGTCGCTTGAACGACGTGCAAAAAGTAAGAGTGCAAATGTATTTAGCACAGAGGGAGTATATATATTTTTGCAAATTGTTCTTAAAATATTATCCCATTATTATAAAATATTCTTAATTAATTCCCACGTACTACTAGTGGGATTGATTGAGTCAACCTTTCTCCGATAGATGTAAATAATAAGAATGGGTGATAGTGAAAGTTTATCATCACACAGTATTGTGCTTCCAAAATGCTAAGTTGCTAACGGATTCGGGTGATCGGGTGTGTGAGGAAATACTAGAAATTCTCGTGTGCATAGTTAACAAGAACATCCGCCGCTGTCCTGCTCTATTCCCGACAATGATTCTGGAATTAGTTGGAGATCGCTGCACAAACCTAATACGTGTTAATCACAACCACCAGTGAGTCAGTGCAGGAAACAGTTGAGAAGCTTACCAATAAGATGGGGTTTCTTGATCAGGCAGCCAACTGAAACACACACAAACACGGCCAAAATTCAGCGACAATGTTGAGTAGCATTTTAATGGAATGCAATGCTTTTACCTATCCCCTTCATGTTCGTTGTTATACGCTAGAGCAATTCTAGCAATCGATTCGAAGGCGACATCAACGTTATAGTCTTCTTTAGCAGAGGTCTCAACGTAAGGAATGGCCCCTCTTAAAGCACACCAATCCCTTGCCACCTTCTCAGAAATCTGCATTTACACACACTCAATACTCCCCATGTCCCCGAAAACAGTATTAGAAACACGACCCTTTTTTTTTCTTGAACTGAGATAGTGTTCTTACAGCTCGGCTGCTCCCGCTGGCGATATCCACCTTGTTTCCGATTAGAACAAAGGGGAAGGTCTCAGGGCTAGATGGATCAGCCTGGATCCACATTTTGAAACCAAAATGTTGTATGTACTGAATTCTATTAGCAGGGAAACACAGATTTTCTCCAAATCCGAGAATATCATTACCTGCTTGAGGAATTCCACATGCCAAGTTTGAATCTTCTCAAATGATCTGACAATATTGATATCGAACACCAGAACACAGCAATCTGCTCCTCTGTAAAATGCAGCGCCCAGGCTGTGAAATCTTTCCTGTCCTGCAGTATCCCATATCTGAACAATTCCAGTTCTCACATTAATGTCCATCTCTAAACCAGTACTACTCCCTCTGTTTCACTATATTTGGTAGGTGTTGATTTTTGTAAGTTGTGGTTGGGAATGATTTGCATTTTATCGTAAAAGGAAACGTGAAAATCTTATAAAAACGCTTAAAAAAAAACCTAGTGAGTACTATATTTACATTGGCTAAATAGTAGTAAATCCTTACTTGCAAGGTCACAAGCTTGTCATCAATGTTTATCTCCTTGGTGAGAAAGTCGGCTCCGATTGTGGCTTTGTATTCCCTTCTAAACTTCTTATTTACAAATCTGTCATGCCAGTTAATAAAAACATTTCCTCCAAAATGAAACAAAACTTGAGGCAGTCAACAAATCAAAACAAAAACATTCTGCTCATTTTTGCAATGCTATACAAGAAATCCAAGGATACTGACTCATCAGTGATGTCTTGCCCACCCTGAACTCAATCAGAAAAGATACCATGTGGTTAAAAGAAACAAGCATTCAATGTACTGTTCTGATTTTTCAGTAATCGTATACGACTTACCCGCTATCGCCTATAACTATGACCTTAAGTAGACTCCTTCTCGTGTTTGACATCGAACGGAAAATTTTCAGATTCTGAAAAAATAATTTCAGCGCTCTGTATGTCCCAAAGAAATGGAAAAGGAAACCAAGTGCACGTATGAGGAGGTACGAGAAGTGGCGGTTGACACTTTTTGGCAAGTTTCCACAATCTTCTTGCTCCACAGTGCCTGCTTTTATGATAGTCTCCAGAATTGACCTTGTGAGTGGGATGGATGAACACGTGAGTTCCATTAAGAGAAGGCAACCTTTGACACCATATGCCGCCCTGCCAGCGAACTTGGGCTAATTGTTCAAGGATCGTGCATCCCATGAATCATTAATCTAAGTATAGATATTGTGGGGGTTGAATCCATAGAATAACATAATTACATAACAATTTTCAGAAACAACCATTTTTGAAGGCGAATTCGTGAAACGGTTGAATCAGCATGCATCTGCTGAAGAGCGCGAAACTGTGTTGCTTTTTGGTCTTCCAGGAAATTGGGAACACGCCCAAGGTAATAAAGTAGCTTGTGACAGAGCGACGAGTGACTGGACAGGTTGCCCAATAGGAATCCCAGTAGGCAGTCAGAGACAAGCTAATATCTCGAGAGAGAAACAGACCCTAGCCCGGACTACCTTTAACTTAGTGTAGAACCCTCAAAGCTGCAAACCAATGGTTCAACTTTGGCTGCTGCATGAACTAAGAGAGAGTTTGAACTACGAAACTCAACTCAACTCAGGCCTGGTGATAAGATGGCGATATTGCTCAGGATGATCATAATCTGGATCAGCAGCCTAGGCAAGATTCTGCGTCGGATCAATAGGAGAAGCAATTGGCTTGCAGCCGTGTAGACCAGCTTCTGCCACCACCTCCAGAGCATACTTGCGATGTGAGACAAAAATGCCTGAGGGATTTCATGCACTTTGAGACCCAAGAAATACTTAAGAAGGCGGGGTCCTTCATATGAAAACATGATGACAAATACTGCTTGAAAGTTGATATAGCAGTATAGCTATCTCTAACAATAATTAAGTCGTCGACATACACCAAGACATGAAGAGTGTGACCAGATGGGTAAAACTGAACAATGAATAATCTGCATAGCTCTGTCGAAACCTATACCGGCGAAGAGTCTGAGCTAGCTTGGAGAACCAATTACGCGAAGCCTGTCTGAGACCATAAATGGACTTATGAAGGTGACATACCTTACGAGAGAGTTATTTAGAGTAGTCCGGTGACAGAGTCATAAATGCAAGCTCGTCCAAATCTCCGTGTAGAAAAGTGTTGTGTACATCCATTTAGTTCAGTTCCCAAGCTCGTACAACAAAAACTGATAGGAACGTACGAACGGTGACCATCTTGGCAATCAGAGCGAACGTTTCATTGAAATTAATACCTTCAACCTGGCGATTTCCTAACATAACATAACGAGCCTTATAGCGCTCAATGTCGCCATTTGACTTGTACTTGATGAGATACACCCATTTGCAACCTATTGGTTTCTTGCCAACGGGAAGAGCCGCGAGAGACCAAGTACCATTTCTCTCAAGCGCCTCAAGTTCAGCGTGCATGGCATCACACCAACAAGCCTGTTGTATGATCTCCGAGAAGCGAACTGCTTCATGGCATGAGGTGACTGCTACCAAGAATTGAGCATGAGCTGGAGCAAATTTCTCAAATGAGATCTACCTAGTGATCAGATATGTAGCGGAGCAGGCATCTGAATGGAGATCATCCCGAAGCATGGAGCTGCAAACAAAGACCTTGAGTAAAACACTGGGTTAACGTTGGCACGAGCTACGCCTAACATTCAAATGAGCCTCCTCGGTTGGAGAACTAGCCATGGGGGGTGAGTTAATTGTCACCTATGTTTTATCGCTATAAAAAAGGAGCTCATCCGTGGATGAAGGCTGCAGTGTCAGTACAACCGAGGACGAGTTGTCGAGCTCTGGGGAGACGCTCCTCCTGTCCAGGAAGGAGGAAAGAACTGGGGAAGAGATCCTCCTTTCTGTGGAGGGTGTAATATCCGGTTAATCAAATACATATGAGGTAGATCATATGTCAAAGTAGGTGACCGTGAAGAGGGTGGAACCCGAAATGGAAATTGATCTTCGGAGAACACCACATCTCTAGAAAAGAAACATTGTTCGGATTCAATATCATATAGACGCCAACCTTTCTTTACACTAGGATAACCCATGAGGAAACATTTTTTACCTCTAGCAGCGAACTTGTCCGAAGGCCAAGAAAGAGTCGAGGTGAAACAGAGACAACCAAATACACGAATGTCTGAGTATTTTGGATCTTTTTTGATGAGCAAGTGAAATAGAGTCCTATTTTGAAGAACTGGCGTCGGAGTTCGGTCTATCAGAAAGCATGTTGCAAGGATACATTTTCTCTTAAACTTTATCGGAAAAGAAGCCTGAAACCACAAAGCACGCATCACATTTAACAGATGGCGATGTTGTGTTCCACTTTGCCATTTTTATGAGATGTGTAGATGCACGAAGTCTCATGGACAATACCATGTGCAGCAAAATAATACTTAAGGCCCAAAAAATTTGTATCATTGTCTGATTTAATGGTGAATTGATATATGAAACTGAGTAATAGTAAGTGAGCAAAAATTCATAATCAGGCATGGAACCTCTGATTTCTTGTCGTGGATTAGCAACCACCAAACCAATAGAACAGGGGTTAGCTTCGCAGCCAGTCTACAAGTAAGGTAAGTAGGTCCATTACTGGCCGGCTCCGGACCTAAAAAACTTAAGTCTTTATTTTCGTTATCTGTATGAGCCAGGTGCATTGCTTTACTAAAATCCTGTGATATTGACGTGACGGCCAGAAGGAACACTAGCTATATGCTTAATACATGCAAGTCGGACGTTGTTTTCGGGGAGGAAAAGAGGCTCCTAGCTAAAGGTAGCTTGTCTCGCCCAGGAGGTGATAAGAGTTGAGAACAAAGTGGCAAACAGGTGCATAACGCGTGGGAATTTTCCGAACAGTAACCACGACGTCTTTCTAAAAGCATATAGTGAGAGACATAAGCTTTCCCTTTCGGAGAGCTTTATAGCATTTATTTTTATCGAGTAAGGAGAGGTGGGAAGAGTATAGTTGAGCTTGAAGACTAAGAATGAGATCAAAGGGTGAAGAAAAGGAGAAAGCTACAGAGACCAGACAGAACCTATGAACTTCGAATAGAGTAATCATCAACAATAGGAACAAAATAAGTAGCACCACAAGAAGCAGGAATTCTATACATGCCCAAAATGTCACAATGAACAAGTTCAAATAAGTTCATGGCTTTATTAGAACTCAACTGAAAATAGCTCTTGTTTGTTTTGAACGAAAACAAATGTCACAAGGAGTAGTACTCCGTCGAGAATCACAAGAAACAGGTGAAGATGCTAAAACTGTAAAAGAATTATGCCCCAGCCTTTTGTGCCACAACTCAGCCGAGGTAATCTTCTCGAACTTAATCACGTGACATGCTTGTGCGCTTGTGTGGCTACCAAGAAGTGTCGCAATCAGTAAACGCCTTACCTCTGCTCACCTACACCAATCATTGTATTCGTAAAACTTTGCTGAAGTACACATAACTTATCAGTTAAGAAAGCGAAACACCGTGCACTGGGAAGCAACCTGGGAAATGAGAGAAGATTGCATTCCAAAGTTGGAAAATATAGAACATGATCAATCCTTGGAAACTGAGAGAAGAACAAATAACCTTCTTAAACAACTATAACATCACAATTTTCTGGAAGCTTAATGGGAACATGTGCAATATCAATAATATCACGAAGCGAGGTAAGATTACCAATCATATGAAAAGAGGCACCAATGTCTAAAATCCTTAAGGAATGCTTACCAGTAGCATCAACGAAAGGGGTGTTCAAGATGTTATACATTTATAAGACAGCTTGCCATTGACCAGGAATGAGATTCGAGCCACGAGCTACTGACTTCGCAATAGAGATGACATCGGATGCCACAGACTAGAGTTGTTACTGGGCCGAGAGAGAAACACCACCGGCTGCAGAGCCATGACCGCGACCAGCTCCAGGATTGCCACGGCCAGCCGAACGGTGGAGAAAACCTTCAGGAATGCCATGAATTCCAACAATGAGAGACGTTATGGCCGAGCTTCCCACAATGAGTGCACGAAGGATGGCTAGAGAACCTGACGGCTGCGGTTAAAAATGTGGTTTGGCTTGAGCCGCGAATGCCATATCGTCAGTCTTGGAGTTGCGTTTGTGCATCAGGGTCTTGTGACGTTCCTCCTGAACAATCAAAGTGTAAATTTTCTGTTGCGAGACAGCAATAACTCTTGCTCCATGATGCTGGAACAAAGAGTACCAAATGTGTCGTCAAGGCTAAGAAGAAATTGATGATGATGCTCGACATCAATTTCAGTCCGTAGCTTGGATGTGATTTTACATGAACTATTACTGAAGAGACATGCCTGAAGAAGTACATATATAGTGACCTCGTCCCAGATTTTCTTGAGCTCCACATAATAAGGCACAACAGACTTACCACCTTGGTGACAATTTTCCAAATTTGTCTAAAGTTGGAGAAGCGAGGGCTATTTCCTACCCAAACATGATGACACAACTCCTCTCAGAGTTCAAAGAAAGTCCCTGGATAAGTGAAAAAACCCGTAGTTATGGGTTAATTGACAGAACGACCCAACCGATCAACATGGAGTTAACATTGTACCAATCATCAATATCGACAGAAAAAACATTGGCCTGAGTGATACGACCTTCAATAAAACCAAGATTACATTTTTCCTTGAGAGCGTTATTCATAGAGGTGGTCCATTCCTGATAATTGTTCCCTTTAGAACAACCAAACATAGAGACAACCTCGGATGATATGAAGGATGAACGTAGAATTGAGACGTGTGGTTAAGAGGACGATGAAGAGGCTGAGGACCATCGACATCATGTCACGGAAGAGGAGGGGTGGCGGGGGGTTCGTAGTCTCACCGGTGGTAGAAGGAAGAAAATAAGTGTTCACTCTTCTATTGACGCCACTCATGATGCAGCGGTGACGGGAGTAACATGGCGGTGACGAAAGTTTTGGTCGGGAAAATTATGTCTCAAAGAGTAGGCTCCGATACCATGAAATAAGCAAGATTTGAGATATTTTGGGAATAATGACCTAATCTTATAATGACAAGTGAATGGGTGATATACCCAAATGTATATGAGGTAACTAGATGACCTATTACAACACAAACTCTATTACTTTCTCCACAATAATCTGATGTCAATTGGCTATAGCTGCTCTCCAAATTGATGAGATGGACTAAGCTAGCTCAACTACCAGCTGTTTCTCTTGTTCACACATTTGATGCAACTTCTTTGTGTAGAAATAACTATATAGTCTTCTCTATTGTGACAATCCACCCCCTTTAATATTGAGCTTGAACACAAACTTATAAAAACTTGCAGATGCCCACTAAAACATTTGTTTATGCTAAGCACAGAACTTAGGAAATTGATGAGTTATCATGCTAGCATCGTCCCATGAGGATTCCTCTTTTGGAAAATGTTTCCATTCAATGAGCTATTGAATTATTTGTTGAATTCATCTCTTCTGAATTCTTCTATGCAATACTTTTAAAGGCTCAAGCACCAATACTTCATCCAATTTAGCTTCATGAATATCAATTGTAATGGTGTTTCCCCTTGGTGCTTCTTTAATAATTATACATGAAATAATGAGTGTATTCTACTTCTTGCAAGTAGTTTCAGTTTATAGGAAACTTTCCCTATTTTATTCAAAATTTTGTATGGTCCATAAAACCTTGGGGACAGTTTCAGATATTGCCTCACAAGTACAAAACTTTTCTCTTGTTTCAGTAGTTTAAGGTACACTAAATATCCTTCCTCGAAGACCTTTACCGTTCATTTCATATCTGCAAAATATTTCATCCGAGCTTGAGCTTTTTGTAGGTGTGGTTTTAATAATTGATTCATGCTGTCCTTTTGGTGTATAACATCTCATGCAGCTAGAAATAGAACATCTCTAAAACATCCAATTGGAAGGGTCAGTGGTTTCACTCCATAAAGAGGTTCATGAGGAGTCATATTTATGCTGTGATGGTGTGTGGTATTGTACCACAGTGGAGTTGAGCATAACCAATTCTACCAAGAACTCGGCCTATCACCACAGAAGAACCTCTGAAAATTTCTAACACTTGGTTTACCCTTCCAGTCTGTCCACCTATTTCTGAATGGTAATAATTACTGAATTCTAACTTCACTCCAATCAATCTCATAAGTTCTTGCCAAAAATGGCTAGAAAAAACTTTGTTCCGGATTGAGTGATGTTTTCAGGTGTACCATTAAGGCGACAGATGTCAGTGTAGAAAAATATGAGCAACTTGAGAGGTAGCAAAAATGTGTGAAATAGCCAGGATGTGAGCATATTTAGTGAACAAGTCTACTACTACAAAGATGGTCTCAAAAATCACCAGACTTTGGAAGTCTCTCAATAAAATGCATGGTAATATATGACCATGGTTGATTTGTGAAATTTGTGTTTTCCTAAATTTGTCAATTACCGCAACTATGTTCCAACATCATTTATCTAACCAAGTGTATGTAAGAAAGTAAACCAAGAACACAATACTTGGTTACACAATTTGGTGAAAATACCTACATTTATGGGTATAGCGTGGTTTAGAATAAATCTACTAATCAGAAAGATAGAGTACAATGCACACTATACCACTATACTTATCTTAATTACAATGTGTAGATTTTGCAAGCTCCCTTTTTTTACCGATCCACCTTGATCAGACTCCCCCTGACCTCCACAAAATATACTGATAATAATCAAATCCCTTAGAGATAGGAATTACCAAATCTAATCCCTTGAAGTAAGGAATTAGAATATCTCGTCCATATCTCGATCCTAACCGAATAATCACAAATCAATTCCAATTCCATAAATCTAATCCAATCCCATAAATATAGAAATTCATACATTCTTCAACCGAAAACTCCTGATTGAAATATAGCATCTCGGATTACAACTCATCTTCCCATATATAAAAAAATTTCTTCTTTGATGTTACAACATAACAATTACATATTTGCATAATTTCCACAAATTGCCAACAAAATAATTCCGGACTTTTCATTCCCCCCCTTTGGCATTTTGTTGACCCATCAACCTATTGGACTTTCAAATCAACTATGCAAATAGAATGATCATAATAAAATCAATATGGATGTTGGAACATGAGCTCAAAATTTTAATTCCTCCCAAATTACACAGCTCCAAAACAATAATACCTTAAAATCCATGTTGGAACATCAACAAATAGTCAATAACAAAAATTTTAGAAAACCATTTGACCCATATTAGAACATCAACCCAACTGACTGTAAAAAATCCAAGAATAAAAAATATCAAAAATATCCATCATGAATTCCAATTATGCCGTGCAAAAATATCCCCAAAAATCCATAGCACTTCCCATTGGGGCCATAAACATGCCAAATTCAAAATTAACCTAGTCCTAGAGATAAAAATGGAAAAACCAAAAGGTCAAAAGCAGCCATCAAACTTCATACTCATATTCCATCTGGGTCAACTCAATTTCTGAAGCAGCCTGTTGAACATGAAGTGCAGCAATCTTGGCTTTCACAGCCATCTTCTTAGCCTCTTTTGCTTTCTTCGCTGTTGCAGTAGATGATGTTCCAGCTTCAGAAGTAGACCAGGGAAGGTCATGTATCTTTCTAGTAGAGAAGGTCCAGGAGTTGACTTTAACAGGAGTTGTAGCAAGAATCACATCATCATATTTGACCTGCACCTTACCACTTTTAGCCAATGTTGAGATACTGCAGGGATGTTGCAGAGAGTTCTTCATCCTAGAGGAGACAACCTAGAATACAATATTCTATTGAATGATTCGGCTCAAATTATCTGGAAGTTTCTTCCCAATGTAGTACAACAGCTTGTCCATCTCTCTTGTTAAGGCTGAGGTGTTGGTAGATGGAATCCAACAATTTATAGCTATTTGTGATAAACTAGACATGGCTACATGCCCCTGCTTTGTCCATCTAATCACTAAGCCTCCTGTGATTTTAGTTAGTATCTAATCATTTGTCAACTCAAAATCCTCAGCATAAGGAGTTACAAACTCAGGAGCATACAAACCAAGCACCTTGTTAATCTTTTCAGCAGAAAATCCAATCACCTTTCCTCGTACATTCACCCAGCCATAACACTCCGAATCAACATCCAAGTTTTCTTCCATCACATTGGCCTAAAACTCCTGCACCAACTCCCTGTTGTATTCCTTGACCACCGTAGCAGCAGGAGTATACTCTAAATAATCAAGAAAGCTTGTAAAGCCACTTGCCGTATAGGTTTCTAAGTCCAAGGGTCTTTTTGATACGATGTTCCTCCTTACAATGGTCTTCCAGCTGTCTTGGAACACTTCATTAAAGAAATCTGCATTCAGTGCATCTCTAGCAGATAGAGGGAATTTTGAACTCTGGCCAGCTTCTACCTTTTTCTTTTTCTTTTTCTTTTCTGGTTGAACTGTACCTGAAACTACCTCTTCAGCCTTCCTCTTAGATCTTCTAGGCCTTGATTGCACTTCCAAGACTTCATCACTGGTATATACCAGGTTTTCCACATTCTCCTCTTGAGTTGGAACATCATCTGCACCAATTCCAAATTCCTCATCTTGTTCTTGTGTTGGAAGATTCCCAACCTCTATAACTTTAACTTTTTCATCATATAGTTGGTCTGATGTTGAAACATCATCAAGGCCAGGTTCTGCTTCCTCGAACTCATATCCCCCTAGATCCATCTATGGGGTTTGCACTTGAACTTTTTCTGCTTCTTCTTTAACTATTTCAACCGGTTCATCTTTAGCTGGTGTTGGAACCTTCCCAGATCCACCACCCAAATCATACTCCTCATTCTGTACCGATGTTTGAACAATAGTTTCACCAACAACCTCTGTCTCATCAATCTCCATGTCCACATCCTCTCCTCTCACATTTTTGTCTGTGTTTGAACATGACCAGCATCCCTGGTTTCCAACGCTTTATGATCATAATCAATGTTAATGAATACTAGGGGTAAATTTCTCAGTTTCTCATTCCTTTTGGGTACCTCAGGGTCAAACAAATGAATTGCCTTATAATATGAAGATCTCAATACCCCAAATCCGTCAGGCCACTCAGGTATCCTCCTCAGCTTAAGTATCCTTAGTCCAGATGTTCTAGTGTATATACACATAACTTTTTGCCCCTCATGAGTAATACAAGCTAATTCAATAAGTATAGGTTTCAAGTATACCATATAAGAAATCTCTCCAATAATACCTTTAAGTAAGTGACTTAAATCATACTTGTTTTATATTCCCTGACAAGGACTTATAACCCCTTAAATTCACACTCTTATCATGCTTCAGATAGTAGTCAATACAATCATTAAAATATTTAAACCACTGACCATTAAAAGCGAATGACTTATCTCTAAAAACTTGGATTTTGGCATTGGAACATTTTCTGGCCACCCTGAAGACACCATCTCTACCCCTGGTTCATGAACAACCTCTCGGGGTTCCAACATTTTGCTCTCAGTAAGATTGCTCTCTATGTCAGGTTCACCGAACAACTTATTAAATTCTCTGATTTTCTCCATGTTGAGAATTTTTGTGATGAGATGTTGCAAGAAAGTTTTTGAGAGTTTTGGATACTTTCTACTTCTCCGCCGTAGGGTTTTATGAGAAATCCGAGCACAATAAAAAAAAATTAAGAAAATGGAAAAAAATAGGGAGAGAAGTTGCGGGAAAGGGGAATAAGAGAAGAAGATGGAAAGTTAGAATTTGAAAATTTATTTTCTTTTCCCAAAGCCCGCATTCTATCTCTTTCTCTTTCCAAATTAATTATTACCACTTTTTAGCTTCTAGCCGTCAAATCCATCACTTGACCTTAACTCAATAAGTTTTTATATTCCAACATTCACACACCACTTCCCTTTTTTTGTACTTTTCTTCTTTCTAATTATTTTGTCCTGAATTTCTGTACACAAAATAAACAAAAAGATATCTAAAGCTAAATCAAAATCTTAAAGAAATACCTCAAATATGAAACACACCTAAGTGTTGCCTGGGGCTCAAAATTAGCAAAATTTAAAGGTTTAGTAAAGATTTATGCAAACTGCTCCGATGTTGGAACACAAGCAACCACAAGTTCCTTCATTTCAACAAGATCTCGAATAAAGTACTGCCTTATATCAACGGGCTTTGTTCAAGAATGCTGGACTGGATTCTTTGATATATCAATACATTTTTGTATTCACAAAAAATCATCAGAGACCCTTGATGAATTCCATAATCTTTCAGCATTTGTTTCTTCCATAATAATTCTGCATAACAACTTCCAGCAATAAGATATTCATTTTCGGAGGACGATAAAGAAATCAAATTTTGTTTCTTACTATACTAAAATTCCAAATTTGTACCAATGAAGAAACAACCACCAGTAGTATTTTTGCGATCATCTGCATTACCAGCCACATCAGAATCACTATACCCAACAAGATGCGAGTCTTGAATTTTAGAATACCAGATTCCATACTTAGAAGTCTCACTAACATATCAGATAATACTTTTGAATGCAGTCAGGTGAGATTCTTTCGGATCAGCCTGAAACCTTGCACATACTCCTATACTGAAACATATATCTGGTCGATTAGCTTTAAGATAAAGAAAACTCCCAATCGTACTCCTATACAATTTCTGATCAGCTACAATACCTTTCTCATCCTTCACCAATTTATCAGTAGCCCCCATTGGAGTTCGAACTGATCAAGAATTGCTTAGGCGAAATCGTTTAACTGATTTTTTAGCGTACTTACTCTGATTTATGAACAAGCCATTCTTTTCTTGCTTCACCTAAAGTCCTAGAAAATAAGTGAGTTTTCCAACCGTGCTCATCTTGAATTCACTCTGCATTGAAGTGACAAAATCCTGTACCATACATAGTGAAAGTAAAATATAATGTCATCTATATAAATTTGAGCAAATAAAATTTTTGATGACCTCTCTAGTACAAATATAGTGCGATCTACTCCCCTTCGATGATAACCTTTCTTTATAAGAAAGTTAGTAAGTCGCTCATACCATGCTCTTGGCACTTGTTTCAAACCATATAGTTCGTTTTTGAGTTTATACACATGATGTTAATAATGTGGATCTTCAAATTCTTTTGGTTGTTCAACAAAGACTTCTTCATTTACCACAAAATTCAGAAAAATGCACTTTTGACGTCCGTCTGGTACAATGTAAGGTCCATAGTGCAAGAAATAGCAAGTAAAATCTGAATAGATTCTAACCTGGAAACTGGTTTAAATGTCTCATCAAATCCCCTTCTACTTGTATATAGCCTTGAGCCACCAGTCTTGTTTTATTTCTTGTAATCTGGCCATCAACATCTAACTTGTTTTTGAAAATCCACTTGGTACCAATAACATTTACTCCTTTTGGATGAAATATTCTTGCATTTCCGCAATCCAGTACTCATCAAGCAGAGCTTCTTTATTGTTTTTTGGTTCAATTAGAGAGATGAAGCATTGTAATTCTATAAGTTTTCTGTAGTTCACCCGTGGTAGTGTACGAGTTCTCTTGATACTAGGTTCATGTTTAACTTGTGTTGGAACATGAGGTGGAGAACTAGGAATCAATGCTCCAGCATCGATGTCTTCAAGGTCAGCAGGACTCTCTGAAAATTCTAGTGTTCCAACTTAGACTTGCTGATCAGTCAGATTGTTCTGTGTTGGAACATGATCTGGTACTGGTTCATCTTCTCCTCCTCCTAATACCTATTTTTAATAAGAATAATCAACAATCACATTAATAGACTCCATAAGAGTATTTGTACGAATATTGTACACCTTGTAAGCACGGTTGTTCACAGTATAACCCAGAAATTTTTTGTCATCACTGTGGCTGTTAAACTTTTCCAATTGGAATGTAACACTTGCTACGAAAGATATTAAAATATGATACATTAGGTTTCCTACCTTTCCAAATTTTATACGATGTAGACAAAGGTACACCCTGTTTATCGTATAACACGCTGTGTTGATTCCATCTTCCCACCATTTCTTATGAATTCCTTTTTTGCCAACAGTAAAGTCTTACTTTTACTCTCAACAATACCGTTCTACTGGGGTGTGACTGGTGCTAAAAATTCATGCTGAATGCCAAACTTATCACAAAAATCGCTAAAATGAGAATTTTCAAATTCTTTGCCATGATCACTGCGAATTCATACAATCTTCTTAATCAGACTCCCCTTTCTAAAAACATCCACTGTATTAAATTTTTCTTTGAGAAAATCTACCTAGGTGTATCTGTAAGAATTATCAACACATATAAAGATATACTTTTTTCCAGCCATACTAAGTGTATTGACCAGACCCATCAAGTCCATCTTTAATAACTCAAAATTTCTCGATGTGATAATATACTGAACAAATGAATGAGGTGATCGAATCTGTTTAACTTGTTGGCTTGGTCGAGTAGGCATGCCTCGTACTGCTTTAGAGTTTACAATCTTCCCCAATGTTTTGTAGTTGATATGTCGAAGTTTCCTGTTACATCGTTCCTTCATCTTCTTTAGAGCTTAGACAGTTCACTTCTTATTCTAACAAGTAAAACTTGTCAGAGGAAAGAATTCCCGAGAGTAATTTATCTTCACCATGTTTTATATTGCATTTGTCTTTATGAACAACTAACTGATACTGATTAGATTATCTTTCAAGTCTTCTACAAGTAAAACACTTGTGAAAATTGGAAATCCCTCAAACTGCAGTTCACCTTTGCAAACAACTCGACTCTTCTTTCCATAATTAAATATAACAAAACCACCATCATCTGGTTTAATCCTTGTCAAATGCTCATGAGCTATAGGCATATGTTGAGAGCATTCACTATCAAAGTACCACGAGTCTTAAGAATGTTTTATAAGAGACGCGTGAGCAACCAGACAAACAATAGTGTCCTTAAGAACCCATACCTTCCTGGCTATTATTTACGGTTGAGCCTCGTCAATGTGGAAACATGGTGATAGTTGTCGTCCATTCATGATGTCTTTGGGCTGCTTTAAGCATTGCTCTTGTATGTAACCTTGATAAAAACAGTAATAACATAAAATGGGTTTTCGTCGTGTCTTCACCACTTTCTTCTTCATAGCCTGTAACTCTGCTTTGAAATCTGCAGTAATGCTTTCTACTTTTTCATAGCCAAATCCTTGCCTATCTCCAAAATTCTTTCACATGGTTAATATATCATCTAGTTTCTTCTTTCCAGTGTTCAACTTGAAGATAGCTGCTTCAGCCATCTCAGCCCTCTCAGTTAAAAACTTAGATTTTGTTTCAGCTGTGTAATCTCAATTTCATGTATTTCTACTAGATCTATCAGTTCCATCTTTCTTTCAGCAAGTTGGTTCTTCTCTGATTTTATGACTTTATTAGTGGTGTATACCTAGCCATGGACCACACCCATCAATTAAAGGCTGCTAGCCCTTAGACCCAGCCAAAAACTGAAACATGAGTAAGGTTAACGAACTAAGAAAGGACCGATAAATGCGGAGTCACGTTTGAACGTTTAACCACGAACCGAGATTGTAGGAACCATGATGCAACCCATGATCTCAGACACTGACAATACGGAACCACGATTGTGGACATCTATAAATACAAGGAGAGAAACATTGAATGAGGTAAGTAAGTCTAAACTAAGAAACACAAATTCTCTTGAGGAGAGTACTGACTTGATTGTTGGAGCCTTTTCTCCAGAATAACTTTTGGGACTTGTTTTGCAGGATTAAGGCGTTATACATTGAATATCAACTGTTCAACATGATTGGGAATACCACAACAATGGTGCTGACTGTGGAGATGAGAAGATTTTTTAAAACAAAAAGGAGTCTTTCAATCCCTTTAAGGTAGACAATGGTATTCAGAAGAAGTGAAAGAAACTAGAATCACAACACACAAGAACGGATAGCTGGGCGCAATAGGAGCATGCATCACAGTCAAGATTAAGCATATGTTCCCAGTAAAGAGTAGGAGCATAGCAAGGAATATACAGAAGATGAGGAAGAGGAAGTGGAATATCCCAACACAAATCAAGAAAAAAAGAGGAGAGCTTTCGCGGATTTCTTAGAAGCAAATAGAGAACATATGTAAAATAAGTTCTTAGCCACCATCAAACCGAAGTCCCAAAAACTAAGTAAGAAAACAAGTCAAAGATATGAGAGCCTTAATTATGAAGAAGTTTTGAGGGATATAATGGAAAACGATGATACTAGTAAGTCACCGTTGGCACCACATCTTTGTGATTTCAAGATGCCAAAGGATTTTAAGTTACCTTTGCATGTTAAAATATATGATGGGACAACAAACCCCTACATTCCTATTGCAACAGTATGTGATTTCGGGATGTGAAAATTGAATTGGTTTGCAAGGCTTTCCTTATCTTTTTATTGGGAACAATGTTCACATGATACGAAGACTTACCAAATGGAAGTATTAGGTTTTGGCCACAGTTGTCAGACTAGTTTTTATGAAGCTTCTATTAGAAGCAGAAGTCACCGCAAATAGCGGACCTAAACAACATAGTTCAACGAAGTGAAGAAAGTCTCGCAGATTTCCACAATAGATTCATCATTGAAAGTTTGCAAGTTTGTGATTTGTCATTCCAATCCTTGCTGCAACCAAGAGAATTTTACACGAAGCTCACAAAAAAATGTCTGAAAACCGAAGGGAATGGAAAAAATGACCGAACAATATGTGCATACTGAAGAAGCAAAAACCTTAAGATAGAATGAGAAAGAGGTGAAAAGAGAGTAATGGAGGATACACATAGAGTCTTTTTTAAAGAAAGGGATAGAGAATATCCCTTTCAAAGGAAGAGAATAAGGAGTGTAAGTCACAACGTTTCAAGAAAATCCTTTAACCAAGTTGCGAAAAGAAATCTGGCAAGCAAACCAGAAGTTATTTCACGAACCAGCACCATTGATGGTACCTTCAGATAACTGATCCAGAGATTACTATTGTACCTTTTACATGGACCACGAGCATGATATTGAATATTGTCTAGATCTGAGAAGGAAAATAGAGAAAAATACGAGGAATGGCTAACCAAGCTAGTACAGGAAGGAAGATGGTGGTAACCAATACAACGAAGCCAACAAAGCAGGTAACTCCATGGTAAAAAATTAAGGCATAGCGAATACACAAAATGATAATCAGAAGATGATAGCGGCAGTGGATTACGAATAAGACTTGGCAAGCGAGGCCCCAAAAAATGTAATCCTATCGATACATGGATCAACTGAGTCTCTGTTGAATCATGCTTGGAAAGTTAAGGCTAGATATTCTTCACCACAAGAGCCTGCTGATAAGATATTTTGTTCGGATGAGATAATCACATTTAGCGAAGAAGATGCAGTTTCCAACGTTTTGCTTCACAATGACTCGATGGTCATTATTGCTAATATTGTAAATGCCAAAATTCATAGAGTGTTCGTAGATGATGGGAGCGCAGTCAAAATCCTATTCGTTGATTGTTTTGATAAGTTGGGATTCAAAAGAACTGATATGAAGAAGTCTACATCCTCTCTTATAGGATTTACGGGACAAGTGGAGATACATTTGGGTAACATTCAGCTGCCAGTTACTGTAGGTGAAAATGATAAAAATTGTACTATCATGTGGGACTTCATTGTCATAGATGCACCAAGTCCATTTAATGCCATCATCGGTAGACCCTGGATGAATAGAACGAAAGTGATATGGACTTAGTAATGAAGTTCTCGACTCCAGAAGGAATTGCAACAATGAGGGGAAACCAGCAAATAGCCAGCGGTGTATGGTCATTGCAATGAAAGTAGGAAGAAGTGTGGAGGGAACAAAAATGGTTAACACTATCTCAGATAATGGCTTATTTGGGCCGTCAGAGCCTCATATGGATTTGGGAGAAGAAATTAAAGTCGTTATTTTGGATGACAAAGACACTTCTAAGTGTATCAAGATAGGAAAGTACCTTCCAATGAGGTGAAATTAAATGTCATAGAAATCTTGCGAAGTCACAAAGATACATTTGTATGGAGTATACACAACATGGGACAAGTCAACCCAAACATTGCTACCAATTCTCTAAATCTTAACAATTTGATCAAACCAGTCAAGAAAAAGGAATGGAGCTTTGCTAGTGACAACCATCAGTCAATTGAAGAAGAAGTTAGAGCACTGCTTCTGGCTGGTATTCTAAAGGAGATAATCTACCCAAAGTGGTTAGCGAACCCGGTGATGGTATAGAAGGCAGATGTAGGATGGAGGTTGTGTATAGACTTTACTAATCTAAACAAAGGATGCCCAAAATACTGTTATCCTCTTCCTAAAATTTACCAGTTAGTAGAAGCGATATCAGGGTATGAATTCTTAGCATTCTTGGATGCATATAAATGCTATCACCAAATATTGATGAATCCAAAATATGCAGAAAAGATGGCATTTGAATAAGCTTTGGAGTATGTTGCTATGTAAAGATGTATTTTGGCCTAAAAATGCAGGACCAAAATATCGGAGAGTGGTCAACACTGCATTTCACAATCAAATACGGTGAAATGTCGAAGCATATGTTGACAACATGGTTATCAAAAGCAAAGAGATGTGCCACTTCACGTAAAACTTAAAAGAAACTTTGGATACACTGAGTGCGATTGGTATGAAGCTTAATCCAAAGAAATGCATAATTGGAGTAGGCATAGGAAAATTCTTGGGGTACAAAGTATTCTCCAAGGAGATTGAGCTTAACCCATAAAAAATACAAGCAATAGTTGACCTTCCACAACTGGGAACAGTGAAGGAAATACAAATAATAATGGGATCACTTAGCATATTTGTTTCAAAAGTGGCTGAGAAATACTTCCCGCTCTTTGAAATTATAAAAAGGCCAAAATGTTCGGTTGGAACGATCAAAGTCAGAAAGTATATGAATCATTGAAGGAACAACTCCAAGAATTGCCACAACACCGAAGTCACCAATCCCTAGAGAAACCATATATCTATATTTGGAGCTTTCAACAAATGCAGTAAGTTCAGTCTTGGAGCATCAAGAAGGCCAAAAACAAGTACCAGCTGAAAACAAGTACATCGTTAGAATACTGCAAAGTGCAGAGAATACATACTTTCCATTTGAAAGGCTAACTCTAGCTTTGGTGTATTCAGCAAGGAGATTGTGAGCATATTTCCAGAGTCATGGCATTGTCATGCATACTGACTACCCAATCAAGAATATTTTAAGCAAGACTGAATCATTCGAAAGAATGGCCATGTGGGATCTTGAATTGGGGCAATACGAGATTCAGTTTCAACCATGAACTGCAATAAATAAGCGAACCATAGAAGATTTCATTGTGGATATAATGAGTGTTGATTTACGAGAGGTGAACGTACAAGAAAATCTTAGAATTGACAAAGGAAAATCTAAGTGGATAGTCATCGTATGAAAAATGTTCGTTGATGGAGCATCTAGCAAAGAAGGTTGCGGCGCAAGACTATTATTGGTCAACCCAGAAGGAGGGGAGTACATACATTCACTTCATTTTGACTTTCCACTCACAAACAATGAAGCAGAATACGAATGACCAACCCCCTCCTGGCGTCTATTAATCAATCACAGGAGATCCACTCAATTAAAACTGAGAGGAGGACACGATCAAAGATATGGATTTGTATTGTTGCTCCCATTACTACTATACTACCAAAATTAGTAGATAGTAGCAAGTACTGGGGTCTTCATAGATATGTTAAGAATCTAATAATCAACTACACACAAAAGTGATCGGGTCTTCAATACGATCACGTGTTAGGAATAATAAGTGTTGGTAAAACAGGCATTGAGAGGGGGGGGGGGGTTGCTAAGAACTACTAACATGAAATTGATCACGGAATAAACTATATAAACTAGAACTCTGGGAATATTAGCATAACATGAATAATGATGTTGCAATCCTCGATTTTGTCACATATAAGAACTATAACCCCTTTCTAGTGTTTGTGTCACATAATGAAAACGACGGTCAAAACTTTCCCTTATCTGTCACATAAGTGTGCACATTTAAAATCATCCATCGGTCTCGCCTCCGCAACTAGGGGAGTGCAACAATGGCTATGAATAATTACATAGGTATGATTCTCCCCGTGCGATTAATTCCCAGGAAAAACACTACGAACACTTTACCCTTAGGCCTAAAGAGGCAGATGAAGTATACATATTATCGATTGCTCTAAGGTCACAAAGATAACCATAGTTTACTACTTTAGCTATTGATAACCCTTCAGACAACCTCGCTAGTTTACTAGTGTATGGTCGATCATAACATTGACTCGAAACCTACGTGCACACACCCACGTGGATCCGAACTATATTTACCCAAAAAACATCTAGGTTTCCTTCCCTGGGGAAGAAAGAGAGGTATCAATAATGCATCAACATGAAAGGTGTGTGCAAACTAAGTGTGACAATCATGAAATTCACAAGAATATGAAAAATAAGCCAACATAATGATCACAAAATAAATATAAATAGGTAGATCTAATAATTCTCACAAAAAAAATATGAATACATGAATACAAATATAATCCAAAGTTAATTAACCACTCTCTAAGCATTGAACCAAAGTATTTCATTGGATTCTACACTTTTGGGCAAAAGAAAAAGAACCTAGAGAGAAGAAAGAGTATTTTCTCTCTGTAGCCTACTCTTGAAGATAAGAAATAGCCATTAATTTAAACTATAGTATACAAAGGTCCATATTTTTAGCAGTGGAGAATTGGGCCTTGAAAAAGGCCCAAAAATGGCCAAAAACCCTAACAACCATAATTTGCATGGTCAGTGGCAAACGGCATGGTCCGTGCAGCCTCGTGCATGAATGGTCGCACAGACTGACTTGTGCAGTGCAGCCTCGTGCAAGAAGGGGTGCATGGATTGATACAGCTTGTGTAACCTTGTGCAAGGTAGGGCACATGGACCTACAAGTGCTAGGGATGATGCTTGTTTCGGAACTTCTGATTTGCACACCATGTGTCATTTGGACCAACCCATTGGTTGGAAGGACTTTTTGCTCTTAAAATTAGCGCAACCTATGCTATTTTCATACCCCATGGGCTGGTCTTAACTTTCGGGACTTGGAAAGGCATGAACCATGTAAAACGGAGTGGTCTATGCCCATACTTATCGTTTGGGAGTGTTTTTGGATCCTTAGTGTAACAACTCGCACAGACATGCACGGTCTGTGTAAGGACCTTTGCACGGACCAACATGATTGTCTAGGCTTCGTGCATGGATCATGCCGGCTGGCTGGATGGCCAGCTGATTTGTTTTCTCTACTATGCATGAACCTCTTGTTCAATTTGAGAATTTGTGCAGTCAATTTTATAAGGTCCGAGAAGAAAAATCCAACGGTACCACCCCAAAATGCTGATTCTTCTCGGATTGTTCCTGGAAGTCGATGTAGCTCTCAGACTGCAATTCCTGTGCATCTTTCTTGACCTTCTTGAACTTCAAATCCTCCTTTCCTAGGCTCAATTCCATCTACTACTATGTTTTGGAGTCTATGGCCTTCAATCTACTACCATCTCCGTGAATGACCTTCCATATATTCTACCATCCTTGCGAAAGGTCTTTAAATATCTTCTACCACCCTCGCAGATGGTCTTCTACAAAAAGATGATGAAAAATTACTCACGAACAACCTATTAATAAGATAAAAAAATGAATATATAGGTTCTCATGAATACAAAGGGTCCATTAGAGTCAATTAAGTCCTTAAAACTCAGGATTTAGACAAGAAAACCAATAATTGCGTCTAAGCCCTTTGTCGTGCAAACCTAACAAAAACTAGCAATCAACCAAACAAAACATGGTAATAAATGTGTCAAATGCATTAGTTAATGCATGCATAAAGGTGCACATCAATCCCCTCACACTTAGACCTTTACCCATCCTCGAGTAAACAAAAGCGAGAAAATATCCAAGAGGAATGTAGCATGCATAGATAAGTTAACCAACACATTCAACTTATTCCCAACCTTGGCCAGTTTCTTCCCTTTATCACCCCGGGAAGTTGTTCTTTTCATGACCTATTACTTTTTTTGGAGCCATCCTATCATTACAAGAAGAAGGTGGTAAAGCAAGAATATTCAAAGGCATGAATTATGTATCACTCAATAAGAACACTTCTTCCTAAAGAGACAAAACACTCCAAATCATGTTATCTCAACATAAGTGCTATTCAATCAAGAAACATTCTCCCCAAACAACAAACTCATGACAAATCATAGTATCCCATCAAGAAGATCATGCAATTAAGAACCATTCCTTCTAAACCACCATAGCCAATAAACATCATATCATTAAAGAATATGTACAATGCTCCCCCACACTCAATTCAACACAAGATCATTCACTTACCTCAAAAGTTTCCTCAAAACATTTCAACATTTTTTTCCAAGTTCCTCATCACATCATCATCATGCTAAATAAATCAAGTAAACATGAAGCTCAAAGTATTACCAGGAATTTGAAGCCAAGAGATGAAGAATCCACACAAGAAGAAGCAAAAATGCTAATTTTTGAGAAAAAGTGCTCTGATTTTTTAGTTTCAGCAAGAGGGATTGAGAGTGAGTATTTTTGAGAGATTTCAATGAGCTAAATGATTCCTATACACGAGGGAATGTAGTATGGATCATTATTTTCAGCAAAGAATATGATTTATAAAGGAGGTACATATGAGATAAGAATGACATTTTTGAAATTAGAGAATGAAAGGGAAAAAAGTACCAATCTATTTATGCACGAGGGAAGTATTGGTGTATTATTTACACCAACATTTGAAGGAAACAAAGGTTTTTCTGAATTAATGGGCCAAAATTTGCATTACTTGGCTTAAAATTTATTTTTTTGCAAATCAACATTTTTGACCCAAAATTCCCAGTCACACAAGGTCTGACACGTGTCCAGCCTCGTGCTGAGGGTGCTTGACATGAGGCTACCCTCATGAAAATAGGAGTAGCACGAAGCATCCCTCATGTTAAAAGGGACTTGCATGAGGCTACCTTGTGAATAGTGCCCTTGTTTCCTTCTTCCTCCCTTTTCTAAAGAAACTTTGTCCACTAACAAGCCTTATATCTTTCCAATAAAAAAGAACGAGATTCAAACTCAAATTCATCAATCAATAAGAGTTTTATCCCAAAATCTTTTGTCACACACTAAAAAATGCAAAATATATATACTAAAGGATATCAAAAGCAAAGCAAGAATGAGCACCATAATTTATTGTCATATGCACAACTTATTTATTTTTCAAGCATTTCAATTTAAAGAACCTATCGTTAGCTCTCTGGAGTCACCACCGGTAACTCCACCCACGATGATATCCTTGTGAGTTGGTCTCCACAAAGTGTCATCCTTACCTTTAAGCACTTTGTTTGCCAAAAAGAGTGAGTATCCATTCCTAGCCAATATCGAGTCCTTAGCCATTTCCTTGGGTTTGGAAGGTGGTCGATAGTGTTTTACGTCCTCGCCACTCTCCACTAACCGCTGCATGTTAGTGAGCATAGAAAAGCAATCTAAAATTGATAAATTATCACTACCATCATACAAAGAAATAGTCTCCTTGACATGGTTATCACAATTGAAGTGCAAGGTAGAATTTCTTTCATCACTCTCATAGTCAGCAAAAATCTCATCAAATAGGCTATCTTCATCACTATCATCAAGAGAATTATTAAGGCAATCATCATTATCTATCATGCAAGAGTTCTCATGTTGAGCAATTTCTTCACATAAGGTCATGCATTTATACACAAGAGAAGGATTGGGTGAATCATGCTTATATTTTAAATATCAAACCTACTCTATCCCTGTCATCCTCTGAGGTTAGAGTTTCCGAATGAACATCAATCTTAGTCCTTGATGTTTTAAGAAAAGGCCTCCCCAAAAAAGATGAGGGTGCACCACCATCATGTGCAACATCAAGGACATAGAAGTTCGCTGGAAACACCAAATTGCCAACTCAAACCATAACATCCTTTACTAGACCCCGAGGACTAGCTTACGAGTGATCGACCATTTGGACAATTACCCTAGTTTCCTTAAGTTCACACATTTCTAGGTTCTCATAATTTCAAGATGGGATGGCATTAATAGAGGCTCCTAAGTCTATCATAGCATTTTCACCTAAAGAAATAGGAATTGAAAACATGTCATGGTCATCACATTTCTTGGGTAACTTTATATGATTTAGAATAGAAACTCCCCCTACTTTCAATTTTCCTAACTTCCTAAGTGGTTTGTTCCTCTTTTTAGTACATGCAATTTTCGAAAATTTAGCATAAGAAAGCACATGCTCAATCAAGTCCAAGAGTGGAACACTAACTTCAACCTTCTCGAAGATCCTATAAATGTGCTAATCATTGGTTGCCACCTTCGGCCTTCCCCTAAGTGTAGTAGGTAACGGTGGCGGAAAATTCACCCTTGCCTCGGATGTTAGAAGTTCCTTGACGGGTTACTCCTCCAAAATCAATTCTTAGTCCAATTTGGTTTTATTTCCCTCCATGACCAAGTTGTCATGTTGTAAAATCTCCTTCTTGGGCTCACACACCTCCTTTCCGCTTCTTGGCATCAAAGCGCTCACATTCCTTAGATTGATCTCTGGTTGGGAAGGAAGTTTGTTGGACTCTTTGGCTTAAATTAAACTCACCAAGGTGGAAAGTTTCCCGACTTGAATTTCAAGATTCTTGATGCTAAAAAATGCTCTAGTCCCGAGATCTTAAATCTCTCTCCTTGTGCGCTCCAAAAAGACATCTTGCTTCTTAGTCAATTGAGAGATTGCTTCCAAGATTGCTTCTTGATCCAACTTGTAGAAAGAGGTATTGTTGTTTGAAGGCCCTTCTCCCCTTAGATAGGGTTAAGGTGGAGCTTTTCTGCCTTGGTTTTACCCTTGCATTTGATTCTCCTTAAGCCAATGGAAGTTGGGGTGATCACGGTACCTCGGGTTGAAGGTTTTTGTTTAGGGGCCTTGCCTATCGCATCCTTGGTTCCCACGAAAACCTTGTTGTTTCCCCCTACCAAAATGCTTCTTATTTCCACCATTGTTGAAATCCAACGCCTTAACTTCCTCCAAATTTTCCACCACTTGTGGGTAAACATCCCTGTGATGATCAAGACTACAAATTCCACACACTGTTCTTGTTAAACACCCCATTTCACGAACTCTTTCATTTTGGAAGCAAGAGCCTGGAATTGTTCCTCTAACTTAGGATAATGAGATGGCTCGTCAACAGTTTGCACCCTCGATCTTGTACCAAACTACCTTGTACCATTTGCCATTTCCTCGAAGAGTTTCATTACCTCCCTTGGGCTCTTATTGGTGATTGAACCATTGCAAGCAGCGTTCACCATACACATGTCATCATCACACAACCTCTGGAAAAAATAGTAAACCAAATTCCCCTCCTTGAATGGATGATATGGATAGCTTGTTAATAGCCTCTTGAACCGTTCCCAATACTCGTAGAAGGATTCATTAGTAAACTTGGAGATATTTGAGAGCTTCTTCTTCAACCCCACAGAATTTGAAGTTAGGAAGTATTTCTTGAGAAATTTGCACTTCATATCCATCCTAGAGGTGATGCAATCGGGTGGAAGGTAATACAACCAATCTTTGGCTGCATCCCGCAGTGAGAAGGAAAACGACCTCAAATTGTAGTCTTTCTCTGAACTCCCGACGGCTTCATGTTGGCACAAACTAGATGAAACTCTAAAAAGTGCTTGTTTGGATCTTCCCCTGCCATTCCATTGGAAGTTGGCAAACACCGGATCGTGCCGATCTTGAGCTCACATGTAACATTGGGTGGCAAGGGTGAGAGGATGATACAAAAGGTTGATTCTCCATATTAGGACCCATCAACTCCCTCAAAGTGCGGCTATCTTCCACCATTTCTCCACTCTTTACAAATACCAAAAATGGTTATTGCAGAACTCTCAACCTAGTTCTCCCCCTCATTCGTCGCCTACTACCTTGTTACTCCGTTGGGTAATGTAAAACTTCTAAGTTATTGGTACATGTGTGTACCATAAACATGGGGAAAAATAGTATCCAACTAAAAGAAACACAAGCAAAAAGGGTTAGAAATAATTGGATCACTAGCAAAAAAGCTCAACAACAAAAACTAATAAAAAAAATAAATAAAAACAACACTAACTACTAAACTAACACACTATGCAAGTTAACTACTAGTCCTTTAAACTAAAATCCCTAGCAGCGGCACCAAAATTTGACCCACCCACTCCCGGCATCATTTAATTAATCACGGGAGATCCACTCAATTAAAATCGAGAGGAGGATGTGATCAAAGATAAAGATTTGTATTGTTTCTCCTGTTCCTACTACTATACTATCGAAATAGGTAGATAGTGGTAAGTACTGAGGTTGTCCACAGAGATGTTAGGAATCTAATAATTAGCTACACATAACCATGACCGGGTCGTCAGTCCTATCACGTGTTAGGAATAATCAGTGTTGGTAAAACAGGCATTGGGGGGGGGGGTTCTAACAACTATTAACATGCAATTGATCACGAGAATAAACTCTATAAACTAGCACTTGGGGAATATTTGTGGAACATTATCAATGATGATTCGATCCTCGAGTTCATCACATATAAGAACTATAACTCTATTCTAGTGTTTGTGTCACGTAGTGAAGACGATGGTCAAAACTTTTTCTTATCTTACACATAAGGGTGTGAGTATAAAATCTTTCACCAGTCTCGCCTCCACAACTAGGGGAGTGTAACAACTGATATGGCTCATTGCGTAGGTATGATTCTCCCCCGTGTGATTAAGTCCTAGGCGGAACACTACGAACGCTCTACCCCTAGGCCTACAGAGGCCAAGAAAGTAGGCATCTTATCGATGGCTCTAGGGTCACAAAGATAACCCTGGTTTGCTACTTTATCTATCTCTACCCGTAACCCATGAGACCAACTCTCCAACTTACTATTGCATGGTCAATCATAACGTTTACTCAGCAACCTACGTGCACACACCCACGTGGATCCAAAGTATCGTTTCCCCAAGCGCATCTAAGTTTCCTTCCCCTAGAAGTATCAATAATGCATCGACATGAATGGAGACTAAGGTGTGTGCTAACCAAGTATGAAAACAATGCAATTCAAAAGAATATGAAGAACAAGCCAACACAATGATCACAAAATACATAGAAATAGGTAGATCTAATAAATCTCACCAAACAAACATTAATACATGAATACAAATATAATCCCCAAGTTAATTAACTACTCCATAAGAATTGAACCTAAGTATTTCATTGGATTCAACACTTTTGGGCAAAAGAAAAATAAAGAGAAGAAACATAAAGGACCTAAAGAGAAGGAAGAGTATTTTCTCTCTCAGTCTATTCTTGAAGATTAAAAATAGGCATTAACTTAAACCCTAGTAGACAAAGGTCCGTATATATAGTAGTAGCATATTGAGCCTTGAAAAAGGCCTAGAAATGGCCAAAAAAACCCTAGCAACCACAATTTACGCGGCCAAGGGAAAAGGGCACGGTTTGTGCAGGCTCGTGTAAAATGGCCAGTGGTAGACGACACTGTCCATGCATCCTCGTGCATGGGTGACCGCACAGAATAACATAGGGTTGTGCAGCCTCATGCAAGGAGAGGTGCATGGACTGACACGACTTGTGCAACCTCATGCAAGGTGTGGTGCAAGGACCTACATAGGCCGTGAGCTGGTGCATGATCCATAACTTCTGATTTGCACTCCCCATGTCGTTTGGCGTGACCTATTAACTGGAAGGACCTTTTATTAGAAAATCAGTATGACCTGTGCTATTTTTCTACCTCGTGGGCTGGTCTTGACTTTTGGGACTTTGAAGTGCACGACCGTGTAAAAATGGAGAGGCCTGTGCCCACACTTAGGCTTTTGGGTATGTTTTTTGACCTTTGGTGCAATTCACTATACCGACGTGCATGGTCCATGTAAGGACCTTTACGTGGGCTGTGCAAGCCACTTTGCACGAACCATCACAGATGGTCTTGGCTTCGTGCATGGGTCATGCCGGTTGATTTATTTGCTCCATTACGGATGAGCCACTTATCCGATTTGAGAGTTCTTGTAGTTTATTTTATAGTGCTTGAAAAGACAAATCCAATGGTGCTACACATAAAGGATGATTCTTCTCAGATCATTCTCAGAACTCCGTGCAACTCTCGGATTACAATTTCTCGACTTCTTTCTTTGCCTACTTGAACTTCAAATCTGCTTTTCTTGGGCTCAATTCTATCTTCTACCATTTTTTTGGATTCCATGGCCTTTAATTTACTACCATCACTGCGAATGGACTTTGACATCTTCTATCATCCTTGCGAATGACCTTCAAATATTTTCTACCACCCTTGCAGATGGCCTTATTCAAAAATATTGTGAAAAAGTACACATGAGCAACCTATTAATAAGATCACAATTAAAGATCTAGGTGCTCGTGAATACAAAATCTTCATTAGAGTCAATTAAGTCAACAAAACTCGAGATTTAGGTAAGAAAACTAATAATGGTTGTCTAAAACCTTTGTCATGCAAACCTAACTAAAACTAAAAAACAACCAAACAAAACATGATAATAAATGTGTCAAATGCATTGGTAAACGCATGCATAAAGCTTCATATCAACGAAGCCCTAATCTATGGCTTAGACCTTACAATCAGGATAAAGATTAAAAACGTTAAGTACTTTAGCGATTCACATATAGTAATCAAGCAAGTGAGGGGAGACTACGAAGTGTGAGAGGAGTAATAGATAAATTATATAAGGAATGCTCATCTTCTTATCACTCAATTCAAATACTTTGATATTTAACATGTCCCAAGAAGTAAAAATACCAAAGCAATTGCCTTGAGCAAATTGGCATCGGCCATGTTTGATTCGTTAATAGGGCAGAAGGATGTGAAAGTGGAAGTAATACCAGTCATAAGTATAGTAATAACAACGCTAGCAATGGTCCAAACAGAAGAAATAAACTGGATGACACTGTCAAAGGATTACTTTGCAAAGGGAAATTACAAGCAGATAAGGTGCAGGCCAGAAAGTTATGGAGGGGGAATATTATACAATAAAAGCTTCTTATCTCTATGGATAAAGTGTGTAGGACCATCACAAGCAGGCAAAATCATGAAGGAAGTGCACGAAGTATGATGTGGAACACAACAAGGGTCTTGGACAATTGTGAAGAAGATAATTTAAGCAGGTTACTGTTGGACAACTATGTTCAATGATATGCATGACTTCGTACTGAAGTGCAAAACTTTCCAAATTAATGCTCCAGTATTTCACAAGCCACATGCTATTTTAACAGAAATAAATGGAGCATGACCATTTGATAAATAAGGAATCGACCTAGTTAGAACTTTTCCCAAAGGAGCTGGAAACGAAAGATTTCTCATTGTGGCAATCGACTACATCATGAAGTGGATATAAGTGAAGTCTTTAGGAATTCGCTTCTAGATAGAGTCACAACAGAAGTAAAAAGAAAGTTTGTCTGGCAGAACATTGTCTGTCGCTTTGGGGTGCCACAAACTTAGTCACAGATAATGGGACGCAGTTTAAAAGTGGGACAGTTATCGAATAGTGCTCAAAGTTAGGGAATGCATAAAAATTCTCTTCTGTAGCTCATCCTTAAGAAAATGGTCGGGTGGAGGTAACTAATAAGACCATAGTTCAAGGAATCCATAAAAGGCTGGAAGGAAAGCGAGCTGGTTGGGTTGATGATATATCCAACACATTGTGGTCATACAGAACAACTGTTCGAGAACCAACTGGAGAAACTCAATGCTGTCTAGTCTATGGTCATGAAGCGGTAATACTTGTGGAAATCGGGAGTTCAAGCCTTTGAGTGGAAATATACAAGGAGGAATATAATCTCAAAATGATGAGATTGGATTTAGAGAAACTCGAGGAGAAAAGACAATGGGAAACAATTATAGGGAAAAAATACAAAAAGAAGATGGTCAGAACATACAATGAGAGAGTAAAAAAGACACAATTTCGAATTGGCGATATCGTGCTGCGGAAGAATGAAGCAAGCATGCCAGAAGAAAAAGGAAACCTGAGCCCAAAATGGGAAGACACGTACAAGGTAACGAAAGCGCACCGATCCAACTGCTACGAGTTAGAAATATTAGACGACAGTAGCATCCCCAACACTTGGCATGTGATCAACCTGATAAAGTTCTATGTGTAGATCCACTGTGAAAGACAAGGAAAAATCAGTTGTATGTGAGCCATGATCCGATCACTGGTGGTGTTTGCATATTTTCTTAGTTTTAAAGGTGATATTATCATAAAGGTACATTATGAATATCAAAAAACATCTTTTGGGGGAATCATTCTTAATATTTTTTACTTATAGTTATGCAAAATTCTTAGGCAAAAGTGGGATATTATCGTAAACGTACATTATCGACGCATAACATTTTACAAAGCATAATATTCTTAATATATTATTGCTTAGTTTTGAAAGTGATATTATCACAAATGTACATTATGAATATCAAAAAGCATGTTTTTGTGGAAACTGAGAGGGCAATTTAGGCAAAAGTGGGAGGCCCGGATAGGTTGAAAACCCGAAATGGCAACCTATGCAAAAATGAGAGGCCAAATTGTGTGGAAAAAGGTGAGGGCGAGCATTGGAAAAAATTGTGAAGCTAGGATGAAAACTCGAGATAACTCATAGGAAAAATGAAAAAATAAGAGAGGAATTGAATATTTTATGCTTCTCTTGATTTGTCTATTGGGTAGCTTTTTGGGTAGAGTAAGTTAGCTGGACATTATATGTATACCTCACTCTTGTTATGTGCCCCACAATGCATGGGAAACTGGCCTTAGCAAGGAAAAAGTGCGGCCAGTGCCTGAAGGTGCGCGCCCACGCATTAGGGCCTCATGTGCGCCCGACCGGGCGGTTCAGCTCTCGCACCTAGGGCACACCCGCGCGCCCTACTCTCCCTTTGACTCTTTGTTTTACCAGAACTTGTAATATAAATATACCTTATCTTATCTTCATTCCTAACTTTTTCTTGGCCAAAAAACCCTTCTCTCAAACCCTGGTTCTTCAATTCTCTTCATATTTTATCTCTTTGTTTATGTATGAATTTGTCCATGAATGTTATTCTGATTTGTGTAAGCTAAACTTATCACTTTGGAGCAATTGATTGAAGCTTCCAAACCCATGTAGTAAGACTCTATTTTACTCTTTCATGAGAATTTGTTGTGAAGTATTTATTGTTCTATTAATGTTGATATTTACTTCATTTATGTTATGGATTGTTTGAGAATATGAAATATTTGTATGATTAAGCGCTAGAAGTGTTAGGAAAGTGTACAATTTCTTCTCATTTTGGCATGAAAATCAAAGAACATGGAATTAGAACTTCTTGTGGGTAAATGATTTTAATCTTGCTTGATGATTATGTTAATGTTGTTCGTTTTCATATTTGTCCTAAGGTAGCAATGAAAGATTGAGTCTTGAATGTTGTTTGTTCTAGGTTTAGTCTAATAAATACTTTGTTTGGTTAAATGGCTAGGCATTTGGTTTAATGCTTGTAGTTGTTATCAAATATATGGTTCTTTGTATATAATTCCACTGATGAAATACCTTTAGGCCTTTTTTTTCTAAAGTGCTTATCAACGAGGTTTGAAAATGGTCATTGAACATCTTTGCAAATTAACTAAGAAGAAATAATTTTGATCTTCAAATGGAAGTGATAACATTCCTCATAGCTAATTAATGTGAATGAATGAGTGAATGAGTATAGGATCTAAAAGAGGTTTGGAAGTGGGAATCAACTGCCCCAAGACTTTGTTAATTGTGATTTTACCATCTTTTTAGTAGCTTGTTTGCATGATAGCATAATTAGTTTACTTTGATAGTTTTGTTGTCTTTCAATTCATAACTTAAAAAACCAACCAACCCCCCCTTTCACTCGCTTTCGTATATATATATATATATACATATATATATATATATATATATATCTAGTCTAGCATTTACCCTTATATGTTTAAACCCTAGGGAAATCCCTCTTCTTCGTGGATGACTTCGACTTGCCATTATCTACTTAGTTGTAGTTAGGAAGCAATTAGTGCTTATAAATTTTATTTTTGAGAGGTACGGAAATGACCTCCCAAGGAGTGCGAACACTCTCAGAGTTATCAGGAGCTCTAAGCTTATACGAAGATAAAAAAGGAAAATTATTTTTTAAAATTTTCCAAGTTGTAATAAAAAAGAATGCTACTGATGATAGAAGAACTTGTGAGATGGCCGGAATCCTTCCCAGAGTTGACATCATCAACCGGGACATCTTTTACGGAAGGTTCAGCAACATTAGAGATAGATATAACTCCTAAGATTTAAATGAAATCTCTATCAATTAGAGTCATAGAATACAAAAGGATATATTTCGGTAAAAGCTGAGAAAAGGAACACAAAATACACGTCGAGAAAAAAAGAGAAAGAAGAAAATCAATTGGAGAACTTCTAGACCAAGATGGAGAAACAAAATTACCAGAATAGAGATGTCGTACGAATTCAAAATTATAAGAATCATCTTAGAAAGGGAGACGATCAAGAACACGGAAACTTACGAGTTGATGGAACAAGACGAAGAGCTAGAACGATAAAGAGGGGAGGAAGAAGATGAAGAATCCAAAAAAGGTTATGGAATTTAATTCAGAAATTGAAAATCAAGAGGAGTTAAATCAGACAGGAAAATAATGATAAATGTCTGACAAAAAGTGGCTTAACTTTTTGGGAATATGAGAAGCCGACGGTATATGAATGGATGCAATACCTGAATAGTGACAGAGTTAAGTTATCAAAAATTGAAAAAATATATAAAGGGGGAAATATAACGGAGGCAGAGGAAATATTGGAACAATACAATGAATAAAAAGGAGGAAATCTCGGTTCAATTAAACAAAATCTCAAATTTTTAAGTAAATTGGAAGTACGACACATACAGTAAACATTTAAATTCAAATTCAAAATCAGAAACCCAAACAAAATGGAAAGTGTAGCCAAGAAGCAAGCAACACTTCTTGAAGACAATCTCGGTTACATCAATGACGAACATGTTATTATAGCTTAATAAATTCACGAATTAACAGTTCGTATACATTCCACCAATGAAGTGATCAATTCATGCTTCATGGCTAGGGGGACTTATGGTGTATACCTAGCCTATGGACCACATCTCTAACACATAAATTAAAGGCTGCTGGTCCTTAGGCCATGCTCAAGACTGAAACACGAGTAGGGTTAAGAAACTAAAAAAAGTGGAACCTTGTTTGAAAGACTTGGCCACAAAACGATAATGGTGGAACCATGTTTGAACATTTAACCATGAAACAAAATTGTAGGAACCATGATGCAGCCCAAGATCACAAACGCTGACAATACAGAACCACGATATTGAACATCTATAAATACAAGGAGAGAAACACTGAATGAGGTAAGTAAGTGTAAACTAAGAAATACTAATTCTCTAGAAGAGATTATTGACTTGATCGTCGAAGCCTTTTCCTCAGAATCCCTTCCGGGACTTATTTTGCAGGATCAAGACGTTATATAGTGAATATCAACTATTCAACCTGATTGGGAATACCATAACAATTAGCCTCAACGACTTTAAGCCACATCTCATACATATTCTCATATGCATTGTATATGTATTCATCATTCACTTCTTAACTGTCATCATCACTTGAGGAATCTTCACTCATTTTTTCTGTGTTGAAACATACAGATTTCTCAGTCATTACCATGTTGGAACTAGCACCTTCAGTTTCAACCATATCATGAATATTTGCTTCAAATGCTACATAGTTTCTAGTGATTTCCTCTTCTTCTTCCTCTTCTTCATTATCACTCCATGAGGTTACATATGACCTTCCTTGATTTTTCTGTGTATTACCACATTCAGCCTAGATGTGTCTATATCCTTCACATTCTCTGCATTGAATCCTTGCAGAAAACTTTGCTTCACCACTCTGATTTCGCAAGAACTGCTGATTGATTTGTTCGAATCATGATCCTCGATTATTTCCAAATTATTGTGCCCGTGGTCTATTTCCAACTCAGCCAGTTTCTCTTGCGATCTTATATTCGCCACTTTCTTCAACATTCTCAAGAAATTTTTAGTGATAAATGCAAGTTCTTCAATACCATCATCACTCTCACTGTCATGATCTGTCTTTGATGAAGAAACTTTGAAGGTCAATTCTATTTGCACTTTCTTTGTTGGTGGTTCCAGAGTCATCTTATATGTTTGCAAGGATCCCATGAGTTCATCTAGTGTCATGGTGGACAGTTCATCAAGTTAGTTGAAGAAAACTCTCATGCGCACCTTCAAATAGTTGTAGTTTGTTTCCTTCAGTAATGGTGGCCGAGACACTAAAGCTCTTTCCTTGGTCGCCATGGTAAAACCAAATCACACATTCCTTGAAACAACCAAGGCAAGAGTAAGTGACTTAGCTATGATACCATATGAAATTTGGTTTTTCCTAAATTTGTCAATTACCGCAACTATGTTCCAGCATCATTTATCTAACCAAGTGTATGTAAGAAAGTAAAACAAGAACATGAGACTTGGTTACGTAGTTTGGTGGAAATCGCCGACGTCTGCCGAGCCTGGCCCAATTCAAAAATTAATCCACTATTAAAAAAGATAGAGTACAATACACACCATATGACTATACTTATCTTTTCTAGTTACAATGTGTGGATTATCCAACCTCTCCTTGCTACCGATCCACCTTGATCATACTCCCTCTGACATCGAAACCCGTCGACGATGTATCTCCTCCTCCCAAGGAATTAAGTTATGCAATTTTGAACTTTGATCAAATGGGTTTGATTATGTTGGAACATAGACTCAAAGCTCTCGGCTACTCTGAATATACGAAAACCTAAATGCATATTTTCTCCAATTAAATCCGTAAGTAACTCAACCAAATGTCTTCTTTTTAAAACCTGTCAAACACATTATAGTTCGGTGGAAATGGAATTCCTTCTCCACAAAATATTATGATAACAATCAAATCCCTTAGAGATAGGAATTGCCAAATCTAATCCTTTGAATTAAGGAACTAGAATATCCCGTAAATATCTCAATCCTTACTGGATAATCACAAATCAATTACAATTCAATAAATCTAATCCAATACCATAAATATAGGAATTGATATTTTTTTGAATCAAAAATTTTCTGGACAAAATATAGCATATTGGATTACAACTCATCCTTCCATATATCGTGAATCTTCCTTCTTTGATGTTACAACATAAAAATTCCATATTTACATAATTTCCCAAATTGCCAAGAAAATAATTCTGGACTTTTGAATTTGGAAATGATAAAGGTTGAAGATATCCTGGATACTGACTGTGCTCCACCTTATTTCTTTGACAAACTTCACGGGTAATGATATAATCAATGATTTATTCCCTTATTTGCAGCCAGAAAAATATTGAAACTACTCTCATAACTGATCCCACCACAATCCTGTGCCCTTTCTTAAAAATACTTTGAATAAGATGAATATTCAGTGTTTGAGTTTTGTACTATCTATCACTGTTTATGCTATCAATTCTTGTCCCATGAATATCCTACATAATTTTTCTCAATATGTAATATCCAAGTAGGAACTGAATTATTACTCACCATGCTCCCCATGTAATCATATTGTTGGTCCTCCAAAGTGTTAGACGTTGATAGTGATTTTGTTAGAACTTGCTCATTTTGACCCTTTTCCTCATTTTTTAACCTTCACACTTTTCTTCATTTTCATATTCTGCATATTTACATTCTGAACGTGCAATATCCTCATTTTCGAGTTCACGGTTTTCAGATTCTGAATCTGAATCTTTTTCTTCAATTCACATTTTGAACTTGCATTATCCACTACAAGGAAACCACCCCTTTACAACAAAAACTTTACAAAGGGTATAATAGTAGTTGCAAAACATATATATTTACATCAGGAAATCAAATGTGGTAGTAAAAAATCTTACTAATTACAATTAACTCAATTCTTCCTTATAAAAAGTAATGGACTTGTTGTAAAACACCATCATATCTTTAATAAACAAAGTAAATAAGGCAGTTAGTATTTTTTACAACAACTTTTTCCAGTTGTAAATACTCATCATAATTAATTGAAAAAGTTTCCTGGACATAATAAATCCTTTTCTTTTATATTTTGTGGTCAGATGACAATTATTTTAATTTCGGGGTTCATTTTAAAATCCTACTAAACTTTCAGGGATCTTACTATAATAAGGCAGAAATGTTGAACTCTCTAGCTCAACTCCCTTTTCTTCCCCAATTTCGAACAAACCATTGATTTCTCATATCTTATGGCACAAAATATACATTCAACAACCACCAAACCATAGCAAGTTTTGTTGGAATTCAAGCTGAAAGTTCCCAGAGACTTTGCCGACAATTTCGGCTTCAGAGACTGTGACGTCAGCTTCTGAGACGGCGACGTCGTCTTCAGAGACTTTTTCCGAATCGTCACACAAACATAATCGGTAAGTTGTCCCTTAACACTTGTACACAGAATGTCGATTCACTTTTTGTCAGAACATTCATCGTTTACTGGTATTTCAATTTCCGCATTGCTTCTCCTCACCTTCATTCTCATGATTTTATTTCAAACTCCGGAATAACCACCACAATCGTCGGCGCCTCATTGTACTTCCACTCTGGTTTCAATTTGCACGTCGCACGGTGTCTTCGAGAAGGCAGTTGGAGTGGCCCGTGATCTGGATGACATCTACCGTGGACCTAGTCAATGCTGGCCTCGCAGGGAACGACGTTCCATTTCTAGCCAAAGAAGAATTGGATGAACGATACGCATTTTTGATTTTCCGTTATTAGAAGTCAACTAATTTTTATCTCATTTTTATTGAATTAATTAGCAGAAATCGAGATTTCACCAACCTTTTTCCTCATATTTTGCTCCTGCGATAATTTTTTCTTTTGATGAATTTATGTTAAACTGATAATTGGCTACAAATTTATGTTAGCTGAATTAGATGGAGAGAGATTTGGTGTTTTGGATGACTGTATTAGAGTATGCTTGATAACATTACTCCGTAGGAAAGTCGTGTCACGCATTGCAAAGTTGCTATTCGAAGATGTATTTTAAAGCTGGCAGATTCTGTAATGATTTAGGTTTTAGGGCTGTTGTTTTTCCTTTACAATGTATGATGCTTTTGTTTGCAGAAAGACGGGTTTGATTTTCCCTCTTTGCGAAGGATGCACATGAATACTCTGAAGGTTCTACCTTCCTGAGCATTTCTAAGTCTGTTTAAAGTGTTGTAAGTCCTCACAACTTTGTTCATGTGCATTTTGCCCTGAGAGTTTATTTTGTTCCCATTTTTCTGTAAAACATAAGTGATGGTAACATTTTATCAGAGACATTGTTATCTTTGAAAGCTTTGCAATCAGCTGAATCTTGTATATG